>OU015749.1:121700159-121717413 GCA_907169655.1 Acomys percivali | reverse complement strand
CCATGCCCAGGTTTTACGTGGACTCATATCACCATGCCCAGGTTTTATGTGGACTCATACCTCCATGCCCAGGTTTTGTGTGGACTCTGGGGGTCAAACTCAGGCACTTGCATGACAAGCACTTTACTGACTGAGCCATCTTGCCACCCACAACCACTTTCTTTTTTTGGTCTGAAAAATGATGTGAACAGAAAAACAAAACAAAACAAAACCCTAATAAGTATCCAGGTCATCTACCACAGCAATAGAAAAGGCTACAGAGGAATAAATAAATGGTGTTGTGAAAACACCAATGAGAGGCCGAGGAGAGCTTATAGGAAAAAATTACACAAAAATCAGAACTCAAAGGAGGAGTGAGTTAGTGGAATGGGAGAGAGGAAGGAGGGAGGACTCTGAGCAAGAGGCTTGCTGCCTGTGTGGCGAGCGTAGCCCCTGGAGGAACTCTGGCACTTGAGCCCACGGTAGAGGATGTGACCAGAGGGAAAGTTGGAGGGTGTTAGAGGCCAGATTGGGAGAAACTTGTTAGGCTTGTTAGTCAAGAGTCTGGGCCTTAGCCTAAGGGCAGCAGGGAGCCATGGGAGGATGTCACCAGGGAAGCCAGTTAGGGTTAACAATCCCAGCTGCCTCTTCCTCCCCTGGCCTTTTACTGTGGACAGACTGTTTCCACCTCCGTTCCTGTATATGACCCTCTTCATTACCACAGAAAATTTGAAGAAGCAAGGACTGCCATGTCCTAGGTAAGGAATGCAAGGCTCGTGGAGGAGAAAGGACTCTGTCAGCCCTGTGAGCAGATAATGGAGGCTAAACCTGAGGCCTTTTGTCCAGAGCAACCTGACTCTCTCAGAGTGGCTGCTGGAATTTTCTATGGGTTTCAGCGTATTGAGCATTTAAGCCTAGAAAAAGTCCCTTTCAGTGGTTTTCTGGAAGAACTGGGTAAATGAACCCCTAAACCCTTAAGTGTGCTGAGTGAGAACATGAACACGCCCCTTTGACAGGCCCCTGCAGCAGCTAACGCGGGTGTGCATGTGTTGCCTGTGGGGGGCAGGTCAGTGGACTTGTGGTTTCAGGTTGTCTCTTGGCCACTAGCCTAGTCCCTTAGGAAGCAGTCAAATCTGTGCACAGCAAAATGGGGGTGGGGGGGGGGCAGCGTTTAATTATGAAGCTGCCTCTGGTTGAAAAAAAAAGGAACTAATTATATCAGAAATCTCCTCACTGTCTCTCCACATGGTGCCGTTGGTTTGTTTTATTTATGTGTGCTTGGCCTTATATAGACTGTAATTTTGCTAGGAACAGCTACCTTAATTGTGAGCTTCCTTCCTTCTGCAAGTCAGGGTTAATCTTCCTGTTTTAGGGGAGTGAAATGCTATCTAACTCTGTTTGGGAAAGTTTTCCTCAGGAGTATTGTAGCATAGATTTATACCGGATTTGTTCCCTAAGTCTGAGTCTCTAGCATGCCACTGTGAGGCTGAACGAAAGAAAGCCTGAGCAGCTAGCCCCGCTGTGACAGGCCCACGTACTCTGCTGCATGAACTTGCACCTGGACACTCAGCCACCACAGGCCCAATTTATATAGCGCATGTTGGTATATGTCTGCTCCCGAGAGGCTAGAAGGACGGGAGGCCTTTTACAGGCACTATGAAAATGGCATTCATCACTCAATCTCAGGCAAGTCAGTAGGGAGCCTTCTGGGCATTTGTTTCTTCATGTGCAGAAGGGGATCTTGAGCTAGAAGCATCTAAGGCCTCTTTCAGAGCTCTGAAGTTATAATTAGCAGATGAAGTCGGAGAGTAGACAGAAAAACCCAAACAGTTTATGTAAAAGAATTTGGGCTTTTGACCTGGAAACCCCCAAGTTCAACTCTTGCTTTTAATACTTCCTGTCTGAGATCCTATGGCAAATTAACATTTTCTTTTCTTTCTTTCTTTCTTTCTTTCTTTCTTTTTTTTTTTTTTTTGAGACAGGGTTTCTCTGTGTAGCCTTGGCTGTCCTAGACTCACTTTGTAGACCAGACTGGCCTTGAGCTCATATCTGCCTGCCTCTGCCTCCTGAGTGCTGGGATTAAAGGCATGCGCTACCACGCCTGGCAAACATTTTCTTAACTAATGAAGTAAAACAATTAACTCCTTGTTGGGGCTTTTGTTTTGTTTTGAGAAAAAGTTAAATTTATGTGTGCAGCATAGTTTTGAAACTAGACACACATGCACACACACACACATACACTAATGCAAGCATACACACAGTTGTATGTGGCAACTATATAAATCAAGTCAGCTCCAGTTCACCATGGGTAAGTCTAGACAACTAAATGAACCTCAGAAGTCATGGGGACTTAGTAGGGTTTGATTTTCACGAGAACTAACATTGATAGAGTGCTTACTATATATTCAGTGCTATTTTGAACAAAAAACGTTTTTCATGGATTGACCTACTGAGTCATTACAGTATCTTCTTTGTGTTCTGTTATTGCCCCCATCTTCCACATGAAATAATTGAGGTACATTAGTGGAAACATAGTTGAAATTTTATTTTTGACATGTCTTTCTTCCCCAGCAGATAGATTTATTTATTTATTTATTTATTTATTTATTTATTTATTTATTTATTTATTTTCTGGTTTTTCAAGACAGGGTTTCTCTGTGTAGCCCTGGCTGTCCTGGACTCGCTTTGTAGACCAGGCTGGCCTCGAACTCACAGAGATCCACCTGCCTCTGCCTCCCGAGTGCTGGGATTAAAGGCGTGCGCCACTACTGCCCGGCCAGATTTTCTTTAAATTGGCTATCTTTAAAGGAGACAGTACAGCTTGTTCCCTCCTGTGTGTCCTCCCCAAGTTCTTCAACCTGCTCACTCTCTGCTCCTTCTTCTCAGCAGAGGCTCTGTCATGATGTAATCTGGTGACGTGTTTTACACGGCCCAACACGCAGTATGCTCAGGAAATGCTAAGGTCCTTTGGATTTACCAAGGAATTTACGAAGCACCTGTTAGGGTGGATTCTATAAACATATGGGCAGGAAGAGCTTGCTTCTTCTAATGAGGTGTGTGTGTCAGTGTTCTAGAAAATTTGTCCAGGAACTTTTGAGCTGTGTATATTTCTTATAAAGCGATTATTAGAAATGTTTTTGCTGGGCGTGGTGGTGCACGCCTTTAATCCCAGCACTCGGGAGGCAGAGGCAGGTGGATCTCTGTGAGTTCGAGGCCAGCCTGGTCTACAAAGCGAGTCCAGGACAGCCAGGGCTACACAGAGAAACCCTGTCTTGAAAAACAAAACAAAAATATATTGTCTAGGCACATGTCTAGAGTGAGGGTGATTGGTCCCAACCTCACCTGGCCACCTACCGTAGGGAGGCACCTGGAGCAGCCCCTGACCTCTGTGCAAGATGTCAGTGTTATGGAGCAACTTCTTGGCCTTCCAGCTACTGTGTACTCTCAGGGGAGTGTGAATTTGGATGAAAATGCAAACAAAAAATTGTGTAGACTACCCCATCCAGAAGGGACAAATATTTCAGTTTAAATATCCTAGCTCCATACCCTCTGTTAGGGCTCCAGGTTTTAAGTGCAGTGAGTTTTGGAGTAAAATCTCCTGAATTTTAATGAATTTGTTTGCATACATGAATTTGAACAATACATTAAATCTTGAAACACTGGAGCTGATTTGAATGGAGTAAATTATCCAACTTGAAAGCTAGTTAATAGGTTTTTCTTTATCTAATAATCAAGGTGATGGTACTTTAATCTTAGAAAAGTGGTTTGTCACGTTTTTATAGCATCAATACATGCTATTAATTTCTTTGTAATTATTAAGCTGTCGTATTAGGAAAATTAAGGAAATGAATGTGTCAGCGTAAGCATAAAGCACAATTCCCCCGAATGTTTTCCCTCTTAGGGTATTTAGTAGATCATGGTTGTATGTATGGGGCAGGCATAAGGCCTCTATTGGACTCATTTTATATAAACTTGTTTTGGACCAGGATGCTGAGGTGAGAACTTAACAGAGGGAAGGATCTGGGAGGAGTTGGGGGAAGGACATGGATAGGTTAGGAATACAATATATGTACGTCTCAAGCCTGAATTCCATAGTGAGTTCCAGCCCAGCCCAGGCTGGATGATGATGGATGGATGATGATGGATGGATGGATAGATAAACAATATTAGAGGATAGGTTCTATTCTGACTGTAGCTGAAAGGATTATGTTCAAATTTGTAATACATTTGACTTGCAATTTTAAAGACTGCATTGATTTTAAGACTTTGATTTTTGGGGTTCAAAAGCACTAAAGAAGACCAAAACCAACCAACCAACCAACTAAAGCCCAAACCTGTGCTGTGGATCTCCACTTCCCAAAATTGTGATTCATCTAGAAAAGTGTCTTGTTAAAAATTGTAAGGTGTTTGGGCTGAAGACATGGCTCAGTGCTTGCTGTGGGACCAGATATCAGATTCCAAGCACCCACATTAAAGTTGAAGGATATGGGTGCTGGCCTGTAACCCCTGTGCTCTGGAGGCAGAGGCAGGCATCTTCAGGACAAGTTGGATAAGCTGGTTCTCGGAGACTCTGCCTCTCTAAGTAAAGTGGAGAGCAATTGAGAAAGACACCAGATGTCCACCTCTGGCCTCCACATGCACACACCACTCATAGATTCATGTGCAGAAAACAATGCTCAGATGGTCAGAGATTTGCTTTTGACAAAGTGTTAAGGTTTGTGATGGTGCGTTCACTTACTGCTCACTTAGTACTGAACAATGAAATACGCCTCAAAGGGTGAGAGCAGCAATGGCCTGCCCGAATCTTCAGAACCTGTCGTCTGCTGCTCAGGCACACAGATCTCCTCTTTGACTAAATGCACCAGCATTGTGTATGACTTCCTCCTCAGGAAAGGCTCTTGGGTTCAGCAGAAGTGATTCTCCTTGTTGGCACATGTACACACTTCAAAGGCTGGGTAATTACCACATTATTGCTTAGAACTATTCTCCAGATATAATGATGAAAGCCAACCTGGTTTTGTTTTTCCACTTGGAGCGTTGATGTAAAGTAGCAAATGTCTGCCGGCTGCACTGATACCCCTCCACACACGCACAGTTCTTAGCATGTAGAAAGCCTCCAGAAGATGTTGAGTGACTTTCCAGTTGACAGCATCTTCAGCATCCTTACTACTGCTTTCTTCTTCCATCTCCTCCTCCTTTGCTACCTCAGTTGATGTTCTTGGTATAACACCTTCCCTCTCTCCTTCCTCCATTTTATCTGGTTCTTTTTGCTCTGCTTTCAGCCTTATCAAAATCATCTCCATTCCTTTGTTGTTTATCTTCTTGAAAGATTTCTTGTCATCTCACTCCATTTACATATTTATTTATTTATTTTTGGTTTTTTGAGACAGGGTCTCTCTGTGTAGCCTTGGCTGTCCTGGCCTCGCTTTGTAGACCAGGCTGGCCTCGAACTCACAGTGATCCGCCTGCCTCTGCCTCCCGAGTACTGGGATTAAAGGCGTGCGCCACCACGCCTGGCTCTCACTCCATTTATTAACCCTCACAGTTCTGTAACCCTCACAGTCCTACAACTCAGGTCACCATGGCCTGTTGCAGCCAGTGGCTTGCCCACACCATACTGTGCCCTGAGGCATCTCACCAGTGTTTGGCACCCTTTACCACCCATCCCCTCGGCTTCCAGAACTGTATGCTCCAGCAGACTTCTCTCCTAGCAGCGCCTTCTGTTGCCATTGGGAGTTTCATTTTGCCTTGTAATTAAAGCTGTTTTCCAAGTGATTTTTCTCTTCTGGAAATTAGACACACTTTAATACAATTTGTAATCATGCTCATGTGTATGATTCTTGCATTACTGTCTGTCCCTCCTGTCGGCTTGCCAACCCCGGGAGTGCAGGAAACAGATGTGCTGCTTTTCTTTGTTGGATCTCTAGCAGTCAGGCCAGTGCTTGACAGGTTGTGCATGTTCAGAGATCTTTTGGGGGGATGACAAAATAGTTTGGCAAGCCTCATGACCTGAGTTTGATCTAGTACACCCATGATGGAAGGAAAGAACCAATTCCTATGTGCCATGGCCTGTGAGCATGTGTACATACACACGCAAACAAACAACAAACAAACTATAACAAACTGAAAAAGAAATCCCTTGTGATTGAGGTAACTTTACCTCAATACATGTGATTCCCCAACTTTCTAGCCTATATTCCTATCCTCTCCCAAGTTCTTCCTTGTTCATCCTCAGACCTAAGGAATTCATTACCCTTTCATGAATTGTCACCTATCTATTAAGACTGCCATTTTGTTCTTTTCTGTATATAGGCTTAAAACCCGGACATCATCTTTGTCTCTTTCCAGTCTTCTTCCTGCCCTGGTTTAGGCTTTCAACAGTGCTCACCTAGACGCTTGCAGTGTCCTCTGAAGTGGCCTGAGCACTTTCAGTCTCACTTGGGCAATATCTGCTTGTTCTTAGTTCTGTTCAACACCAAGCTAGCTCTCACTGGCCTTATTCTCCTTAAAAATCACATTTTCTCCTTTGCTTGATGAGACACATTATTCTTAGTTTGTCGTTGTAAACTCTCCACAGTGTGTTCTTAACAGGAGTCCTGTATCACAGGGTCCTGAGGTTTGCTGGGTGGGCTGCAACCCATCTCACCTGGCAAGTGTAGGATTATTAGTAGCCCTGAGGTAGTTTTTATGAGACTGACCCCTATAGACTCATATGTTTGAATACTTAGTCCCCAACTAGTGGAATTGCGGGGAAGGATTAGAAGATGTGGCCTAGTCAGAGGAGATGTGGCCTGAGGCTGGGCTTTGAGGCTTTAAAAGCTCACAGCATTCCCAGTTAGATCCTTGCCTTCTACTTGCTGATTAAGATGTGGACTTTCAACTGTTTCTGCCACCATGCTCTGGCTCTCCTCCATCATAACCTTTGAAACCATAAGCCCAATTAAATGATAACAAAATTTTTTTTTTTGAGACAGGGTTTCTCTGTGTAGCCTTGGCTGCCCTGGACTCACTTTGTAGACCAGGCTGGCCTCGAACTCACAGTGATCCACCTGCCTCTGCCTCCCAAGTGCTGGGATTAAAGGCATGCACCACCATGCCTGGCCTATGATACTGAACTTTTATAAGTTGCCTTGGTCATGGTATTTTGTCACAACAATAGAAAATGAACTGATAGGCTCTTAAATGAGAAGGATTACCATTTTCAAGTTTTTGGAATTAAAAAAAATGTTTCTTTACTTATAAAATGATTATAATACGTGGTCATTATTTATCTGCCTGTCATTTGAAAATTAAACAAGCAAAAATATCACAATGGAATTCTTACTGTTTTATTTCTTTGAGAGAGAAGAGACCAGTTCTATATCACTTATTTTTCCTCCAAGCAAATTTATGGAACAGAGAGTTGCTAGCTTTCTTTCTTTTTCTTTTTAGATTTTTATTTATTATGTATACAGTGCTCTGCCTGTTTGTACCCCTGCAGGCCAGAAGAGGGCATTAGATCACATTATAGATGGTTGTGTGCTACCATGTGGTTGCTGAGAATTGAACTCAGGACCACTGGAAGAGCAGTGAGTGCTCTTAACCTTTGAGCCATCTCTCCAGCCCCCAGTTGCTAGTTTTAACCTCTTTTCTTTTCCTTCCTTCCTTTCTTTATTTTTCCCTGTTTTTTTGTTTTGGTTTGGTTTTGTTGTTGTTTGTTTGTTTGTTTTTTCGAGACAGGGTCTCTGTACATAGCCATGGCTGTCCTGGAACTCACTAAATAGACCAGGCTGGCCTGCTTTCAACTTCTTTTATTCTTTCCATAACTACTTTTCTTGAGGGGGAGGAGGCTTGTTAATTAAATTATTTAAAAGTCTGGAGACCACTGTTATACTCAGAAGGAGGGGGTAGTTTCATGAAATTTTTCTCATTTTTATTTTTTAACCAGTGCAATTAGATAAAGGAAAGTATGTATTTACCATGTACAACATGCTATTTTGAAGAATATAAGTTGTGCAGTAACTAAATCCAGCTAATTCATAGGGTGTTTCCTCACATAGTTGTAACTCTTGTGGTAACAGTACTGTGTAACTGTTTTAGAGAATTGTTCAGACTAAATGAATTATTAACTATAGTTACCATGTTGCAGGTAGGTTCCCTTGATCTTAACACTTGTTGTCTAACTGAAATTTTGTATGTTTGCATCAGCATCTCTTCAACCTTGTTCAGTTCCCACCTCTACCCCTTGGACTCTCCACTTCATAAACTAAAGCCTTTTTCTTTAGCTTCCAGGGAAGAGTGAGAATGACCAGTATTAGTCCTTTTTGGGCTTTGTTATTTTGTGTGATTTAATGCTCTCCTTGTTCATCTGAATTGTGCCAAAGATAGAATTATTGGTGTGTGTGTTTGTGTGTGTGTGTGTTTGTGTGTGTGTGTGTGTGTGTGTGTGTGTGTGTGTATCAAATTTCCTTTATCTATTTGTCCTTTCAGGGACATTTAGATTCATGTCATATCTTACCACAAAAAGGACAACTACATGAGGTAACACGCATTACTTAGCTAAGTTTAGTCACTGTACAATGTGTATATTTCAAAATATGTTGTTCAAGGTAAACAAATAGATGTAATTTTATCTCACTTTAAAAAATACTGCAGTAGCCTGGCGTGGTGCTGCACACCTGTAATCCCAACACTTGGGAGGCAGAGGCAGGTGGAGCTCTGTGAGTACAAGGCCAGCCTGGTCTACAAAGTCCAGGACACCAAGGGTACACAAAGAAGCCCTGTCTTGAAGAAAAAATACTGCAATAATACAATAGTGCTGACATATTGAGATTGATGGATTAAATGGCATTTATTTATTTATTTATTTATTTATTTATTTATTTATTTATTTATTTGTGTTGAGTATTGAATCCAAGACCAAACATGTTAGACAAGGACTTTCTATTTTTAATGTTTGCCTAATCTCATCCAGTTTTCCATGATAGCTGTACTGAATACACTTCATTTCTGCCCATTCAGATCTTGTTTTTCCTGATGCTCCTTGTATGTGATATCCATGATGACAGTGTCAGAGTCTTCTTTACCCTCTCTACCCGCCCCCATTTCCTGCTGACCTAAGGATGCTTTCTCCTTCCTCTGTGGTACTTTGCACCCTGTAGCACCTTGGGCTTTTGCCTGGCACATACCATGTCCATTCTGTGTTATAGGTAGTCCTGTTTGCCTTTTCTCCTCCCCAGCCTTCCTCCCCCTTCCTGTGGAAAATGTCTTTGGGGCAGAAATTTGTTTTACCTTTATAGGTTCTTTGCATTTCCAAGTAGTGTACCTAATTATGTTTCTGGTGCTTGAAAATGTCATTCAACTGAAATTTTAGAGTGATTCCAATGAAATAATTTGATGAAGTGAAATTTTCGTCTTTGTGGGTAGAAGGGAGTTTGCAGTGCTGGGAGCCACGCCCAGGGTTTCATGTGTGCTAGGTGAGCACTCTCCCGCTCAGCCACATCCCCAGCTACCTTAGACGGCTTTTTCCTAGTGATTCTGAGTTGCAGTTCCTTACTGAAACATTAGGAGTTTGTGTCCACTTGTCTTTTAAGGAGAATAGTCCTCGATTCACTCCTGCTGTGGGTTGGGTGGTTTAATTAAGAAATTACTTATTTTATCTGGCAGTCATCCACTAAACCTTCGCAGAAGCTGATTGTGATTTTAGTTTACAGAAGAGGTCCTGAAAAATCTTTCTTGAGTGATAGGCTACAATTTCTTTGCCTCCAGCCTTCTCTAGAGCTGTCCTAACTTTGACCTGATCTGGGTGGGGCTTTTTCTATGCTTGTAAGAAAGACCACGTATGTACTATTCACAGGCCTATAAGAAAGACCATGTATGTGCTATCACAGGCCTGTTACCTGCATTCTTGACTTCCTTTTTGTTTTCCTCCCTCTTAATCCTCTGCTCAAGATATTTGTTCATTCATGTTTCTGGGGAAGCCCAGGTCTTGCACATGCTAGACAACATTCTGCCATTGAGCTCCATCCCTGGACCTTTCATTTATTTTAAAACATGGGCTGCTAAGTTGTGTAGGCTAGCCTGGACCTTTGATCTTCCTGCCTCAGCCTGCAGTGCTGGCATGGCACATGTGCATCGTCATGCTTGGCATGCTGAAATCCTTGGTCACTGATCTGAATTGTGTAAAAACAACCCTGAATATGAGGTGGGTAGTAACACTGTGAGGCCTACCTTCAAGCAACATTTGGTGTTCAAGTGCCTTCTGCAGAGATATTTTCAGGGTTTTATTTTTCTCCTCTATTGAGGCAGAGATTATTTTTCCCAGTGCTGGGGATCAAATCCAGGGCCTTGTACCTGACAGGCCAGTGCTTTACCACTCAGCTAATCCCCAGCCCTGACATTCAAGTGCTTTACCACTCAGCCAGTCCCCCAGCACTTGTGTTTTAAGACAAGATTTCATGTGTCCCAGGTCGTCC
Source organism: Acomys percivali (assembly GCA_907169655.1). NCBI lineage: Eukaryota > Metazoa > Chordata > Mammalia > Rodentia > Muridae > Acomys > Acomys percivali. The sequence goes on along the minus strand of OU015749.1, from coordinate 121,706,980 downwards.
TTGAACTTCTGATTCTCTGCCTCTGCCTACCAAGTACTGGCGTTGTGGGACTGTGGGTTTTGGGGGTGTGTAGGTGAAGGTGTGTGCTAAACAGCATTGAGCTTGGACTCCAGCCCTGAAGGATTGTTTTAGATTTGCGGGGAAATTAGAGGATTCTGGCACAGAGACCCTGAAAGGAGTAGGGAGATAGTTGTGTCACTGCCTCCTCTGGCCTTTTCTTCTGAAAGGGGTGGGGCATGGGTGAGCAACAATGGCTCTGGTGGCGGCTGTGCCTATGGATGTGACCAATGGGCCAGGTGTTGGCCTTTTTTTTTTTTTTTTAACTGGGCTGGTTTTGTGTTGAGTGACAAGAAGACAAACAAAAGATGAGAGACTGAAGAGAAAGAAGGCTTACCCTTACGTCCCCAGTGTTCCCAAGCAGCACACTTGCCCTCCTGAGTCAGAAGTCCTAATAGCTTTCAAGAGCCAGCACTCAGCTCAACCTGAGGTGACCTCTCCTGCCATCAGGCGCCACCGTACATGTGACCCACCAAAGCCCTTTTGATATCAAAAGAACAGAAAAAGAGGTGAGGAGAGGGTTCCATTTTAGTTTGAGATGTGTGTCTTTACTGCAAAAGCCCAAATCAAACAGAAAGCTCAGCTCTGCTTTCTGTCAGCTTACGTGAGTGTTTTATGTTAGGGTCTCCTTTTGGCTTCTTTGGCCTCCCTAACTTCTGTGACAATAGAACAAATAATAGACTGTCCACTGTAGGTCAGAAGTATAGAAATTGCAGAGATGACGCATCTCCTCAGATGCCCCTGAGGCCGAAGCAAGGTTGGGTGTGTTCTTCTCTTGCCATGTTGGTGAGTAGAGAGGTTGTAACTGTCCTGCCTTAGCATGCACGCATGCACCAGACCTCTGCATGGCAGGCTTATTTAGCCTGAGCAGGAAAGAATGCTACGCAAGACTTTAATGAGAACCTTAGTTTGAAATTTTCCTTGCAAAGCTTCTTGGTACTGTATTTACCAAACAGTTCTTTTTAAGTGTAAAGATGCTGAAAGTACGAATGTGTCTCTAAAGTTCAGAATGCACCTGCAGGTAAGTCCATAGGTAGTTCTGGTGCATCTCTGTGCCTTGTGTCACATTTTCCTTGATGGTGCCACACTGACTAACCATCTAAAAGCTCCCTGTTGGTCATTCTGCCTCCTTCAGAAGTGACCTTTCTGCCCAGTGTATTGACAAGGTGGGTTAGTGTAGTAGTGTCCTTTGTGTGTAGCTCTCAGTGCACACTAGATCACTGACAGCAGATGACAAATGGCAACAGTGGGCTCCCAGGCTGCCCTGCCTACGTGACTATGATGGGCTCCCAGGCTGCCCTGGTGACGAGGCCATGATGGGCTCCCAGGCTGCCCTGCCTACGTGGCCATGATGGGCTCCCTGGCTGCCATGGTGAGGTGGCCATGATGGGCTCCCAGGCTGCCCTGACTAAGTGTTAAGCTTTGAAATTGGGGTGTGAGACAGAGTTGTCAGGGGAGGATATTCACTAGTACATTTTCTGTTTCGGTTCATGTTCAGCTGTGACTCTTTTTTTTTTCTAGTTCAACCCAATTTTGAGTGGATTTAAAATAAGTTATTTTATTTTTGTATTAGAAAAATGTCACTTTTCAGCTACAGTAGGAGAAATTCTGACTGAGAATCAGAAAAGATAGTAGTGATCTGATACCACTTTTGACTCAAGGATAAAATGACAGAATCCTCATAAAGTGCTGTAGGATACAAAGTGTTTTCTATAACTAGACAGAGGAAAGGTGACACCACCTCTGAGATTTGCTGTAGGAAAAACATAAAGGGTTGGGGACAAGAGAATTACAGAATTTCCATACATGGTCGTGAGGGAGCAGCTTCTGGACTTCCCCAGATGTTTCCCTTTTCACTAAAAAGCCCCAGTGAACTGTCATGAGTGGTGTCTGATTAGAAAGACACTGGGGCGTCTAAGCCTGCTCGTGCGTGGCCGTCTTGACCTATGAGCACCCTCAGATGTCTGTGCTTGTACTTTCCCTGGGGAGGGGATGATGACACGTAAAAGAGAGCCATGACGTGATCTTGCCTGGCTTGCTTGCACAGTTTCAGAACAGAATTAAAAGCAGATGTGATTATCAGTAAACACTGAGCTTTGTATTAGGGTTGAACAAGACTTTGGCAGAAGCCAGAAGCACGCTCTGCAGTCTTAAGTCCTCCCTCCTTCCCTCCCGCTTCTTCCCTCTCTCTCTTATCTTTTCCTTCACACATTTTTTTCTTTCTTCTCTACTCTTTGGAATGAAAAGTGAACTCTAGGTCCTGACGGGTTTCTTTGTTAACGTGAGTATCCGATGTATATGTGTTTATGTGTGTGAACACAGGTGCGCACGTGAGGCGTTGTCTCCTCCCTTGTTGAGGCAGTCTCTTGTCCATGCTGTGTGCCGGGCTAGCTGGTCCGCAGGCTTCTGGGGGCTCTTCCAAGCGTTCCCCTTCAATCTTGTGGAGGTGTGCTGGGTTGCAGACTATTAAGTACATCTGGCTTTTATGTGGATTCTGGGTTCCAAACTCCAGTCCTCAAACTTGCACACTTGTTCTACTGAGATACCTCCCAGGCCCTGTTATTTTTTTCAAACTGGATATTTCTAGCCTGTTCGTAGATTAATTTTCATTTATATATTTCTCAGGTAGTACCTGAAACTGTACTATCTGATTCTTTCTTTTTTTCTTCCCTCAAATATGTTTTTGTAAGTGTAAATGTCTTCTGGGTGTCTTTTCATTACCCCCAAACAGATGGGAGACCTTGTGTGTGGTGACTCTGGGGAAGTACCACCGTAATGTGGGTTAGATCAGTCGAATGTTGCTTAATAAAGCATGGACCTCTGTGTAGGGCCAAATGCTCGGACAGTCCACTGCGCTGCCTAAGGAAGTTCTTGTTCAAATATAGTCCATATCGATAAACCGGAACATGTACCTCTTAACTTTAGTAGACTGTGTTTTGGCCTATGGATGAGATAGCTTTTGTTTGTAAAAATAATGGTAAAATGTAAGTTGTAAATTTAACTTGTAGTATGGGGACACCCCCCGAGACACACACATGGATGTACACACTCACACTCACACACACACACACACACACACACACACACACACACACACAGAGTGGGGAGGTTAGTCTTTCAGTCTTTCTTATGGTCATGGAGAATTATTACATAAGGCTCCAGCTGTTTGTTTATATTGTGCTGGAACTTAAGGTGAAGAAACTCTGTCTCTCAAGTGTAATTGTCTACACTTTTCATTTATTCTTAATTCTCATGTCTGTTCTCAAGAACAAAACAGCAATGGCCTTGGTCTTGAGCCAACTTGTAAATTGTAGAGGTTCCTCCTATTAAACTTGAGCCTGGTCAGCCCTTCCCAGATACCATGGTGTGGGAGGCAGAGTATCATGCAGTTATCTGAGAGCTTGATTTCGGTTGGAAAAAGAATCTGGCAGCAGTGCTAGGAGCTTCCTCTAGGATGGGCCTGCTCAGTGTTGGGCCTGCAGTGTCTGCTTCTGGCCATGGGTGTGGCCAGGGTGGTTTCTCCTGCCTCCAGTTTCGGTGTTTTATTTCTCTTTTCTTATGTGCCCCTGAGATGTTAGTTTCTGCTTTTGAGACTTACCTACTTTTTCCTTCTAACTTAAAAACTGCATGTCACCCTCCTCTGATTCCAAAGGAACAAGGAAAAGTTGTTTTCTATGGATTATGCATATGACATTTCTTTTTATTTTTCTTGTTTATTAAATAGGTCTTCAGAATTCAGCAGGGTACACAGAGCTCTTCTGTCCTCATGCCTCCGTTTGCACTGTCAGTAGGCCAAAGAGTTCAAATCCTCTGGTGTTGTCTCCATTCCAGACAAAGACATGCCTGCTGTTGCTATGAGACCAGTCACTGTATTTACCCCAACTCACCAGCTGTGACTCTGGGAGTCTGGGTGTTGAAGACATGTTTTGTGGTGACTCCTAGAGTACTGCCGTGCCTGTGCCCACCCCTCTTCCACTCTCAGGTTAAACTGCCCCCTTCAGGCTCTTTCTGTAGCCTCTTTTCATTGTGAGGAGTGCTTTATGGGGAATCTAATTCACTAATAACACAGATTTTACTTTAAAAAACATGTTTGTACATGCATATCTGTTGATTAAGGTGTTCTAGAAGTTGCCTTGGAGTTCCTCACCAAACTGCTTGAGTTTCAGGGGTATTAAAAACTGTCTATGGCTAATAATGGTCTTGTTTTCATAACCCTACATTTTCACTGAAAACTGAAGTGAGAATTGGCAGAAGATGCAGAGGAAAAAGGAACCATATTATACTTACGCTGACAGATCTGTGTTACCCAAGAGTCCATACAGAAGGCAGCACCATGAGATGTGGTTCCTTGTGTGTGCTGTCCTTTCTGGTTTCTTCCTTCTTGAATAGCCACATAAATGTTCTGAAGTAGTTTTTAACTTTAACAGTCCTAACTGAAAGTTTTGGCTTCTCAAAAGATGGTGTCAGAGCAGTTAACCTGGCAGCTGCTTCTGTGGGGTGTCTTCCCAGGAAAAGTGGGGCTCTCACTTGTCACAGGGGTTCAGTTATATCTGTGTGTCTCTTGGTGTTACTGAGTCAGAACTTCTCTCATTCTCTCAGTTACATATGCTCACAGGTAGCCCCTTTCATTAAAGAAGTAGTCGGCAGCTTATCAAAGGAGGTACATAGAATTAGGTGAAAGGAGCACAGGAGACTGGCGAAGAGAAGGCAGGGCTGGGGCGCTGACGGAGTCTTCACATAATGAGAACGAGGCAGTTCTCTCTGGTATTTTTCTGGTATGCAAAAGATTCTTTATGTCTGAAAAATAGTGAATAGAGTATAGGGGTTTTCCATCAGAAATTTCTTTTATTTCTTTTCCCTTTTCCTCTCCCCTTCCTCTCTTCTTCCTTTTGTCCCACAGAATCTTGGTACAGAGCCCAGGCTAGCCCTAAACTCTCAGTCAGCCTGTGATTTGGTAGTGCTGGGCTTATGGGTGCTAACCACTACATTTAGCTTCCTCTGGAACTTTCTAATCTTCCGCGATATTTATTCTAGTAGCAGTTTGGGTGTTTAAGGTAACCTTTAGTTTCCTGTGTATTGCACTGCGCTTTTAGATCACCTGAGAAGACCTTGTCTGCCTGCATTGTATGGTGGCCCACGGCTAACAATTCCAGACCCTTAGCCACGTTGGCCAGTCATGTGTGGCAGTTCAGAAGAGAGGGTGAGAGCGAAGGACTGGTGATGGCCATACTTCTGGGTCATCCCTACGAGCTCGGGAAGGCTTTCATCAGGACGGTGCTTACTGTGTGAGTGACGGTTTTCTCCAGTGGATAATTGAGTCATTGATTACACTAACGTGGTTTCTCTTACTTCTGGTTTTTTTTTAATTGAAAAATAATATAAAGTAAAATCTGATAAAGTAGGGTTTTTCCACTCCCCAGAAGAGGGAGAACTATATTATTGTATTTGTGCAATTTTGTGTCAGTAGCTAACATTCCTGTCAAAAACTTTAATTTTGAAGTTCATTTTAATGGCAACATTCTTTCCTCTACAGAGATAGTTCAGAGCTCACACAGTAATCACTGCTGCTGGAATAGACATGAGGGTTCAAATGGTTGTAGTTGGGTTCATTATACCAGCTCACTCACTTTAGTATATGGTGTAAAGCAAGGTAATTGTCTGACCCCTGGTGCAGGTTGCCTAGTTGGCTGGTTGGCTGGTTTTTAGAAGAACTTAGAAGCCAGTTGGATGCTAAACTATAGTATTAGCAAAGTAATAGTAGATCTTCCTCTTTTAGGGCCTATAAGGTATAAATAACCATGAGGTTTTGGCCAGTTTTTGGCTTTTTTCAAGACAGGGTTTCTCTGTTTAGCCTTGGCTGTTCTGGACTTGCTGTGTAGACCAGGCTGGCCTCGAACTCACAGCGATCCACCTGCCTTTGCCTCCTGAGCGCTGGGATTAAAGGAGTGCACCACCAGGCCCAGCTTGGCCAGGTTTACAGTACCAGTACCTTAAGTCCAATCGGAGGTATGTTGCTACCCTGTCGCATTCACGCCACTGTTGCACCAATGGGCAGATCTTGTATTGTAGCTCGCAGTGTTCACAGCTGGGTAAGACTACTGATGATTTTTCTCCCCCAGCAAGCACTAGTGACTTTTAATAATGATAGCCTATCCCATTATAGCTGGCAACATCTTCATCTGATGGGTTGGGAGGTCTCAGGAGACAGTCTTGAGAGATATTATTTGATTCTATTATGCAGGGTTATCTAGTCTGAGACTCAAACTATTCTTTTTTTTTTTTTTTTGAGACAGGGTTTCTCTGTGTAGCCTTGGCTGTCCTGGACTCCCTTTGTAGACCAGGCTGGCCTCGAGCTCACAGCGATCCGCCTGCCTCTGCCTCCCGAGTGCTGGGATTAAAGATGTGCGCCACCACACCCGGCTACTCACCCTATTCTTTTTTTTTTTTTTTTTTTTGCCACGAGGTGTGTTTTATTTTCATCAATCATACAAATAATTTTCTATAATATCCCAGGGCAAACCGGTGAAATTTGGCAGTCCGATTATAGTGTGGGGGGGTCCCGCTTCAGAGACCCGCGGGCCGGGCATCGGCGTGGAGTGCCTGCATTCACAGTGCAGCTCGTGGCTCGCGTCCATCTTGCAGGTGGCTCTTCCTCCGCATCACGAGGGGGGTCTTGGAGATGACGGGGTGGGGTGGGGGGGGGTCCTCTCCGGCTAGTAGGAAATTTCACTCCTCTTTTCCTCTTTGGTCAGCAGGGTGTTCTC
>OU015749.1:121673050-121684672 GCA_907169655.1 Acomys percivali | reverse complement strand
ACACACAGGCACATACACAGGCACATACACACACAGGCACATACACAGGCACATACACACACAGGCACATACACAGGCACATAGAAGAAAGTTCTTAATATAAACGTATCCGTACGGGTTCAGGACCTAGTCCGGTGGTGCAGTGCTTGCTCAGGTTCAATCCCTAGCACTGCCAAACAAATTAATCTGTGCTTCAGCACAGTGTTTTTATTCTGTCATGTGTGTTTGTGGCCTAAAATCAAGAATTCTTCCCCAGTTTCAAGAATTAACTCCTGAGTTTGTTATCGCTTGTTAGCACAGATGTAATGGGTACAGCTGTCTCATGAAGAAAGCCAAGTTGGTCCTTTAATTGAGATACCAGTAGAAAAGTCTAAAATAGTGCAAAGCTGTGCAGCTTTTCCGAGCAGGAAGTGGTGTTTTGTGTCACTGTTAATTTCTTCCACAAACGGGGCTTAGTTCACCACTTCCTGTTCATGGCGTGGAAGAACCGAAGCATGACAAGTTACGGTGACTTCTTAGTGCATCTCCAAGCGAGCGCTAATGTGTCACTCTTCTCCGTGTTTGCAACGACACATGAGAGTAGGTGAACGTGGGGGCTGCAGAGATGGCTCAGCAGTTAAGAGCACCGACTGCTCTTCCAAAGGACCCAGGTTCAGTTTCCAACACCCACATGGCAGCTCACAGCTGCCTGTAACTTCAAGATCTGACACCCTCTCACAGATACATATTCAGGCTAAACACCAATGCACATAAAATAAAAGTAAATAAATTATTTTTAAAAAAAAGAAAGCCGGGTGTGATGGCACATGGCTTTAATCCCAGCACTCGGGAGGCAGAGGCAGGGAGATCGCTGTGAGTTTGAGGCCAGCCTGGTCTACAAAGTAAGTCCAGGACAGCCAAGGCTACACAGAGAAACCCTATCATGTAAAACCAGAAAAAAAAAAAAAGAATAGACAAACATGGCTGACAGAGTTTAGAGACAGCCGAGAGCCGCCTGCTGTGCCTGGATTGTCAGTAACAAACACAGTTGCAGCCTCACCACTGGGACGCTGGCTTGGAGGATTGTGAGTTTGAGGTCAGCCTGGGCTAAGTAGTGACTGACTCATAAGCTGAAACCAAGGGGCCTGGAGATGACTTGTCAGCAAAGAGTCCTTGCTGCTTCTCCTCCTGAGGACCTGGGTTTAATTCCCAGGACCCATACAGTGGCTCACAACTATCTGTAACTACAATTTGGGGCGATATGACACACTTCTGAAGGTACCCATAGATTTAAAAAAAAAAAATTGAAAGCCAACCTTTTTATTTTATTTTTATTATTTTTATTTTTTTATTTTTGGCTTTTCCGAGACAGGGTTTCTCTGTGTAGCCTTGACTGTCCTGGACTCACTTTGTAGTCCAGGCTGGCCTCAAACTCACAGCGATCCGCCTGCCTCTGCCTCCCGAGTGCTGGGATTAAAGGCGTGCGCCACCACGCCTGGCCCTAAACCTTTTTAATTATGAGAGCATATATAGATTTCTTTAAAGAAGATTTTAATATTTGGGAAGCTTTCCCCCACTCCCATTTCTAGAATAGCTCAGAAATGTAAATACACAAGGTACATAACCCACATGCAGATAGCCTGGGCTTCCAGCTGTTTTCAGGTATGCTTTTAAACCGGGGTACATCTTTTCCTTTGTAATTATAAAAGCACAGTGTTAAATTTCTGCCTCCTAAAGTGCATCAAAGGGCATGGACAGTCCATGTAGAAAAATGTTCAGCATTTTGAGTGAACCTAGCCTTGAAACTGTGCTCTGCTATATTTATTGAAAGGCAGAGTGATCCAGAAAATGGACTTTCCCACTATGGTTCTAGAGCCGGCAGCCAAAAGATCAGACCATAAAACAACACCATGTAACAGCACCAAACCCCTGAGGTTCAGTAAGGAACCAGATAGGGAAGGTGGGGTTGAAGGCCTCTCACCTTTCTCTACTCCTCACTTCCACGGGGAGAGGACGAGTGTAGCTCTGAGCTGTACCCCCACAGGACAGAACGCATCAAGTCACAGCTCATGCCGAAGGTCAGGGGAGCTGGCCTGCTGCCGCCCAGAAAGCGTTCCTAAGGCCAGGCTGAAAGCAGTCTTTCCCACACTCAGCCAGCCTCATCCTTCCAGAAACCCAGGGTAGCCCTGTTCTCTTGAAAGGAGGTGCACATCTGCCAACCAGTTTGACTTCAATGTAAAAGAGTTGGCCACTCTTGTTCACCCAGTTCCTTTTCCCTGTGAGGCCTGTCACCTGTGAGGCCTTGTCACCTGTGAGGCCTTGTCACCTGTGAGGCCTGTCACCTGTGAGGCCTGTCACCTGTGAGGCCTGTCACCTGTGGGTTGGGCTAAGGGTCAGGGTTTCCACCTCAGTTCTGGTGAAACCCATCTCTCTAGCTGGCTTCAGCTGCCTCAGTGGTTTCTAGAACCCTACTATAAGCAGTACTGTGAATGAGCACGCACTCCACATCACACCTCCCGAACACCTTGAAATCTTGTGTTCTGTGGGTAGTCACAGAAGATGCTCTCTTACCCAATGGGGGAAGACATGGGGTCTTATTCCTTCTCTCTTTGAATGGAAAACCAGGACTTCTTTGTCTTCTCCAGGTCCCCTATTCCACCAAGGGTGCCTTCCCAACATGGTGACCCACTGTGGGCTGTGACCCCTCTGGGAGTCAAATGCCTTTTCCTAAGGGTCACCCAAGACCATCAGAAAACAGATATTTAGATTATGATTCATAACCATAGCAAAATTACAGTTATGAAGTAGCAATGAAAATATTTTATGCTTGGAGGTCACCACAGCATGAAGAACTGTGTTAAAGGGTTGCAGCATTAAGGAGGGTGAGAACCACTGCACTTGAGGCTCACAGGCCTTCTAATTTGAACACGGGTGCAGGGCCTGCTTGTCCACTGCTAAATCTTTTTAAGTCTCTTTCATTACTAAAATTTGGCTTGGCTTGCCTATATATTGTGAATGGATGCTTGCCTTCATATTTATTTACAAATCACTAATACTTGCTTTAAATTTTTATTATTTACCATTTATTTGTGTGTATGTGTGTGGGGTAGTCAGAGGTCAGTGTCAAGTGTCTTCTATCACTTTTGACCTTACTTTTATGAGACAGATGTCTCAGCAAACCTGGAGCTTTTGGTTTTGGTTAGGCCAGTCTGGCTGAGAAGGCCACACCCACCCCAGAATATCTCTGCCCCTACAGTCCTGGGGTTATGGACAGACACATAGTGCCACACCCAAAGTTTTTTTGATTTGTTTTTAAACATGGATTTGAGGTCCTCATGCTTGAATTGTCCACTGAGCCATCATGTTTTGTTTATTTGGTTTTGTTTTTTGAGACAAGGTCTTACTATGTAGCTCTGGCTGTCCTGGAACTCACTTTGTAGACCAGGCTGGCCTCAAATTCACGGAGATCTTCTTGCCTCTGCCTCCCGAGTGCTGGGATTAAAGGCATGCACCACTATACCCAGTTTTTAAAAAAGCTTTTAAAAATAGTATATGAAAGGAGCTGAAGAGATGGCTGAGCAGTAAAGAACCCATTGCTCTTAACTGCTGAGCCATCTTTCCAGCCCCATGTTTTACACTTTAATTGACCATTGATGTAAATATAAATGATACTACTTTACACATGGATGTATATGCTTATGAAATAGAGTGTATTTTCAGTGGCTTTAAACAATTCCAGTAATAATTTGACTATATTTCTGTAACTTTTTCTTTTCAGTTAATGTTATTAAATGCAGCCATGTTGATAGCTATGGCACTGTTAGTGCCTCAGAGCATTCACTCTTCAAATACCAAGAGTGTGTTCTTGGTGCTCTCCTGGTGGTGAGCATCTCAGATGTTACCATATCTTCCCATATCCTTTAAAGAACAGACCTGCACGTTCTTGTTCATGTCTCTTGGGGCAGAGGTGATCTTAAAATGCCAAAAATTAATTTTTAATCCATCATTTCTGTTGGTCTTTAAGGCTGATTAAATTTCTGCATTTATCTGGGTCTGTTTTCTAAGCCAGGGTTCTGTCCAGGCTTGTGATTCTGTGGTTCTGTTGCCTCTACTGCCTTCTTATAGTGAATAACATGAAATCAGTTATGAACAGCCATTTAGCATAAGAATCATTCAGAAAAAAATTGTTGAAATGAAAATGGCCTTGAGTCCCTTGAGAATTTTTTCTTACAACTTGTTTCCTGTGTTATTTGAATAGATAAATACTAATGAAGAAGCCAAGCCTGTTTTAAAACCATCAAAAATTTTTTTCTATTGTATTCTGCATTTGAGCAGTGCAGAGTCAGCTGTGGAATTTGGTCTCCCAACGTAGATGTCGGCTTAGGTTGCCAGCTGGGTGAGCCACACTTAGCTGTGGGTGGGTCATGGAGTGCTCCCGAGTCAGGGTGACACAAAGCTGTCGTTTCGAACATGAATTATTATATTATTCACTGCCAAAACCTGATGCTCTTTAAAAGACTATTGAAATAGGAAGGGCCTTTGACCCTAAATATAGTTAGCTCCTTCAGAGAGCTATGGTTTTTTGAGATGTAATAGCCCTCTTCAATTTTATTCCTTTTTAGAATTTTTATTTTATCCATGTGTTTTGTCTGCATGTGTGTCCACACACCTCACAGAGGCCTGCACTGTGGTTGTTGGTGCTGGCGTTGGTGGCAGCTCCTGCTCTCAGCTTCTAGTCATTGGGGATTGGAACAAGCCTGGAGGCCTGCACCCTGGCTGTGACCACCACAGCCTGGAGGCCTGGACCCTGGCTGTGACCACCACAGTTTGGCAGAAGATGTGTCAGATTCTTGGATTGCTCATCATCTTGCCTTTGAATTGTCTGGTTCTTGATTAAGCACTACGTGGACTTGCCCTAAGAGAACTACAGCAGGAACTGAGTGAGTGCAGTAACGGCTAGGAAGGCCGTGGTGACACTGGCTATGGTTTGCCCACTTCACAGAGACGCAAATATGAATGTTATTGATGAATATTTGTGATGTTGTAAAAAGATATGATTCATGCCAGCAGGCTTTCACTCATGAGCTATTTTTAGTAGCCCATGTACTGAGGCAGTAACTCAGCTTGAGTAACTCAAGGATGAGCCTTAGCCTAAATCTTGGGATGGATTTAGATCAGTGCGATCTTGGCCAGTCCCGTGGCAGTGATGACTGAAGGAATTTGGCCTTAGCCCACCAGAGCATGACACGCCTATGACAACTGAGACACAGGGTGCTGATGAGAGAACTTGTTTGGAACGTTCCCAGGACGAGACGTGAGTGCTGAGCTACCGATGCCTTTCACTGCAGACTCCAGGCCAGTAAGAGACCCTTTCTCAATGACAGGGAGAGACTGGCTAGACGCTTCGATGGATTAAGGTGTTTACTGTAAAACTTGTCAACCTGAGTTCAGTCTCTAGGACTCACGCAGTGAAAGGAGTGATCAGATTCCCATAAGTTGTCTTCTGACCCTACTGTGGATGCCCTACCTCCAATATGTAAGGATGTGGATTTTTTTTTTTAAAGGCAAATTGTGCCAGAGGATCTACATGTTAGGCTGAACTCTGATCTTTTCCCATACAAGGGATGTACATGCACACACACTCCATACATGAATACACATACGAAAGAGAGCGGAGTGGGTATGCTGGGGGCGAGAAGGAAGGAATAAAAGAAAGGGCTTCTGGAGAGAGGGGATAGGAAGGTGGTCTGTTTTCTCTTGCTTCTGTTGTTAGGAGCTGAAATCAGTCAGAGGATAAACTTGGTCCTCTCAGAAGGACAGAGAGTCCTGGAAGGTACAGAGAAAAGAGCCAGTCCCTGAACCTGTCTCCACTGGGCTTACTGTATGACTTAACAGATCACATTAAGCTGCTTTGACTTGAAGTCTGTTACTTGCAGTTGAAAGTGTCCCAGCTGACAGACACAATTTTATTAGTAACTTTGCTCTTAACCCCTGGAGTAGTCTCAGAAAAGTAGACGTTAAAGCGAATGTTGATCCACTGCATTTCTATTGATATTACTGTCAAGGTAATTATAAATAGCTTCATGTTTTAGAGGGAGGGATTTCACATCATTGTAACTATTATGAGAAAATGCCTGCATGCTTGTGTGTGTGTTTGGGGGGCACAACATGCGTGTGCACTTGGATGTGGAGGCCAGAGGTTAACTGTAGATGTTCTTGGTCATGTGCCATCCATATAGTTTTTGAGACAGGATGTCACAAGCCTAGAACTCATCAAGTCAGGCTAGGCTGGCTGTAGCAAGCCCAGGGATCTGCCTGCCTGTCAGCCTGGTTTGTGTTTTCTTTCCTCATGTGTTCTGGGGCTGGCAAGCAGTTTCTCACTGAGAAAACTCTCCCCACCTCCCTCCTAGCCCTTTTAAAGACAAAAAACAAAAAACCACCCCCCAAAGAAAAAAAAGCCTTACTTTTAAAAATTCCGTGTATAAGTGTGTGTGCCTATCTAGGAATGTGCACACTGCAGGTACCCACAGAGTCTTGAAGAGGGGTCATAGTTCCTAGAGTGGAGTTTCAGGCAGTTGTGAGCCCCCCACTGTGGGTGGAACTGAACTGGCGTCCTCTGCAAGGACAGCACACACTCCTGAGCTGGGAACCATGTCTCCAGCTCCCCTCCCCAGCTTGTTTGTCTGTTGGGTATTGAGGATATGGCAGTCCAAAGCAGCTGAGCCTCCTGTTGTAAGTCTTTCACTTCTTAGGTTGCTGCTTGTCAGGATATTAATATCCTCTATTTCTAGTGCAAAGTCCTGATGGCTTTTCCATGTTAGCTAATGAGCTGTGCTCTGCAGCTAAGCCAATGCCAAAACACTGCTCACAGGGAAGTTGTCGTCAGGCCTGCACACTCTGCTCTGGGGCACACTAATACTCACACATCTGTAAAGAAAGAAAGAAACACAGTTTAAACAAATTACGTTTAGTGGTGTTTGTGAGTCCAGAATAATTCCTGAATCAGGAGACCCCTGGAGCAGGGCAGGCTCAGTGATACTCCAGGCTGCCACATGGCTGGATAACAATGGCAGGGAAAGGGAGGTGAGGTACAGCAAGCGTGTTTGGCTTCACTAAAGCTTGGGTTACGGATGAGCTGAGACCATCATTCCTTATAAAGCAGACCACTGAGTTAGCATGGTACCGAATCAGGGTTTATTTCCCCTGAGTTGGGGCATCTGAGAACAGAGGCTTTCTCAAGCCAGACTTGTTAGAGTTAAATGGTAAGGCGCTTTTCACGGATCTGCTGCCTCCCATTTTTGAAGCGTACAGCTCCGTGGTGGGTACCGGCTTCCTGATATTGTGACGTGCTCTCCAGAACTTGCCATCTGAAGCCCCACTTCCTACCTTCTAGGCCCTTTGCCCCTCCTACTAGAAGGCTTTATTTCCCTGATCTTGATCGATGGCTCTGTGACAGAGGTGGCTCACAGTTAGGAGCGCGTACTCTTCTAGAGGAGCCGGGCTCTTTTTGTTTTGTTTTATTTTTTGTTTTTGCTTGGTTAATTTTGTTTGTTTTGAGATGGAATCTCTCTACATAGCCCTGGCTGTCCTAAAAACCATTACATAGAGGAGGCTGGCCTGGAGCTCACAGAGATCCACCTGCCTTTGCCTCCCAAGTGCTGGGATTAAAGACATGCGCCACCAGGTTCAAGTCCTTGCATCCATATAAGGTGACTCACAGCCTCCTGTCACTCCAGCTCCAGGGGACCCAACACCTCTGGCTTCTGCACACATATATATACCTATACATACACATGTGCATATTTTAACAATAATTTTACATTTTTGGTTTTTTGGGGGTTTTTTGTTTGTTTGTTTGTTTTTTGTTTTGGTTTTTTGAGATAGGGTTTCTCTGTGTAGCCTTGGCTGTCCTGGACTCCCTTTGTAGACCAGGCTGGCCTCGAACTCACAGCGATCCGCCTGCCTCTGCCTCCCGAGTGCTGGGATTAAAGGCGTGCGCCACCACCGCCAGGCTAATTTTACATTTTTGAATGTTAATTAAAAATTATTTATTGAATGCCTACTGAGTGTTAGGCATTGTTCTTGATGTGGAGGCCAAAAAAGAGATAAAAAGTAGAAGAAGGGTGTTTTGTTTTATTTTATTATGCACTCGAGCTGTGTGTGTGTGTGTGTGTGTGTGTGTGTGTGTGTGTGTGTCACATGCTTGCCATGCCCATGCACAGAGTCAAAGGACAACTTTAAGGAATTAGTGCTTTCCTGTTACTGTGGGATCCAGGATGGAACTCAGGTTGACAAGTATTTCTTTACCCCCGAACACCAAGCTGTTCAGAAGAGGATTTCTACAGGGCACTGTGTCCCTGGATTTGGGGGGATTTTAAAAAGTCAGTGTTTACACAGAAACAAGTGAGGGCAGACATAGGTGCTGAGGGATGCTGCAGTGAAAGTCGTGCTGCACTGCTAAGTGCTGCTTTCATTACCAACTGCCCCTGCAGTGCCAGCTACTGCAGAGGAAGCAACGTGGGCCATGTAACCTGGGCACACTGGTATCACATTGTATTCGCTCACCGTGCAAGGCCATTAGTAGAGAAAAGAATGATGAAGAGGCTAGTTTGTTAGATCAGCTTGAGTGGGATTTTTTCTGTTTCCAAATGCAGAGAGCTATGAAGGCTCCCTCGTGGAAAAGTACCACACAGGGAAGAGGGTGGAATCCAGTTGGTTTATGCATATGCATTACTGAAGGCTGGAGCTGGAACAGTCTTTTTGGGTGCTTCCCACCTCCCTGTGAAGCAGTATCACACACGGCTGTGTGGTCCCCTCCACACTCCAAATGCTGCAGTTACTGTTCAAGGCCGTTACAGGACACTCACTTTGTCTTTGTTCTGGAGAAGTGTTGGAAACTGAGTTGAGTGTGAAAGGTAAAATGGGTGGAAAGAGGAAAGGAGAAACTAAGTCCAGCTGAGTGGCCAGCTGAGTGGCCAGCTGAGTGGCCAGCTGAGGGGCCGAGTAAATTGCTACCCTTTGTATTAGCTCTGATCCCACAGAAGCCCTTGTTCCTGGGGCTGGGGCTGTAGCTCAGCTGGTAGAGCACTTACCCATGTAAAAAGCCCTTGGTTTCTGGGTCTGGAAGATGGCTCTGTGGTTAAGAGCACTTGAGGCTCTTACAGAAGATCTGGCTCAGTTCTCAGCACCCACAGGGCAACTTACAACCATCTGTAGCTCCAGTTCCTGGGGATCTCTTGCCTTTTCCTGGCCTCTCTGGGCTGGTTCCAGGTGTGCCTGTGATACGCAGACATATATGCAAGCGGGTACTGATACACATAAAAATAAATAAAATTTTAAGAAAGTCCCTTGGTTCCCCAGCACTGCATAAGCAAGGGGTGATGGAGTAGGGGTGCAGGTGTGCAATTCCAGCACTTGGAAGGTAAAGAGGCAGGAAGATCAACTCAGGGTCAACCTCAGCTACATAGTGATTTGAAGCCAGTCTTAGCTAATGAGACCCTGTCTCAAATGTTCTTCTTTATTCCTGATAAAGGGCGAAGCATGTGATAAGGCAAGGGCTTTTCTCCTTTGTGGTAAGGTCCTAAGTAAGTTCTGAACTGCCATGGCTTGGGGATACATAAGTGAGGAGATGTCGAACTTTTGAAGTGCCAAAGTTTCAAACCACCTTTCAGGACTGCTGGGCTTTGGTTTCAGGTTCAAATTACACAGGGAACTTTGAAAATCATCTGTGACCAGCTAGATCAGTCTCAGAGGGCTGGGAAGGAGTCAGGCCTCGTCAAGGGAGGGCTTTGTTTTGTTTTGTTTTTTGTTGTTGTTGCTTTCTCTGAAATTCCAAAATGTGACCAGGCCTAAAAACCATTCTAGCTGTTTCAGTTTCAGACAGTAACCCTCAGGGAGTGTTATTAAGATGTATGTGTGTATATGTGTGTGTATCTATCTATCTATCTATCTATCTATCTCAATCAAGTCCCCGCTGACGTGTAAAACAGAATACGCTTCCGCTCCAGCGTCAAGTGGGCAGAATCTCCTTTTCCTTTTTCTGAAGTGTGCAGGTTCTGACAAAATAAATGAAGAGAAGGGACGAAATTTGTTTTAAGGAGGGAGGTTCTCTGGCTTTCTGTAGGGAAAGGCTGGGGCACGAGGCATTGTGTATGTATTTCAGGAAGGAGAAAATATGTTATGTTCTTAGTCCTTCTGAATTATGTAACTTTGCAGGATGTGGTCCATTTGTGCCCAGATAATGAGGCCTGTAATCCTGCCTTTCACATGTGTGGGAATGCTTTGCAGAGTGATTAGCATTCCTTTCTCCAGCCCGCATTCAAAGGAGACGTGCCATTCACACCCTCTGTGCACTCACATTTTCCAGTGCGTTGGAGAGCTTTTTTATATATTTTTTCAATAGAAATCTTTGTTCCTTCTCTAATAAGACTTGGGTTGAATTTGAGGAACTTAGCATATCCCTCTTTGTTTTCTGGCAGGAATTGATTTTAAGATCAGAACGATAGAACTTGATGGAAAGAAAATTAAACTTCAGATATGGTAAGTAAAAAAATGAAGACACATGGAATTTCTCCTTGAATTGGGAACTGAAAGTGGCTTAAAATTTGACTCAGGACATTAGAGACATTGTCTAATCACTCAGCCCTTTCCTTGTAAAAACTAAGGGGAAGGAGTAAGCGCTGCACATCGTCTGCTTTGGAGTGGGTAGGTCAGGAGCAGAAATGGATCCAGAAGAGGTCCAGAGCCTGTTCTAAGCTCTGAACAAGAAGAAACAGATTCTCAAACACATAAATTTCTTCATTGTAGTCGCAGCTGTGACTCAAACACAGCAAAATGGCAGCGTCCATGGACTGAAAGGCAGGCCTAACTTTTAGTGGAAACTGCTTGCTCTCTGTCCATCACTAATACAGAGTACTTGAGACACTGCATGTATAAAGAGAAATGGTTTAGCTTTGGATCACAGTTGGTCCTAGATTAGGTGGAACCATTGGTTTGGGTCTCTGATGAGGTGCTGGAAGGCACTGGCAGGGAATGCATGCCCAAGCAGGCAAGGACAGACCCAGGGCCCTACATCCACTGAAGAACAGGTTCCCCCTGACCTGAGGACTTCCCACCAAGTCCACCCCTGAAGATTCCACGTCAAAGACCTTTAAGCTGTGGCCTTTGGGGGAAACTTTTCCAAGCCATTGCACCTTCTCAGGCTCTGCTTTTTCTCACTGTAAATTAACTGCATTGGTGAGATTGGAGGGTTCTCCATAGCTCTGATATTTTATAATTTATCAAGTAGGGCCTATTTAACCGAGAAATAAGTAATGGCTTGTCTTGAGTCAGGCTACTGTGAATTTGAAGAAATATATGAATTTTCAAATACTTTTGATACCAAATGTACATGGGTTCCTCCCGCCCCAATCAGTTCTATAGCTTAACTCAGTTCTGGCACTGTCCACCTAGAGCTAGAATCAGGTGTCATAGGTTGAAGGCATAGTCCCCACAGTCTGCCCTGTACTGTGGGTGCTACTCAGAAGCAGTAAGTTGTCACCTGTCACTGCCACACACACCCTTGTTCCATCATGGAACTCAGGGCAACACATTCAGCGTGTGTGTGTGTGTGTGTGTGTGTGTGTGTGTGTGTGTGTGTGTGTG
>OU015749.1:121624982-121664245 GCA_907169655.1 Acomys percivali | reverse complement strand
GGGCTGTGAGGGTGGGGTGGGCTGTGAGGGTGAAGTGAGGTGGGCTGTGAGGGTGAGGTGGGCTGTGAGGGTGGGGCGGGTTGTGACGGAGAGGCTCCATCCTCTGTTTCTTCTTGGGTGTGTTTAGAGACCCACTAGTACTCCAGAAGAAATTTCTAACATAATGTTTTAAGTAGACTAAGTTAAACCATAGGAATTCAGGCATAGACTCTTGGGGCTTTGACACATGGAAATCTACTAAGCGCTTTGTTTATCCAAGCCTCTTCTACTAAATTTAATTTTCTCTTTGTCTTTCAGTTGGCAATTGACTATGGAATTAAATTTTTGGAGACAAGTGCAAAATCCAGTACAAATGTCGAAGAGGTAAGAAATGTGTGGTGACTTGAAAGCCTCCTGTGTGCTTTTATGCCTTGGGCTTTCACATAGGCTCTGCTTGCTGGATTTCAAGCATGCAGCCTCCACATGGATTGTGTTAAGATTGCTCAATTAAGATTCTTGGAACAGAGGAGATACAAGTTCATTTTAAGTTCAGTGCAGCCCTTTGTTTGGGAAGTTAGAAGTTGCAGACTCGCAGTGTCCTCTGCTCAGTGTCATCACCCTGTACTGGCCTGTAAGCAGACACGCTGAATAACTTGACTTAAACGTCTGTGTCTTGAATGAATTCCCTTTGTGAGTGCATTTGAAGTAGATTATGCACAACACTGTAATAGTGTGGCATTTATTGGATATAAGAAAGTGTTTTTCATAGGATAATCTTAATAAATTTCCATTACATTAGCTGTTAAAGCCAGATTATCTGGGGAGCTGGCAGGATGGCTCAGATTTTAGCATTGTGCTGGATAGTTTTATGTCATCTTGACACAAGCTAAAGAAGAGGAGACCTCAATTAATAAATGCCTCCATAAGATCAGGCTGTAGTCAAGGCATTTTGTTAATTAACAATTGATGGAGAAAGGGCCCAGCCCATTGTGGGTGGAGCCATTACTGGGCTGGTGGTCCTAGGTTCTATAATAAAGCAGGCGGAGCAAGCCTTGTGGAGCAGCGCCCTCCATGGCCTGTGTCAGCGCCTGCTCCAGGTTCCTGCCCTGCTTCAGTTCCTGCTCTGCGTTCTCTTTGACTATGAACTGTGGTGTGGACGCACAAGCTGAGTAAGCCCTTTCCTCCCAAGTTGCTTTGGTCATGGTGCTCATCTTGGCAATAGTGACCAGCCCTAACAAGTGTTATCTGGGCCAGGGCTTGAACTCTTTCCTTGGGAAATAGGGTGCTACACAGAGCCCTGTCCTGTTCTTGGTGTCCGAAACTCAGTGTGTGCCATGTTAGGAACTTGTGACAGTTATTATATGCGTAAAATAGTTGATGAATAAATGACAATATGACAACACTGAAAAATATGATGTAAGTGAAAAAGCCAATAACATGTACATGCTAAGATTTTAGTTATACTATTTTTTCAATTAAAAACCCTGAAGTGGTATATTTACAAGTAAATAACAAAAATTCTATATTTCTATTTTGAAATATGACTACTTAATAATTTTTTTTGTTTTACCTTTAGGCATTTTTTACACTTGCTCGGGATATAATGACAAAACTCAACAGAAAAATGGTTTGTATCACTTGCGGTTTCATTTCATGACACAGCCTTCTAGTTTGGCACTCAGCCGAGTGGACGGCGTGATTACAGTGTGCTCACATTAAACCTAGTCCTTCTTATACCTTCATGTGATTGCACCATGGTTCTAATTTCTATGGCTTCTGGATTGTTTCTGCATCACGTCTGTCTCAGCTCTTTCCTCTCTGGCTCCTTAAGTAGTAGTTAATTGATTTTTTTTTATCAAACTAGTGAAAATAATAATAGCTGATAATAATAGCTTTTTCATAAAATTATCTAGTTCAATTTTCATATAATACATATTTGTATTGACATAATGAGGTCCTTGGACTTGCTCAAGTCGGCTTCTATTTCCAGCTGTCAGTGATGAATCTTTAGGGTTCCCTAAAGTTCATTTTAACATGGGTCCTGATGAAAGTTATCTCCCTTCCATTACCAACCCTTCTTGCCTCTAAGTGGACTGCCCTGTATACTGCTCTGCTGTCTTTAACCATCCCCTTAGCCCTGTCTCCATTACTGTCCTTGACACCCTTCAGGCCATGGCTGGAACGGCTTTGAACTAGGCCTAGAGCATCCTCCTAACACATGATTAAAACAACAGTGCTAGCTAAGCCAACACTTGCAAAGAAGACAGTGCTGAGACTTAACTAATTCCTTTTTTGATACAGTTTTCTGGTGAGCACACGCAAGAGTATTCTCGCGTGCATTCCCCACATGCTGTGCTTTTACCTGGTAGGTAATTGGGGTCAAACCATGAGATTTTGGTTTCCTTAGAAGCTTATAATCTGTTTTTCAGAATGACAGCAATTCTTCAGGAGGAGGTGGACCAGTGAAAATAACAGAAAACCGGTCCAAGAAGACCAGTTTTTTCCGCTGTTCACTGCTTTGATGAACTCTTGACTTCTGAGAGACTGCAGTACACCTAGAGAGCCCTTCCCTGCTTCTCTGAAAGCACAGGCTACCCAGCCTCAGAGTCACCTAGCCCGGCTGCTGTGGAGAGCACCACGGAACTCTAGACCTCTCAACCAGAACGCCCAGTGGATTCCAGCCTCATGGCCTAGCAAAAAAACGGGCTCCTTTCTTCAAACATGGAAGCAATGCCGTGGAGACACATGCAGGACCTAACTGGTTTTTCCTTGTTTTACTGCCTGTCCTGGAAGCTGCTATCTTTCTGCACATGAGTGTCAGCCTTTCCTTGGTACAGCATAATCTTAGACTCCTAACTACGCACTTTAGTGGCATGAAGTTCTAGACTTGTATATCTGGGGATGTTTAAAGACAGCAGAGCATTAAACAGAGGTTGATGTACTAAAATTAAAGGATGGTTGGCCTGAGTCATGCGGCCAGAGTTCCTCTGTTGGTAGCATTCATCGAAGGGCTTTGATTTGTAGTGTTCTTAAAAAGTCACTAAATTCTGGTGGTAAACGTTCAAGATTCATAAGAATGGCCATCCATTCACCAGAGGCTGTGGCTTCTCCATCTTTCCATCCATTCACCAGAGGCTGTGGCTTCTCCATCCTTTCTGGCGGCTGTCAGTCTTGCCCATCCCTGAGTGGCTGTAACCCTTGTGAGGTTGGCTGTCATGGCCTCCTGTCTGGGGCAGCACGTGGGGAGCACTCCAGTCTCCCTGTCTCTGAGGGCTGTAGTTGCTGTCCTTTCTCCTGCCCGGCTTGTTGTCATTGCCTGCTGACCTAAAGCCAGGAACATATGCACGCTCTGCTGTGTCTGCCTGTGAATTTCATGAGCTGAAATTTCACATAGGGAGAGAAATGGTCACTAGGGCTTCATTTTCACATCCAGCTGTGGTCTTGTCACATGAGAATATGTAATATATTCTTTCTACGTTTCACCCATTAGTTTGTATTACCCAGTTCTTAACCATAATCCCTATCTGTGAGAGTTAACAAGGGTTAGATTTAGATTTTGTTCGCAGAAAACATACCTATACAGAGAGAGATTAAACATATTGGTGTAGTTTTAAAAGATAGCTATTAGTCATGCTGAAAGTAATGACTTTTTGTTCTATTTGAGGTTAAAAAAAAAAAAGTAATTAGACCTAGCACATCCTCCAGAAATCTTGCCTTTTCATTAGAGCACATATGGACCAGGTTTTGGCTTTCAAACAGCCATTGTATAGACCAAGCCCTGTATGTTAAGGTTTGTCATTAGAGAAGTGGTGTGGCCATCCAGGCCAAAGCCAACCAAAGGCTTCGCTGCCTTTCTCACCAAATGCTGGTTCTGAAGTTTCTTCTGTGGATGAACCCACCACACTGTTTTGGGACGTAGTATTTAGTGTTAACCTTTGTGCCAAATACAGATCATAAAGCTACTGCTGTTGTTCTAGCCTTCCATGTCCTAACAGAGGGCATAAAAACAGGTGACAGTAGCAGTCAGCCCTCCCCTTAGGAACTGGAGGTGGAAGTGGACGTGGTTAGCTGGTCGCACAGATAGTTCTGTTTCTGACCCAACCTGTGGCTTCAGTGCTTGGACGCGTCAGGCTTCCCGTCTGTGGGGCCTCAGCAGCAGCCCCTGGCTGCAGGTACACCAGAGGTATTTTTGGTGCATAAGCTGACTACTGTTGACAAACTTCAGCCTTTTCTTCTTTTTCCCTCGTTACCTATCAGCTTAAAGTCACATATGGCTGTCCTAGTGTAAGCTGTTCTTTCACTGAGAATTGATTGTAAGTCTAACATCTTCAAATTAAATACATTTTGAAAAGAACCAGTATTTTCTTAGAAATGTCTTATCACTACTTTTCTGGGAAAAAAAAAAGTTCAAGCAGTTACAATGGTAACAAATTTCTTTGCAAAAAGCAGGAGCCATGACACCATCTACGAATGTAATTCTCTTAGTGTTTACCTCTGACTGTTTGGTGTCTTAACACTTTGGTTTCTATCTCAGGGGTTGTCTGCAAACCAAAACTGACATGTTCTGTGGTCAGTTTTTTGTCTTTTACTTTAACCATCATGCTTTGCTTTTGATTTCTACACTCTCCTTGTGTCTTTTGTGGGTTAATAACTAGTCTCCATGAACTTGTCTGAAAGTGCTCTTTGAAGCAGCAGCAAACTGGGAGTATACCCCTGTTCTACAGAAATAAATTATCCTTGCTGTTTTCTTACATTTACCTTTGCTGAATTGTGTGTAATTTGAGCTCAGACCATAGGAAATTCACTTTCTGCATGGTAAAAACAACCCAACAAATATCTACTTTGCTTAATAATGTACATATGGTGCATTATTTTTTCTATTTGTAGATGAATTTAGCAACAGATAATTGTCTGTTCCCTGCTGAGACTGAAGAAATCTAGGTGTGTGTGTGTATGTGTGTGTGTGTGTGTGTGTGTGTGTGTGTGTACGCGTGCGCGCGCGCGCGCGTGCGCACGTGCACGCGAGCATTTCTGTGGTCATGGATAGGGTACATAGAGATTTTTGCAGCAGTATTAGTGGTTCAGTGGCTGCACATTATTATTATTGTACTAATTTTTTTTACAACAATTGGACACAAAATTTTCAAATAGAGCCTGTAGGTATCAGACGGTGAAATGTGCTGTAACTAGGTAGTGTGTGAAGAAGTTGGGTATAAAATGTTCCCCTGGGAACTTGTTCTAGCCTCTCTTACTTCAGACAGGTGACGATGAGATGATCTACCTGTGCATCAGGCAGTTGGTGCCTCGGGGCTTTTTCCTCTTCGTGTGGACATCTTGAGCAGTCTTTGTTAGAAGTTTCCTGATGACTATACTCTTTACTTTGAAGGACAATTTTCTAAATTATACCTCATTTAGCTAACTGATATTCTAACAACTGGTAGAAAAATAGTGAGCCAGTCTGTAAGTATCCAACATAATTTAGACTGCATGTTTTGTTTTGCCTTGTTTTGAACTGAGGGAAAAGTGTGATACATTTGTTTTTAATAAAGCATGCATGTCAATACTCAGTAGCATACAAAAAATATGACTGCCCTGTCCATTAATGAATTTAGTTGTGCAATATACATGATTGTTCTGCGGTTTACCAGTAAGAAATTGTAACTGTGTTTTTAAGGCTCCAAATGCTGAGAATCTGTATTAGGGCTTATAAAGCGTCTTCCTATGAACAGTAAAAGGACAAGCTAAGCAGACTTTCTTTTCAAGCCTATGACTTACAATCTTTTATAAATATAGTTCTTAATCTTTAAAGATGAGATTCTAAGCCTAGAATTTTAAAGCCACATTTCATCATGTCGGTTTACGGATCTCAAGATTTCTACAATGCGATTTTTTTTAGACTTAAAAACAAAGCAAAACAGACCTTTCATTATCTTTCTCATTACATCCAGTGGCAGAGAGGACTGTCTGAGAATGAAATCCCTTGATCCAGAAGAACAGAGCAGGTCAGGATATACTAACAAAATGTGTGGATGCCGTGTTCATTAGAAAGAAACCAAACCACTGAAAACAGAAATGAAAACCAGCTAGCATTTGTTTTAAGAATTTTCCAGATTTTCCCTTGTATCTTGAAATGTGTGCCATATGCCAAGAACTAACAGAACTTTGTATTTCGTCTTTGTACCTTTTTTGTTTTCAAAGTGAACATATGGTCATTCATTCCTATGGCTTTATAGATGGGTTTGTCTTGATGTTTGCAACTGTTTTCCCTTAATGCAAAATGTCACGAACTATCTGACTAAAGTCATGCCCCTCTTTCGTGAGAACTATAGAGTTTCTTTATAGACTTTTACTTGTGTGTTAAACATTTTATTTTGCTCCAGTGGCTTACTGTGGAAAGCTCCTGTGGATAGTATGGACCTGCCATGTAGCTGGTCTATTGAAGCCAGTTCATTAACTGTACTGATACTGATGCTGTGTTTTTTTAAAAATGGAAATTATTCCAGGTGAACTTTTTTTTTACAATAATGTTCATCTAAAATAAAAACTACATGATGAAAATGTTCATGACTCTGAAGTGGATTGTACATTTTAGGATATGTATGGATTTGAGCCATATTTTAATTATTGTCTATGTTCATTTTACACAACAGTGAGTTTCATAACATTTTAAGTATATAAGTATATAAGATACTCAAGCATATTGCCTCCCTGTACTCTTCTGCCTTCCCATCTTTTCCTCCTCTCTCCATTAGTCCCTTTCATTCTCTTAGACAGGCGTCATATACAGATATGACTTAATTCTCTTAATATAAGTATCTTTATATTTATTTTCTTGCAAATGACATTGCCCTGTCACTGAAGCTGAGAGAAGACAACATGTCCTTGACAGAGAAATGTAACAGCAAAGTTGGTCAAGACTACTTTGCCAACTACGCCCAATGGAATGGCGGGGCATAATCTAGACAGGTTAAGGAATAAACGGAAGATAAACAACTGAAGGTGGTAACTATGGGGCTGGCAAGATGGTTCAGTGAGCAAGGGCACTTGCCACTAAGCCTGTCAACCCAACTTAGATCCTGGAAGCTACAGAAGGAAGAAACTGATTCCCACAAGTTATCTTTTGATTTCCACACACACACAAATATATAAAAATGAAACCACTTTTAAAAAATGAAACAATGTAAAAGAGACTAAAGGCAAGCCTTCTGTGCTGTTGTACTTCTTTCTGAGACAGGCCTTACTATGTAGAACTGCCTGGCATCAAACTTGAGATCCTATTCCATCTGAATAACTCTGGGGCCAGGCCTGAAAACCTGAATTTGAGTCTGGGCCTGAGATGGCAGAAGGAGAGAGCTGACCCTGGAGAGCTGTCCTCTGACTTCCGTGTGTGTGTGTCATGGTGAGTGTGTGCACGTGCAAACACATACTACATAGAAGATAAAGTAATTAAAATTATTTTAAAGTTTTGCTCCCTCCCTCTCTTCAGACAAGATCTTACCTCCTGTCTATCTCTCAAGTACTGTGATGTCAGGTGTGTACCACTCTACCGGGCTTTACCATGCTTCTACAAGGTTTGAAGGAGCTTTAATAGAGAAGCATGGGTGCTGGTTAAAATAGTGGTAATGCAACAACAACAGCAACACACACACACACACACACACACACACACACACACAAGAACAAGTGCTATAACTAAATATTAAACCTAGCCCATCTGCCCGGGGAGTCGAATAAAGCCTAAAAGTGCTGAACTAGCTTTAAATCTGAATGCACGACTTTGTCAAAAGGGCAGCAAGTGGAAGCTTTATCGCAGGGCGTGGCGGGGCATGCCTGTAATCCCAGCTCTGGAGAAACTCAAGCAGGAGGGCTGGCTTAGACAGCACGTTCAAGGCCAACCTGGAATACAGAATGACTTTGTCTCAGAGAAAAAGAGTAAAGACACAAGTACGTTATGCTTCTGTGGAGATATTTCTGCTCAGAGCTGAAGTAGCGGAGTTGCGCTGATAGCTTTGGTTCCAGGTCGATATAAAACATTCTTCCTAATGATGTGTCAGTTTGCAGCATTGCTTGTACAATGAAGTATTCCACTCTTAAGGAGCTCGTAAGAGTACTTGCTGTTCTTCTGGAGGAGTATGTTTGGTTCTTAGAACCCACATGAGGTGACTCACAACTGTCTGTGTTTCCAGTCCCATGGGATCAGATGTCTCTGGTCTCTGGGCCCCTGCTCTCACATGCGCATACCCACAGGCAGACATACACACCTACACATAACTAAAGTTAATAAAAATAGGACCAAGTATGGTGCCACATACCTGCAATCCCAGCACTAAGGAGGGAGATCTTTATGAGTTCAAAGCTAGCCTGGTCTATATAGTGAGTTCCAAGCCAGCCAGTGCTATGTAAGGAAACTCTATTTCAAACTAATAATAATGATAAATCTTTTTTTTAAAGAAAAGTATTTAGTGAAATAAGTGGGCTGTACATGTGACTGTTTAAGATGGCAAAGAAATAATTTTTATTTAAAGACCTTATTTTCAGAAGTGAGAAGCAAAAATGCTTCAGCTAGTTCCCAGCATTCCTACCACTCTGCTTTTCATTGAGGTTTTCCAAGAACTCTGTGTGATGGCTGCATTAGTTACTTTTCTCCTTGCTGTGACAAAATATCTGACATGAAGCAGTTTCAGGGAGAAAGGGTTTATTTTGGCTTACAGCTGAGGGGCTTACGTTTCATTAGGGTGGGGAAGGCATAGCAGGACGAGGGGAGGTAGCCAGTCACATTGCATCCTCAGTCATGAAGCAAATGATGAACCCAAGTCAGCCTCGGCTACAAAACCTCAGGGCCTATCCCTAATGAAACACTTCCTCCATCCGTGAGCTACTTCTGAAGAATAAACAACCTTCCTGAACAGTGCCACCAACTGGGGACCAAGTGTTCATACATCTGCCTAAAGGGGTCAGGACACACTCAGACCACAGCAGTGGATACTAAAGTATGTATAGGTGTGCCAGGTTTGGGCCTCAAGATAACACATGACGGATTCTCACTCAACACAAATAAACGTGTCTTAAATATGAATAATCAGGGAGTTTCATAGTCTTTATTTTAAACCCCTCAGAAGTTATTAAATCAATAGATTTAAGATGCTTCTATGTTTCATTTCTAAAATTATTCTATTCCTTGAAAAAGTAGTTTAGTAAGTTTAGTCTAGACCCTGAGAAATGACAAAGTCTTTTTCCTCTGGAAGCTTACATTTAAATAGGAAGACAGATGCAGCAGTGACATGGACTCATGACTGAGCCCATAGCAGGGCCATGTTACTGTTGCTGAAGGGGTGTCCAAGCGCAACACAGCCCTCACTTCAGAGGGTTCAAACAACTGTTCCTTCTGGAGCCAACTAGGAGTTATCTTGGCCTGGGAACACAGATTTCAGTTGTCCCAAATACTGTGTTCCAACATGGAAATGGTACATGAAGCTTTTATAGTTACAAAGCAAAAGAAAGTAATAAATTAAAGGCTCTATTGAGGTACACTAGTGGAACTATCAGGTAAGCAGGTCACAGCAAAGCAGGGAAATCTCTGCTACAGGTGTCAGATGCTGCCAGCTGATGGATGACATTCTTAGCTTCTGGGTTGGTGGAGGCTAGTAGTCGTGTGATGGTCACAAGGACATTGAGGCAAATACAGAGGTGGGCAAAGAATAGCTTTTTGTTTGTTTGTTTGTTTGTTTTGTTTTTTTGGTTTTTTGAGACAGGGTCTCAAGAATAGCTCTTAAAGGGGCTAGCTAGCCCAAGATAAGTAGGCTGTGTATCTACAACATTACAACTCCACAATCATGAAGTTGTAATCAGTCAATAGCAGCCTTGTAGACTCTTTAACAAAGTTGTGGCTGTTTGTCCTGAAATTTAAATTCAGACATGGTTAGAGAACGCCTTAAAACTTTTTTTTTGAAGACAAGGAGTTAGTGGCAAGGAAACCGGCTTGTCAGAATCCTTCCTCAGTATCCATCTTTCTTCCATCTGGAACGGCTCCACTACCTGGGTCATACTAACCTAGCCTGGATTTTTACATATGATGGAACACGACATTCCTGTAACCTTGCACATGGGAAAATACACTTCAAAAATGCTTATTTTAGAAGGAATCTTGCCCCTGTCCTGTTATTTACTTCAGTTGACCTTAAGCACATCATTGGGCTTAGTGACCTCCTTTAGGCGACCTCACAGCTGGCCGGCAAGAGTGATACTGTGCACCCACTGGGGAGAGGTCTCTGGACACATCTTGAAGTCTCCAAGTGAGCTACGCTTTGAAGTTAAGTCTGCAGCGCTTCCGGTTCTGAGGCTTGGTGCAGCTCGTCGCTCCTCTGAGGTGTAGGTGCTAGATATTTCCACTCCCAAATTCCCGCAATTCCCGGTCCTCAACTTTTATTGTTCCGGGAAACCCAGAGGGAGCTCTCCTCATCCTTAGGCCCTGGCGCCGCTCTGAAGGCCAGCCCAGCTCCTCAGGCCACCGCCACCCCGCCCCCGCCACAGCACGCGAAGCCCCTCGAGGAACCGCCGCTCTGACAGCCTACGAAGCTTCTCGCACAGAACCCTCCTCCCCCGCCCCCCCCCCGCCCGCACAGGTTCTGTCAGAGCTCCGATGCCCCTCAAGAAACCGCCTCCGGATCCCCGCACGGCCGTTCGCCTACTCAGTGCCTGGAGGACCTCCTGACAGGAGCTGTGTGGCCTCTGAGGACCCGCCTCCCGGGCTCCACCCCGCCCTCCTCACCTCGAGGCCCCGCCTCCCGCACTATGCCCCGCCCTCCGCTCTGACCGGACGGGGAGCTCTACACCGCCCCCAGCTCTGACTGGCCAGAAAGACCCTCGAGGCTCCGCCTCCTAGGCTCAGCCACGCCCTCCGCGCTGACGGGCCCTAGAGCACCTCGAGGCCCCGCCTCCCGAGCTCCGCCCAGCCCCTTGCTCTGACTGAGCAGTTAGCACCCAGCGGACCTTCCCCGCCCTGCATCCCGCTAAGGCGGCTCCGTAAGCACCTCGGGCCCCTCAGGCCCCCGGGACTGGTTTCTGCGGGAGCCATGACGGCGGCTGTGTTCTTCGGTTGCGCCTTCATCGCCTTCGGGCCCGCGCTCGCTCTCTACATCTTTACCATCGCCACCGACCCTCTGCGCGTCATCTTCCTCATCGCCGGGTGAGGCTGCGCCGGGTCCCCTGACGCCTCGGGGTTCCCTCCCCAGCCTGCGTTCCCACGACCCCCCGGGATCCCTTATCCCCACAGTGGCGCCAGCTTGTGGTGTGGGAAGGGTCAGAGCCGAGAGGAGGGGAGGCTCCTCTGCTCCTGCAAGGGTCTGAGGAGAAGAGCAGGCCCGTGGGCTGAGCAGGCGCCTCCTGCGGGTCTTGCCTAAGCGTGGGACCAGGTAGAGCTAGGTATTCCCGGATGGTCTTTCCGCAGGAGTCGGTCGTGTCCCCCAGTGTTGAGTGCCATCGAAGGGCTGTTCTCATTCTCTGCCATTAAAGTCACCTGGGGAGCACTTGCCCACCCCCGACTTAACCCGCATTGCCTGTGAGGGGTTTGGGCTCAGATTTTTCTTGTAGACCCCTGAGTAAAGCTTGGGGCGCAGCCAAGGCTGAAAGCCCGAGAAAACACACCACCACCTGACCAGTCATGGCCTCCTACGAGCTTGATAAATCCGTACTCTGCTGTTGAGTGTGGTCTTGGTCTTTGCACCTGCTGAGACAGGGTCTGGGACTTGGCGTCAGGCCAGCTCACTAGCCAGGCCAGGCACTCAGCCCGAGAGTCTTTTCACTGGACTAAATAGTGCTCCTGCGCTATTGTCATTAAACAACAATAGAATCTGTGGAACCAAAGGCTTGTAACCCTTGCTGTCCTCATTAAAATCCACCGGAGGGTTGTAAAAACCAGGCCTGGAAAACAACTAGGCCAGAGCACGGATTTGCAACAGCTGAATTTTGCACACCGCAAGCTACAAGTACAGGTTTGGGTGGTTTTTTTTCTTTCAGAAAAGATACGGATCTTTACAGATATCTAGACATTAAATTTACTAGTGAACTTTGAGGATATGAAAATTGCACTAGTCACTGGTTGTATATTTCAGTGGCACACCAAAGAGGTAAAGCATCACTTAGAAAAAATCACCAGCAACCAAGTTCCACTTAGCCAGTCCTTGGCAGATAGTGTCTTAGTGTGCACATGACAGTGTCACAGAACACATTCTTGTTGAGCAATCTGACATTCCTCTTAGACTGTTTTACTTACTAGGAGAAAAATGGACCTTTGATAACCATGTTGATCCTGAACACCACTTCAAGGATTTTTTTTTCTAATTTAAAACAATCCAGATATTTGTTTCTTCCCAAGCATATTCAAAGCCAACATTAATCCTGTGCTTCTGTTAACTTGTGACTTTTTTTCTTCTATGTTCCAGTGCTTTCTTCTGGTTGGTATCTCTTCTGCTTTCATCCGTTTTTTGGTACCTAGTAAGAGTCGTTACTGACAACAGGGATGGACCAGTACAGACGTACCTGCTCATCTTTGGAGTGTTGCTCTCTGTCTGTATCCAAGAACTGTTCAGGCTCGCATATTATAGACTGTTAAAGTAAGTTAAGCGTTTGCTTTACTTTCCCAGTTAGATTTGAATTATGATTTGGTGATTGCTACATTTCTAGCCTGAAAATATCAAGTATTTAAACGTATGACCTGGCTTGCCCTCCTGCCCTCCCTATGTCTTTCCCTCCTCGTTCCTCCCAAAAGTGTTTCTTGAAATTTTTCTGAATGCCAGACACTTGTTAGAAACTGGGAGTACAAAGGTGGTTAAGAGATAGAAGCTCTAGTGGTGCACAGCATTATCCCAGCACTCTGGATGCAGAGGCAGGTGGATCTCTGTGAGTTCAAGGACAGCCTGGTCTACAAAATGAGTCCAGGACAGCCAGAGTATAGTGAGACCTGTCTCAAAAAACCAGAGTGGGGGGGGGGGAGAGAGGAAGGAGAAAAGAAGGAAAAAGGAGATAGATGATAGATAGATGATAGATGATAGATAGATAGATAGATGATAGATAGATGATAGATAGATAGATAGATGATAGATAGATGATAGATAGATAGATGATAGATAGATAGATGATAGATAGATAGATAGATAGATAGATAGATAGATAGATAGATAAGATCTGGTCTCCTGGAGCTTATAATAGGAGGAAACTGGCAAGAAATGAATGAACAAGAAGATACATTGTTTTAGAAGATGAGAAGGTACCTTGAAGAAAAATAACCCAGAGAAATAATTACTGAAATAGCAGCGAGCCTTCCCATTTGGACTCCATGTTCCCTCTGACCACATGAAATAAATTATTCTTATGGATATTATGCCTTCCATAATTTTGACTATCAGTGGGAAACAGAGGCTTGTTTAAAAATATTTTCTATAGTTTCAAGTCTACACATGAAAAATATATTTAGTTACTTATTTATTTTGTTTTGTTTGAGACAGGGTTTCTCTGTGTAGCCCTGGATGTCTTGGAACTCAGTCTCTAGACCAGCCTGTCCTTGAGCTCAAGAGATCCACCCACCTTTGCCACCCAAGTGCTGGGATTAAGTGCTTGCACCACCGTGCCCAGTCATTTTTTTTAAACCAAAGGCGTGAGCCGCTTTTGGGGGGCTAGGATATGGTCATCTGTCAGACCCATGAGGACCTCACTGAAACCATTAATTTGAGACAGCTTGAATCTGGAGCCCAGTGTTCTTTCAGGAAGTCATGAGATTAGCTCTGCTTATGTAGTAAGGCTTAGTGGAGTGATAGACATGCTGTTCTGTTGTGTCTGCCAGTGAGACTCTCCAGCAGTTCATTGATAATGCCTACACTTTGAATATGCTTCGGGTCATTTGATTTCCTAAAATGTTATTCTCTCAGATTTTTAAAAACATTTTGCTTTTAGCAGTAGGTATTAAGTGCCCTTCATATAGTAAGACAATTTAAATTACAAATTGAAAACTAGGAAGCCATTTCTTAGGGAAAAAACATAGCTTTGGGGTGCCTGGAAAGATGATGGCTCAGTGGGTAAAGGTGCTTGCCACCAAGCCTGATGCCCTGAGTTCAATCCCTGGGACCCATATAAAGGTAGAAAAAAAGAAAGGACTGCCTCAAATTGTCTTCTGACCTTCATATGTGTATCCTGATACTTATGTGTTCACCATATAAGGAAATAAACAAATAAATAAATAATAAATAAATGTAACTCTTTTTTTTTTCAAGATAGGGTTTCTCTGTGTAGCCTTGGCTGTCCCAGACTTAATTTGTAGTCCAGGCTGGCCTGGAACTCAGAGATCTGCCTCCCTAAGTACTGGCATTACAGGTATGCGCCACCATGCCCATCTAAATGTGACTTTTTTTCCCCCGAGACGGGGTTTCTCTGTGTAGCCTTGGTTGTCCTGGATTTGCTCTGTAGACCAGGCTGACCTTGAACTCACAGTGATCTGCCTGCCTCTGCCTCCCAAATACTGGGATTAAAGGAGTGGGTTACCACGCCCAGCCTAAATGTGACTTTTAAAAATACATTTTTGAAAAGTTTTTAAATGAAAATTTCTAAGCCGGGCGGTGGTGGCCCGCACCTTTAATCCAGGACAGCCAAGATAATAAAGATAAACCCTGTCTCAAAAAAACCAAAAAGAAAATTTCTAGTCTCTGGGAAAAAATTGAAAAGCATTAAATAAATATTAAAAGTTATGTTAAGGACTAGCCCAGTTGGTAGAGCCCATACCAGCATGCTGAGAGCCCTGCTGGGTTTGACTCCCAGTGTTGTTTTTAAAAAGATGGAAAGAAAAAAAGGGAGGGAAAAAGTAACATTTCAAGCTGGACATGGGGGCGGTGTGCCAGCAGTTCCAGCTGCTCAGAAGAGAAAACCTTGAGCCCAGAGTTCTCATCGAAACAAAAAGTAACATTGAAATTTTTACAGAAGGACATCTAATTGTGTAGAATGTTTGTGGTATGCAGAAGTGAGTTACTACCATCCTAAGATTTAATTTACTGTTTTTATTTTAAAGTACTAGGGATTGTACATAGGATTTTTTTTCTGAGACAGGGTTTCTCAGTGTAGCCTTGGCTGCCCTGGACTCACTTTGTATACCAAACTGACCATGAACTCACAGCGATTCACCTGCCTTGCACACAAGAGGCAAACCGTTCATACTCCCAATACTCAATCTACAATCTAAATTTTAACTGTATGTGGTGGCGACAATGAAGATGATCCAATTGATTCTACTTTGGGCCTATGCTGTTGAAATCTCAGCCACGTGATTGTCATAGGGTCCCTGTCAAGGCTCAGCACTCCTCACTTCTTCACATGAATCTCTAAAGGCATGGTTGTAGCTTCTTAGCCATTTCCCCCCTTTGGCAGTGGGCACATCCTTTTTTGTCAGTGTCTGTTTTTTTTTTTTTACCACATGCATGTACTGCAGTGTGATCTGAGCAGTGCCTTTGACCAGATGTTGTTTTCTAAATAACTCAGCCTCACAGTGTACTAAGTTCTCTATCAGCATCGTGAGTGGCCTTTGAACTTTTACATGATGGTTTAAATCTTTTAAAAGGCTTAATTCTGCCTGGCCCAGTGGTGCATGCCTGTAGTCCCAACACTCTAGAGCACTCTAGGAGGCAGAGGCAAGAGAATCTATGTGAGTTCGAGGCCAGCCTGGTCTACAAAGTGAGTCCAGGACAGCCAAGGCTACACAGAGAGACCCTGTCTTGAAAAACCAAAAAACCAAACCAAAAACAAAACAAAACAAAACAAAAAATCCTAAATTTCTAGCTAGGTAGTAGTGGTGCACACCTTTAATCCCAGCATTTGGGAAACAGAGGCAGGCAGAAATGTATAAATTCAAGCTTGATCTACAGAACAAGTTCCAGGACAGGCAAGGCTACACAGAGAAACCCTGTCTCAAACAAACAAACAAAAGAACAAAGCTTAATTTCAAATACACGATTACAATTTGGGGCATGGGTTTAAAAAGCTCTTATTTCAAGACCTGATTTCACCAGTGCCAAGATTTGGATGTAGTACCTGGTATTCTTTCTTGCCCATTTCTTTAGTTTTTCACTTGAAGCAACAACGTTTTCTTGGCACTAACCAAAGTTTCCCAAAGGCTATAAGCTGAAAGTAGGTCCTTATTTTGAATGAAGGCAGCACAAGAATGGTGCCATGTGAAGAAGGAATCCTGGCATTTCAAAGCAGGCTATCAAGGAAGTTGAGAGAAGCCTCTTTGGCTTCCTAGAGCCATGCTTGTTCTTAAAGGACGTTTGGGATCAGAGAAACATGCATTAGTAGATGCCTTTGTTTGCGTTGCAAAATTCATATTTAAGAAGCTTTTGGTATATTCTGCACATTTCCTGTCAGGCCTAGTCTGTACTTCTAGTACTTGGGAGATGGAGGTGAGAGGATCAGAAGTTCCAGGGCACTTTCAATTACTTCCAAGTTAAGGCTACCCTGAGTAACATGAGATACTGTCACAAACAAACAAACAAAAACAAAAACAAAAATAATAGCCAGAGCCTGGAAACAACCTAAATGTCCCTCAGTCAAAGAATGGTTAAAGAAACTGTGGTACACTTACACTATGGAATACTACTCAGCTTTAAAAAACAAGGAAATCCTGAAATTTGTGGACAAATGGATGGAACTAGAAATGATCATACTGAGTGAGTTAACCCAAAAGCAGAAAGACTCACATGGTATATACTCACTTATAATTGGACACTAGCCCAAAAGACTTGTCCCATGAAAGTCTTCACTTACCAGGAGATTGGGATAGTTGTGAGGACATCCTACTAGGACTCCAGGTGAGAGAAGTATGGGAGAACAGGGAAGTAAAAGAATCCAGAGGTCCTAGAAACCTACAAGAAGAACATCATTGCGAGCAGATCTGGGCCCAGGGGTTCTGCTCAAACTACTGCACCAACCAAGGACAATACTTGCAGTAAACATCGAACCCTTTCTCAGATCTAGCCAATGGACAGGACATTCTCCACAGCTGAGTGGAGAGCGGGGAATGACTCGGACATGAACTCTGGTGCCCCATATTTGACCACCTCCCCATTGTGGGGAGGCCTGGTGGCACTCAGAGAAAGGATAAGCAGGCTACCAAGATGAGACTTGATAGCCTATGACCATATAGTGGGGAAGGAGGTCCCCCTCAGTCATAGACCTAGGGGAGGGGAATAGGGTGAAAGGAGGAGGGAGGGAAGAACAATGGAGATGTAATCTGAATAAATTAATTAAATTTAAAAAAAAACAAAAATAAAATTCCCAAACAAAACATAAATTCTCAAATTCCTGGGGAATTTTTTTCAGTGTTATAGAGCTGTGTTGAAGCAAGCGTAAGAATTTTGACTTTTTTTTTTTTTTTTTAGAACTTTGTTAGTGGACATTTAAATCAATCTCTTAGGCTACACTGCATTCCAACATAGGGATTTGGGTTTAATTAAATTTTGCTTAAGTATCCCACTGCCAAAAATACTGCCTTTCAGTTTAAGGTACTACCTCAGTAAGAGCTTTGCTGCCAGAATTTGCTTCCAAAATTAAAATGTTGAGCATTTGCACCTATTTTCTAAGCCATGGCAGTCAAATAAGTTTAATTCATGAGTCAGGAATAGTTACTTCATTGTGAATGAGTTAATGAATGAATAAATGTTAATAGTCAGGACTATTAGTGCTGCGTTTCCTCTCATGAACTCTGTAACACAGAATGAGGAAGTTTGCCAAATGTTTAAATGAATACATTCAAGATATATGAGAGTTGTGTTTTTGTTTGTTTGTTTATTGAGTGAATTATAACTTTCAGCATGAGAAGGCCTTAGAGTAAGAAACTGGCATGAGGCTGCAAGTGATGGCTCTTTCCATACAAATGTTAAAACACTCCATGTAGCCTAAAACATGATTGCTTATTACCTAAAACAGATGTCTTTGGTAACTCTTTGTTGCATAAAACTGCTGTGTGATGCTTGAAATATATAGAATTTTTTTTTTCTTGGATTGAAAGTTTTGTAATTTATTTCAGTTCTATTATAATACAAATACATATTTGGTGAGTTTAGAAAAATCTTACATTTACAGAAAAGAAAAAAGCTAAGATAGCTAGTGCGTGCATTTGTTTGCCCCTCGCCCACTGGCCTATAACCCTTATCCCTGCTACAGTTGGGGTTTTGTTTGTTTGTTCGTTTGGTTGTTGGTTGGTTTTTTTGGTTTGGTTTGGTTTGGTTTGGTTTTTCGAGACAGGTTTTCTCTGTGTAGCCTTGGCTGTCCTAGACTCACTCTGTAGACCAGGCTGGCTTTGAAGTCACAGGGATCCACCTGTCTCTGCCTACTGAATGCTGGATTAAAGGTGTGGGCTACCACACCTGGCCTCACGGTTTTGTATTTTTTTAAAGGAGTACTTCTCTGTTTTTTTATATTGTCTGAAATAGTGTCTTAGGGGCTACAGTTTTAACTCAGTTGCAGAGTAGTTGCTTGTCAAACACAAAGCCCTGGACCCCACCCCCAGAACCTAATAAAATGGACATGGTGAAACACACCTGTATCTTAGCTCCGCAATGATACTGAAGCCAGCCAGTTGCACGAGACAGTCTCAAAAACCAACCAACCTAATACAAAGAAAAACCCCAAATGCTTTAAATACATAAACTCAGAAGTTGAGTACACTTCCTCAGGCTGAGTCACAGAGTTTGTGAGAGGAAATGTTGCAGCCCTGATAGTTCCCTGTTAACATTAGCAAGTGAGAAAGCACAAAACATGATGAGTTTCCATGTTCCTGATGAGCAGAACAGTTGATTGACGTCTTGTCTGTTTATTAATGTCAAAGGTCTCTGTTACATTTGCCACCAGACTCCCAAGAACAAAAATTAAAAGTTCCAATTTTTACAATATAAATTTTGTGAAACTATTAGTAAATCACTTTCTTTTTTACTTATTTATGTATTTAAAACAGCATCTCACTGTGTAATACTGAGTGGTCTGGAATTTGCTATGTAATTCAGGCTGGCCTTGCAATCACAGAGATCCAACTGCCTATCTCCTGAGTGCTAGGATTATAGGGGTGCTCCACAGCCTCTGGCTAATTTATTCCTTTTTGAGTGTACAGATGAGAGAGATTATCAAGGGTCCTGTATAGAAATATAACATTTGGGTTTTTCTGTTGTTTTGCTTATTTTATTCTGAAATAGGGTCTTTGGTATCCCCACATGGCCTCTAACTCTGTATGTAGTTGAGAATGACCTGGAACTTCTGACCTGGCTGGGATTTCAGACATGAGCTACCATGTCTAGAAACTTCATACATTCCTTATTGCAGTACCACAGCATTTCCAATAGAGAAAAACAACTTATGCAAAACAGAAACTCCCAAATTTATTGATTAAACTACACTGGCACATTTGTTGATACAGATTAGTACTGTTGTATAGCTCATAAGGTTTAACTAATATTTAAAAGAATTCCTCTGAAAGGTAGGTTGCTTTTGTTTTGTTTTGCTTTTTTGTTTTTTGTGTTTTCGTTTGTCTTTTGAGACAGGGTTTCTCTGTGTAGCCTTAGCTGTCCTGGACTCACTCTGTAGACTAGGCTGGCCTTGAACTCACAGAAATCCTCCTGCCTCGGCCTCCCTGAGTGCTGAGATTAAAAGCATGTGCCACCACGTCTGGCGATAGGTTTCTTTTTATTAAGGAAAACTGTACAATTTAGTTGGTTGCTGCTCCAGAGACAGTCACATAAAAATATCTTTCCTATCAAACAGTGCTTTCAGATGGACAACACTGAAATAGCAAATTGTTCTTTTGATTCTAGAAAAGCAGAGCATACTTCACTATTCATATGGCTATTTTGAGTGAATTGTACATTGTCAGAACAGTGATTAATAAATCAGTGACCTTTACATTTATAGAGTGATTCTGTATTTACATAATGAATAGACCAACAGCAATAACTATCTGTTCCTTGGTTTTTTAAATTTTATTTTATTTTATATTGGCTTTTTTAGTAGAGTATAGCCCAGGTTGGCTTTGAACATGGCCGTACATCTACCCTCTCAGCCTCCCAATGAGCCACCACACCTGGCTTCCCTGACGTTAAAATTAATGCAGTGCCTGGGAAATAAATATGCTCTTGGTTAACTTGTCTGGCCTTAGAGTTCATCTCACCTCCTTTTGTTTCAGCACTGGCTGATAGGTCATTCCAAAATACTGATTCTTTTGTTACTTTAGTAGATATATGTTATAGTAAGTATAATCTGAATATCCTTTCAGTTGGCTTTTAAATGGCTGCAGAGTTTCTGGGCAACAGAGACAGTAGTGTAATGAATCATAGCATTCCTAATGTCTGTATTGTGATGCACAGAACAATTTTTTGTGCATCTGTGAACTGGCTATAACAGAAGTGTGGATATAGTCACTCTGGATTGTTACTGAGAAGTATTTATATTTCCATTTTAATATTTATATCTTATTCTAAAGGCAGCATTTTATCATATAGCATATTATAAAGACATCAGGCTGCACTTCCTCCTGAATCCTAATTGGGAACATGAACCAAATACATAAAATATTTTAGAATCAGAAGACTGTATGATTAAGTACCAATGTGGGAACTTGTCTCTCCAGTACATCAGCTGCTTTAATTAACTGCTACGGGAGGTGTGAGGAAAGTCCGGGGGTAGGCTGCAGGTGATAGATCCTGTGCCTAGCATGTGGGAGGCATGGGCTACACCAGAAGATCATGCTCCTGGAAGGATGCCATGATTTTGGTTCTTTGGAGTGAAAGGTAGAAGGGAGATTGGTAGACTGTAGCCACCGTGGAAAATATAACAGAATGCCAACAAATTGAAGCTAAAGATATAAGAGATTGAGAAGAAGGAAATTCAACATGGTATATCCCTCAGGATAATGAGATAAGTATTTATTGACCTCAGAAATAAAAAGTTTCTATTATTCCTATTGAACTTAATCCCTATTGGCTTATGACAAATAGTTTTACTTTTTCCTTTTATGGATGAGGTTGTTAGAAATCTCATTTTATTTCAGTTATCAAAAATGTGCTGGATTTGACTTAAGACCTGGTCAGAAGCCCCAGTAATATCTGGTTTTGAAGGGTCCTGTGGCCTGCCTGATATATTGCTTTTTAAAAAAGTAAAAATAAAAAATGTGTTTTTCTTTTAGAAAAGCCAGTGAGGGTTTGAAAAGCATAAACCCCGAGGAGACAGCACCCTCAATGCGACTGCTGGCCTATGGTAAGTTAGACCCTGTGGTGTCATGAAGAAACATAATACAAGTGCTGGAGAGATGGCTCAGCAGTTAAGAGACCTGAGTTCAGTTCCCAGAACCCACATGGTGGCTCACAACCACCTGTACCTCTAGATCTAGGGGATCCAACACCTGCAGAGCCTGCACATGGTACACATAAACTCATGTAGTCACGCACATGCACACACACACTTAGAAGCACACACAAACGTGTATGCACACACATGTACATGCACACATACATGCTCTCTCTCTCTCTCTCTCCCTCCCTCCCTCCTTCCCTCCCTCCCTCCCTCCCTCCCTCCCTCACTGGATCTAGATCCCCACATAGAATTAGTTCAGTCTGGCACAGGGATCCCACCTTGCGCCTCACAATCAGTTACTCCCTCACAGTTTGGCCACAGCAAGCCAAAGCCCGGCCTATCGCACATTACCCGCCTCTTCCTCTCTGGTTTCTTCTGTGTCTCTCCTTTGTTCTTTATCTAGCACCCCCTGCCCTGCACGTTGTTCGCTCCTCCCAGAGCTGGCTGTCCGATGCTTCAGCAGCAGCCGTTTTGTTTTGTTTCCTTTTTCTCCTCTACCTTCCACTCCAAAGAACCAGAATCCTTCTCGCCCTTCTAGCAGGGCCTTTCTACTTTGATGTGGTAACTAAGCCCATGCGTCACTCGTGCTAAGGAAGCAGACCTTTTCCCTGCAGTGAACTAGTATTATTCCCTGGTCCTTGCAGATTAGATTTGAGCTGAACTCATAACAGGAAGAGGGTTTAACAGTGTTTTTTTTTTTTCTTCCTCTTTAGTTTCTGGCCTGGGCTTTGGAATCATGAGTGGAGTGTTTTCCTTTGTGAACACCCTGTCTAACTCCTTGGGGCCAGGCACAGTGGGCATTCATGGGGATTCTCCTCAGTTCTTCCTGAATTCAGGTATGTGTCAGCTGTGCGTGTCCAGGCTGTGCTCTAGAGGACCAGCCTCATTGCAGCTCACTGGCTTCCGAATTCCAGTGGACGGGAATTCGTGTTAAACCTTTTAAAGACACCATATCTCAGACATTAGAGGTGAAGGGCCTGGGAGTGTAGGCGGGGTTGGATTGGAGTGCTTTAGAATTTTACAGGAATTTATCTTGTATAAGATCTATATCTTTATTTCGTTGTACTAAAATGTTATCGTATGATGAAATATTAGCAGCTAGCCTTTATGAGATATATTCTCTTTGTTTTGGGGATTTTATATTTTCTCCTTGCCCAGTGCTGGGGATTGAACTCATGACCCTCAATCCTAAATCTCAATATTCATTTAATCTACATCTCAGTGCCCTTTAGAGATAGGTAGCAGGATTTAACCCGTAAATTCAGAGGGAGAGATGAAGTGGTAGATCAATTGTCTCCTATGCAAAGATGCAATAAAAAGGAACCAACTCTTTTCATGTTGCTTTTCATTCACCAGCAACAATGATCAAAGATTTGCTTTATAATTAGAATATTATTTTCGTTAAATGTCACATTTGTTTAAAAATAGAGCAAAAAATATGTTGTGTTTATAGTTGCTTAGACCAACCACTGTTGTGTCATTGAGATAAGGGAACTCACATATCCTTTTTTTCAATTAAATCAATGTTCACATCCAGGCCAAAGCTTAATAGGGAGTCAACCATCTTGAAGGAGAATATGACCAAAAAGTAAAGAGAGTTTCAGTAGCTTTCATTGGAATAAAAAGGTCAGAAATAGAGATGACCAGTTAGTTTAAAAAGCTACAGTAGTTTAGAGACATCTGCTTAGCATTGCACTCCTGAACCCGGCCACAGTCCTCCCCAGTCTCTGTTTCCTTGTTAGTTCAAACCTTAGTCTTTCCTGTGGACATTCATGCTGTCCGCTTCTCAAGTGAATCCATCCTCTGGGTAGCCGGAAATCTAGTCTTCCCTGTTTGAGAGTCTCTGACTGAGGCCTACAACATACAGCTCAGACCCTTTAACTCTGACTACGAGTTAAGGGAAAGTGTGTTTATAGGTCGTACTTAATAATGTTGCCTCCAGCATAGCAGGTTACCTTTGTAAATATTCCTAAACTGGAATGCCCCTGGCATGGATTTTAATGATCATAGTGCTGTTTTTAAGAAAGAATCAAATGTAGTTTTAATGGCTAATGTCTCTTGGAGTCCAGTAGAAATTAATAAGAGACCTTCTGTATTACTTGTGAAGTTTCTTGTGACTTACATTGTTACAGGACCTGTTTTCATTCCATCCTCCTGTATTGCTAGTTTTTGTCCTCTAGGTGGTGCTGACTCCCCTCAGTAAACCAGACTGTTTTCAAGGCCAGCTTAAAATGAGTCCCGTGGAAAAGTAGATTTGTACCTAAAATGGTAATTAGAGTAAGTAAGGCGTATGGGGTTGTTAATTAGCATCTCTATGTCAGTTGTGTTAATAATACACACATATTATGATACCTGTATGCACATGAATCTCTATGTCACAGGTAGGCATCGTTTTAAAGGTTTACCTGTTAGTCCTTAGTTGCCTGTGACTGTGGAGTAGGCCAGCTATAAATTAGCCTCCTTGCCACGTCCCAGAAGTGCTTGCTGGGCAGGAAAGTATGGGATTGCGGTTCCAGGCTCAAGCCGTAGCCTATCTCATTAATTTAATATTCGGGGACAAGTCCTTTTGACTATTTAACTATGCATTCTCTAAATTATTATTAAAAATTTCTCCATGCCTTCTGCCCATGATAGGAATAAAGACAAACACAAAGCATAATATAAGAGGAAGACCCCATCTGTGACTGGCTGATGTGACTATTCTTTAACGCCCCCTTCTCATGTCTTCCCCTCCACCCCCACCCTGTGCCCATCTCTAGTTGTGCATTAAACTATATAAGCAAGAGCTATGGCTGTCTTGTTCACACCATCCCCAGAGCCTCATGGAGTCCTTTGTTACTAGATGGCACTTAAAAATATTTACTGAAAAATAAAACCTAGCTTATGGAGTAAGTGCCACTTGAATAGAAATGTACTTAAAGATGAATATACCAAGGCCAACAAAGGGAAGGGCTGCAGGCAGGGGTGCTCCAAGCAGAAGGAAGGGCCCTCTCTCCTATAGGACTCAACTTCCAGTTCTCTCAAAAACAACATACTTAACTAATGACAGTGCATGCTTGTAATCCCAGGACTGGGGGGCAGAAGCAGGTGGAGCCCCATTAATCTGAGGCCAGCCAGGGCTATATAGTGAAACTCTGTCCAAAGAAAATAAAAAACAAAGAAAAAAATGCCCAGCTCAGAGTTTTTTTTTTAAGTATTTTATTTAATTTTAATGTATGTGCATTGGTATGAGGGTGTCAGATCTTGGAGTTATAGACAGTTATAAGCTGCCATGCAGGTGCTGGGAATTGAACCCAGGTCCTTTCGAAGAGCAGGCAGCTCCTAACCACTGAGCCATCTCTCCAGCCCCAGCTCAGAGTTATTAACCATTAAATGAAATTAAGCCTAGTACTATAAAAATTTGAAAGGGAAATTTTTACCCTACTTTTGGCCTAGCCTTCCTCAGCAACCTTGGCAAGAACCCATGTGGTTTTATGGCTGTGTGGACACATGTATTAGAATCCTGGCATTTGCTGATGGGTTCAGCAGCCATTTGTCCTGTTTAGTCATGGCCCTACCATGCCAGTTCCCTCTGCCACCTCCCCTTGTGCCACCTCTCCACATCTCAGCTAGTCAGAGTGTTCACTTCAGGATGCCTACATGGCCTGTTTCTAGAGGGAGCATTCATGTTTTGTTTTATTTCATTGTTGTGGAATAGAATTGATATGCATTACCACTAAGAAATGACTTTGCACACATTAGCGATTAATAAAGGAAAAAGCTCCTTAATAATAGTGTGTGATTTGTTCTGGCTAATGCACAAAGGGAAACCAGGCTCAAACAGAAAATTTTACCAGCTTTTATAGACCTTAGGCATATACATTCTACATACACTGTCTACCTTAAATCTCCTTTGGGTCCTAGCCCCAGGTTACACTTAGAACAATTTAAACAGAGACAAGAAACAAGTCTGGCCACTTGGGCAATTGGGAGATTCATATAGCAAAGACATTGCCAAAATTATTTCTCAAGTACACGAGGGTTGTTCTTTTTGAATAGTTATTATCCAGGGTCGTCTTGCCCACCTGGAAGAATTAGGCTTTTCCTGAGAAGAGCATGGGTGACTTAATGATATATGGGAATGGGCCTAATGGCCAATTGTAAGTCAGGGTTGTCTCATTTCATGTGAGGATGGAACCCAATGGGAGGTCAATATTTGCAAAGGTAATCAGTTATGGAGATATGGAGGCAACATTAATAAGCATGACCCATTAACACACATTCCCTTTGCTCATAGCCAGAGTTAAAGGATCTGAACTGTATGCTATAGGCCTCAGAAAGCCAAAGACTTTGAAACAGGGAAGACACACTTGCTGGCTGCAGAGGATGGATTTACCTGAAAACTTAATTTTGAGTATCACAACACATGTGTGGAGGTCAGAGGACAAGTTGTGGGAGTCAGTTCT
Organism: Acomys percivali; assembly: GCA_907169655.1. Taxonomy (NCBI): domain Eukaryota; kingdom Metazoa; phylum Chordata; class Mammalia; order Rodentia; family Muridae; genus Acomys; species Acomys percivali. The sequence continues at coordinate 121,638,449 of OU015749.1, read as the reverse complement.
CTCCATCCTAGAGCTGGATGCACACTCTTATTAATGAGCATTTGTTTATTAATCTCTAATATGCACAATGAATTCTCACTAGGAAGGCCTAATATTTCTGTAACACAAGGATGCCGTTGAAGATTCATAGAGGATCTGTTATTCAAGTCATTTGGGTCTAGACTGTAGAGGGCCTTGAATGCTAGTCTGAGGTGTCAGACTTGACTTTGGAGACAAAGGCAGTCTGTCTGTCTGTCCATCTGACTTCTTAGTAGGAAGGATCAAGACATTCAGACCTAGAATTGAAAGCAAGATCAGGGCCAGTGAGGTCCAGAGGACACTTGCCTGGCACTTGTAGATCAGGGCCAGTAAGGTCCAGAGGACACTTGCCTGACACTTGTAGGACAACATGGTTTTGGATAAGAACAGGCTGAAAATGCCATCAGTCAGAGCCTCTCCCTAGTAGCCGAGCTCTAGGAGCTAACCTCGGGAGCACACTTAGCTGATCTCAGTACCCATGGCAATGCAGACAGAAGGGCATGCAGCGGCTGCCAGGCAGATGGCAAATACCTGTGGTAGTGATGGCCCAGGACATTTGATTGACACCCAGGTCCTAGAAATCCCTTCAGGAATGAACACTTTATGATTTAAAAAAGTTCCCATTGTGTCAGTTTTTGTCCTGGTCTTTTTTGATTCAGAGAAACCTCACTCAGCCCCTGGGCATCGTTAGTGGCCTCAGTGTCACACCATTGACAGCCATCTGTCCTTAGGAACTGTCCCCTTCAGAATGATGGCTGGACCTGAACTGAATCCTTTAGTGTGGTCTCTGCCCAAGCCTGACATGTAGACACTGACAGCGTGCTCTCCTCTAGCCACAACAGAGAGTCTTTTAATGTTGTTTACTGGGTCTCTTACTTCATGTGAATGACACGCATTTTCCTTGCCTGCTGGTTCTCATTCATCACCACCTTCTTGAGACAATGCATGCTGGTGGGTCATATAGAACAGCTCACTGTGCGAGTGCACTGCAGTTCACTTACCCGTCGTGTCAGGCCTGGGCACTCCTTGTTGTTGCAGCAGTGCTGGTGTAAATATTCTTGCATCTCCTTAGCGCATGTATAAGAATGCCTCCTGGGCAGGATTCGGAAGCCTGGCCATGCACGGGATCTCTAGGAAGGCTGTGTAAACTGGGTTAGCTGGGCTCCTGCTACCTTGCTTCTGGTTCATGGGTGGGATGGGCACTGGTAAGTTGCACTGACAAGTCCCTGGGTGAGTAGAGAACCTACCACTATGGAGTACAGATAGAGTATATAGTGTAGCTTGAGCTTCTTGCTGGGCTGAAGTAGATGCAACTGTTCTCATTTGCTTGGCGATGCCGGGTTATTTTCCCTTCACGCAGCATAGAACAGAACTCTAGACTGGGACTTTTCTGTCTGGTGGGTTAAAGCTCAGCTCTCCTTATTATATGGCAGGAAAGGGAAGTCTATATGCCTTTTTCATGTTAAAGTGTGCAGAACATATGGAACTTGCCAGCTTTAAAGAAAAAATATTACTTCAGGGCACAGGACATGCACACAGGCAGTATTGCAGAGACACAGCGGTCCTGATTCATTGCCAATTGCTTAAAAAGAATCTTAAGATAATTATGACTTTTGACGAGTTTTTATTCCATTCTTTAAAAAAGTATCTGAAGAGAAATTTTCCTTCAGTGTGGAAACTTGTTTGGACAGAGGATGTTCTATTCAATTGAGAGAATTCTCTTTTAAGTAGGGCTGCAGGCTAGTTGAGAACAAGCGGTGTAGATTTTATACTAATCTCATTGCAAACCTCAGAGAAACTCCTTGAAAGCCAAATCCAAGTTGGCTTTTTGTCAAACAGGTTTGTATTCTAGAAGAATAGCTGCTGCGAAGGCTGGACCCCTCCCACCCGGGTATGCTTCTTCTGTGTTAACCTGGAGTTCTTCTCAAAGCCAGCTCTGTGCACTGGAGGTCAGAGTCTGACTGCAGCCAGGAGCCTGGTGCACGGGGCTGGGGTTCGGCTGGCTGGGGTGTCTGTTGTCTGCAGGACTGCCACTCACCGCCCATTTGTCTTTCAGCTTTCATGACACTGGTTATCATAATGCTGCACGTGTTCTGGGGCATTGTGTTTTTTGATGGCTGCGAGAAGAATAAGTGGTACATCCTCCTCACGGTTCTCCTGTGCCACATGCTGGTGTCCACCCAGGTGAGTGCTGGTGCCGTGCTGTTGGTGCTGGTGCAGCTCAAGTGCAGGGGAGTGATGGGCTCCACTCCAGGTGGAGCGCAGGCTCATGAGGAAACGAGGGCAAGTCAGGAAAGCCATGTGAGTGGACAGCGGGCCGTGAAGGTTTAGGAGAGCGACCGTCACTGTGAATTTGGGGGTCTGTCTCATATGAGACTTTCCCGTGCCTGTCCTTTAGTGGATGTGTGGTCAAGCCTAAATCAGTTGTGCTTGTGGTTTGAAGGGTACCTGAAGTAATTTTCTTCATTACAAAGTCCTTACGGTACGCATTTTAGTAAGCTTAAAGCATTCCGTGACAACGACTTTAACTTCACTGGTTGATCCGTTTTGTTTTTGTTGTTGGTCTGGCTGTTGCGAAGCTCTCTTGACTGTTTATGGGCACAGAGATTTCCCCATGTGTATAGGTTCCGAGACAGGGAGCTGTGAGGTCAGCTGCTGGGAACATTCTGAGCGCTTGTGTGTTGTGGAAGTCAGAGCACAACTTGTTCTGCCCTTACACCATGGGGATCCAAAGTCAAGTCCACATCACCGGGCAACAAGAACCCTTACCCACCGAGCCATCTCCCTGGCCCTGTCTCTACCAGTTACCCTCAGCCCAGGCTGGCTTCTGCTCCAACCACCCTTCCAAACCTCACTTTTGCAAATGTAATGGACATTGTTTTTTGTTCGTCTTGGCAGCCTTTAAGATTTATTTTATTTTTACTTATGTGTATATTTGTGAGTCAGTGTATGCATATGTGTATAGGTTTGCATAGAGGCCAGAAAATGCCATCAGATACCCTGGGGCTGGGAGTATAGTCAGTTGCAGGTGCCATTCATGGGTGCTCAGGAGTCTTTACAAGGAGATTTCATTTTCTTCCTTTTCTTCTGCTACAGCGCACTGTCTTGATATTTCAGGACTCCTTTGTTGGCTCTATGTATTCCAAATGTTGGAGTATTTCAGGGCTCAGGTTTGCAGTCTCTGCAGTAGCTCCTCAGTAACTACAATAATGGAATAGTATTAACTTTCGTGGGTAGGTTGTGTTGTACTTATCAAGCATATACCTTTCCTATAAGAATCATACTCAGACATCAATTATTTGACTTCTGCCCTTTGAAATCTCATGGCCTGTCACTCTTTACCATGACGTCTTTGGATCTGACTTGCACTATTCAGTGCAGGCTTGTTCTTGCCCACCATCTCAGTTTCTTACAATGTTGGTGCCTTGGAAGCCTTCATGAACCATCAGTCCAGAAACACAATATTGAGTCTTGACATCTCGCTCACACTTAGCCCATCAGTAAGCCCAGGCGTGCTCATCCTGGCCACTCTCCATCTGCACCTCTGCCTCCTGAGTCCCCTCCTATCCCCTCCTACCCATGCAGTCTCCTCCTAACTCATCTCCTGATTCACCAGCCCCTTTACTTCGCTTTATACGGTTTAAAAATCAAACCAATCACTATTGCCCAATGTAAGTCTCTATATGACCCTGCACTGCACAGAGAGCAGCATGCACATTGCTTAGCCTCAGGCTTCGCAGTTGCCTGAGCTCATCCGCTCCTCCATTCCTCAACTGTATTCCTCCTGGCTCTAGTTTGCGTCTGTACCCAGCTCTGTCCTCACCTTCGCTCCTCCCATGGCCAGCCTGCACGAGTTGGTTCATTCCCTTTCCTGTCTGTCTTGGGTCACCCCTTCAGGAGATGACCTTGTTCTCACCATAGCATTTGTTACAACTGCAACTATTCTGTCTTAGCATCACTCACAATTTGCAATTAATTTATTTCTTCATTATCCATGTTACTTACTAGTATGTAAGTTCCATCAGGCGGGGACTTGTCTTCAGTAGCCTCAGTCACAGCACCTGTTGGCACTCTGTCTGTGTGCTTTGGTGCTGGGGATCAAACCCAGGGCGTCACGATAATAAACAAGCGCTCTACCACTGAGCCATGTTGCTGTTAGTGTTTCATAATGCACAAACCTCTGGAATCCATAGACACTGCACAGCCAAAAGTCTATCCATTTCTTCACGTTCCTTGTAATACTACTGGTTCATATTAAAGTAATCTAAAGAAATTTAATTTTTAAAAATTCATTTATTGTTATGTATACAGTGCTCTGCCTGCGTATACACCCATAGGCCAGAAGAGGGCACTAGACCTCATTATAGCGGGTAGTGAGGCAAAGAAATCTAGACGTACCCAGCTTTCTTGCAAATTTTGAGGGCCAACTTAATGGCTATAACTAGGGCCAGGTGCTTCGTGTGTTTTCTGTTTAGTATCCCATTAGGTTCTGCCTGACAGCTGCCTTCTGTTGCCATTTGCGTCAAGCAAAGTGCAGGTTCACAGACCACTGTCTGTTGAGTAGATTGTGCTCTGCGCCGTCCTGACACAAGGATGACATTGATGACATTCATCTCATGTTTGTGAGGCAGCCCAGCTGTTGGGAGCATTGTATATTTTCTTCTCTGTCTGTCTCGGCAAACGTGTGCTTTCACCCAAGCTGACTTATTTTTCCTTTGCAGACCTTGCTAAGTCCTCATTATGGAGTAAACCTGGTATCCGCATATATAATCATGGTGCTCATGGGCATCTGGGCGTTTTTTGCTGCTGGAGGCAGCTGCCGAAACCTGAAACTCTGCCTGCTCTGCCAGGACAAGGACTTTCTTCTTTACAACCAACGCTCCAGATAACCAGCCGGCACCTCCAAACAGCAGCCTGTGTCTGTAGAGGGAGCCCAACTGTGCCCTTCCCTAGAAAAGACTCTTCTCCTGGAAATTAGAAGCAGCAGAACTGTCCGGCCTGGGGCTGTGCCTGTGTGCTTTCACGCAGCAGCCTCTGAAGAAGCTGCAGTGTGGCCCGCAGCCTGGCTGCACTTTTGAGGCATCTGGGGAAACAAAGACAGATGCTTCTGGACCTCCCGTCCAGATTTGATTACCGTGGATGTGCAGTACAGATGAGAGTCATTGGGGTCCGAGGGGACGTTCCTGAGACCACCCAAAGGGAACGAGGTTTAGGATTTAATTGTCGCCTGAGGCAACTTCTGCTGAGCAAGTAAATTTCCGAATGTAGTAACCTCGGTAGCCCTTGTCTTCCTAGGTACTGATGTCACCGAAGGGCTGTTGTCTCTGTGAGTGGCTTCGATGCCCTTCACCAGCACCATAGGCTGTGCCTTTAAATGCAGTAACCTACACTGATAGTATAACTTAGCCAAGGTAAGGTCTCTGTATAGCCTGTATTTTCCTCAAGGGTTGGTTTCTGTTTTAATTTTTTTCTTCCTCTGGCATTAAATTATTTATTTGAGTAAAAATCCAGGCTCATTAAGGGTTGATTCTATGCTGACTTCCTTGGGAGGGTCTAACATTGTGCCAAGTCTGTGGGCCTCTTCAATTTAAAGGTGCTGTGTGTGCTGCCTGAAGCTGGGCTGGTGGAGGTAAAGCTCACCATTTTTATCTCTAAGAAGCTGTGGGTGGGGCGAGTGATGTATCTTTGGCATAGCTTCTCTGGACCTGTGAGAGTGTAGCTAAAACACAAAACACTGTGATTTTGACACCTTTCCTTTGCTCCTGTGACCCTGCACAGCACCATCACCCAAAGGTACAGGGTAGGGTTGGAGATAGACATTAAGCTGCCAGATTTCAGGCTGGATGTCACTTTCCATCTTCAGCAGGCTTGTCTGGGTTTCGGGTGCAGTGAAACAGCTTTCCCCCTTATAAGAATACCCAAGGGCTCTGCCGGTCTTCCAAAGAAGTCTTCCGATTTGCTCTGTAAGAGGAAATGCTACTGCATTCTGAGCGTGCTATGGAGACAGTTCCCAAGTCTTTTGGGAGCTTAGAGTGTAAAGAAGAAATGACCTCTTCATGGAAGGGACGCCTCTGTGGACCCCATGCATGCATGCGCCATCGGAAAGATCCAGGAGCAGTGGTGAGAGGGCTTGGCAGTGACACAAGATGAGCATGATGACACTGTGGTGCCAAGAAAAATAGCAGTGTTTGAAATGAAGATGCAGCCAGTGCTTTGAGCTAACTAGAATCTTACCTATGAATAATCCGTATGTAATTGATAAGCCCCACCATTCTTAAGTCTCTGAGTGTCTCAGTGTAGAGATGCAAGTGCAGTAAAGCTTCTAGCAAGACTACAAACTACCTGAGACGCCGCTGTAGTTTTCCCCTTAACGGTTCCTTCAGCTCTAAGTCATGTCAGTGTTTCTGCAGTGTGTGAGTTTTCAGCTTTATATAGCTTTTCCCTGGACTAGAAAATACAAAGACACGGAAACCACACAGTGGATGTCAGTGTACAGAACCAAGAGCAAGAAGGTGTCCACGGGTCTAGACCTGCTCCTGTGTGAGCGTGTTACTTTCTGTTGTTAAAATGAGTGAGGAAAACATACAGTTGTTTATTATTGCTGCCTTACAAACCTTCTATGTAGACATTCTGATAAAATGTTTGTTTGAGGTATGGAGAACCTGAGAATTTCTTTTTTTAAAAGAATTATTTATTTATTATATATACAACATCCTACCTGCCCACCAGGGAAGGGCACCAGATCTCATTATAGATGGTTATGAGCCTCTGTGTGGTTGCTGGGAACTGAACTCATGTCCTCTAGGTGAGCAGCCAATTCTCTTAACCTCTGAGCCATCTCTCCACCCTAATTTTACTGTTTTTTATACTTGAGCTCTAAGCAAATTCTCTGAGATCCAATTCTCTCTAACACCATATTAGAAATTGTGCAGTTATAAAATCTCATTAAAAAAACAACTCAGATGAAGATCTGGGAAGACGGTTTGGCGGTTAAGAGCACACACTGTTCTTGCAGAGGACTCCAGTTGCCAGAACCTACTTTGAGCAGGTCACATCCGCCTATAATGACAGTACCAGCAGATCCAAGGCATCTGGCCTTCAAGTGCAGCTGTATTCATATGCCCACACAGGCAGGCACATATGTGCTGTCTTAGTGCTCGAGAACAGAGATTCAGTGGCCATGTCACTAGCAGGGATAGATTCAGTTGCTGTTGAACATGAGCCATGCTTGTCTTTACTGGTGGCACGTGTCATATAGAAAGTGACTGAAGGAAAAGTCTTGGTTGGTCTTCTCCTTTTGCTTTCTATTTATCACTGACCCTGCCAATTCTGTGTTTTCCTAGTGTTTATAACATTGGCTAGTCTATTAATCACATAAACTCAGTAATCTAAACTGTGTAAGCTAGTTAAGTTTCATTTAGTTTAAAATATTGATATTTTGATTTTCTACTCATATATTACTTTTAGTCCATTCCAGTGACAGGACACTTATGTCAGTTTAAGGAATTCCTTACAGTTTTAGGTATTGCAAAATACACACCCTCATATCTGGACCATGTAGACAATATTTAATACTCTCCCCAGAAAAATCTCATGAATTATTCCATGTTTACTGCTTTTAAACTTAAAACAGAAGGAAGTCTTTAATCTTTGTATTCCCAGCATCTAGCCTGATACCTGGAAGTAGAAAAACACTTACCTACTAATTAATAGTTGGATATCTTCAATATCTTGATGATATTTGTTCTTATATCTTTGATTTTCCAAAGTGAAGTAAACCTGTTGGTTTTAATGAGCAACAAACCATTCATTTACATGTGTCTATAGGTACTTCTGTGTTTAGTCTTATAATATAAGAGAAGATACATCCTTCCTAAGGACACTTTGAATTGCTCTTTATGCTTTGAATTCCACAACTCCTCATTAACCTACAAGAATTTGATTTGAGATGTTCTCTCGTCAACTTGTATTTCCCTCTCTCCTCCATGCCCCTCTCTTCTTAATTTTTCATATTTTTTGGTCTGTCACCATATATTAATTTTAACACAGAAAAGGATATAAAGAGAAGTTGAAAATATGAAAGGAAGTGAATATATATACAAAGATGTTAAAACACAGCAATATATACAAAGATATTAAAAAGAACACAACATAAAAGAAAGAAAGGTGCAAAAGGGAAAAGAAATGTTGATGTGAAGAGAAGTCGGGGGAAGAAAAGAGAAGGAGGACGAGTGGGAGGTGAGAAGTGGAGACTGAGAGCTTCTCTCAGCCTTTAGCTGGAATCACATTTTTCACTTCTTAGTAAGATTGGAGAGTCATATTCTCAGTCAAACCTATTAATTATATGTCTCATTGTCCATATCTGCTGATTTAAAATATGCAAGCTCAGACAAAACAAACAGCTTACTCACAAAGCAATTCTTATTATTCTCACATTCCAGTGATGGTTGTTAACTTCCAACCACAGCACCTCAAGGAGACTATACCTTCAATGGAATCTCTACCAAAAGGCAAATGTTATTTTTATAAAAGTAGGGAAAACATTAAAATTCATATCACACTACATTTTTAAAACTTAAAATCCATACACACACACACACACACACACACACACACATATATATGCAACAACAATTAATGAAAAAAGAGGCTGTGGATTTTAAGGACAGCCAGAAGGGTTACACAACAAGGACGGGTAAGAAAGGAAGGAGGCGGCAGAGAGCAGTGAAGACTATATGGAAAGAAGGACGGAGAACGAGACAGGGCAGACAGCAAGGTGGGTGAGAGAATAGCTGGGTAAGAGAGCAAGAAAGGTCAGATAACAAAGTGAGGTATACTTAAGGCTTTGGAGGGAAGAAAGGAAACAGGGAACGATGTAACTGTATTATAACCTCAAAATCAAAATAAAGACAAAATAGGCCAAGAAATCCTGATTAGTAAATTACAGCTATAGTGAACATACTATATAATAACTACAAAGATAAAATAATCGAAGAGGAATGCAGCCCACAAAGAAGCAAGAACAAAAACCCATACGATAGGGAAGAATTACAGCTAAAGGTTTGCCTCAAATTGCATTTCAACCGAAGCACTGAAAGCCTACAACCTGGAAGGGGCTGCCTCTTCAATAAATATTAGTAGGAAAATTAGGTATACACTTGTAGAGGAATAAAATTAATTTTATATCTTAGACCAAATACAAGAAAAAAACCTTCAATAGTTAAATTTTGGTTACTAATTATGCAATGCTAGGAAAAAACACAGAGGAAACACTCAGTTACATTAGCCTATACAATGATTTTACCCTTGTGACATTAAAACATAGTTGAGAAAAATTAATGAAGAAAACTAAAGTAAATAACTGTAAAAAGGAAACAAACATAACAAAACCAACCCAACAACAACAAAAGAAGCTGAAACCAAAGGAAACAATGAATGAAGTGAACACACAGCCTGTAGCATTTAAGAACAGATTTTCAATCTGATTATATCATTCCCTGATTATGCCATAAAGCCAACCTACTTAATAGAAAAAAAAAACAGATTAAAAAAAATAGTGACAATACCTGAATAGACAGAGTTACAGGAAAGTATAGGTATCCAATATGTTTGTAACAAAAACAAACAAATAGTAACTATCAGTAAATACAAATTAAAGCCACAATGAGATACCATCTGATGTTTAATAAAATGATCATTATCAAAAGGACACAAACTTGTATAGCCACTATGGAAATCAGTATGGCAGTCCCTCAGAAAATTGGGAATTGATCTACCTCAAGACTCAGCTATTCTACTCATGAACATATACACAAAGGACTTTCCATCCTACCACAGGAACACTTGCTCAATCAACTATGTTCATAGCAGCTTTATTCATAATAGCAAGGAACTGGAAAATACTTGGATGTACATCAACCAAAGAACGGACAAAGGATGTTTGTACATTTATGCAATGGCGTATTACTCAACAGTTAGAAAAATGACATCATGAAATTTGCAGAAAAATGGACGGAGCTAGAGAGAGTTATCCTGAATGAGGTAACCCGGACCCAGAAAGACAAACATGGCGTGTTCTCACTTATCAGTGGGTATTATCTGTTCAGGAAAGGAAAACCATGCTACAATCCGTAGTCCCAGAGAGACTAAATAACACGGAGGGCCCTAGGGAGAATACATGGATCTCCCCAGGAAGGAGAGTAGCTTAGATTTTGCTGGAGGGGATGGGAATAAGAAAGATCAGGTAGAAGAGAGGAGGAATAGAGCGAGAGGATACAGGAAGAGGCAACCAACTGGGGGGCAATGTGGAAACCTAATGTTGTGGAAACTCCCTGCAATCTACAAGGTAACCCTAGTTAGGACTCCCAGTAATGGAAGATGTGAAACCTGAACCACCTTCCAGTGGTGAGACCCGGGCCCCAAACCAGCAACATAACCTTTGACCTACCCTCTCTTCTGCCTACAAGATGTCCTGGGGCAATGGTGGTGCAGAACTTGTGGGAGTGGCCAACCAATAACTGGTCTAATTTGAGGCCCATGCCAGGAAAAGCAGCCACTGCCCCACACTGCCACTGCCTGGATGGTCACGAACTAGAAGCTGGATAAACCAGAGACCCACGGTAAAAAAGCAGCGTGACTTCCAAAAAACAAATCAATGGAAGGATCCTAATGATGATCAGCTATACTCAGAATCTAGAGCCTAGGCCAGTTGTCATCAGAGGAGCTGCCTCTGGCAATTGATGGGAGCAGAAGCGGAGACACAAGGAAAAGCAATAGGTGGAAAGAAAGCCCATGTGGAAGTTCCCCATTGGTTCCCTCCCTCCAGAGTGTGGGAAGCCCCTTGCAAGAGGGCCAATATAAATTGTGGGAGCCCCCAGAAAAGAGGCCCTGCGTGGGCCTGCCCTAGGTCCTCTGTAAATGTTACGGCTGTTGGCTTGATCTTTTGGGGATATTCCTGACAGTGTGAGTGGTCATGTCTCTGGCTCTTGCCTTTTCTCCTATTTGGTTGCCCCACCCAGCCTTGATGTGAAGGTTTGTGCTGAGATTTTATTTTGTTGTGCCATGTTTGGTTGAGGTCGTTGAGAGGCCTGCTCTTTTCTAGGCAGAGCGGATTTGGGAGAGAGGGGAAGTGGTAGGGGGAACTTGGAGGATCCAAGAAAGGGAAGGCTGTGGTCAGGATGTATTGTATAAGAGAAGAATAAATAAAAAAAGACACAAGACTAGTGTTGTAGACTATGCTAAGGAAGTGAGCCGTTGTACATTATTGATGGAAGTATAATCTAGTATAACTACTAGAATAATAAAAAATGATTCATAGAGAGTTTTTACAAATAATAAAGAACTATTTTGGATCAATAAAACCCATTTCTGGTTATATCCTATGCACGAAATAAGGATGGTGAAGAAATGCTGTAAAATACTCATTGCAGTACTGTTTACATCAGCCATGATAGAGTCAGTATAAGTGCCTGTAAACCAGTGAGTGGATAAGGAGATATATACATATATATGTATATATATATACATATGTCATATATAGTGTTTTAGTATTTGTAAAACTTAGCATTAGCATTTTAAATGAATTTCTGACAATTGTGAACATATTGATGAAACCTTAGGACCTTGTGTTAAGTGAAAGAAAGCAAGCCACACAAACAGAGCTCAAATACAATATGATCTTACTTATGTTTGGAATCTAAAACTGTTACACCCAGGAAAGAGTAAAGAGGTGGGGTGATATGTAGCTCAGAGAGATGCTGCTGAGGGAAGCACCACTCCCTAGATAGAAGAAATAAATTCTACAGCTTCCCTGGAACACAGTGGCTATAGTTTATAAAGATGTATCATATTGTTGCAAATTATTTGAGAACTTAAGTGTTTATCACCACATAAGAAAAAATAAGAAGTAACATATAGACTAATTAATCCTACTTAGGAATTGAACAGTGTATACATATTTTAAAACATTTTATATAAAAACCATATATATTACTTGCCAATTATGGAAATCATCACTTAAAAGCAAGTGTTTGTACTAAAGCTAATTCTTGTAAGCTACATGTGCTCAGTGCACCAATTATAAATCCTAAATAATAGACAAGTTTTTCTTATTTCATAGATTCAGCCTACACCTGGATCCCACTATTGAGAGTTATATATTCAATAATCAGTGTTCTGTTTCTTTTTCATAACCCACAATCTTATTATATTGAATTTAAAACTGAAATGGCTCATTTTAAATGACCCTTCTTTGTACATTTACTAATAAATAATATCCCATATCCAATATAAGAAACAGCAAAGCCTGGTATTAGTACACCTCTATGTCTTATGTCTTATTTTCTACCTAAATCTATGTTTTCTTCATTATACCCACTAAATGTTTACAGAATCTGTCCATCCTTCTCAATCCCATTTTCTTTTCCTATTTTCACCAAAAATCTTTCTATTTATAATTAGTCTGTGAACGTTGAAGAACCTCATCTCTTTCTCATTTATTCTTCATGATGAAATTGAGTATTCTAACGTCTCATTTTAAACCTAGGTCTTGTCATTCAACCTCGTCTTCTGATATGACTTCTCTCCTGTTCACTGATTTTAAACACCCAATTTTCATTTATTCTACACATCTATATACAAATACTTGCGATGCTAGAGTCCTAGATGTTCCTTTCGTCTACCTTTCCCATTTTTTTCACTTTATGCTCGTTATCTCAGCTTACTTAACACTGAACCCGGTAACTTCCCTTGGTGCTTCCAACCTTTCTTGGATGTCAAAGGTGTTTGTTCCTAAAGTACATGGTTTTCCCTAATCTGGCATTTTTATCTCATTATTATGATGCCAGCCTACATATCAATATTTCCCCATTAGACTCTGAGGCCTGGGAAGCCTGGAGACGTCAGCTAGTCTCCATTGCTTCTGATACTAAGGAGGTTCAACGGTTCTCTGTGCCTCACTGATAACTAGATATATGAGCAGACACTATTGACTCAACCCTTTCATTATATTTAATAACAAAGTAGCTTTAACTTGCTAAACAAAACATGTAGCATATGGGAGGATTTTGAGCTGAGGGGAGGTATGTGAATCTTTCCATCCAGTCAGCAGTGTTTATTGAGCATCTCTTTGTAAACGATAGCTCTCTAGCGTTGGGAATGCTATTGTGAACACGTATCTGTGTACAGCAAAGCTCATAGGACAAATGTAGAGATAGTCATTTAAAAAAAAAACCAAAATATGGAACACTCCAATGATTTAAGTGATTGGCGTGCGGATAAGAAGATCATTTTTAAAAGCAGCCATCTATTTCGAGACAGCTTTTTAGGGTAGGACATATGTGGTGCTAACAGCTCTTCCGGCAAGGTTGACGGTGTCTGCGGAGCAAGGTTGACGGTGTCTGCAGAGCAAGGTTGACGGTGTCTGCGGAGCAAGGTTGACGGTGTCTGCGG
>OU015749.1:121576268-121624972 GCA_907169655.1 Acomys percivali | reverse complement strand
ACGGTGTCTGCGGAGCAAGGTTGACGGTGTCTGCGGAGCAAGGTTGATGGTGTCTGCGGAGCAAGGTTGACGGTGTCTGCGGAGCGTATAAAGTAGCCATGAAGCTGGAGGTGCTGGGCTTTAGAAAGAAGTATACTGTGAGCTGAAATGTGCAGCAAACGCAGAAAAGAAAAAATGAGGTGCATGTCATTATTTGAAGACTTCTGCAGGAAAATAAGGTAATGTCAGTGTCCTGAGCATGAGAAAAGGGCCAACCTCAGATTACTCTGTCCAAAGTACGTTGGACACAAATTGACAAATGCAACCTTTCATCAATCACAGAACAGCAATGGTAACAAAAATGTACTCACATAACTCTAAACATGAAGTCAGAGAACAGTTAAATAGCTGTCACTTAGAAAATGTTTCAAAAACCATAACCAGGGACTATTGCAGTTATTCTTAAGTGGGCTTTCAGGGATGATAAAATCACAGGAGAAAATTAGAAGATGAAGTTCATCCAGTTTGTAGTTTTTGTCCCAGGCAATGTAGTAAAGTATTATTAATATTCATGTACTAAGTTTGTCCAATATCATTCCATTTCTCATTCCTACTATCTAATTATCTGTTATTCCAATCTCATAAGCAGTATGAATGGCATGCCTGGTTTAAGAGGCTGCCAGCAACAGGTGTGACTTTAATTTAGTGATCACACCATATGCTGTACAGTAGTTTTACTCAATGGAAGCATTCCATCTGGGAGGGATGGGGAGGCTTAGGGAATTAAACAAAATGTCACATATCTGAGGGAATGGAAACTTGGTCGATCCTCAAGACTTCCAGCAGTAGGAATAAACACCTGCTTGGGAAAGGAGGCTGCCCAGCAGAAACAAAGAGAAGAGTTCTCAGACTGCTGTCTCCTGCAAGCAGTGCAGCGCTCCAGAGTCGGTGCTTTCAGGAGTTCTCACCCACGACGACTTGGGCTTTTTGGTGATGCAGCAGTTTTTGAGTCATCCCTGCTTTTTGTAAGTAGCCTCAATTAAAACTCAAGTGCACCAAGTTTGACTTTGGTGTAATTGTTACTTTGGTATGTTGTGGTTTTTCCTGCTGGAGTAAGCAGATGTGTGTGCTGTATGCTCCAAAAAAGTTTGTCACCTAACCTAACCCCCATCCTTAACAAATACCTAATTGAAATCCTGAGAGATAAGCCATCCTGGAGCTTAAGTTAAACATTGGAAGATGGGACATAAAGCAAATGGAAATAACTATACTCTAGGGAGAATCAAGGGAGTAAAAAAACACAGCAGAAGGAAACTGTGTAAGCGAAGACAGTAAATATCTTCTTTTTTATGTGAGGCCAAAATCAAGTTTCAAAGGGACTACAGAAACATAGACAAGTGCATATTTTCAGGTAGGAAAATCTGTCTCGATGCTGACGTCATATCTGTATGTGTATCATTGATCTACATCTGTATCTATTTAAAGATAATAAGTAGTCACCTGTGTTCTTGAGTAAGAAACTGCAGTAACAGATATCTAGGATGTCAGGTCAGAAGTAAGAAAAAACTGCCTGCAAATCCTAAGCATAGCAATCCACTTAAGTCCGCTCTAAGCCAGTGCAGAGTTGTCCACAGATGCCTGAAGCCTCTTTAGGTTTAGATATTCAAGCTGAGGGCAGAGTAGTGAACTGAAACCCTCTTCATGACCTCAGATTACTTAGTTGTACGACTTAGAAATCCCTAAGATTGTAGAGAATAAAGCCAAGGAAACAATAAGATGTATTTGAGCACTTGTGAAGTGATTACCAGCCCTGTGCCTTTTCAGCTTCTGAGTGGAAGATGGGTGGGTGGTTTGAAAGCAATGCCAAGGGTGGGACAGAAGGCTAAGACCTGGGAAGGACATCAAGACATTATGATAGGAATCCAAGAATGGCTTACAGCAGAGTTGGGTCTAGCACAAGTAGCAAGCTAGCAAGAAAATGGAATTATTTTAAGTGTAACAAGAGAGTAACTCTAGGCTTGGGAAGTGGGTGTTGACTCCAAATATGTGCCAATTTATTTATAAAAGGAATGTTAGTGCCTGAGTGTCTACATCAGCAGCCCAGGAAAACAAAACAATTTTAGAGTTCATTACAGATTTTTGTCCCATATGTAGGTTATTCTGGCTTTACCCTCCTCTTTGATTTCCAAAAATGGAAAATAATGGATAAACTTCTTTGTGCCTCAAAGCTACATATATCTCAGCATCTCCACAATTCCTGATACACAGTAATTTCCCATTGCAACCAGGCAGGTGGGAAACTGGCTTCTACACCACTGCTCTGCTTCCCCACCCCCACTTTTTTTTCTAATATCTGCCTGTCCCAGAGCTATGGCTATTGTAAATTCTAGGACTCAAGTCCTAGCCCCTAGTCAGGAAGGACCCCAGACTTGCCAGCCGTGAGAAAAAGCTTCAGTTCTTTCCCACAGGGCAGACAGTTTCTTACAGTAAAATGAAAGTTGCTGTGCATTTCCTTAGTTTAGGGAGGCAGAGACTTCCTAGAGATTGTGAAAGGGCTGCTCAGAAAGTCTCGACCCTTATGGGGACGTCCTCTGCAACTCATAAAACTGACCTCCTTTTCCTGAACTCTAGTCCTTCCTCTTGGGAAAAAAACATCCAAACAACCAAGACAAACAAAACCACAACAGCAGCAAAAATAGAAATAAAATACTGTTCTGCAGTCTCCCCCCTCTGACTGGGTTTCACTTTGCAGTCTCCGTTCGTCAAGGCCCCAGTAACACCCAGGGGTGGTTATTTCCCCTCTGACTTCTCCATGTCTCTACCTCTCTTCTCTACACATCAGTCCTAAGTCTGTGAAATGTAACAGTCTCCTTTCTAGTGGAGAATTAGCCAATTGCACGGTGCTGTATCCTTTCTATTTGTATTCCTACAGTTTTAGCCTTTTATTAGACATAGCAGTTCAGAGCATCCCTTTTGTCCTCCCGGAACGCCTTTCATTAACTGAGCAAGACTGCATTTATGCATACATTTTGGCTGAGAGCGACTGATGACCACTACTTCTTAGTAGCCTCTGAACAAAGGCTGCTCAGAGAGGCAGTTTCAGGCTGCAAGAGAGTGAATGCCTGATCACACGCTCTCAGGACAGAGCTATATCAGGGAAATGCTTAGAGACAGGGGAAAAGACAAAGGCTGTGGTGTTTTCATCTCTGAGGCTTCAGGGACTGTTGGATTAAATAGCATAGGGTAGAAAGGCACACGTGGAAGTGCCCTTCTTTCAGCTCGTCCTGAACTTAAACACTGCTGAGTGAATGGTTAAAGGGATGACATGTGTTCCTGATAATTGTCCCCTGTGTGTTTGGGGTACTGCTTTTTATTCTCAATCAGAATGAAAATTTAAAGTTCTTGGGCTAAATCAACATTTTCTTTGAATATATGAAGCATAATGGCACAGAGAGGTTGCTGGGTTCTGGTTAAAGCTTCCACGGTCATAAGTAAGCACTCCATTTTGAGATGCCATTTATTATCTTGGCTATCATTGTCCCAGTTATATTTTCTACAGATCTTCTGCTGAGCTCTAAAGTCCTGGAATTCAGATCACTGTGGTGAAGGTACCAATTTTTCATGTCTATAGAAAAAGGCAAGCAAATGATAGCATGAAAGACCAGCCAGTTCAGCATTTAAGAGTCAAGTCTAGGAAGTCTCCTGACACTCTGGATACTGAGGGACTCAGATGTGTTTCCACAAAGGCATCAATCATGCTTCAGTGGCAATCCCTTCCCATTGGTCTCTAAAACAGAAGACATGTGGGTGTTTGAAAGGGAATTGTAGAGAAGAGAGTAGTTACATGGGTAGGATACTACAGAGGATGTGAGCTTATAGCAATTAGAATGTGCTTTATATGTTTTTCAGAGAATAGATTCAATAAAAAAAAAAACTTAGTTCCTTTTCTTGTGTTCTGAGCATCAAATCAAATAAAGGGAAACCTAACAGCAATAGCTAACAGAATAGTCTTTCCTTTTTTATGTGTGATTTATTACATCATTTAGAGAAATGTTGACTTCTAGTTGACATGATTCCCAAAGCAGGTACAGAAGGATGGAACTCCTGGATTCCTATGGGAAAGAGAAATTATACAAACATAAGCATTCTGCTGAGGCATGTGCAGATTATAGTATCATGCTGTAATGCTGGCATGCACACTAATAACAAAGAAGAACCCACGGCATGTCTAAGTGCTGCCCTACTGAGATGAAATGTACACATCTACAACATGCTGGCTCATAATAGCCAACCCTGAGAAAGGACCATCAAAATCTGAGAGTCTTAAAATAGAATGAAGTGCTATGTAGAAAACAGAAAACACAGCACCTTTTCAGGTCTTCCCTGCTTTCTCCAGTTTTTACATCAGACCTAGACTTTGACCAGTACCAGTTTTATCTTTCTTCAGTGGTCTTTACCCAACTTTTCCCTACTCTACTGTGTACACACACACACAAACACACACACACACATACATGTGCGTGCACACACACAATTGTACAAAGACATTGATGCAACATACTTATTTTAATGTCCTGGGAAGAGGTAGAAACGTTTTGTCAAGGTCATCCTTTCAATGGTAGGCATCTGTTTTATGACTTGTGGTTGATCAAATGCAAATTGAACCTAGAAAAGAAAGTTTATAGCCATACTTTTCAGAGTAGAATCATGACTTGAGATGAAAAAACTGCATTGACTAGCATGACAATAAACAAACAATAACTCGTGGCATTTGTAAGAACCGAAACAATGAGACTATTTCCCAGACTATTAGATTCTCTTACTGGAGTTGACAAAAAATGATGGACAGAGGATATTCGATTCTGCTCCATATTCTACCAAGGGAAGGATATGGGTAAATATAGCCGATTATTTCTAAAGGATTATGGTCAGAAAACATAGAACACTGGCACCATGTAGGGATTGTTAACTGACCAAATAAGTAAATAAATAGCCCTTTGGAAAGACCAACCAAAATGTTCAGCACTTTCCCATTAAAGCAGCTTGAGTAGCCAAAGACCAGGGAAATAGAGTTGATGAAGCATCCAGAGTCCTACCTTTCTGAAAATGTCCACCAAGTCACAAGACCAGGCATATTCTTCCATATGTTTGATGAGTTCCACAATGAACAGAGAGCCCTGGTCAGGATGTCTCCGAGAGATATTCTCTGTGAATAAAGTATATTCCAAATCTTATCACATGCCTTACCCTGGATACAGGCTGCTCTAGTCTTTCCATTCTAGCTGGACACATAATAGAGTTTTAGACTGTATTCCATACTGGCATTTTTCAGTAGGTATATAGAAAATTCAATGGGAACACTTTCCTTTACTCAACAAAGTTGCTGTATACAATGCAGATATTCAGATGGTATCATTCCTGATTTCAAGACTGTGAAAATCTAATAGAGAGAGGTAGGCTGACTGTAGTAGGGAAAGTGATTTGGGTTAAGAGAATAAGTATATGAATGTGTATTTCCAAGACTCTAATGACTGTGATATAAGTCCACTGTACATTACTTTTTTTCAAGACAGAGTTCCTCTGTGCTTTTCCAGGCTGTCCTGGATTCACTGTGTAGACCAGGCTGGCCTTGAACTCACATAGATCCACCTGCCTCTGCCTCCCCGACTGCTGGGATTACACTTGTGCACCACCTCATCTGGCTTCCACTGTACATTTTAAAATGTAATGTTCTTAACTATAAGTTGAGAGTAATTATTTCTACAAAAAGAGGAACAGACAATACATCACAAATATCTGAGAGAGATATAAAGGAAGTGTACGGGAGTAAACACAGGTGTCTCTGAAGGTAATTTGTGACAAGAGTAAAAGGCTAGACACTTTTCAGAAAGTCCTACTATGTGGTTGGGATTCACACAGGCAAATTGTAGCTGGGTTTGGTAGAGGAAGAGTATAGTCTGTACCATTTACAAAGAATAGTGAAAAGGGCAAAAGGAAGGGAGACAGAATCCAACAGGGTGGAAATGCCTGCAGAAGCCTCTATAATCAGAGAGGACTGTATGGTGCAAGACAAGAGGAACCGATTTAAAATAAATAAATAAATAAATAGATAAATAAATAAATAAATAAAAGAGGAACCGATTTAAAGGGAGAGTTAAATCTAATAATAAAGCCACATTCTTAAGCTGAAAACTTGTGTGTGTTTTGCTATGGTGTTTCTAAATTAAATACATTTACTCTTTGACAAATTTTTTTCCATTTGTAGAATGCATCTGATTACTTTTATGACCTGCCCTCTCTTTAAATCCTTTTCATTCATCAACCAATCTCTCCCCTTATTTTTTCTTTCTTTCTTTCTTTCTTTCTTTCTTTCTTTCTTTCTTTCTTTCTTTTTTTTTACTTTTAGTTATTCACTGAGTGTAATCAGGCAGGCATGTCTGAGTGACTACAAGTATGAAACTATGTAATGAAACTTTATAGGCTTACTCCTTGGCATACATCTGTAGACGATCATCTATCTGCCAAATGATGTACCAATAGCTGTATGTTTTTATCATTGGAAAATATGTAGACAGATATACATCAAGGCACCGTTTACCCAGTGTAGAAGCAGGCTCCATCTGGAGGGTACCGTCAATAGTACAGTCCCTAAGCTATTTGGTCAGAGGCAAGGCTTTAAAGGATGTATTTGAGTAAAAGAATGCGAGTCTCAAGGAATGTGCAAAATGGCTGAAATGACTTTAAATTAAACCTTAACATAGTAAGCTACTTAGATTACATAACAAATTAAAAGTTTAATAAGAGTAACTTTATGTGAAAATTTTAGAAATTGTTAGTGTTTTTTAATGTGAAAATTTTAGAAATTGTTTAGTATTTCACACTTATCTTATTCAACCCTTGCCCCAATGACCATATGTTTGCATATTGGTGAGAAATTTGAAGAAATCTCAGCAAGATGATACAGTTAGATTTAATATAAGATGTAATAAATGGCACCAAGATAGGAAAGATGTCTTCTTCAAGGCTGTCAAATACAAATAGCCAAAACACTAAGAATGTAACATTTATATAATTCCTAATTGTGTCATGGTTCTTCTTGTCATAGGTAATCTATTGTATATATATGTAACAATATAAACATATATGTATAAAATAAAACAATTTTTGAAAGAATTTGGTGTTTCCAGGTAGGCTATTCTCCAGCTCAGAGTAGATTTATCACCGTGGCAAGGTACTTAGCCATTCTTAGTCTTGATATATTCATTTGTAAGGATGAGAATAGTTGTATTTCTATTTCTTATTTTAGAGAAGAGTTGAGCTAATGCAATTGAAACAATAACGTAAACAAAAGAGTTGATCCAGACTATTAAGGAGCCAGAATTATTGGTCATTCACTCAATTACTAAACACATTGTTTTCTTTTAAAATGTGGTCACTAAACATGACTTCAGAGACTTACTATTGCTTTGTCTATGGTCTTATGATAATTAAAAGTTCTCTGTAATGCTTTGAAATTGGTTTGCTTTTATGCAGAGTATACTCCACTCAAAATGGATCCAAGCAATTTCTGGCATATAAATATCTTGCAACTTTCCCTATTTTTTTTTTAAGATTTATTTATTTATTATTATGTATACAGTGCTCGCCTGCATGTGTACCTGCATGCCAGAAGAGGGCATCAGATCACATGATAGATGGTTGTGAGCCACCATGTGCTTGCTGGGAATTGAACTCAGGACCTCTGGAAGAGCAGTCAATGCTCTTAAACACTGAGCCATCTCTCCAGCCCAACTTTCCCTCTTTTTGTCCAAGTAAAAAGGAAAGGTTTGAAATCTAACACAGTAAAAACTATTTACAGTAATGAAGCTGTTTCTGCCAAGCTTTCTACAATGTCCAGAGTGGCTGCATTTGGCAGTCTTAGGATTAAATATTGTTGAGTTCAAAGTTCTGCAAGAATGTTATTTTTAATAAAATCCCAGTAGTTTGATTTTATCAATAAAAGCAGATGCTGGGTGAAAACCTGCTAGCTCAGAGAGGCAGAGAAATCACCCAGCTAACCTTCCTCCTCAGCCCACATCCCAGAAGGAATCCCCCATCTCCAAGCTCCTTCAAATTCAATCTCTCGCTTGTCTCTTTCTGTGAGTCTCTTTGTCTATCTTCCCGACTTCCTTTTCCTCTCTATGTTTTTTCTTAATAATCCTATGCTCATTCCCTATCCACTCGTTGCTTGCTCCATTTCATCTTATGGTTGACTTTTTAAAATCCTGTTTACAATATTTAAGAAGAAACTCTTGGATTAAAGGTGTGTGCTAAGACTGAGCCATACCACACCTAAAAATAGGTGGGATTTTTTTTTTTTTTTTTTTTTTGCAGTAAAGAACACAATCTCAGGTTTCACAGTGTGATCAAAGATCCTGCAACACATGTTCTTTCTGATTTGTCATATGTGATCATTTTGTTCTTTATTCTCTGTAATATGCTTGGGTTTTGTTTGTTTGTTTGTTTTTACTTAGCGGTATTGTGTAATGCTCTGTATTTGGTTATAGCAACACAGTTGTCTTATTGAGATCTGGATGATGTGCTCCTCCCCCCTTTTTCCTTTCCTCTCTCTGTCCATTTTCCATCTCTTGCCTTTTCTTCACTACTATGTACCACTGCAATATTTGTTTATACTTATCAAATAAAATTTCAAATGATATTGAAAAAAATGTAATAAATGGAAATTTCAGAATGTAACCTGAATATTAATTACTGTTTGGCATGAATTTTGAATTATTTACAAATATTTGTTTTAACATATAAAAACCCTCTCACATTAAAATGAACTTTGCCTGTAATATGTAAGATAGGTTAACTGGTCTGTATGATTTCAGGAGGCTGGACTGTACCCACCCTCTCAACTAGTCATAGGAACACAGAGACTACAGATGCTTGTCTAGCTTTTCATGGCCTCTGAGCATCTGAGGTCAAACGATCAGTCCTCCTGTCTCCATACCTCCCATCATCAGGATTCCGTAAACACTTGATGCTGGTGCACACTCGTGTTCTGACTGAGCCAGTGATGTGCACCTTTCAGATTCTAATGAGCTTAGTGTGGTTGCTCATCTATTTAATTCTCTGTTATCCTTCATAGTTGTAGGAGAAATATTATGCAGTATAAAGAGTTTGCTAATTCAGAAGAATATATGCGTATGTTATCTGTGTGGATGAGGGGGATTGAATATGAAGTTTTAAAGAGGACTTAAAAGTCTTACATAATGCTATGTGTGGGGTCCCTCTTTCTAACAGTGACTGCAACCAAGATGGCCTGCATAAAAACCCTTTACCTGGTGTTGAAGAGAAGAAAGCAATAAAATCCTTCTCTATGTGGGCCTTCTTAATGCCATCATCTTCAAAATCTTCATCCATTAAGAATTTCTCTTCAGAATTTCCTACTGAGTCTTTTACGAACACCACCCCTTGATTCTCTGGAAAAACAAAATTGATTTTATATTACTAACACTTTCCAAAGGAATTATTGCTTCCTTGAAACTTCTCCTCATCCCTATTTATAAACTTTTTGGTCTGTCTTTTATTCATATATATGTATGTGTGTCTATGAATGTGAATACATACATATGTATATAATGTTTGTTATAAGCAGGCTTCGACAATTCTTTCCTCCTTTAATCCATAAATGGACTCAAGTAACATCTGAAGATAAAAATGTATGTATTGATTATGGATAGTTAAATTCTGTACTGGAAATTGAAGCATATATCTAATGACATGAACTAGAATTCACAGAATACCTAATTAGCTGAGTGATAAAATAGATGTTTGATATTTGGAAATCAACTCCCAAGCATGAAAAGCAGTGTCTACATGTAAACGGTAAGGTCGGAATATGAGCATCCTGTTAGCTTTAAACCGTCAGCACTCACTCACCTCCACGGCAGGCCTGAATGATGATAACTTTGGGCTTGTCTTTCAAGTTTGGGCACGCCAAAGTGTTCATCATTTGAAAGATTTTGTCAAATTTTAAAACATCTGGTTCAGCAGGAGACACTGTCAACAGAACAAAGTGACAGCCTACATACTGGGAAAAGATCTTCACCAACCCTACATCTGACAAAGGTCTAATATCCAAAATATATAAAGAACTCAAGAAATTAAACACCACCAAAACAAATAACCCAATTGAGAAGTGGGGCTCAAAACTAAACAGAGAATTCTCAACAGAGGAATATCGAATAGCTGAGAAACACTTGAAATGCTCAACGTCCTTAGTCATCAGAGAAATGCGAATCAAAACAACTCTGAGATTCCATCTTACACCCATCAGAATAGCTAAGATCAAAAATTCAAGTGACACCACATGCTGGCGAGGATGTGAAGAAAGAGGAGCACTCTTCATTGCTGGTGGGAATGAAAACTTGTATGACCACTTTGGAAATCTATCTGGTGCTATCTCAGAAAACTGGGACTAGGGCTTCCTCAAGACCCTGCTATTCCAGCCAGAACCTGGAAACAGACTAAATGCCCCTCAGGTGAAGAGTGGATAAAGAAACTGTGGTACATTTACACCATGGAATACTACTCAGCTATTAAAAACAAGGAAATCCCAAAATCTGTGGAGAAATAGATGGGACTAGAGATGATCATAATGAGTGAGTTAACCCAGAAGCAGAAAGACGCACATGGTATATACTCACTCATAATTGGGCACTAGCCCAAAACGCATGTCTCACAAAAGTCCTCACTTACCAAGATATTGGTATAGATGTGAGGACATCCTACTGAGACTCTAGGTAAGAGAAATATAGGAGATAGGGAAATAGAAGGACCCAGAGGGTCCTAGAAACCAAAAGAAGAACATCGTGATGGGTGGATTGGGGCCCAGGAGGGTCTGCTCAAACTTTTGCACTAACCAAGGGCAATACAATAGTAAACATCGAACCCCTACTCTGATCTACCCAATGGACAGGACATTCTCCACAGTTATGTGGAGAGCGGGGACTGACTTTGACATGAACTCTGGTGCTCCATATTTGACCACCTCCCCTTGGTGAGGAGGCCTGATGGCACTCAAAGAAAGAATAAGTAGGCCATTAAGATGAGACTTGATAGCCTTATGACCATATAGTGGGGGAGGAGGTCCCCCTGGGTCATAGACCTAGGGGAGGGGAATAGGGTGAAAGTGAGAAGGAGGAATGGGAGGATACAAGTGATGGGATAACAATTGAATTGTAATCTGAATAAATTAATAAAAAAAAATTTAAACCATCTAGTTCTTCACCTTTAGCACCTTTATCAGAAGGTGAGTATGTCTTCCCACATATTCCCTCCAGGATACCATGAGACATGAATATGAGGAAGGTACTGTCAGAAGTTTTGTGCTCTGGGCAGGCAGCAAACTTCTTCACTTCTGTTGTCATCTCCTGTAAGAGACCAAATCAGTGGTTTTACACTGTGAGGTTTCACTAGGGACAGAAAACAGAGCCATTGAATAAATCCATGAAAAATTCTAATTTTCAATTTTTATATAAAGCAAGGCTATAAAATTATAGGAAGTTATCCTGAGATTATTGAAACATTTTCCAATCAGATGCTACATGAAACTTTGGCTAAAGCATGGCAGCATTTGACAGGCATGTATAATAGTCAGTGGCTACTCACCAAAGGACATCATAGTGACAGACTAGCAAGACTAAGTTTTCTGCTTCTGCACTGTGTTTTCTAGCATCACCTAGGGGTATAAAAGGCATGGGCACTGTTTCTATTATTTTGAGAAGTCTCACCTCAGCTGTGAGGTTTTCTTTCACTTTCACCGTATAATCCAGACTCTTCAGCAGCAACTTCATTTTTTTGAGGTCAACATCAGCTCCATTCCTCCTAGGAAGATGTTCAAACTCTGTGTTGCAGATAATAAGGGCAAGGCGTGTACGAGAGGATGATGTAGTCATTATTGGATAAATCTGTATGAAAAGCATATTGAATGAGCAGCTTGTTTATTTCAATATCTATTTTATGTGCTTATGGTAATTCCAAATCCTCTTCTCTTAAGCCTTTCAAGAAACCAATATTGATTAAGAATAGGAAGTGCACCAAGATAGGAAAGATGTTTTTTTCAAGGCTGTCAAATACAAATAATCAAAATACTAAGAAGGTAACATTTATATACTTCCTGATTGTGTCATGGCTCTTCTTGCTATAGGTAGTTAATTGTATATACGATGTGAAACAATATAAATGTATGTGTAAAAAATAAAAAATGTTTCACTTTTAAAAAGAATAGGAAGAAGACTGAGTCTTAGTTTAAGAGTGCTAGTGGAATCTGCAAGAGCCCAGGGGCTTGTTGAACATTTGACCTTAATTTTGAAAAAAAAAAAAAAGTATATTTGTAGCTAGGATCCCTAAATTGTAAAATTGGTGCCCTGGGTTTCTTATTGATGTAAACATAATATTGGATCCATACCTGACTCAAGTTTCCTAATCTCTAAATAGGTTATTTGAAGGTAAGAGCTTTATTATATATGGAGTGTATAAATAGTTTTTAACGCACAGTAAGCATCTAATGTTAGCCACTGATTTTGCTGTTGCTATTACTGTTTTGCATCAATATTGCATCAAATTTGTAACTCTCCAAACAAGCCTGAGATTCTAGAAGGTCGGGATCTTTTATATAATGCAGAGCGGCTCAATGAATGTTTGGGACATTACAACGAACTTGTCTGTGACAAAGAACCACCGCCCTTCAGGATGGCCTCAGTGTTTTTTTTCCGCTTACTCCACCCCAGATTCTGAGCATAGCACCTCTGAAGGATTTTCTTTCCAAATCTTTTGGAATGTTTCTGTGGGGCAAAACTTGAGGCCCCTACTTGGTCCTGGAAATGCATCATCTTCTTTGCTCCGGTCTCGCTTTATTTCTGTAAGAGATGAAAAATAGCATGGGTGTATGCAACCCTGGTGGCCTCTCTTCAAGTCTCTTACAGCCTTAACTCTGTGTAAAGACAGGTGATGACAAGCAGGATTCATAACCACAGTGTAGAACAAGATACAGATCACTGTTAATGAAACATATTTCAAGCCAGATATTCCCAGCGGTGTGATGTGGAATCTACATGAGATGAGTATTTTGACAAATATTTTAGATAAAAGCAAAGCGAGGAGTATTGAAATGTTTAACATATTTATTTCAGAATGTATTTGAAGACTAGGATGAAATTTTAGGTGGCAGAGGGGTGTTAGAAAATAAGTCTTGTTTCTTTTTTCTTATGCACAATAGTAGGCATCAGGTACTTCTTAGGGATGATCCTTTGTCCTCTCACTTAGGAGTACTTCCTACTGTATGTGCACAGTAACCAAAGAAGGAACAATATGGAATAAATGCACTGAAATAAAAGGGAGATAGAATAATAAATGCTAAAATGAATGTGTAAGTTTCATGAATTTATATATTTCGTTATTGATTGATTGCACATATCTGTGTTAGTGTTTTTACAATGGTTTTTGTCAGTAGCTCCTGGGGTTCTTATTGGATCGCAAGTTCTGTATCATCAAACAATGTGATGTACCTCTTAATGATATGATATAAACTTGGTGTATTTCAAAATAGAAATAATTTGTCTAGGCACCTGGGGAACAGAAATAAAATGAGATTTTAAGCTAATTTTAAAAGACATTTAGATAAACTATACATTTACCAAGTTGGATGAAGACACAGAAATGTGTTTGTTGTAGGAAAGAATATAAACTACTTAGAATGAATATATTGGAAAAATATTTTTTAAAACCTCATTAATTGGTCAAAGATGTCTTGCTTCTGCACAAATATGTCAAAAGCAACAACAAATTAAACAAATATTAATTATATTGGAGATTTTAAAGTAATGAAATAAAGTATTCAATTACATAGAAATGTCACATGACATGAAGTGTGTAAGAAAACATGTGGATTAATGTAGATTCAGTAGAATAATCGAGTTTGTTTTTTGTTGTTGCTGTTGTTTTTGAACATTTGCCTTTCTGACGTTGGGGGTAAAGAATTGTCATTTAGATGAAATTATTTCAGAACCATAATGGGAAAACTCTCTTGTACACTGCAACTTTAGTTATTTTTTTAAGAAAGAGATAAACTTATGCAAAATTAATATTATCAACAAGGGGTCTGCTGTGTGCTGACTGCCTCAGTTTCCATAAGGCAGAGCTGCCATTTCAGTGCAGCCATGGAAAGATGCGTTTGGTCATTCGGGATATAATTATTTCCTGTGCAAGCTCTAACAGTGTATGAAATGAATATTTTTTTGGGAGTAAAGTTTGACTGCACACTCTCAGAGCCTGTACTGCATGTCCACAGGATGCCCCTGCCCGGGGCCACGAAGCTGTCCTTGTTACCATCATTCTAGAACATTTTCTGTTTGTGGTCAGTTGTGGCCAATAGAAGACACACATGTGTTTGGTATGGGACACACCTAAGATGAGCTTACAAAGTCTTCCACAAATAATCTCACATTCTTTCCAATATCTCTCCCAGGATGGCTGTAAGCACAGTGTGAGAGACAGTGTGGAAGATCTCTGGCACTGAAGAGAGTTTGTTGCTCATTGAGAATGGCTCCTTTATAATCTTCGGGAATAAGAAACAACTTCCTATCATGTAAAAATCACTATGAATATTGACTTTCTTACTGCATTCCATGTTATTTTAATAAGGGTTTGCATTATCATTACTGTGTCTAAAATGGTGGTAGCTTTAGTTCAGTGATAGTTTTAAATAAATATCCACTTCATCTATGCAAGGTCAGTCCAATCAGAAGAATAATCTATCATGCTTACTCTTGAACATTTTATAGAACAATGTCTGGAGTACAACTGTCGTATGATAGCTATTTTTCTAATGATCAAAAATTTGTACCTGGCATAGGTAACTGTAGAGAGAGTCAAGGTTGGCAACTACTGTGTGCTATGAGTAACAGGAGTGTTTGATATGGTCATAGTTGTGAGAGGAACTCATTAAAGCAGCCACAGAGTAAAAGTAGGTGGAAGAGAAAAAGAAATGCTAAGGGTTCATTTTCAGTTTTGCGTTTAAACAACTGCTAGTGATGATAGTACTAACAAAGACAGAGAAAACCGAAAAGAAGCAGGATGAGGAAGATTGGCAAGTTTATCTTTGGGAGTGCTTAGATACACATGCTGAGAGGAGGCTGGAAGATGTGTCCTAGGCACTCAAATGGGAAGGTTTGCTACCTAGTTAGGAAGTTGGGACTTGGACACAGACTCAGAAAATGTTACTGTGAATATGGGTGATGAAGTCATGAAAACTGCCTTTGCTCAAACAAAGAAGAGGAAAACCATAGAATCAATGCTTGGGAATTACAGCCCCCTCGACCTGGGTTCACCATATGAAGATAGTGGCAAAAAAAAAATGTGGGCACAATGTCTATTCCTCCTTTGCAAGCATGTGTACCTGAGTGGAAATATGTCCTCTCTTGAAATTTTCTGTAGTAACAAAATTTTCAGCTGGTGGACCTGAAGAGAGGCAGTGGAAATTAAGTCACCATGCCAAGGTCACCCCTGGTTATACAGTGAGTTTGAGACCTGTGAACTACAGGAGACAAGGCAGAAGGAATAGGTGTGAAGGAGCCAGGAGACACACAATAGGTGTGAAGGAGTCAGGAGACACATAATAGGGCCACTGACACGAAAATGAGACTCTTGACGTAGAGGTGAAAGTTGATTTCAAACCACATAAATATGTCAGTCAGACACTGGTTATAAGAATACATGGACCCTCATGTTAGTCTATGATGCAGGCTCTTACCTGATTTAAGCTCCATCATTTGGGCCACATAGGGGGCTTCTTTACAAATGTATGCGATAAAAATTTGGCATGCCTGGGGCCCCATTTTAGTGACAGAATCACATAGGTCCCGTGCTTTGTCCTTAACAGTGACATTGCCAAGTTTTATTCTGTCCATTTCTTCCTGGTTCAGCACTCTCTTCTCTAAAACTTCGTCCAGCAAGCCATTTATTGTACCTCCATCCACTGAGTTGATAAACTTTGTCCTCTTTTCCTTCAGGATGTTATCTGTCCAAGGCACCAAGATTCCTCAAGTCAGGAAAACAATTGCGTGCTCCTTTCATGCTCTACAGAAGGCATAGTCCCTTCCAGACTGAATCAGTAAAACATTCCTTTTACATGCATCGCTTCTCCCCCTCCCCCCTTCCCCCCTCTACTCCCCCTCCCCCCTCTACTCCCCCCTTTCCCCCCCTCTACTCCTCATTTCCCTTCAACACTACATACAAGCATACAGGGTGAGGCACAGGGATTGAGTTACTGTCTTTCTGTTAGAACTCAAGGAGCATAAATCACATGTTCTCAAATGAGATTAACAAAATAAAGACATAACAACAAACCGTTTTCTTTTGCAGCCACCGTCTCTGTCACTCATCTAGGTCCCTCTATCAGACTAGGGCCGCTTCACAGTTAAGATTTAAAAACTGCCAACAGGATACAAGTAAAACATATGTCCTTTCTGGGCCCGGCCTTCAAGAACCTTCCGTGCAGATTTTCGACACAGTCTTCCCTTTCCCTAGATTCGGATCACCTAAGTATCTGCAGAAGCTAATGATAGCTTCCATAGAAACCAGCCCCATCCCAAACGACTTATTCACCAATTTAGCCACTTTAAAAATAGGGGAAACTCACCAGCCATGGCTTTTCTCTCCTACCACGCAGAGCTACTGAAACTGAAAGCACCAGGGCGTGTATGCAGATTGAGAAATAGCTACTATTCATGTATGTGCATGCTTCTTTTTCTAATTAAACCTTCTCTTCCAGTGCAATAGTTCTGGGTAGGAAGTGAGTGTGTCTTAGTCATTAAGAAAGAAAAATAACTGGGAAAAAGCAGAGTCAGAGCACAGAGGTTAGAAAGGGAAGATCTGTGGGATCCACAGGAGATAGAATGGGGGTCAGGGAAGGCTGCCTCAGGGATTCCTGCTGCAGAGCTGAGCCTGAGACTAGGGGATTGGCTCTGGGAGGACAGAGGGGGAAGCAGCGTACTTGGCTTTCTGGACTGTGAGCCCTGGCGTTGGTAGGGGTGCCTGTTGGAGTTGGGGGCTAGCAAAAAGTGAGGAGAGGAAAGGAGGTCTTTGGGATCCACAGGAAATGCAGGTTAGGAAGTAGGACAAGAAAGTTAGAGATGAGACAGGGGACTGGATTGGAGGAGCAGAAGCAGAGGTGTGTATCTGCTTTCACGTTACTTTTTCTCCCCTGGCAGGAGAGGCCCTTGGCTTAGCAGGGGTTCCCTGCTGGGATTTGGGCCTAAGACAAAGGGGAGTGAACAGGATCTACAAGCATACATAATGCTGGGCTGATTATTTAGTAATAAAATCAGAGCTCTCACCTTAAAGGTAGGAGGAGATAGTTTATTCTGGAGCCATTCTGAGTGACCAGAGGATGGAGCCTCAGTTGGGAAAACTTGTCCATAAGTTCAGGATGTAGACAAGTCTGTGGGACATTTTCTTAATTAGTGACTGAAAATGGAGAGCTCAGCCCATTGTGGGTGGGGCCATCCCTAGACAATAGGAAAGTCAGCTGAACAAGCCATGAACAAGTGAGCCACCAATGCAGCGTTTCTCCATGGTCCCTTCATCAGCTCCTGCATCCAGGTTTCTGCCCTATTGGAGCTCTCATTTTTCACTTCCTTTAGAGTTAGACTGTTACCTGGAAGCATACACTAAAATAAATTTCTTTTCTCCACTCGTTTGGTCACTATATTTCATCACAGCAACAGAAACCCTAAAACAGGCACCAACAGAGAAAGAGATATTCAACATTAACTACAAACATGAATATCGAATTATGCATAGATAGTGTTGCCCTTTGCAGAGCGGTTAAAGTGTAAGAGGAGAAGCTTTGGAGGAAGCTGACACCTTTAGCACTGGGCATGCTCAGTTTAAAGTGTAAGATACTCAGGAGGCGACGAAGAGGAAGGTGACCAAGCTACAGAAGTGCTCTACGTCTGAGAACTTGATGAAGGAGGATGCAGCCTACAGATGAGAAGGCAGCAGGGGAATACAAGGAACAGTTCAGGGAATGCTCCAGTTTTCCTTTTCATTTGTTGTCACTGTTTTTATTGCTGTTGCAATTGCTTGAGACAGGAATTCGTTATGCAGCCCTGGATGGCCTGGAACTCACATACAGACCAAGCTGGCATCTAACTAACAGAGATCTTCCTCTTTCTGCCTTCTGAATGTTGGAATTAAAGCTGTTGGCTCAGAGAATATTTCTGAGTATGTCTTATAAATGGGGCATCTTCATGAATCAGTAAATTATATCAAAAGATACAGTCTTCAAAGATTGTGCTTGCTTAAAAAACACACACACACACACTATTTGCTGGAAATGAAGGCCCCTGTGCTTAGGAGGCCTGTGTATATAACAAACTTCTAAAATGGTAGATGGCACAGTGATGACACTTATTAAAATAGCCACTGATCAGATTTTCACATTTGTCAAGAGACTTTTTTCCTGGCAAGACTGAATACTTGCCAGGAAAGTGTCATTTCTTAGGATAGATAGGTGTGATTATCCAGAAGTAGTGGCGCTTGCCAACTGATGTCTTGATGTGAAATTCATCTTTTAGAATAGATTTATTGAGGCTGAAGAGATGGTTCCGTGTTAAAGAACACTTGTTGCTCTTGCAGAAGAAATGGGTTCGGTTCCCAGCACTCACATGGGAACTTGCAAATGTCTGCAACTTTATTCTCAGGGGATTCAAAGCCATCTGCTGGCCTCTGCCGGTACAGACATGAACATATGCACATACATGTGTGTAAGAAAAATATTCATATACATAAAGGAAAAATGAAATAGATTTAAAATGCATATATACTTAATAATCCAAACCTGAGCAGCACTGTATAAGTATTGCAAGTATTGAGTAAGTTAATTTGGAGATCACTAGTCTAAGGGTGAAAATAGAAAATAAAATTGGAAAGAAGAAAAAGTTTTTTAAAAAAGCCTCTCCACTTTGACATAGCCTTGCAAATGGTTGCTCTGTAGAAGCAGAAATCAAGTAACTTTGCGTTCCCGCAATCATAAGGTGTGAAAGTCTACACCACGCCCTACGTAAGTGGGGAAATCACTCTGCTTACAGGGCTTAGATTAAATGCATCAGCCCTTTTCTCTGTTTTTAGGAATGCTAAATAAAAATGTCTCTTTTCTCCCCAAACCACAGATAATTATGAAAATCAATAAAATTTTAAAAAAATAGAAAGTTAAGATTTTACATAAAGAGCAGGTATTTTAGACAGCAATAAATATGCTACTAGTGTGGAAAGTGCTGGGTGGAACACATTTTGACACACGGTAAAGGCTCCCTGACAGCTGGCAGGAGACGGGGGAACAATAGAACTCAAGCTTCCAGTGTCTGTGCATGTGGCTTTGGAAGAGAGAGAGGTCGGGGTGAGGTGAAGGAGAACATTCTGGTGAGAGAAGACAGACTGGGATGCAAGCAGTGCTCTTGAGGCTTCAGATGGCTACTCATGTATTCCACAAGGAGGTTGGATGTGCGGATAATCTTGATAACCTGACTGGATTTTAAATCCCAT
Source organism: Acomys percivali (assembly GCA_907169655.1). Taxonomy (NCBI): domain Eukaryota; kingdom Metazoa; phylum Chordata; class Mammalia; order Rodentia; family Muridae; genus Acomys; species Acomys percivali. Next base: position 121,605,400 of record OU015749.1, on the reverse strand, counting down.
AGTAAAAGTGTGTGTGCCTTTGAAGGTGTTTGCGGAGCAGTTTAGTTGAGAAGGACGATATGACCTTTCAGGGCAAAGGTGAAAGCACCAGGTGCACGGAGTCCGAAGAGAAATAGGGTGACACCGAACTCAGCACCAGAGCCAGCATTTTCCGCTTTCTGACTGCGAATGCCACATGCACAGCGTCTCATGCTTCCACCACGTTCTGGCCTTCCCTCTTCCCGGTGACTGTATCCTTCTTACCTGTGAGTGACAGTCAGCTTTTTGCTTTTAAAATAACTCTTTTTTAGATACTTGTCAGAGCACAGATAAAAGTAAAATGCGGTAGGTAAGCAGACAACAGAGAGGGCCCTTCACCTGGCCCGAGCAGTGTAATAGAGCTGTTCCTGGTGGAGGGGGTGTGGGAGACCCAGTCTACAGGTCATGTTCTTTGGTGGGGGGCTGTTGGGGAGGGGAGGCTGGCCTAACCACTCATCTGCTGTGATGTGGAGTGGGCATGGGTGTAATACCCTCCCCTAGCTTGTACTTTGCCCCCTGAGGTAGTCAGGAAATCTGGACCAGAGTTTATGAGAGTTGGAAAGCTATCCCTCTCCCTCACTGGCTGTGGCACTCCAGAGAGCGGCCCCTCCCCACCTCACCAGGACAACACAGTGGAGCTGGCCCGATAATGAAGGCACAGGGGAAGGTATGAGAGAGGGAGAGCTGGCACTGCAACTTGCCAAAGGTGGAATTGGGTGGCCTAACTGGAGCAGCGCTGCAGAGCTTACCATGGTAGTGTGGATGAGGGAGAGTGAGCAGGCTGACCAGCTGAGCTACCACACTGGCCCAGATCCAGGGCTTTAAGTTGGTCCACCCAAAAAATGTATATCATCTATGAATTGATGGAGCATATGAAAAGGCTGGAACTGCTGCTCCAAAACAGCAGGCTCTTCATTACACAGGGCAACCACAGAATAGTGGGAGGAGTCCCAGGGAGGAGCTAATATCGATGGATTGACAGAAGCTAGAGACTTCAATCCAGACCAATGACTCATTGCAATGAACACTTGCAAGTGAAGATGTGTGGACAGAGGGGTGTACTGTGGGACACACTGTGACACACTACTGCTTTCATGGTGAGATGTTTTCTATGCTTTGTTTTCTTTCAGTGTGTGTGTGTGTGTGTGTGTGTGTGTGTGTGTGTGTGTGTTGAGTTTTCTTTGGTTTGAGGGATGTTGCAAGGCCACCTAGTAGATACAAGAAGACAGAGAGATGAGAATCAAGTTTAACCAGTATGTAAAATAATGAAGAAGTCAGACATTGGCAACAAAACAAAACAACAACAACCAAAAACAAAACAAAACAAAACAAAAAACAAAAACAAAAAACAAAAACCAGACACTTAAACTTTTCCTGGGAGTTAAGTTCTTACCCTAGAAGGGTTCTAGAATTCCTGCCAGGCAGCAGTCTTCTTTACACATGTAATTGACACAAGTTCGGTATGCATCGGGACCTTTCTAAATGACGAAATCACATAAGCCCAGTGCCTTGGCATTCTCCCTCCCTCCCTCCCTCCCTCTCTCTCTCCCTCCCTCCCTCCCTCCCTCCCTCTCTCCCTCCTTCTTGCTCTCTTTCCTTTTATTTTATAATTCTTTTATATCCTCCATTACTAGGAAACTTCACTAGGGTCATTGCCACAAGTTCTAGGAAGTTTCTACTGCACTAGATTTTGTCATCCCCCCAGTTCCATCTGTCTTTCCCAGCACTTTCTCCTTCCAGCCCCCGGCCCCGTACCTCCTGTTATTACCCCTACCTTCCCCCAGTCCACCCTCAAATCTCCTCTATTTCCCCTTCTCTGGGAGAGCTATGCACTGCACCACCTCCTGCCCCCAACCCTCCTTGTTGCTCAGCATCTTTGGGTCTGTGGATTGTAGCATGGTTGTCACTTACTTAACAGTTAACATCCTTTTATAAGTGGGGTACATACCATGTGTGTCTTTCTTGGTCTGGATTACCTCACTCCATACAATTTTTTTTCTAGTTCCATCCATTTGCCTGGTGGATTTTGTGATGTCATTGTTTTTAACAGTTGGGTAATACACTATTTTGTAAACTTACTACATATTTTTAATCCATCTTTAGTTGAGAGACATCAAGGTTGTTCCCAGTTTCCAGTTATAATGAATGAAGCTTCTATGAACATAGTGGAGGAAGTGTCCTTGTGATAGGGTGGAACATCCTTTGGGTGTATACCCAAGAGTGGTATAGCTGGATCTTAAAGTAGATTGATTTCTAACATTCTGAGGAGCTGCCATATTGATTTTCACATGGCCATACAAGTTTGCACTCCCATGAGCAGTGGGAGAGTGTTCCCGTTTCTCCAAATCCTCACAGGCATGAGCTGTCACTTAAGTTACTGATCTTACCCATTCTGACAGGTGTAACAGGGAATCCCCAAGCAGTTTTTCTTTGCATTTCCCTAATGATTAAGGATGTTGAACATTTCTTTGAGTGTTTCTCAGCCATTTGAGATTCCTCTGTTGAGAATTCTCTTTTTAGACCTGTACCACATTTTAATTAGATTATTCAGTTTGTTAATATCTAGTTTCTTGAATTCTTCATATATTTTGAATATTAGCCCTGTGTTGGTTGTGGAGTTGGTGAAAATCTTTTTCCATTCTGCATGCTGCTATTTTGTCCTACTGACAGTGTCCTTCGCTTTACTGAAGTTTTTCAGTTTCATGGGGTCCCATTTATTGATGTTTGTTCTTAATGTCTGTGCTATGAGCATTCTGTTCAGGAAATTGTCTCCTGTGCCACTGTCTCCATGGCTATTTCCCCTGTTCTTTTCCATTTGGTTCAGTAGAAAAGAAGATATCAGCAGATGGAATGATCTTCTATGCTCATGATTAGGATTAACATAGTAAAAATAGCCATCTTATCAAAAGCAATCTGCAGATTCAATTCAACCTCCATAAAATCCCAATATAATTCTTTACAGACTTTGAAAGGACAATATTCAAGTTCATATGGAAAGACAAAAATATTCAGGTTAGCTAGGAGAATCCTGAACAATAAAAGAACCTACAAGGGTATCACCATCCCCTATTTCACACTATATTACAGAGTTATAGTAATAAAAAACCACATGGCATAATAACAGGGAGGTTTATCAAAAGAATCTAGTCAAAAATGTAGATGTAAATCCACACACCTATGGACACCTGATTTATGATAAAGAGGCCAGAAATACACAATGGCCAAAAGAAAGCATCTTTAACAAATGGAGCTGGTCTGGCTGGGTGTCAGCATGTGGAAAACTGAAAATAGATTCATATCTATCCCCCTGCACAAAACTCAAGTCCTCCTGTATCAAAGACCCCAACAGTCGCATTCTTAAATTGCATTCTTTTCATTCCCTCCTTGTTCAGCAGTTTCTTCTCGTAAAGTTTGTGCAGCAAGCCATCAATCATTGCTAGCTCACTGAAAGGATGAGCTGCATCCTCTCTGCCCTTAGAGTGGTTATCTGTTTAGGGCACAAAGACTTTTCAGTTGATAAAAACAGCCCTTCACATAATGAATAGGGAGGGCATGGTCTCTTTCAGACTGAATCAGTGAAATCTTCCTTTTTATATCCTTTAATTTTGTTTGTTTTTTAAATGGTGCATCTGAACCTCATTTCTCCAAAACATTACCCATATATTCACACAGAGTAGAGTATGGAGGCTTAATCAGGACCCGAGAAGAAAAAAACATCTTTTTCTGTCCCATGAATACTTATGCTAAAAAACTTAAAATTATATGGTAACTCATTTTCTTTGAAGGCAAGAGTCTCTGTCACTCATCATGTCTTCTCTGTTAGACTAAGGACATTTAAAAACTAAAATTACAATTATGCAGAAGGATGCCAGTAAAGCACATTTCACTTCTGGCCCTGCCTTTGTTTTCTTATGGATTCAAGAGTCTACGGTGAACATTTCCTACCTGCTGTACTCCATTTTCATAGATTCATCTCACCTAAATATCTACAGAACACAACAGTAACTTCCAGAAAACTCAACCTCTTTCCAAACTATTCCTTAAATTATTTTCTTTAACAACGGGGAAACACACCAGCCATGAATTTCCTCTCCTGTCATTCAATGCAAATGGAACTGTAAACAGGTTGTATGCCTCCTTGCACTGGGGTGCATATGCAAATACACATTGCTCCTTTGTAAATATGTTTTCATGACCCAGTTAAACTCATTCTTTTGGAATGAGTTAATCAAGTTGACACCAACATAGATTACTCTTCCCTAGCACTTCAAATATTTCAGGGTAAGAAAGGGTTGGCTCTGACAGAAGAAGAAAGGAATGACAAAGTGATTCTTTTCTGTGTACATCAAAGGTAACAAATTATTTTTATGAAAATATAACCCATATTTTGGTAAGTTTTACTGTCAACAAAACAGAATCATCTGGGGGATGTCTTAATAAAGAATAATCTAGATTAAATTAGTTGAGGCATATCGTTGGGGGAATGCTCTTTGTTTTTAATCAATGAGGAAGACCTGGTTCAATGTGTGTAGATCATTCCTGAGGCAGAGCTTGCTGAACGGCATAAAAGAGGAGAAAGCTGGTCATGGAGGGCAAGCCATCATGTATGCATCCGTTGCTCTCTGTTCTTGGTTGTGCGTGTGATGTAGGCATCTGCGGCAAGCTCTTGATGCTTGACTCCCCTACTCTGGACTGGAACCTGGAATTGTGAGCTCACTTGAGCTCTTTCTTTTCAATGTTGCTTTTCATAATTAACACAGAAATGAAACTAGGACAACTCACAGAAGAAAATGAGGATACATAACAATCTGTGTTCAACTTTAAGATGCTAATGGAAGGACAAACAAGATGCCTGGAATACATCCCTCCCCTGAGATGTGCCTAAGCAGAAGAATGAGCTTTTACTATATTCAAAGAGTCTAAGGCAGTGCACCTGAGTGTAGCAGTGACATAGCCAAGATGTCACAGCACAAATTTCTACAAGAACCCTACAAAAAAAAATGAAACCAAACACACAGCATCTGTCATCTTTTCTCTACAGCTGAGCCAACTATAGAAGAGTAAGTGAAAAATCTCTACACTATTCTCCGTAGTACCACAGAAAGCTGAGGTATTTGTTGCTGAGGAATCTTGCCGCTTTCGCAGGCTCTAAGATCACCTAGGGAAACTTTTCAGTGAGCTGTGGCATTATGGAAATGCTCACTTCTGTATCCTGTGAAACACTCATGGTGTTTGCACAAGCCCCTGGTTGTCAGCACTGTTTTGGGACACCATCCACTCAAGGTCTCGTGAAGGTGCCAGGTGTTTTCCTCCAACAACTTTGCCAACCTCCTGTTAATTATGAGGTTGGAACTGTCTAAACTCGCCCAGTCAGAGAAAACTGTCTAGAAGTCTAATCTATCCTTTTGTTGCCAACCCTGGCTTGTACCCGCCATTTTTTAAACACAGGAAGCAGTAGGGCAACACTTCGCAGCACCTGCCTCAACAAGATTCCTGAGATACAGCCAGGTAGTACTTCCCGCCCTTGCTGTACTGCACAGGGGGCAGACCTGGTGACATCATTCACCCACGCTGATGAGTCATCCAAGCATCTAGGCTACTCATCAAAAGAAATTCTGCTTGCTTAGATCCCAGGAAGCATCTGGACTGTGAACAGAGCAGCTTGACATTCTGCAGCCCCTTGAGGGCATTGTCCCTATTCTTGGAAACTGATGGCTCCTCTGAGTGCATTGGTGCTAGCTTGCATTTGTGAAGCTCTCATTACGTAAATAGATAACCGATCCCTGCCACCAGACCTGACACAGAGAAAGTACTGAGCTGGGTCTGTGTCTAAAAAGTGATACTAACTATTGTACATTAGGCACCCAGTAGTTGTATTTATTATCTTTATATGATCCTTCATGCGTGTGTAAGGTAGAAAAACATGGAAAAATCATCATAGGAGAAATGCTACATGTATTGACTGGATGTAGCAATGGGCATTTGTATACATTTGCAAAATTGAGGGAGGAATCAACACCAGAGAGACTGGATTGATCAACACCAGGGGAAATATATAACATAAGTCTCATACACAATGAAGAATGTAAAGTCTCACACCTTTGCTTTTCTGACCATTACTGCCTCACCACACATGAGGACATATGAAGACCAGGTCTCTTCTTCTGACATGTCTGGAGGAATGATGAAAGAATTGACAACTGTTTCGCTGTGCACGTGTGGACACAGAAGTATGATAGAAGAGCAAGTCTCTGTGAAAAAATTCAACAATGGATTCCAGTCGAACACTATCAAACGCCCATCTTATAGGAAGCTATAGTCGGCTTGCTTCACAACGGCAGTCTAGAAATTCTCTGTAACTACTGGCCTTTTTTTTTCTTTGGGTCTCCAATATGTTCTGCTTTCCTCACATTTGTGTAGACCAGACTGCACTCATAGATATCCATCTGCCTCTGCCTCCTGACTTGGAATCAAAGCCTTGTATCACCCACACTCAGTAACCCTAAGACCTTTATTTTAGCTGACTAATTGTCCTCATTTATGTGTGAGTATGATACATCTTCCCAGTTTTTCTCTTATATGATTTATTTGCATATGAAGATTGGTGAGATCTAACCATTAAATGTCTAGGCAACTACTTCATTGGGAGGGAAGCATAGAATGCCCAGACAAACAAAATTACTCTATCAGTGAAATTGTTTGAAGCCTATGAGGAAGTGTTTCCACATAATCTCATAAATTCTTTACCCATGAATATTAATTTACAAAGCCCATTGTATATAAGGCTCATTCTTCATTGAAGAGACTTAAATAAGAGTATCATCATTAGCTTATTATTTTAATATCACAAAATTTTAATATTAAAATATAACTTTATTATTATAGTCTAAATTCCAAAAAAAATTGTATGCATGTGATTTTTGTCTTGTTTTTTAACTTTTAATTGATTCTTTGTGAATTTCGCATCATGTACCCCAAACCTACTCATGTGGTTGTCCCTTCATATCCACCTCCATCCTTGCATTCACCCTCCACCATTGCAAACCCATCCTAGGGTTAGGTTTATTTGAAGCAAATAAAATAAAATCAGGTAGAATAGAGGAAAAGGCAAACCCACAAACAAACCATCATGTTGGGGGAAGATAGAGTATATCATATGATTTTACACAGTATACGCTTTGGCCCGCATATCTTTTCTTGCAAATGTTCATTGCAATGAGTCTGTTTCAAGACTTCTGGTTTGTTCTACACTAACAATACTGGACAATACAGGATCTTCACGAGGACTTCTCCCAGTTATTCGGCTGTTGTCCTGTGTCATGGAGATCCTGCTTCTTTGGATCTGCAGAACCAACCCTTTCATATGCTTCAGCCGATTATCAACTCAAAGCCCTGAATCTGGGCTTGGGATGTAGCTGAGTTAGTCTCCTGTGAGCTCTCCAGCACTGCCCTGGCTAGCTCCCCCAACGCCACAGCTGGCAAGGGGCAGGGTCAGCTCTCCTGCTCTCCTGTTCTGTGAGCCAGCTCACCTGCACTCCTAACACCAGGCCTAGCTCTATTGTACTGCTCATGCAAGGTGCAGGGCCTGCTCTCCCACATGTAGTTGGCTGGCAAAGGCCAATGCTGGCTCAGTACAATTCCTCAGGCAGTCCAGATCATGGCCATCTGCATGGCTTTTAGTGGTAACATGTGCCTGGGACATCAACAAGACCCCAGCTGCCACAGGACAACAGACCTAGACATGGCCCCTTTATGGCCTTGATGCCCTCATGGCCTCAGACGGCAGTACAGACTACTCAAATCAGCATGTTCCTGCCGGAGCAACAAGGCCCTCAGATATCCACATGGTCTCTGTTGGCATTTCAGAAAGCATACATCCACTTGGCCTTTGGTGGTAGCTCAGGTTACAGACATCAACACAGACCCCAGCTGCACCAGGAACATGGACCCAGACATGGCCCTTGGCTGCAGCAGAGGCCAGAACCTCCTCATGGCCTCCTCATATCTGACAGAGCCTCAAAACCATCAAGTCTCCAGTTCATTTTTTTCCCAGAGTGTATGACTCTCTCAACATTGCTTTCTCTTCCATCTTTCCACCGAGTGAGTATTCCATGGTTCCCAACACACATTCATCCATCATAGTAGTGGTGCCCCAGGGCAGGTGCTTGGGACTCTTTTTTCTGGCCAGCCTGGGATGGAGGGGGTGCTTGAGTGTTTTTCTTAGGGATTCCCAGGCCAGCATAACTAGGACAGGCACTTGGGACCCCCCCCCCAGGGCCAGCGTGCTCATATATTTTCTTTTTATGTAACTCGGACTCGGTCATTCTTTTCTCTGACCCTCTCATCCACAGGCAAGTTTTTGAAGACAGGTATAACATGGTCCTTGTCAAGCATGGGAACACATATTTCTTCCCAAATTGTTCAGTCACCTGACAGTAAGATAGATTCTATAAGAACCTAAGGTCCCAACTGTCACTGGGAACATTCTTTGACTTCCAGGAAGTTGTATATACCATTATATACCTGAAAAATACTCATAACAGTGGGAAACTGGCAAACTTATCCTGACCCCTACACTAAAGCAAGGCAGAAACCACCGGAGAGGAGTCTAGGAGGATGATGTCCTTTAGCTTGTCCACAAACCTAGGGAAAGTTCCAAGCACCCATTCTACTAAAATAGCAGTCCAGCAAGTACAGCATCCACTGAGCTCTGGCAGTCAGTTAATCCACATAGCACTGAAATTAATAGACATTTTTTTTTTTAACAAAAAGGCTTCTCTGGCTCACCTGTCCCTGCTTCATGTGATTGACACTGTAATAAGATCACTATGGGGTTTGTTTGTATATTCCATATTAAAAATACTACTCCAAATACTTCTTTCCCCTAATATCATTCAAGAAATAATAAGGCATTATGATAGATAGTATTGTCAACGTGACAAAATCCAGAATCTGCTGAAAGATGGCCTTGAACATGGCTTGAAGGATTATCTTGATGACATTAACTGATAAATAAGATCCATTAATTGTGGAGGGATCATTTCCATCCTGAACTATGTAAGTGTAGAAAGGAGCAGAGTCCTGGCTTGCATGCATTCCTTGTTCTCTGCCCTTCTGTTGTAGCTATGATGTGCCCAGTTGCTTCACCTTGGCTTCTCTGCCTCGCTGGGCTGTGGGCCAGAACCCCTTCTCCCTTATATGGTTTTTGTTACAATATTTTACCACAGCAACAGGAAAAATAAACCCAGATGAACATAAGAAAATCTCCTATCCCAGGCATAGAGGATAAATCTAGAAACCAAACCTTGAAAATGTCCACAATTAACTTAATTTGGGTTCAGCTGAAGAACTTGCTCATCAGTGTGAATTACCCACATAGCAAAGCCTCTCCTTCCCATGTGTCCGGCCTCTCCTGCACCATGATGCTTCCTCCCAGCTGCACCAGCCATGATGCTCTCTTTTGCCATGATTTATTGCAATGCAGTAAGAAGTGAACCTCGGTTGGAGGCCAGCAAAATTGTTTCTATTACATTAAGACTGGTGTTGCTTTCTGTAGAAATGAGGAAGTAAAGAGAATTTTAGCACAAGCTCCCTTACAGCATTTCCTGAAATAACAGCAGCTTAGTGGAGTGCTAAGCACATCTTGCCTAAGCTGCAATTGGATTTCTGCTGGGCTTATATTCTCTGGCTGGGTGATTGATACCTACATTAGGTCACTTAATAATTTCCATACTGATTTTGGACTATAATTAGTAAGGGTGCTAATAATAAGTCTAAATATATGTTTCCTGAGTGTAATATCAAGGATTGATAAACAAATTACGTCCAGAATCAATGTATACTTATATTGTTGAACAGGGTTTCATAATTTGTGGAGCACCACAGATAGCAGCGCGCCCCCTGCTGCTTCCCCAGAGCAATGCGCCCTTGAGTGAGCCCCTTATGTGCATGTGCAATGGTATGACGCTCGGTGGCGCGATCCTTCTGCACCAATTGTGAGTGACAACGTGGCAGGCTCTGATTGGAGCAGTCGCACTATAAAGGCTTTCTGGGTGCGGTCCTCGGGGTCAGCCGTTATTCAAGAATCCTGAGTAAACTGTCACAAGAAGAGATCCCGGTGTTGGTGTTTTTCCCGCTGGTTGGGGGCGGCACCGACATTTTGGTGGCCCGTACGGGGAATCTCAGAACTTGTGGCAGCCAGGGCAGCTAGCTGGTAAGTTCCCAGTAAGTGGGACATAACTGTTAAGTTCTCAGGCTTTGAGACAATAAAGTTCCCGGTAAGTGGGACATAACTGTTAAGTTCTCAGGTTTTGAGACAATAAAGTTCCCGGTAAATGGGACATAACTATTAAGTTCTCAGGCTTTGAGACAATAAAGTTCCGGGACTCGGACAAAATGGGGAATTATGTTTTGGGAAGTGAAAGAGGAACGATCGGTAGAATCAGACAGAGGAAGTATTGAAGGGGACGATTCTGGCCCCAAGGACGAAGAATTAGAGGAGTTAGCTGATCAGATGGAACACATGATGATAACTAATAAAAAAGGGGCTAAGACAGTACAACCTTTGGCTCCTGACCCAGATCCATCAGAGTCTCCGGGCCGAACACAGCCCCCGCCCTATGCCAAAAGGGGAGGTAGATGGGCTTGCCCTGAGGTGTGGAGACAATTTCATTTACAAAATGCTCCACATTGCTACCCAGTTTTTCAAAATGCACAGGGAAATCGGTACCATGAACCCTTGGACTTTAAAGTAGTTCAAAGGTTAGCCGAATCTGTCCGTACTTATGGCACAACTGCAGCATTTGTAAATTTAGCACGAGCCTGCCTTTCACCTGGCACATATTTAGATTGGAAAGCTTATTACATTGAATTCTCAGGTGAGCAGGCAGCTGCCAATGCAGCTAACGGACAACCGGCATGGGACCAGGATATGCTTATGGGGCAGGGACGTTTCGCTAACCAACAAACAGGATATCCGGTGCAAGTTTTTGAACAAATTAATTTTATTGGCACAAGGGCATGGAAAGCCCTTCCTAAACGAGGGGAAGTATCTGGAAATCTCACTAAAATTATTCAAGGAGGCAATGAAACATTTGCCGACTTTGTGGCCAGATTAGTTGATGCCGCTGGAAAGATCTTCGGCGACCCAGATACTACAATGCCTTTGATCAAACAACTTATTTTTGAGCAATGTACCAAGGAGTGTAGACAAGCCATAAATCCATACAAACACAAATCTTTGGGTGTATGGCTGAAGATCTGCAGAGAGATAGGAGGGCCATTATCGAATGCAGGATTAGCCGCTGCAGTGATGCAGGTAGCCCAGGGACGGAATAGGAATTGATAATGGTGGGAAATATTCCGGGCTCCATGACACAGCCTGAGTATAGGTGGGGAATCTTGTCGGTTTTTCCAAAACCACTACCAGTATCACATACAGCCGCAATTTTCCCAAGAATTTTCACCACCAATGTTTCGTTGCAACTCCCGTTCCTTCCCTTACAAAAGAGATTGCACCTGTTATAGAAAATATGGGCTTTCCCCTTAAGGGAAGCTTATGTTTTCAGATTATTAACAACATATCTGAAGGCAGTGATTGTGTACAATTATACAATCAAACAGGCGCTTGGTTTGATCGCCCCTGGCGCAACAAGCCACAACAGGCTAATGCCACTTGGGCCTCTGGCCGATGGCCTGCCTTCATATCTAGAGGCCCTGGATCTACAAAGCTCCATCAATAGCCAGCTAAAAGGAGGAATTATGATTGTGAACCAGCTTATTGACCTGGTTCAAGAACAAATAGACATTTTGATGGAAATTATGCAGCTTGGCTGCCAATGGAGATTTCCAGGACTATGTGTCACCTCAGTAACTTACCATAACTTCAGTAGAGCGGCTAACTTGTCTGGAAGTCTCTCCCAGCATCTTGCAGGTAACTGGAGCAGAAGCCTCGATGGACTCCTGAGGGACCTGCGACTCTCTATAGTGCACATCAATTCTACCCGGGTCGACACCACCTTGGTTTCCGGAATAGCGCAGTGGTTCCAGACGGCCTTTTCTCATCTGAGGGAGTGGGCGGGAATAGGAGCCCTGGCAGTGTGCCTGGTTCTAGTCAGTTGCCTAGCACTCTGGTGCATTTGTAGGATGTGTACTCATCGATTTTGCACCCAAGCTTTTGTGGTGCAGGCTTTTGCTGCTTTGGAGGCTGGACAGTCTCCTCAGGTGTGGCTAAGTATGCTGGATAGATAGCCATTTGGCCATTATGTCTATATTTTGACCTTCTTAAATTGAGATGATATAGATCCCAGCCCCATGGGCAGGGTGAGAATGGCATATACTCAGATATTGCCTGCCTCAGGGCATGGGCACCTGTGAGGGGTGACGGCCGGAAACCGCAGGGGGAGGACCCGATTGTCCAACTCTGAGTCCCCCAGAAGTATACCTGATTGCATAGAGGTTGATGTTAGAACTTGTCTTGCTCAATGCATGATGGGGATGCCCACAGGCAGCAGATCAAGACCCCTCCTCTCCTCCTAAAAAAGACATCATGCCAGGCCAACGAGGCCTAGGAGGATCAGGTCAATGCTTCCACCTTTTAGTTAATGCCCACTCCCATTGAGGAGTTTCTCTCACCTGTGTCAGCTTGGTCACAAGTCTTGGGGCAAAGGTATCTTGATCCTCGGCTTAAAATTAATAAATAAGGGGGAACTGTGGAGCGCCACAGATAGCAGCGCCCCCTGCTGCTTCCCCAGAGCAATGCGCATGCGCAATGCGCCCTTGAGTGAGCCCCTTATGTGCATGTGCAATGGTATGACGCTCGGTGGCGCGATCCTTCTGCACCAATTGTGAGTGACAACGTGGCAGGCTCTGATTGGAGCAGTCGCACTATAAAGGCTTTCTGGGTGCGGTCCTCGGGGTCAGCCGTTATTCAAGAATCCTGAGTAAACTGCCACAAGAAGAGATCCCGGTGTTGGTGTCTTTCCTGCTGGTTGGGGGCGGCACCGACAATAATTTGCTATGTATATAGTGTATAATAGTCAAAACAGAGAAGTCAAGCTTTGTCACATCTTAAGCTTTAAAAAACTATATCAGTAACACACTATTTTTATCACCTCATCATTAATTTCCAAAATTAAAATCTTAGAGGTCACTGCTCCTAATTACTCGCAAAATATATAATTATTTATTGTGATATATATGGTTATCCCACCATGCCATGGAATACTAGAATTCATTCTATGAATTTATTCCAGTGAAACCTGGTAAACCAATACACTTATTGAAGTCACACACACACACACACACACACACACACACACACACACACACACACAGAATTTAGATGAGTATGGAAGTGCATGCTTTTAATCCCAACATATTGGAGGTCAAGGCCAGATATGATCTACATTTGAGGGTTAGTCTGGGCTCCTGGCACTTAAGGCTGGACAGACTTACAAAGTGATGCCCTGTCTCTAAAAGACAAAATAATGCAATGCTTCCTCTCCCCACAGATGCCTGTGCCTGCCTCCTCATATTTGTATACTCTGAAAAGGTGAAAACGCAGAGCAATCTGCCAACAACAACAAAGTTCCAGCTGGGTTCAAATGTCCCATTTATAGGACATTGTGACCCTTTTAACACCAGCTTGTGGGAAAACAACAAACTGCTCTTTGTGATTGGTCAGTTAATTAGCAGGTTATGAGACCAGTGCTGAATCTTGGGGATACTGGCAGAGTTGTAGCTCAACTTCCCCAAGTTCAAAATAGTGGTATCCATCAGTCCGGCCAGGGATGCGTGTTGGTACTAACCACTGCGGGACTCTGCTGGATAAGGCTGAAGTCTGACTTCTCTGGATTGCATTTGTATGCCGTCTATGAAGGTGGACTCTCTTTTCTCAGTGAGGTTCCCACTCCACCTGATCTGGTGACCCCAGATCTTGTATGGAGAGTCACATAGCCCTCCAGGAAGGTCACAGGGAATTATTAGAAGTACCCCACCCTATGCTGAGGAGATCATAGCTTCCAGCAAATGACCTTTAATCCTACCTAGAAGAGATTCAGTCACACATAGGATGAAGTACTGTTTTCTCCTTCTTGTGATAGGGCCCCGTGTTACTGCATGTAAACGGTACCACTGTATGTAGATCAAATATCTTAGCACCCTTAGCCCTAACACATCGGACACACTCTCCTCAAACCCCTTCCTACTACCCACTGTTCATAAATAAAGGCTGGCTGGTGTACTCTACAGCTCTCTTGCTTGCTGTTCCTCCTCCATGACCATCTGAGCCTCCATTTATTCTAGGGGGTTGGGGGGACCTGCTGCTGGATGCCTGGTGGTCAGGCAGCAGTGGAGGAACTGCCGTTGCAGCTGCTGGGCACTGTTCCAGCACAGCCACCAGTTTGGTCCTGAACCCCCCCCCCCCCCCCCCCGTGAAGCACCGTGCCCCCCCATCCCCTCTCCCCTTCCCCTTCCCCCCACCGATGCCTAGATCTCATCAGAGCTGGCTGCCAGCAGGTTTTGGACATCCTTCTGCTTCTTCTGCTGCCCTTAGCACAGAAGCTCAAACTAGGAGCTGTAACACTTCTGGCGTCATCACTGGCTTATGGAGCTCCAGTGTCTCCACTCTCGTTCTTTTTTTTTTTAATGTCTTTTTTTATTTTTTATTTAAATAATTTACTCAGATTATGTCTCAATTGTTATCTCCTCACTTGTATCTTCCCATTCCCCCCTCCCTCCCTCCCTCTTTCAACCTATTCTCCTCCCCTAGGTCTGTGACAGAAGGGGACCTCCTCCCTTACCATATGATCACAGCCTATCAGGTCTCATCCTGGTAGGCTGCTTACCCTTCCTGAGTGCCATCAGGCCTCCCCACCAAGGGGAAGTGGTCAAATATGAGGCACCAGAGTTCACGTCAAAGTCAGTCCCAGCTCTCCACATAACTGTGGAGAATGTCCTGTCCATTGGGTAGATCAGAGTAGGGGTTCGATGTTTACTATTGTATTGTCCTTGGTTAGTGCAATAGTTTGAACAGAGCCCCCTGGGCCCCGATCCACCCATCACGATGGCTAAGATAAAAAATCCAAGTGACACCACATGCTCTCAAGGATGTGGAGAAAGGGGAACACTCCTTCATTGCTGGTGGGAATGCAAACTTGTACAACCACTTTGGAAATCTATCTGGAGCTATCTCAGAAAACTGGGAATAGGACTTCCTCAAGACCCAGCTATTCCACTCCTCTGGGAATATACCCAGAAAATGCCCTCCCCTCCACTCTCATTCTTATAGAGCTGAACCATAACACTGCATGGAAAACACATTTTCCATCTACCCCCTGGTAGGACGTGGCACCTGGCCTGGTGCCCAGGCTACCAGGCCTCACCCTGAGCACTCTAAGGTGCCTCTGAACAAGAAAGGGGACCACGGGGCCCTTGATCTCAATGTCTTCCCATTCTTGTTCAGAAGCAAGCAGTGCCTGGACCGGCCCGCCAGGACATGGAATCCAGGTGAGCTGCTGATTGCTGACTGAAAACCCAAAACCTGGTGGCGTTGCCACTGCAGAGTGACCATACACCCAAAGTGACGTCCCCCCTCCCCTTCACTGGCTACCGTGGCCTTCCCAACGTGGGTGATGTCTAGAAGTAATCGGGTTGAGGAAGTCCCTGAACTATTTTGGTGGTTGAAGGTAATGTCGACAGTTACAAGAAGACCAGGGAGACTGTACTGCTGCTTAAAAACTTAAAGCTTGGACTGACATAAAAAAGATCTGTGCCTCTCAAGGAAAGACAATAGGCAAGGTGAAGTGAAGGAGTGAACACATAACCAGTGCAGAGGCTTCAGAAGCACCCCTGGATTTATTCTGTAGTGAAAGCAAACTGAATATTTTGTTTTTGTTTTTTTTTTCCAAAACTGATTATTTTGAAACTTGCTCCTGGTGGGCCTAAGCAGCATTTCTGCATTCGGACTGAAAGTGAATTCCAGAAGTTAGACGAGTTGCACGGAACACGGTTGCTTCCCTCAAGAGTAAAGATAACCTTCCCAAGCACAGGAAGACGAACACAGACCCTAACAGAAACCTGAAAAGCCCAGAGAGCCAAGGAACCCTCTGAACACCACTCAAGAAGATTCAGTGGAGAGTGTTGAAGAGGAAACCAGGCACAAACTCGCGATTCATGCTAAGCCTGAGTCCTTATGCAAAGACTATGCACAGGATCGACATTATTCACCAGGACAGGAATCACAAACTCCAATCAAGAAAGTGGAAGTGGCAGCAGAAACCTGACAGAGGAGTCGGCCCAGAAGCCAAAGTGCAAGCAAGAAGTCTGTGGGAGACAAGAAGCCAAGGAAGCCTCTGAGTGGCGGGTGAGGGGCTACAGCTATCAAGAAACCGGAAGCCGCGAAGGAATCAGCGGAGAAGAAAGCTGGGACAGGAGAAGAGCAAGCTGCAGAAACTATTAAAATCTGTTTCATTCCATAGAGCAAACAGAGACAGCCTACTTTAACAAAAACCTGATCAAAGATCCAGTGGGAAATAAAATAAATGAATGAAACAATGCAAACTACTCAACAACAACAAAATTATAATTAAATCTGGGTAAATGTTATCAATAAACATTTTCCAAGCCACCATGTTTCTGAAACAATATATTAGCTGTCAAAGAAACGCAAATCAAACCCACAAAGAGCTATCAGACAGCAGTTAGAATGGCTATTATCAGAAAGTCAAAAATAATGCTGGTAAAACACAGAGAAAAAGGGAAAAGGGAAGCTGTTATGGTACGTCCCGGCATAAATATCAGCAGTCTTTGTGGAGAACAGTGCTACAATTCCTTAGAACACTAAAAATAACACAGTGTATACATTTGAAAGGTTTTGACCACAGAGTTTTGAAAGTTCAGAAAATATACACTGTGTCCAACTAGTCGTTTTGAACTTGAAATTCAGGTTTCAAGTTCCTTTTTGTACTGTGGAAACATTTAAATACAGCATCAGGAGCAGCACTGTCAATACAGGAAACAGCCAGCACTGCTCTGTGATGTTATGTCAATCACTTAGAAATCTTGCTTAACTTTGTTTTGAGAAGACAGCAGCATACGATTTATTGCAAAATGCTCGCTGTAATCATTTAAGTTTCCAGACTGTCTAGTAACATCATGTTTAACTGACTTTGAAATGGTAGAAATAACTTGTTAGAGGTGATATTTCGGTCATGAGCATCTACACACGGATACATAGTTGTCTAAATTATTCTTTTGCTTGAAAATAAAATAAGTGTTTTTGAGGGAATACTTATTTTGCAGGAAAAGTATTGCACCCTGTACCAAAGTGAAGCTAACACACTGGCAGGTGTTTGCCGCATGTGAGGAAGAAGAGCTTTACTAACTCAAACTGCAATTGAAGCCTCTGATTGCGCATGCTCCTTTCAGCCACACCTTCTCTTAAATGGGGCTCCTGTCTCCACTTTACTCATAAACTTAAAGCCTTTGAATTCCTAAAATGTCATGTCATTTGTGTCCCTAATCACTGAATTAAGGCTCTATATGATCTTTCTTAAGTAAACAGCCATCTAGACCTGCAGTTTTCAACTTCTAGCGCTCACAAATGTCTGAGTCTCAGATTTTAAGTATCTTGAAGCTTAAATCCAGAGCTTTTATCCCTAAAGATTGACTCTGAGCCCTTTCCACACAGCTGCCTCCTGAGACAGTCATTTCCTTACTTTGATCAACTAACCTATCTTTGATTTTTTTGCTTGATCTCCTTGTTATGTTTTATTTCAGTTTCTTCTTAGTGTCCAAGGCAGAATTACTGACATCAGCTCAGAATATTCTCTTAGGGAAAAAGGAATTTCCTTAAGAGCATTATTATTAATTTTTTAAAAAACCTACCAGAGAAATCTTTACCTCTATGGCTCTTTTTGGAAACCCTCTTTTGAGTTCCTGACTCTTGAATTAAAGAGACTTTCAGGGATCATCTAATTATATGAATACTAACTTTTTAAAAATCGTATCTTAATTTTCTAATTTTCTGACATATGAGCATTAAAAGATATATTTCTCAAATAGAATTTTATGATTGTACTTTGTTGTCATTATATCTTCTAGTATTTTCTCACATTTTTACTAGTATTGTAGGCTCTATAGTCCACAGTTATATATTCCCCTCTCTGCTTCTACCTTCATAAATTAGCTTTCTTAGTATTAAAATAGAAAAGGAGATAGCATAAAGAAAAGGAACATAATTCATAAAGAAAATAAGTTTCTAGTTTATATATTTAGGTTTTATTGTATTCCAGTTATTAGATACTATATATAGTGGTGACATAGCATAAATTAAATCATCTAAAATAATCTAAATAATAATTGTTATAAATACAGTAAGGTTTCTTTTATAAAATGTTAAAGTATTAATGGCCAGAAACATGCCTTAACACTGTGTCTCTAAATTACAAAATGTGCCTTAAGGTTTACACTTTTCTTCAATGTAGTATACTTAAAAATGAATTAAGGCAGTGTAATTATAATATTATCAAAATCCTCTAAAGTTTTAGCTAATATATTTGAAATTTAGATATTTGCATAGCTTTTGAAGGAAGTATGATTTTCACTGACTGTCAAATCAACAGATGCACCCATTTTATGAGGTCAATTTAGAGTGACAATTGTGCACTGTTACAAAGGTTAATCTTAATGTTATCCATTTTCAATATCACACAAAGACTAAAAATAAGTTTTAAAATCATATAAGCAGAGAGGATTGAGACAGTTTGCTGCCTGAATAGCCACCCCGCACTCTCTATAACATTGGAGCATCATCTTCGGCCTTCTGGCCCAATATCTCTGCCAGACATATTTGTGAGGCAGGAACTCTTGAGGACTTGCTTACTCTGTCTTGGCAGAGTTTGCCCATCATCTCTGCCTGCATCTAAGCTTGCCCGTTTTTAGGCAGAATTCTGTCTGTGGCATAAACGAGGACGTTTTGCCCAGTGGCTTGTTTGCCACATTTGAAGCGAACTCCATAAGGAGTTTCTTCGATTTTTATCATCTTTGAGGTAGGCTGGGTGTTGTCAAAGAACCTCTATAATAAATACAAACATCTTTAAATGCCATATTCTGTAGGCATTTTGAAGACCTTATTTTAAAAATTTACCTCATATATCTATAGCATCATATCTATTTGTTAGACCTAGGATATATATTCATGTGGTAAAATTAGACTAGTATTTGACATGACCATGATTTGCATCAATATACAAAATTCTATACCAATGAATTAAGAATAACCTTCTTTGTGAATAACAATTAAGGCCTTGAGTTGAGGAGCTTCTGCTCTATCCTCCCTCTATATCTCTATATCCCCCTTTCTTTCCAGCTCCTATCTCCTTACCTATGAAAGAAATATAAAGGAAAAGAGAGACATCCCTGAATACAGCCTAGTTTTCTCTCTGTATAAGACTAACAGTAACGTATCCTGCATCCTCCATGTCCCAACCCAGGTGCCTCAGTCGCTGTTACCCATCAGAACAGGACAGCTTCCAGGACAGCGTTGGTCTCAATTGGTCCACAATTTCAGTCTGTCCCACACAGGACTCCTATTAGGCCTAAAATTTTTCAACATTTAGAAACTGGACCCTAAGGCTGGGAGCGGTGGCGCACGCCTTTAATCCCAGCACTCAGGAGGCAGAGGCAGGCGGGTTGCTGTGAGTTCGAGGCCAGCCTGGTCTACAAAGTGAGTTCAGGGCAGTCAAGGCTACACAGAGAAACCCTGTCTCGAAAAACAAACACACAAACAAAAAAACCAAGCTTGAAGGGTGATACATTGACAGAAGCCTAGGATCCAGTTCCCTAGATGACTGAGACTCAGCAACTACATATAAAGGCATTTAAAACAGGGGTTAGTGCTATTATTGGGTCTCTTGGTAGTCATGTGTCTTTCTTTACTTAAAGCCATACGCCATCTTTCAAAACTCTGAGTCAATAAATGAAAAGCTGATGGAGACTATAAAAATATTGTTGGCATAGTAATGATAGAATCTTGCATCTGGTCTCAGCTTCAACTTTTCTATGCTTGGGAGCCACGAATAAACTGGGTATGTCATTTGTGTCACCAGTGGAATTTTGTTTATGTAAGAGACATTTTACTGTTAAAAAGAATTAAGGAATAGAATAGAAGATTTATGGTAAAACTTCATGAGACAGTTTTTAAGTATTTGAGACATTTGTTGTGACAAACATGTGCTGTTGAATTGGAATTCCAGTATACCTGACACCTTAAGTCTTTTCTAGAGTACATTTGTCACAGGTAGTTCCTTGCTGTGAGTAACTGCTCTGGACATAGTTGGTGGGTCAGTGGCCTTGTTGGCTCCTTCTGGATGCCAGCGACAACTAAAAAATGTTTCCACCTTCATGTTATAGACATTAGTTACCTGTTTTTTTTGTTTTTTTTTTTTTTTTTTTTTTGCTTACAAACTTTCATTCTTGGGAAGTTACTGAACCTCAGTGTCTGTAATTATATGTTAGCAATATTAATAACAATATTACTATTGTGAAAATGGAATGACAGACAATCTTAAAAATACGACATTGTTCTGTTCAAGTAAATTTCAATGTTGTGGTGGTGATATTAGTATTGCATTTTTATATTGAAATAATCAAATGCTTGAGAAGAAATAATGACAGAAATGAAAGATTTATTTGGGGTCACAGTCTATAAGGGTAAAGCTCATCATGTTGAGGACACCTGGCTGGCAGGAGTACAACACAACAGCAGCCATTGCATCTACTGTTGGAAAACAGAGACAAAGTATAAAACTCCAAGACCAGCCCCTATTTGTATTTTGTTCTGGAAGTTGTCTTGCGTGCCAGGGTGTTCAAGGATCTACCCCACTTTATCGTTTACCAGTTTTAGTGTAACTGGTTTTATGTTGAGTTCTTTGATCTACTTGGACTTGATTTTATGCATCATGGTGAATATAGATCTATTTGCATTCTTCTCCATGTAGACGTCCAGTTAGACCAGCACCGTTTGTTGAAGATGCTTTCCTTTTTTTCCCGTGGTATTATTTTGGCTTCTTTGTCAAAAACCAAGTGTACATCAATGAGTGGATTTACTTCTGGATCTTCAATTTGATTCCATTGACCAACCTGTCTGTTTTAATGCCAAAACCATGACTTTTTAAAATTACTATTGCTCTGAGATACAGATTAAAATCATGGCTTGTGATATTTCCAGAAGTTCTTTTATTGTACAGGATTGTTTTAGATACTCTGGGTTTTTATTTTTCTTTTTGTAGTTGATTATTGTTCTTTCAAGGTCTACAAAGAATTGTGTTAAAGTATCTTTTATTTACCTAATGTAATTGTTGTCTCAGAGGCTTATTGTCTCTGCCTGCCCATCCAGGCCTGGTCCTGGAAACTTTTAGCCTCCAAACAACGTAATCTAGATGGAGAATGTCCTGAGCATCTGAGACTTGTTACTGAATAAGCTCAGCCTTTCTAGCTCTTTCTGAGCTGTGGCTGGTTGTTCTGGTTCAAGTTCCTCCCCTAGCTGTCTTATTCAAACTCACTTCTCTCCGGTTCTAACTGAATTGTTCTGCTTGGTCTAAATCTGATTCTCTCCATCTGTTCTAATCGGCTGCTTCTCCTTCTCCTTCTCTGGCTTGCTCTATCTTTACCTGTGTCTAGCTTGTTCTTTCTTCCACCTGTCTGTGAAATGCTCCTGGAAAAACTGCCTCTGAATTCTACAAACCATCACTCCTGGACCTAAACTTTTCTTTACCTGAAACTTGCTCTATAACAGGCTGGCCTTGAACTCCGAGATCTGCTTACCTCTGTCTCCAGGGATTAAAGGACTGTCTGAATTCCAGCCAGATCACACAAAACTATAATATCCTTGGAGGCTATCTCTTGCCTGAGTTGAGTTAAAATTCCTCTACAAAAGTGTTTTGTAATTTTGGTGGGAATTGCATTGAATCTGTAGATTGCTTTTGGTACGATGGCCATTTTTACTATGCTAATTCCTACCAATCCATGACCATGGCAAATCTTCTGACGTCTTCAGTTTCTTTCTTCAGAGACTTGAAGGTTTTGTCATACAGGTGTTCCACTTGTTTGGTTAGAGTTATACCAAGATATTTTATATTATCTGTGGCTATTGTGAGGTGTATTGTTTACTTAATTTTTTCTCAGCTTTTTTTTCTTGTATGTAGAAAGGCTTCTAATTTTTTTAGTTAAATTTTTACTCTACTCATTTATCGGCTGTGGAAGTTCCCTGGTATAATTTTGGGGGTCCTTTATGTATACTGTCATATCATCTGTGAAGAGAGATACTTTGACTTCTTCCTTTCCAATTTGTATTCCTGTGATATCCTTTACTTGTCTTATTGACCTAAAATTGCAAATGCTATATTGAAGAGATACAAAGAGAGTGGACAAGCTTGTCTTGTCCCCTGGTTTTTGTGTAATTGCTTTAAGTTTCTGTGCATTTAAAGTCATGTTAGCTATGGGCTTGCTGTATATTGCCTTTGTTATGTTTAGATATGTGCATTGTATCTCTAATATCTCCAAAACTTTTATCATGAAGGCGTGTTGGACTTTGTCAAAGCCTTTTTCAACATTTAATGATTATGTAGTTTTTATATGCTGGATTACAATGATAGCTTTTCATAAGTTGAACCATCCCTGCATCTCTGCAATGAAACATGCTGGATCATGGTAGATGATGTGTCCTTGGATTCATTTTTTATTTTAATGAATATTTTTGCATCTGTGTTCATGACCAGAGACATTACAGTTCTGACAGGGCAAGGACCAAGGAGTGGTTTTCTTAGGAAATGGCTCTGCTAGAAACAGGAGAACAGATCTAACTGAAAATATTAATATTCCAGACACGAATGCATGACTGAGACTCCAAATTGCCTTTTAGTACGCTCTGCGTTGAAGGAAATGAAACTAGCCCTCTCTACAGAATGCTATGGTGACCTCCGAGACAGTCACAGCCTCTCCTGATTCGGTACCCTGCTGTTTTCTGGTTGTACGAAAAAACAATATCCCTCTGGGTTGTACAAGAGAGGAGGCAGGGGCCGCTGACAGACACGACGGAGGGTTAGTCGGACTTGGCTTCTTTCTCTTCTACCCCAGAGGCTGGACTCTGGTTTTCTGTCTCTCCGTTTTCTGCAGGCAGGTCTGCAGTTTGCTGGTGGGCCACTTCAGCCTGTTTGCCCTTTGCTCCTCTCTTCCCTTTTACTTGCACTTTTTTGTCTGACGCTTTATCCTTTCCAGCGGCCTTTTCGCGTCCACCATGTCAGGGGCAGGCTTGGCCGACAGCCCCGCTGAGTGGCGCTCAGGCACTGCCTTCTCCGTTCCAACCCGGGCTAATCTTCCTGGGAGGCGCAGGCTGGGAGGCGTGGGCTGCAGAGCCAGTCACTCAGTCACCACTGCAGAGCCAGTCACCTAGCTGCGCTGCCTGCCATCAGCCGCTGGGCGGTGGGAGAACCGAATGCTGCTCTCTGACTTCTCAAAGTGAAGTTTATCAGATAATTTAAAGTTCACAAAGCATGTCTCATATCTGCGTGTTCAGAAGCAATTAGCACCAAGACGTTCCTTGAGGCTTCTTAAACGACGTAGAGAGAAAAAAAACCCTCAGAGATCTTGGAAACTTACTTTGAAAAATCTCCTAAGTAATTGTGAAAGAGTGGACTTGGAAAACATCCCATAGCAGTAGCTGAAGACAGAGGCAGGTGAAAAAAGCGCGGTTTAGCTTCTACTCGGTAGCTTTGATTAGCTTAGGCTTCACTCTTCTCCCCGTGGTGAGGAAATAGGCAGCCGAGGGGTCATGTGTTGGCCTTTACTCTCAGACAGGGGGCGCAGGGAGCTGTGCGGAACTATCACTGGAGTCCCTATGGTAGCTCTTGGCTCTGCTTGAAACGTGGCTGTTCCAGGTTTATACTGATCATCTTACGGGATGATCCAGCCTCTGGGCCCACGGCTCTGAGCTACTAGCTTGTAATACAGGTAAAGAGGCGCACGTTCCTCAGTGTCAGCCCTGAGGTGGCTACAGTCCCATTGGGCCTTTGTTAATAACATTGTGAGTCTTATTAGCTGTCATTTTGTTTGGCTTTTAGTTAGAATGGAGATTTCCTGATGGCCAGCCTCAGCTTGTGAAAAGTCTCTAGTAGAAAAATGTAAATATTTGGTTTTTATCCCATCACAAATTAGAATAGAGTAACCACTCAGCTGGCTTATGGTCCACATTTGAACAGAACACACTCTAAGATGACCATTCTAACTTGTGACATTCAAGACTTTAAGGTTCACTGATTTGCATGCAGTATTGTCATTTAGGTATAAATCATGGTAAATCTTCTTTTAAAACTATCTTTTTTTTCTAAGTACTTATGTAAAATCAGAAACGGAGCTTATAGTGCTTTCTTGGGTCGGTTTGCCTTTCACACAACACTATTTAGATGGGTTTGAAGGCTGGAAGAAACAAGATACTTTAGAGATTTCTCTCACTTGTAGTTAACAACGTAGATTAAAACATCTAAGTTTTAGGCAGTCATGAAGCTCGTACCTGTAATGCCAGAGCCTGAGAGGGTGAGTGGGGGAAGAGCACTGCCAGCTCAAGGCCAGATAAGCTGCAGTAAAACCCTGCCTCAAAACCATGTAACTATTGTATTAACGCAACTATAACATATGCTACAAGTTATGAGTACTACAAAAAGCTTGACTGCATACCTTTTCAGATTTCAGGAGGAAGAAGGCTCTGAGCTACTTATATAGATACAAAGTAACAAGTTCTGGCTGAGAACCCTGGCCAGGAAGCCAAGTGAGAGCTGGAAAGGGGAGCAGTTGGGAAAGGAAAGAGGGAGGGAGAGAGGGAGGGAGGGAGGGAGGGAGAGAGGGCGAGAAACCAGTGGAGGGTGGTATGCTGGGAGCAAAAGCAAACGCTGTCAGATGCTGCTGATTGATAAGTGAGAAGAGCTGGAGCAGATGGCAATGTGTAGGGAGCTGAAACTTGCTGGTGACCTCTGTGGAAGCAACGGCGCTGTGGAGACCAGGCTGATCACCCTAATGGAGTGGGTGCCAGAGGGTGGGAGGACACGTCAGCCTCCTGGGTACGGTACTAGAGAGTGGTGGGAGGATAGCTGAGGAGGTGTGGGACCACGGAGGCTATCCTTTTGTATTATGATAAGGGCTGTGCCTACATTCAAGATGTACTGATGGGAATGATTCAGTAGAGAGGGGGAAGTTGAGGTAGGAGAGAGGAAAGCAGTTCCTAAATCAGAGTCCCTGGGGAGGGAGCAGAGAGGGACATATTTGTCATCAAAGGCTTATTAGATAAATACGGATGTTCAAAATCAGAAATTAGGAAAAGAAGGAAAAACTAAAGCTAAAGGAAGGAGAGAAAAACACAGTTAATAACAAAAGGAAAAATGAAGCATCCCTAGAGATCTGACAACAATAGATAGAAAGGGAATCCTGAGGCCAACTTAATGTCAATAAATGTAAATTGTCAGACAGGGGTGGAGAGATGACTGTGTGGTTTCTGTTCCCAGAGGCTGTGTCTGGCAGCTCAGAATCAGTTGGACTCTAATTTCAAAGGGATCCAGCAGCCCTGGCCTCCACCGGCATTATTTAATTATATAAATTAAAATAATAATATTTTTAAATTTTAGATTAAATTAAGTCTAAGGAACGCTCATAAAGCTTATTCAAGAAACAGAAAATCTGAGGGTAGGAGAGGCGGCTCAGTGGTTAAGAGCACTTGCTGCTCTCAAAGAGGACATAGGTTCAGTTTCCAGAACATAAAGGGTCACAACTTTCTATGCCTCCAATTCCAGGGGTTCTGACACCTTCTTCTTTCTTCTGAGGGCCCTGTATTTACATGATGCAATACATGTATACAACCAAACACTCGTCATACATATTGGATAAAAATAAATATGTAGTTTTTGAAAAAAGAAAAATATAAAAATCTGTATCCTTTCAGACTCAGCTTTATTCTTGTCTCTTTTTCTGTTTCCGTGTATGTATTTAGTAGAGGTGTGTGTGTGTGTGTGTGTGTGTGTGTGTGTGTGTGTGTGTGTGTATTTGTGTGTGCTGACTCATGCTGACTTCCTACTATGGCCTTGACATCATCTGTTGAGAGCTGGAGATCACCTCGTAAATAAACTAAGCTGTTCGGGTGAGTTTCGTGTTAACTATATAGCCTAGACTACATTTAATGTTTGCTGATTATTTGTACCAGAAACGGGTCCCTTAGGTGTGCTGTCTGTGCCAGAAACTTGGGGTCCCTTTGGGGTGCTCTTGTTTTGCTGTCCTCTTGGCTGTGGCCTCCTTGCATGCTTATTTCAGAGACTGACTGTCTTGCAGCTTTTTCTGCTGTAGCACAGTTACATACTGGAGTTCTGTTGTTGCGGCAGTAAGATGGGGCCACAGCCTATAACGGTGGTCCTCAGCCTTCCTAATGCTTCAGCCCTTTAAAACAGTCCCTCATGTTGCAGTGAGCCCCAAACATAAAATTATTTTGTTGCTACTTCATAACTGTAATTTTGCTACTGTTATGAATTGTAATGTAAATATCTGCTATGTGACCCCACACACATGTTGAGAACCACTATCCTATAATCTTTTTTTCCCTCAAGTCAGGGTTTCTCTGTGTAGCCTTGGCTGTCCTGGACTCACATTGTAGACCAGGCTGGCCTCGAACTCACAGCGATCCACCTGCCTCTGCCTCCTGAGTGCTGGGATTAAAGGCGTGCGCCACCATGCCCGGCCTTGTCCTGTAATATTAAAACTAAGTATCAGCTCGCCAGTGGGGTTCACCCTGGGCATTCTCTTAGCTTTGTCTTTAGTGGATAAGATAGGAAGACGAAGGAGGAGACAGATTGAAGAAACCCCTTGACCCAGATAATACAAGGCCCTGATAGACATTTTTCCCTAAGATCAGGAATGAGGAAGACACAAGTACACACGTGCTCTACACTTACACAGTATAGTGCTTAAAGCCATAACTAGAGCAATAAAGTAAGAGAAAGAAAAGATGCACAGATGTGAAAGGAAGAAGTCAAATCATCCTGTACTTAAAAGGCTAAAAGGCTCTACCAGAAACCTCTTCAATCTGAAAACATTTTGAGTAAAGTAGCAGAATATGCAGTCAACATACGCCATCAGTAGCTTTTCTAAATACCAATAATGAGCATGCTGAGAAAGAAATCAGGAATACAGTCCTGTTCATGACAGCCTAAAACAGCCCTAGACCTAACGGAGGAGATAAAAGCCATCTGCAATGACAGCTTTAAAACACCGAAGTAGGAGGGGGAGGGGAGGGGAGGGGGAAGAGAGAATAGAAAAGAAATAAGCAAAGCGACATAGAAGGAAAGTGTCCCATGGTCATGGGTCAGAAGGTTACACGTATGGTAGCGCAGCACTACAACCCCCAGCACTTTGGAGGCAGAGGCAGGAAGGTCGCTGCAAGTTTGAGGATAGCTTGGTCTACGCAGCATGTTCCAGGTAAGCCAGTACCACAGATTGAGACACTTTCCTAAATAAATAAATAAATTTTAAAAATTAGTAAAACTGTGAAAATGGTTATGTTACTGAGAATGATCTATAAATTCAGTGAAATCATCATTACAATGCCAGTTACATTCTTCACCAAATTAGAAAAAAAAATCAACCCTAAACTTCATATAAAAGTATACCACAAATTGCCA
Organism: Acomys percivali; assembly: GCA_907169655.1. Classification (NCBI taxonomy): domain Eukaryota; kingdom Metazoa; phylum Chordata; class Mammalia; order Rodentia; family Muridae; genus Acomys; species Acomys percivali. The sequence goes on along the minus strand of OU015749.1, from coordinate 121,577,669 downwards.
AAGACCCTAGAGAGACAGTGCAGTGTTGGGAGTTTCACTACGCCTGATTCCGAATTATACCACACACTTAAAGTAACAGAAACAGCATGAGACTGGCACAAGAACAGACATGAAGACTGAAAGAACAGAGGAAAGAGCACACAGGACTAAAGGCACAGAGCTGGAGCTAGCTGAGCTCTGACAAAGATGTCTTGAAAGCCTTCAATCCCAGCACTCAGGAAGCAGAGGCAGGGGGATCTCTGTGAGTTCAAGGCCAGCCTGGTCTACAAAGAGAGTCCAGGACAGCCAAGGCTACACAGAGGGAAAAGAAGATGCCTTGAAAGCCATACATTGGAGAAAAAGCCAACCTCTTCAAATAAACCTGAGAAATCAATATCCACAAATAGAAGAATGAAATTAGGATATCTCACCCTGTATAAAAATTCTAAATGAATCAAAGACCTACCCTCCATTCCTGATATTATAAGATACATATTGGGGTTTCTTTTATTTAGTTACACCATGAACTGTCATAGCTCCACATTTTCTTTCTTTCTTTCTTTCTTTCTTTCTTTCTTTATTTTTTTTTCCGAGACAGGGTTTCTCTGTGCAGTCCTGCCTGTCCTGGACTCCCTTTGTAGACCAGGCTGGCCTTGAACTCACAGAGATCCGCCTGCCTCTGCCTCCCCCGAGTGCTGGGATTAAAGGAGTGCGCCACCATGTCTGGCCTATATCTCCACATTTTTGTTCTTTCTAGCTCCAACTAGGAAGCATCTGACTTCAAGGTCCTTCTCAAGCGCCGTTTCCTGTGTGGAGCCCTACCTGACTTCATTAGACTTAGACAGGTGATCCTCACTTGTTTGTTCTTAAACCAGGGGATAATTTACGCACAATGAGATGATTTGTGATGGGGTATATGTATGCACTGGGCCCCCCCCACCCCCCCCCCACCCCCACACCCCCACACACCCCCACACCCCCGTGTACTCTTGTCACTTGTCTCTGCCAAGTCACAGAGCAGTTCCTTTCCCTAACGCTTGCTCCTCCTCCCTTCGAGCCACTCTACCCTGACACAACCAGTGGCTCTCACGTCTATCATCAGAGGTAAATTTCGCTTGTTTGGAGCCATCAAGATGTCTCAGTGGATGAAGGTACTTGTCACACAAGCCTGGTGACCTGAGTTCAGTCCCCAGAGCCCATGTAAAGGTAGAAAGAGAGACCCGACACAGCAAACTTGTTCTCTAACCACAACACACACACACCTGGCTTGTGTGCCCCTCCCCCAACAAATATATATATATTTTTTTTTTTCAAAAAGGTCTTACTTATTTGTGAAATGTATGTATCTAGAATAACATGAACTATGTTTCTGCCTCTGGCTTCTTTTTTTTTTTTTTTTTTTTTTTTTTTTTTTTTTTTTTT
>OU015749.1:121541028-121576168 GCA_907169655.1 Acomys percivali | reverse complement strand
GCCCCTGCCTCTGGCTTCTTTTGCCGAAGAATTTCCCAAGATTCATTTGTTTTAGTTAACATCAGCATTTGCAACTTTTTATTGCTGAATAGAATTTAGTTTTGTGTGTATGCCATTATTTGTTTGGATATGCTAACTGGTTATGTTATCTTTCACTAGAATATATATATATCCAAGAGAAGCGTGTGTAGCCATATCATCACTAAGTAGCTGCAGACGTCTCAGGGTGCCCTTGAACCTGGGATCCTGTGTTTGTTGTGCACATTGTAGGCAATTAAAAGAGTTAATGTTTGAAGGAGTGAACTCAAGTGGAAATGATGAGTTTGACTTACAGTGTTGCGAGGTCATAGCTGGCAGAGTGAATAGAGACCACGCTCCTTCCCACAGTGGGGATCCGAGGGAAGGGAGATACAGCCCTGGCCAAGCCTCTCCTACCTGGTGGCCAAGAGGAGGAGATAATACGCTTTGCCTATATGTGGGTCTCCCTTCCTCCCCATATTTGTTGAATTATGTAATTGCTATAATAAGGGGTGTATTTAAAGTGTAAAATTTGAACCTTCTCGACACACATGGAGAAACCAAGATAATGAGCAAGCCGCCAGTCCAGCCACTTCTCATATACTTGTGCAATCCTTACACACACACACACACACACACACACACATGTGCACACATACCACTCAGTCTCCCCAGGCAGCCACTGATCTGTTTCCTGTCACTATGTTTGCATTCTTTAGAATTCTCTCATATGACATTATTATATCCAAGTGTTGACTGAGAAACATATATTCACACTGTGTGTATATTTACTATTTTTCTCTAGACCTGCCTTAGGAAAAGAGAAAGGGCAATTCATGTGGCCTTGGGGGTTTAGTTTTACTGAAATAAGAGGTAAGGATACTATCCCTATCAGCTCCTCTGTCCACTGCAGCTGGGGATGCTGGGCCAGACTGTACCTGAGGAGAAGTCAGAGCTTAATGCCACCAAGCAGATTGAAGGCAGGAGGCTGTTGACACTCTGGAAATCATTTAGTGCCTCCAGCCTTTGGGATCATTGCATGATTGAGGCAAGGATTGTGTGTTCTTTTGTAAGAAAGTGCTTTCAGAGCAGCAACACAGCCCTGTGGGTAAAGTGCCTGCTGGCAAGCCTGGGGGCCTGCGTGGGACCCACATGGTTGGAAGGAGAAAAAGGGCTTCGGCAAGTTGTCCTCTGGTCTCTGCATGTCCCTGAGCACACATGTAGACATAGACAACACGCACACACACACACATATACACACACACACACAAAGACAGAAAGACACAAAGAGAGCAGAGACAGAGAGACACAGAGTGTGCACAGAGACAGACAGAGAGACAGAAACAGACAGAGACAGAGAGGGAGCAGAGACAGAGAGACAGAGTATGCAGAGACAGAGACAGAAACTGAGAGAGAGAGAGAGAGCTCAGAGAGGGAGAGGGAGAGTGGGGCTGGGGGTGGTGTAGACTGCACAGAGACAGAGAAAGAAACAGAGAGAGAGAGAGAGAGAGAGGGAGAGAGAGAGAGGGAGGGAGAGCGGGGGCAGGGTAGACTGCACAAGACAGAGAGGGAGAGAGAAATGTAATATTCTTTAAAAAAATAAGGTGGTTTTGTGTAGCCTGTGGAGGGGAGCCTAGTTCTGCTGATGAAGACCATGATGCTCTGTCACTCACCAAATGCTTCTTTCCCACTTGGGAGATGGAGGCAATGCTCCACGTTTCCCTGGGTGGTTGCACCGTGGAGCGAAAGCACATTGAAACAGTCAAGGCTGTTCAAGGCAACTGCGGGTTGACATACAGGCATGATGATACAGTCAAGTGTGTGCCATCTGGTAACAAACATTTTTATGGTGAATTATTCAGTGCAGCAAAGCACTTTGGCCCTCGTCTGGGCCAAGTCATTACATAATGAAAGGGCACGAGTGGAACAGGGGGTTCTCCCCATGGCATCCAGCCTCATATCTCCCTGCGATAGTCAAATCTGAGTCATAAGAGCCACTGGGAGCCCCTCCCTGGCTGGATGACCTTCAGAGTGGATGGCAGCTTGGTGTGGCCGTACCCAGATCTACCCTGCAGATGATGGCTAGGGATTCTGCCTCTGCTTCTTGCAGATGCCACAGACGTGTCCACCTCTCCTGGGAGTGGACCTTGCCTTCAGGGAGCTCTGTGCCTTCAGGGAGCCCCCTCCTGTCTGCATCCCTGCCAATGCCTATGGCACCTGAAGCATGCCAGGGTGGAGGGCTGGAGAACGCGTGGGCTCTCTGTAAAGCAACCATCAACACTTGTAGTCCAAAGCTGGGTCCGCTGCTCAGTCCCCTCCCAGAGCATGTTACTCGCGGATAGATCACAGTTACAGAGTGGAGCTTGGAGGCATCTCTGAATAAATCCACACAATGACGGGACCCACTGTAACTGGCGGCCCAGTGCTGCCTCCTCAGCAAAGCAGTGTGTGAAATCTGGATTTAGACAAAAATTTATTTGGAGGTGATAGCATGTTTTGCAAAGAATCTGAAACAAGGAAACAGGTATCTACCTACAGCATGCAGTAGTCTCAGGGCTAAGACACTGTTGGGGGCTGGTTTGGTGTATTTTGATGCTAATTAATAAGAAGCCATTCCACCTGGGCAGGGCAGGCGAGACAGGCGTGGCTAAGGTTCTGAGGCTTAGAGAGAAAGATGAATCCTGGGAAGAAGAGGAGGAAGAAAGACCCTGAGGAGAAGAGAGGAGGCCGCCATGGGTTAGACGGAGGAGACACACATGGCCAGCGTGGATGGAGAATCCAGCCCAGATGAAGAACATTAACAAGTGTCTGGAATTATGGATGGGAGGTAGCTTGATAGGAATTATTAGAAGCAGATGGCGTGGGAATGAGACAGGGATCCCATGCCTGCCCCACTATGGGAAGTAGTTTAGAGGATTGATAACTGCCCTGCGCCAGGTTAACTAAGGCTATTTTAAAATATAACAAGTGTCTATGTCTTGATTGATTGCTAGGTGGGCATACTGATAATACTGATATTTAAAAACAACAAGACACAGACCTATTCCCTTCCCTACAGTCACAGCCCTTTGGTTTGTGATACCTCATCTTTTTCCATCCATCTGTTCAAATCTAATGTGGGTATGAGTACCCCCAAAGCCGTAAGAGGAGCTGGAGTCACAGGTCACTGTGAGCCACCGGACACGGGTGGTGGGAACCAGACCAGCTCTCTGCAAGATTATCAAGTGCTCTTAAGTGCTTAGCCATCTCTCAGGTCCCTGGCCTGGGCCTCCTGATACTCCTGCCTCAGCCTCCCGACTGGTGGGAAAGCAGGCATCCTGTGCCTTGTTCTTTAAGGCCTTGCTTATACCCCGGTCCCCTCCTAAGTGCTCCCCTAATTACGCCAGATTTCCCAGCCTCACTAATAAGCAGCTATGTGACTCACGCCTGCCATCTAAGTGATTAAGTCCATCTGTGCGTTTTCCTTTGGAGCCAGATTCTAAGAGGTGGATGCAAATGACAAAACCCTTTGTTCTCACTCGTCACTCATCAACAACAGTCACACTTCATCCACTCTTACCTCAGGAAAAAAAATCAGTCCGATGTGGAAAAAAAAACATTTTTATTATAATCTCTTACGTTTTCAGTGTGTCTTCATTACAATCATTGGTACAATAAATATGGAAGCGCTAAATGGACCAGCATCACAGTGGCCTACGGGCTGAGGCACGGGGACCAGGGGTCCTGCCGCCCCTGGCACCTTCTCAGGGCTGATCGGTGGCCTTCAAAGCATGTTGAGAGGGAAAGGAATAGAAATATGATTAAAGCAGTCAGTGCAGCAAATTCTAGAATGTCTGTGAGAGCCATGGATACAGGATTTGCTATAATAGAGGATAGATACTAGAAAAGAAGAGAGCGACCTGAATTCTCCTGTTAGAGGCAGAGGAAAGACTGCAGAAGCCAGTGTCTTCCTTGTGACCCCAGTGCATGCCCCCACCCTCCCTGGTCTTGTGTTGGTCATTCCGTCTGCCGTGTGCCCAGCCCTGTGCCCGCCCAGGCTCTCCTAGGCACCCACCTTGCACCTCGCACGGCTGAGTTACAGAGTGCACGGTGAGCTCTGCGTCACACACCACAGCACTGGCTTCCCCTCAGTGGCGGCCAGGTGTCCACAGAATGAGTGGGAATCTGAGGAAGGCTGCGTCTTGGAGAGTTAGAGGTTGACAGCGCTGATTCTTGGAGCTCTCTTTCTGCCTCCCTGGCTCTGTCTCATCTCAGCCATGAGGGTTGAACGAGGACTGAATGCCTGGACCGTGCTGAAGAGGAAAAGGGAAGGAGAAATGGCACTGTCTTCACCCCTAGCAATCTCCTTTCATGGCTCCTCAGTCTTCGTGCCAGGTACGATGGTCTCGCTGCATTGTCACATAACTGGTCGGAGTGTAGTTCTTTGAGACAGTCTTGCTGTCCTGGAGCACTCGCTTTATGCTAGGTTCTGACTGGTGACTCTGGACCAAGGTCAGGAGGCCAGCTAAATTGTATTCCTTCTTCTTGAGGCTTATCCTCACTGTGGTGACACCATCAGGAATGTTGGTCTCAAGGCTAGGCTGGCACCCAGGCTCACAGGCTGCCAGAGATCCGTGTGCATGCACATATACTGCACACACAGCTGAGCCTCATCAGGTCACCTGCAACCTTGCCCAGTGAATTACAGTACAAGGACACAGGCCTTGCTACCAGGAACTGTTGTAATAGTAGAAAAGAATCATCAAGACAGAGAGAGTAGGGGAAAAAAAATGTGTGTGTGTGTGTGTGTGTGTGCGCGCGCGCGCGCGCACTTCAAGAGGACATTCTACGCTGTCAAATGAGATTAAGTCAGAGAACTCCCTATGAACTGCAAGGAACTAGCAGTTAGGGGCTGGTGGCTGAGGCTTCTTTTGAGCCACGGAACCGACTGCTCTCCCCAGGGTTCTCACCTCTGTGGGAGGAACATGAAGGGACTGGGTGTTCTCAGATACTATGTGACTGCGGGGAGGCTCGGGGAAGGACAGGGAGAATCTTAGACGCATTCTGCTGGTTTTGGTACTTAAGTACCAGGGCCTGTTTGTGGCTCTGCACAGGTAGCTTCCTGCTTTGATAGTATGGAAGTACACTTTAGCTAACCACTCTTTAGTCTCCCCCGCAGCCGGAGGAGGAGGCTACCCTGGGTGGGCAGCAGGGATATCGGACAAGGCAGAATTGACATTGACCAGTAGTCCTGCTTCCTGTCTGTTTCCCGTGGGGTCAAGACAGAGTAGAACATTCCAGAGCTCACACCTGCTGCAGGGAGGGGAAAGTCACTGTTTCCAGGTCATGGAGCGGCTGTAGAGCAGAGCTGCCCTCCTGCTCCTGCGGCTAAGCGGGCAGTAAGGTAGACTGCTCTCCTAGCCCAGCTCTGACTCCAAAGGAAGGGTCGCGGGCAGTGCGTGCCTCGCAGTTCCCTGTTCCCGGTCTCCCTCCCATCCCCTCTGAGAAACAGAACTTGTGCTTGCCTTGCCGTAATGTTTGGTCAATGTCTCTAAGCCAAAAGACAGGACCGTGAAAAACGCCCTGGTATTACAGTCTTCCTTTCTCTCTGATAATCTGCTGCTTCCTGTCCCAGTTCTTCCCCACAGGTGGGAAGTCAGGCTGCGGGGCCTGTTAGAGCAGGAAGGAAATGCAAGGAAGACAACTCCTCCCTCAGGGACGAAGCTGAGTTTCCAAAGTGTCACCTGAGCAGAGAGAGCTCGTGTTCCGGTCGGGAAGGTTGGAGAAGAGCTAGAACGTTCAGGACACTACAGATGTACCAGGAAGAACCCAGGGTGGGAAGCCACAACAGTCCACCAGCAGGCTAGGTTCGTGGCCAGAGCTCAGAACCTTTAGCCGTCTCACGCAGCTAGAGAAGTCAGCTCAAGGCTCCTGTCCCAGTTCACGTCATCCCACTCACTGGGTGCCCTGGGGTGGCTGTGACAACAGAACAGGGGAGCCCCAGCTAGAAGCCACACAAGAGTCTGGGGGAAGGGGGTACAGGTGAGCTCGAGAGAACACCTTGAGGTATTTCAAGTGTCCAGAGAGCCAAAGTATGTAGTGTCCAAAGCAAGGTCCTTCCTTGGATGTCTGAGAGTGCCAGGGACCTCAGGCGTGGACCTCAGTCTCCTTCTTGAGGGCTGGTTTATAAATGACTCCCTTGTTGTCACCTTTTCTGCTACAGGAACAATAAGAACACAAGTCTTGTTAGTCAAAAGGCAGAGAGAGGGAGCCAGGGAGCGGCCAGGCTCGGGGTGGGATGGAGGAGTTTTAGAAATCCTGGTTCCTCTCTTGGGGACCTTTCCCAGGTCTGTTGGTCTTGGAGAGGATGGTATAACACTAAACATCAACTGAAACAGAACCCATTTGTTTTCCGATGTCAAGGCCAGCTCATAGTAGGCCTGCATCATGAGGGTCTCAATCTCACCGCCCCCACTTCAAACTTCTGATGCCCCAACTCCTAGAAGCTGCCTTATTTTCCATACCAAGAGAAATAAACTATGCCTTAGGAAAAGCCGAGCATGGCGATAAAACCATGGGCAAAAGGCTAGCATGAGTGAGAGAGCGATCAGGTTTTTCTTCATTTTTCTTTTTAGGCTCACAGAAGAGAAACCAGATGTAAAGATCTTGGTGCAAAGACAAACACAGACCAGAGGACCTGGCTAACTGGTAATAGAGCAAGGCTGGTAGGGTGGCCCCACACCCGAGCACAGTGACTCTCACATGACCAGTGTTTCATACAAGGACACTGGCGTTTGGAGAGCAGCACTCCTGGGATAGTGTTGGTTACATAAGGGCTCTTCCGCAAAGTTGCCTTGCCAGATAGACCAGCCCTCATGGGCATAGAAGCCACACATAGGAACAGGAAATTCTGAATCCAAACCAGCTCACCTCTTCTTCCTTTTGAAGAGCCAAACGGACACTGCCAGGACAATGGAGACGCCAAGAGCACCAGCCAGGGCCACCGAGAGGATGATTCCTGGTGAAGAGGCAGGGAGCACATGTCACATTCCCACCTCGCCCCTTTTCCACACCTCATCCTCATCATAGCACGTGGGTGTGAAATTAGGTGCTGGCTACACAGTTGTCCTCAGAACATTATGATTTGCCCAGCTCTGTTCTCAGATTCTGGCCTCTGGCTTTGTGGCACTGACTGGAGGTTATACTCAGAGGGGTGTTTGCAAATTGCAGTGGTTTTCTAACAGGGGTTCCCAAACCTGCACAAGGATTGTGTTCGAATGACCTTTCCAAAAGGTCAGCCTTCAGAGACTCGGTTTGGTCGGTTGGACCTCAGACTCAAGAATATGTCTTTCATTTTCAAACATCTCCAGCTGATGCTTATGGTCTGTGGCCCACACTTTAAGAAACCCTGGGCTACAGAATAAGATCTACATTAGCTCACTGGATATAAGATCTCTTGGGGGTAACGCTATCATCGTTGCCCCCAATTTCCATTGCAGTCCCAAACAACCAACCCCATGGTCAAGGTCACGTGGCCAGCCACCTGACCTCAGCATTGGGCTTAGGTATGTTTTCAGGCAATGCCTCTAACATTAACCAACACAGTGTCCTAAGTGGGATTTTTGCATACACATCACAATGTGATTCGGTCTTTCATTGGAGAGACATTTGATTGGCAGTTGATTTTTAAGTTAGAGAGCAGCTTGAGGGGTACCAGAAGCCAAAGCGACAGCAGAGAAGCAAGAGAGGATGGGCTGAAAGTATCACAGGCCCAGATCACACTGAAAAATCATGGCATCACCCAGTTGTAACATGCACACTCAGGAGGCCACATACCCAAACTCAGTCCTGTGTCGGTAAGGGTTCCTACTTAAAAAGGAGAGGGGGAGGGGGGAAGAAAAGATCGGAAGTTAATCTAGAGCTAGACCATGATGGCATAGCAAAAAACCTTTACCTTTTATTTTTTTGCTTGATATTCTGGGCTTACTCAGATTTGGCCGGGGTGGTGTTGGTGGTTATTTTTTGGCTTAGGTTAATGGGGAAGAGGGAATTCCCACCTAAGGGATCATACTGTCTCTCCTCCATCCCCTGGTCCTTCATCACAGTCACTTCCTTTGCTAGGACAAGGCTTCAGTTTGTCGTCATAGTGGACAACAAGGCAAGGTGAAGATGGCTAGCAGCCAACCTCCCTTGGCCTGTTGGAGTCTCCTTCTCCAGGACCCATCTTCCTCGTATGGAGCCTGCCACCAGCCATCTACCCCCACCTGCTCTACCATCATGGCTGGGTTCTTTCTTTTCCATTTCAGCTTGGCCCTACTGGACAAACTTCTCTATCAGTCTATCCTCTCTGCCTTGTGAGACCAAAGAATCATGACTTCCCCCCAGGGAGCCACTGTTAGGAATAATAGAGTGAGTTTCGAGTTCTGAGTGGGGCCTGTCCACTGAAGGTCAAATCCCATACCTACTAGGGATCTCCAAGGGCGCAGCCACCTGTGACTACACCTTCCCCGAGCAGCCCCTGGCCTGCCTCCTAGAGGTTCCACTGCTCTTCCTCTTTCTCTTAGCCATGTCCTCAAAGTGAAGCCGTCTCTGTTTACATGCATCCTCTTTTCTGGTGGTTTTCTGAGACTTATAGTGTGAGTGTGTGTGTGTGTGTGTGTGTGTGTGTGTGTGTGTGTGTGTGTGTGCTCACACCTGCCTATCCCCCTGCCCCCCTCACCTCCTCTTTTCCTGTCTGTTGTGTTTGTTCAACCTTACACTGCAAGCCCGAGTGTGGTCACCCAGTCTGACACACAAAGAGAGCCTATACCTGTGTGAGGTGCCAGCAGAGGGTAAAAATTCACCCCGGGGCTTTCAAGAAGACCTGAGGCTGCAGGGTCAGGTTTTGCTCACCTGCTTTCTCCTGCCCTATGGCTAGAGTCGGCCTGATTTCCCCAGGAGCCATAATACCTGCACTCCTTCTCCACCACCCTACAGTTTCACATCAGCCTCTGAGACGAGCCTGACCCTGAGCAGCCTGGGCTGCTGCGAGCATAAACTCAGTAGTCAGTCATGAGAGAGTGTCCTCAAGAGTGTGGCCTGTCCCTGTTCTGGCTGGCCACCACCACTAGTTCATAGCTCTTAAGCCTGCCCAGGCCTCCCTGGTAAACGGAACGCAGGGAGCAAGGTGTGGCTTGGAGTGTACAGAGGGCAGGCTCCCACTCGGGGAGAAGGTCATGCTTCTACAGAACTCCCAGCACAGTATAACTTAGTATTTCAGTTACCTGGCGGGGGGGGGGTCATGGGGGCCCACAGACCTTGCTCAGTTTTGCCTTAAGCTCTCGCTGTTTCTACTCTAGCTCTGTGACAGAAACACTGTTGTCACTCAAGCTCCAGAAGCTCATATTGCTGACTCAGCCACGTAACACTGTCACCAGCAAGCCACCGAGCTAGGCTGTCCAAGCTGGACCGTCTCTTTCACAGTCTCCGTAAACATGTGAGAGTCACATGGGCCCACACAGCTGTGCACTCCTACCACATGGCTGAAGGAGGTACCTGTATGAGCAAAGCCCATAGAGACATAGGTCCTAGAGTGGAACTTTTCTGCAAAGAGGCGGAGCTTGGCGGTTTCTCTGGAGGAGGAGTCCATCTTTCCTTGCTCACTCTACAGCATCTTGACAGGGCATAATTGAACCCAGCACTCTCAGTTGTTTTTTTTTTTTAAACTCCTGAGTGGCCTCTTGTCAGGGACTAAATTGCTTGCCTAAACAGTGGTGAAGATGAAGAAAGTTCCAGAAACTGGGATAGGTGAATTTTCAACATAAAAGTTGCAAAAACAAAGCAGCTTGACCAAGCAAGCAAAGAACCTAAGTGCCAAGGAAGAAAAACTCTGATGACCATGTCACCTTAACAGTTCTATCCACCCGCACCTCCCATGATGCCTTAAGGCAGAAGATGTGCTTAGAGTGCCATCCTACCAATTTAGACAGCACTAACCAGGGTCTGCAGAGAAAGACCTTGCTCGGTAGGGTTGAGGTTCATTAAGACAGGGCCAAAGCATCTACTAATAAAGAGCTAGCAACGAGACTCTCAGGGAGAAATGTTGAGCTTTAAAGACGAGAGCCAGAGAGGGAAGGCAGGGTATTCCTCAGCAGGGGCTCAGCCAGGTGAAGCCAGCCTGTGGGCAACTAGAGTACAGGTATCAAAGACGGCGTGGGATCGACAGCGCTGGAGAAGGTTATGTTCAGCTTAAACAAAGAAATGGGGTGTTTCCAAACAGGGATGGTGACAGGCAGTTTCTACAGAAGAACATGAGACAGGCGGGGAAATGGAGACAGGTTTGCTCTCAGAGGTGGCCTATGACAGTCAGCTGATGAGAACCTAGCAAAAGACTCCTGAGACAGCTTCTGGAAAGACTCGTGCAGAGAAGATAGGAGCGCTGCCTGCTCCGGGCCTCCACAGAGCATGTGGGTACCAGTCAGAGGGAGCAGAGATAGGACGTCGTGACACGCAAAAGGAAACTGCGCACAGATACAGACAGCCGCGTTGTCCAGAAAGGTTGGACACCTGAGAAGGTCGGGAACTGCTTAACACAAAGGTCTTGCTACCTGGATGGGCTGGCTCAGGAACTGCATCTTCCACTGGCATCTGGCTGCACCGAGGATGCTGGGTAACTGCTCTTGAGGTGTTCTGAAGCCTCAAGTACAAACACAGACAAGTCCAGGCCGAAGAGCAAGCACTCATTTACGCGTCTTGGCATACCTGGAACAACAGTCTAGTATTTTCTATCTCTGTTTTCAACTTTGTTTGGTTGTTGGATGCAATCGCCTCTTATTTCAAAGCCCAGTGGAAACATGGACTAATTTCACAGACAGCGTGTTATGTATGATCTACACAGAGACCACTCTGCAGTAGTCGCCAGGCTCAGGAAAGAAGCCAGTTTGATTGTTTAAGAACATGACACTGTGTTAGAATGGTGACAAGTGACTCTCGTTGTGTGATGTTATAAGCCATAGGGTCAAGTGACTGCAGCACTAGTCTTCCCTTCTAATTGTACTTTTCTAGGGAAAATGCCCTCAGTGACCACGCACACATTACTCTCTTTGGAGGGCATATATAACCGGGCACTATTTTTCATCAACACTATACAATCCAGTTACGAAATAACTTCTACAAAGAAATGTCCCCAAAAGGCACCACTAGACACATCATGGGGCAGCTGGCAAACATGCTGGCCACACTACTCTGAGCCAGGTGCCATGCCAGCTCTTGTGTCCCAGGCTGTCAGGGTATAGGTGGTGATGGGTATTAGGGTGGGGAGCTTATATCCCTGTCAGCTCAGAGCAACAAAAAGTATGCATCAGTTGACAACTTCCTCCAGGCCTTTAAAACTTGGCTGCAAGTTCTAGTTTTGAGTTTCCCTTACGTGTGGCTTTATGTTAACATTGTTGGGAAACTGAGAATAGAGCAAAGACAGACTTGAAATTTGACAACTGGCCAGGTTTATGTGTAAACCATTCTAGAGAGAAGATACTTGGGGAGGAGAAGGAAAAGGAAACAATCAGTTGTATTCTCTTTGCAAGCGTATAACACGCCCCGGGCATGGTGCCAGGAATAAAAAATGAAACATCAGGCCCTTTTCCCTTAAGGAGCCCATAAGGTGTGTATAATATTCTCACTCCCCAGTTTTACTGTATTGTAATAAATAACTACTCAATTATATGCCACATACTTCAATGGAGATGAATAAGTCAGATGAAAGAGGTTGGTAAGCCACCTCCAGGGTAGTGGGGAGGGCTTCTGAGAGGCTGTGATTCAAGTTGGGCCTTAAAAAGAATTTTGAGAACGAGAGTGCCACGGCAGACAAAAAGAATAGTGTATGTGCCCAGCCTGTTTCAGGAGGCCCTGCAGCTGGGGGGAGGGGCTGAGGCGGAGAGGACAGGGACGGGGCCACAGAGAGCCAACGGTGGGGGAGCATCAGCTGGGATCCTTTCCCAGATGGTGTTCCTAGACTCAGCCTGCTGTGTGTCAGGGTCGCGATGGAAGGCTCGGTTGGTTTGTTCTCCTGTCCCTGTAGTGCACAGCTAGGGCTGCATGAGGGACACTCACAGTGTGCAGGAGGGCCAGGACTTCCCTTAGCACATTTGATGACTGCTGCTGAGAGTTCAGACCCCTGATCCAGGTCTAGGAATCTGAAGGGAGGAATGTCTCTGGCTTTTCCTTAGGATACCTTGGAAGAATCGGTGATACTCTTCCATCTAACACCTTTTATTTATAAATAGAAACTTGAAGAAACACAAAGTCAATAAGCACAGAACATAAGTTCTAGTCTTAAATAATAATAAATAATAACAACAACAACAATTAGCCATCTTAGCTGGGTAAGATTTCTCTCTTTTGAAAGTTTCTCTAAAACAATGCAGGTCTCTCCAGGACAAGCAGGTTCTAATTGTCACTCTGCAAATAGCCATGGGTTAGAGCCCCGCCCCACACTCGATGTCTAGCCAGCTCAGTAGTCTAGCACACTCATGAGTCTAAAGGCCCCTCCGCTGGCTCTAGATCCCTGGTGAGTGACATGCAGTTCCTCAGAGCAGGCCCACTAAAGACACAGTTATAGAAACTTTTTGGCCTCCTTGTGTGTCTCCTGCAGTTTCTCTGCCCCTAACATGCTTAAAAGAAGCCAGACAATATTAGTACTAAGGTTTGGCAGGCTCTTGCCTTGCTTTCCATCACCTTCGGGACTCAGAGTTGGTGCCACTGACCGGGAAGAAATCAGCCCACTTCTGGGCCCTGGCCTTTGCAGCATCCTCGCTCAGGGTACCTGGCTCTCAAGAAACCTGAACCAGCTTCAGGTGAGTCTTCTCTCTAGCACCCCACCTTGAGGGCAAGCTCAAGTCCTCCTTGGAAGAGGCTGTTTTCTGGAGCTGACTGACAGCACCTGGCAGCTTTCCATCTGTGGTAGAGACTTGAACAGTCAAACCAACCACCAGGAGAGAAAGCCCCATACAAACGGGGGAGTAGACAAGGCGTGATGAGGTCCTCCAGAAAGGTGCTCGGATGAAGGGGTCTGCAGACCCTCCCAAAGGAAAGCCAGCTCTCCCCCTCGCCGTCTCCTAGCCTCTTACCTAATTCTACAAGAAGGACAGTTACTTAGCTTCCACAGGCCTGTGGGAAGGAGGCTTCCCTCGGGCTCGTTTGTTCAGGATCATCATCCAAAACTCAGGTTTCCATGCCATGCCGCACCAAAGACTGGATATGGCTCCATGGTTAAGAACACTAGTTGGAGGCCAGCCTGGTCTACAAAGCGAGTCAAGGATAGCCAAGGCTACGTAAAGAAACCCTGTCTCGAAAAACCAAAGTGAGACAGAGAGAGAGAGAGAGAGAGAGAGAGAGAGAGAGAGAGAGAGAGAAATACTGGTTGGTTTTCCAGAGGAGTTGCATTCGATTCTCAACACCCACGTGGTGGCCCACAACCATCTGTAACTACAGTTTCATGGAATCCAACACTTTATTCTGATCTCCTGGGGCACAAGGCATTCACACAGTACATAGATGTACATGCAGGCGAAATACCATACACATATAAAATAAAAATAAGGATTTAATTTTAAAAATAAATATAAGAACATGAGATACATTAGGATCCTATACTAATAAGGAGAAAACTAGTCCTAAGCCTACAAAGCCATTGACCAGTCCCCTGGTGGAGGGGGGTAGCGGGAGTGTTTCTCAATGGGGCCATTTTGCTCCGTGTCCCCTAGATAACTGGGCAATGTCTGGAGACATTTTTTGAATGTCACAAGTGGAAACATGCCACTGGCATCTAGTGGATGAGGATGATGGACACCTGCTAATTCTACAAGGCACAGAGGGGCCTCCACTATAAGAAGAATTATCCTGCCCCATGTGTCAGTAGTACCAGGGTTGAAAAACCCCACCCTAGGGCTGCATTAAAGTACAAGCCTCTTCCAGGCAGGAAGCAGGTCCTGTCCTTCTTTTATAAGAATGTTCTAGGAGGGGGCTGGAGAGACGGCTCAGAGGTTAAGAGCACTGTCTGCTCTTCCAGAGGTCCCGAGTTCAACTCCCAGCAACCACATGGTGGCTCATGACCATCTATAATGTGATCTGGTGCCCTCTTCTGGCCTGCAGGTGTACATACAGACAGAACACTGTATACATAATAATAAATAAATACATCTTTAAAAAAAAAATGTTCCAGGAAAGTGGCAGGGGAGAGTTAAATGGTTCAGTCCTATTTGTTTCAATTTAATTAAATCTCAGAATACACCACACACACACACACACACACACACACACACACACACACACACACAGAGTTTCTCTCCTAGAGATTCCCTTTAAGTTACTTTTTTGTTCCTGGAAAAAGTTTAGATTTCTTAGCTCTCATTAACTTCCAAAGGAAACTCTGTATAAAATAGACACTAATTGTAAAGGAGCCTCCACTGGAGAGTCTACAAAGAATTGAACCCAAATCACTCAGGGGCTGTGTGTTCAGACAGGCTCATACTGCAGGCCTGAAAGTGCATGTGAGCCAGACCTGGCCCAGCTGGGCTGTGAGAAGCTCTTGTGAGTCCAGGCATCTGTGAGCAGAGGAGGGCGGGAGCTGAGCCCCCTAGGGACTGTCGCTTCACCTCGCCTCAGGACACAGCCTCGTGTGCTGCCTGTGTTTTAGAGTATGACGGAGGGGAACAGTTTGGCCAAGTTTCTATAATCAGCGTCTAAGTGAAGACGTTTGCCTTGAACTGCCTTAGATTCTCCAAGGAGGAAGCTGAGCCTAACCTCACGGAAGCAGCAGCTCTGACCAAGCCATGCAGGGGCGTCTGTGGCAAAGCTGCATCTGGGCTTTGGTCGTAACGTCCCAAGCCAGGAATTAGTCTTCAAGCTTCTGTCTAGAGCCGCCTCAGTCTGCTCCAGCAGGACTCGCAGCACCTACCAAAGCACTCCGCCACGAGCCTGCCTGAAAGGTCTATAGTCTACAAGCAGCTACTCAGACCTGAGCCCATCTAAGAAGATGGCTAATTAGCGCCAGTGCCACAGTCCATCGGTACAAGTGGGGATTACTTTTAGCTGTCATAATCAAATTCCTGCATGGTTTCTTCTGATCCTCTGTAACTGCCCCCAAACACTGACCCTGCAATGTAAAGTCAGGATTGGCAGTTGTTAGTCACCATTTTGAACCATGATACGTTGGCGCTGAGAGGATGTGAGAGCAAGTGTCCAGGCTGGCATCCCGTGGCCAAGGAAACCAGGGCCAAAGAAGGGTGTGCTTTGTTCACATCATATACAAACAACCAGGAGAAAACAATGCAATGCCTTGAATCAAGGTCCCCTGACTTCAGGGAACGCATCTGTTACCCTCTTTCCAAGATTGCATACAGACTACCTCAGAAACAGCTCTTATAACCCTTGGGCCATAAGGAAAATCTTGCCTGATCTGTGTGGGCGATGGCTGTTACCTCCAGGCTTTCAAATTTAAGAACTGAAATCATTCCATACCAGGCACGGCGCCTCATGTCTACAGTCCCAGCCTCCTCTGGAGAGGATGACAAGGTGAAGGCCAGCCTGGATCTACATACTGGGTTGCAAGGCGGCCTACCATACAGGGGAGCTTCGTCTCAAGAACACAGAGAACGGAAGTAGCTTTGTTCAACCCTAAATACGACATAGCCCACTTACAGGAATGGGAAAGGAGATTGCTGTGCCTAGAATACAGGACAAGTGAAAACGTCCCGGGCAGTCAAGGAATTCCCTAGAAAACCAGCGGCTTGTCACAGTCTTACAGGGTCCAGGTTGTAGGAAGGGCCGCCCTGTTCCCAGATTGTGTTTCAGACTCAGAAACCAACGAGAATGGGAAAGACCTTAAGTGAGTGGTCTCTGGAGAGGGGAACACATGACACAAATCTTCAGACATGAGGCTAGCCCACGGAGCTAGCCTACAGACACAATGCTGGCCATGTCGGAGGGTCAGCTCAGAAGGGCAGATTTCTCATGCCTTCTGCCGAGGGCTTTGAAATACAGTCCTCGTTGTCTCGTGACTAAGAGGAGCAAGTGACAGTTATACTCTCATATAATAAAGGGACAGGTTCCTCGGACAGGTGGGCCTCTGTATGTTGTTTTAGAATGTGAATGCCTGGCCCCATCGATCCATGTATGCGTCACATAAGGAGGTGATGGGGGGCACTTCAGCAGACTCCCACTGCTTCTCACCATCCAAGACCCCCACGTTTAGCAAAGCCCAGGAAGGTGTGGTGAGAAGGTTGATCTCAGAGGCTCAAACGTGGGTGTGGACGGCAACAGCCCTCCTTGTCCCTTCTGCTCCCCCTGCCCCCACTTTCGGTGTCCTGAACAAGTGAAATGTTCATTTCTGCTCCCCAGTAGTTACAGACTTAGAAGGAACAATACATCCCTAGGCGTTGAATAAACAAAACTATTTAAGATTTATTTAAGTTGGAGTCTGTTTGCTGGTGCAAGCTCCAAGATTAGGCTGAAAAAAGAAAAGGCTGTGACCCAGAGTGCTGTCTTGCCTAACGGTCTGCTGTGGCCGGGAACAAGGCTTGTATCCTTGATCTTACAGAGAAGCGTCTATGGGCACTTGCAGTGTGTAATCATCTCGCTAAGCCGAGGGCACGGTGTTATGTAGCCCTTGATGCCAAGAGAGTCTACGGTGGGAAGTTAGAAGCTTCTCCTCGAGTGTTTCAGGATAAGGGATTGCTCTTCAGAGCAGAGAAGACCCCGAGAATGTCTCATCCCCACCTATGGATGACTCCCAGCCTTCATAAGAGCTCTGGCCCGGGTACCTCAAGGTCCTTGCCTGGCCTTCCTTGCCAGGACATGGCCTGGTGAGCATTGAAGGGCGCCTACAGCAGCCCACACACCAAAGCTCCCGGACCCACGCTGGTTCCTCAGCCGGTCTCCTAAGGGCACCTTTCTCACCTTGTCGGAAGGAGATGTACACCAGCCTCTCGTCAAACTTCTGGACCTTCCGGAAGTTGTTGACCATTTCTCTGGGGGAAGGATCGTCCATGTGTGTGAAGTACAGAGCGGTCTCCAGAGCTAGCAGCTGAGAGAGAAAGTGAAAACAGGGCCTCCTGAGCGGATGATGCTTGGTGGCCTGACCTCCTGGGGAGAGGACTTGCTGGGAAAGCCCTGGAGTCAGCCCGTGAGATGCTTGGCAGAAAGCATTTGACAGCAAAGGGGCGGAATCTGCCCCAAATGAAGGGAAAGTCTAAGAGAAGGAGGACTCCTCAGCCTCTCACCAAGACCACTTTCCTTTCAGGACCCTGAATTGGAAAGCGACTCTTCAAGCAGAAGAGGTGGGGGGAGGGGTGGTGGCTGGGCTTGTTTGTGTAGTCCAATTAGAATAAAAGACAGTGGGTAGAGGCCCTGACATTTCCACACCCCCATGGTTACGCTACAACCCGTTTCTATGGCAGCGTCTGGGTTAGGCTGTAGCTGCCTCCCCACACCTCTTCTTCAGCTCGGCCCCTCTCCTGTCCGCCCACCAGCTGCCATTTATTGAGGTTTCTCAGCTCAAAAGTTCATAGCAAAGAGCAGGCGTTTGACAGCGAGGGCTGGCTAGGATTGGGGTGGGCTGGTTGTTATGCAGCTCCGTCCAACCTCCGCCACACTCCACACTTCTTCGTGGTTTTAGGTTGTGGGGTAGCAAGATGAGAGACTTCTGGCATGGCATGGCTCCCCAGCTCACACCACCTGACCGTGAGCTCCAAGGGCAGCGCCTCTCACCGCTGCAATCCCAGGGCCCGCGTGTTAACTTGGTGTGACTTTATTCCAGCCCACCGAAGGAGCCAGGCTCTCTCCCACCTAAACAGCGAAAGCCATCCAGCCACTGTGGGGCTTGAAGCTCTCTTTAAAGAGCTGAGGGAAGTGTGTTCATCTTCCTGGCTCAATGTTTAACTCCTCTTAGCGCTTACCCTGTAATTTCTACAGTGTTTCCCTGGCAGGTCCATCTGGAGAGGCTCTGAAGAGCTACTAATGGACCTCTGAGGAAACCAAGTCCTTGATTAGAACAGCTTAAGGGCAGGGACCATACAGACTCCGGCTTGCTACCTGTTCCTGGGAAATCTGCACAGGGTTTCGGAAAACTGTCCAGAGCACGGTAGGGTAGCAAGGAGGTGTCGTCAGGGACCCTTCGTAGCGGTAATACTCGCCAGGGCTCTCGGGTAGAAGTTCTTCAACGTTGAATCCCGGGATGGGCACTTGCTGGCCTGGAGAGGGAGATTGGGTATGAAAGTGTCAGCCTAGCTCCCGGTAAGAGGAGGCATAGCTAAGCACAGTCGCTGAGCTCAAACACCCAGATTTCAGCCTCAGTGAATGCGCTCTTTTCTGGGTGCCCACTCCTCATGCTGCTGTGAAGGTGGCACAGGTGTGACCACATCCTGTGTAACGGTGAATGAATAAGTGGCCCCTCACCTTTGTACTTAACATGCTGAAGGTGACTGAAGATCTTGTCATATGACGGATTGGCGGAGCCTATCTGCAAGAGAGACCAGGCAGGTTGAGCTGGGACAGTTAGCATCAGAGGGCTGGGCTGGAGGCCTCCCCTGAGGATCTGCCTTACAAAGAAACTTCTGACCCATCGCCAGACTGCTGAGAGTTAACATAGCAGTCTGGACCTTCAGCAGCAAATGATACCTAGTTTTCAGCTTAAGACACCAGGCTCGAGTGTCCCGGTATATCGGGTGTGTTCCTGGTTATCTGACAGGAGCCCGAAGACTTCAGCCCGCCCATTTAACCTGGAATTTAGGGGAACTTATAGTTCACAAAAGCCAAGCCAGATAAGTAAGCACATTGGGAAACGGGAACCAGTTGCCTCACTGAGCGAAAACAAAGCAAGCTGATCAGAAGTCATTCCTTTCTCAACCTGTCCCCAGCCCTACCAAGTTTTTGAGATTAAAATCTTGATATGTAGCCCGTACTGACTTTGAACTCCCAGCTGTCCTCCTGTCTCAACCTCTAACCTGTTGGGATGATAGGCTCCATTCTTGTTTTCTAAAGACTAAATAATTCATCGCAGAATGAATTAAATAACTCACTCCAGAATAGTTTGGATGCTAGGTATTGTATGCATGACAGACGCATCTGATGGTACAGGATGGTGCCCTGCCCAGCCAGGTGACCTCAGACCAAGCGACAGGGCTAGAGACGGGGCTCATATTTCTAATGTCACAAAAGACATGTCTTTTTCAGCTGCCTAGATACAGAAAAGGCTTCCTCTGAGCAAAGAGACAAGAGGCCTTATGAGGAGTAACCTCCTGCTCTAGAGGCAGACCCCTCCAGGAGCCGCTCACTGTGGACTGCTATGCACAGAACACAGGCCTGGTCCTGACACCACCCCTGGACAGACTTCACCCAGAAAGTCCTTTGAACACATCCTACCTCGATGAGAACAGCAAGGACAGCGAGGCCTTCGGACTTGACACTGGCGGAGCTGAAGTCAGGGTACAGGTCAGAGTTATAATGGACGATGTGCAGCTGCAATGGGAAAGAAGGGACGCATGAGGGGACACGCGACTCACAGGAGCCTTTTGTTTCTGCAGAAGACTTGAACCAACTAGAGAGATAGACATCTGTCGCTCCCCTACCTCCAAAGAACCGACTCCCTACCCTTACCACCCATCCCCAGTTTCCTCTTTTCCTCACCCTGTAGCGCAGGCCACATCCTATCTTATTCCTTGGACCCCTCATGTCTGATAAGGCACCTGGAAAGTAGCAGCCGTACAGTAGACATGAGTGAATGAATGAATGGATGAATGGGTGAATGAATGACTTGGATGTTTTGGATCTCTTCTCCCTTTGATTTTTTCCGGGAGCCAAGTGGTCTTCTGTCATCCAGCATCTCTTATGCTTGATCTGGAAGCGGTAGGGGCGAGGCTGGAAACCAGCTGCCAGCTACAGCCTAATCATAACTGATAAAGCACAGAACACTGGCGTTTATATCCCTCAGGCAGACTGACCCACAGCATGGCTTTCACCAGCTCAGTTCTTATGTCAGAGTTTACGAGTCCATAAAGCAAGAGTGGCTTTCCCACAAATGCAGACTTCCGTTTTTTCAAAATAAAATTCTAAATGATGGCGTTTTTTATCAGATCAGAAAACTAATTACTAAGGCAAAGAGAAGTTCTTGAGAAGTCCTAGATTTAGAAAATCTAGGCACATGTTATGATCATCGTTATTAGAAATTCTGGTGACGTTTAAATCTGCCTTTTAATCCTGAAGATAGGATTGCCTCGCTTTCCGAAGGCTTTGTACTAGACGGCTCTAAGTCAAACACGTGCATTTTTATCCCATGCCCCTGAGGGCCCCTATTGCATATGGAGATCTGTATCTAGAGCTCTTTTTCCCCTCCCCTAGTTATTCTTCATCTCCATCTTCTAAAGAAATTCAACATAAGATCAATTTTTTAATGCCATTATATGGCTGTCTTGCTGATTTCCTCTTTATTTTCATTTTCTTACATGGGTGGATGTTTTACCTGCATGTGTATCTGTGTACCGCATGCATGTCTGCTTCCACCGGAAGTCAGGCGAGGGCATTGGCTGTGAAATGCCAGGTGGGGGCTGGGAATCGAACCAGGATTATTCTGGGGGTGATGGGCAGAATCTCACTGTATAGCTTCTGCTGGCCTTGCGCCTCAGTCTCTGGAGTTCTAGGATTCCAGGCACACACGGCCACATCTGACTTTCACGTTATTTCTGGTAAGGATTCCTTAGAAGGCTCTTGCCTCACTATCTTTCCACATACAGGATGGCCTAGCACGTCTTTGAATGGCTTGGAGAAACAGAGTAGACTTCTATTTGTCTACATTACCCAAGAGCCTTATTGCTTGACCTTTGACCCCTGTGGTCTGCTTCAGCTCTTAATGTATTCAGACTAAATTTTAAAAAGGTTAAAAGCTAACCTAGGTCTATGTGCATTCCCTGGTCAGGGACTTTAGAGTGAGTCTCCAGTGGTCCCCACCCAACAGAACCACTACTTCAAAGAGATTCCTGATGCTTTCTCTCCACTATCAGTAACCTTGGCCCATCAGGCTTGGTCTGATGACTACCTCAAGAGCAGAGTATGCAATAACTAGTAATAGCTTTTTTTTAAGATCATATTTTTATTTCATCTAGGCTTAGTGGCACATGCTTTCAATCCCAGCACTCAAGAGGCAGAAGCAGGAGGATTTCTGTGAGTTCAAGACCAGCCTGGTCTATATAGTAAGATGTAGGCCAGTAAGGGCTACATAGTAAGAATTTTGTCTCATGTTAAAAAGATTGTGTGTGTGTGTGTGTGTGTGTGTGTGTGTGTGTGTACACGTAAGTGCAGTGTCTGAGGAGGCCAGAAGAAAGCATCAGATCCCCTGGAGGTAGAGTTCCAGGCAGTTGTGAGCTCCCTAAATGAGTGCTGGGCACCAAACTCACGTTCTCCGTAAGAGCAGTGTGCTCTCCTACTTACCGAGCACCCTCTCCAGCACCCCAGAAATATTTTTAAATGTGTAAACTCTCCAAATCTACCACCTAGCTGCCACTTTCTTCTCCCAGGGGGAAGCAGAAGCCTCAACATTGCAATTAGCTTGCAAGAAATTGCAGCTTTTGAGCTCCAGGGAAGCAAGGGTCTGCTCTGAAACACGTGCACCTCCAGCTGTGCCATCCTATGGGGCCAGAATCACAGCCTCTTCACCCTTGGAACAAACCTGTAGTTAGCCTGAGCCATCCGGCAGTTCAGCAGTTGTGAGCAGAGAGGACCATGGTTATATCATTATTTACCATGGGATCTTCTGGGTGATCAACAGCATTTGCCTCTTCCACTTTATTTCCCAGCATGCTCTCAAAGCCACGCCCACCAACTCAGACCTCGGAGTGCAAGGACTTAGGAGCCCCTTACCATCCTACCCCATCACCAGCCTGTGGCACAACAAAGACATTCTGTCTTTCTTCTCATTCTCTTTTGGCACTCTAGGCTAGAATCTCAGGGTGATACAGCACAGTGCTGCGCCCACATCCCAAACCATTTTCAGAGAATCTCTGATCAAAGTGATGCCCTGCACATCTCTCTGTGTGAGTGTGTGTCGAGGGGTGTCTGGTTTTTCAAGACAGCATTTCCCTGTGTAGCCTTGGCTGTCCAGGCTGGCCTCGAACTCACAGAGACCCACTTGCTTCTGCCTCTCCAAGTGCTGCGATTACAAGCGTACCACTCTGCCCAGTGCCCTGCACATCTTACTGCCAGTTACTCTTTAAATCTATGGAAAACTACAAGGGCAGCCCTGGGTCAGTGTGCTCATATTCCCAAGTACGATGATATGGGGAAGACACTCGTTAAGTAGCATGATGCGTGACGACTGAAAGGCACAGAGGGACAATGAGCCTGTGGCAGCCAGGCAAACCGTGAGGTCCTCATCCGTGCAAAGCAGGAGGATACCCAGAAAAAGGCCACATACATCCCGCCGTGCCATCTGCAAGGTCAGCCTTCCCAATAGCACCACACAGTAAAAGAAACAGGCAGCCTCGCTGTGCTCCAGCAAAGGAAGTGACGAGGGCATCCGGATAAGTGCAGAGCAGTGAGACCCTCCCATGCGGCTGACAGGAAAAGCTACGAAGGCTGCTCTATCCCCCAGCAGCCACGGAGAGAGGAGCCAGCGCCAGGCTCTCTCTACCTGACTGGCCGTTCACTCACCTCAGCGGCAAAGTGCTTCCCACTCACGGTGTGTTCGGAGCCATGGGGGTCATTGCGGTTCCCCCAGTGCAAGTGCAGCTGCTCCGCCCTGTACTGGTGGGGCTGGAGGCCCCGGATGTACATGTCTGAGTCCAGATTCAGTCGCACTGTGAGGAATGGAGGAGCAGCCTTCAGAGCCCTGGCCAGATCAACCCTGCCAGAGAGCAGACAGGCAGGCAACCCCTGTGCAGGTGCAAGCGGCCACAGGAGCAAGATGCAGAGACCGGAGCAATGGTGCCTGCAGATCGCAGACACGGCCTCTCTTCCTAGTGCAGCGCTAGTGACACCAGCACCATCTTGGACCTCCCTGGAAAGCATCAACTCTAGGCCAATGTGGGTGTTTCTTATCTTTGTCTACTATAATAGAGCCTACAGCAAAGAGCTTTCTAAGTTGGAAAATTACAAGGACAATTGCTATTTGAAAAGCAATTACTATTCAACAGACTCTGATGTACCCAATCTCTAGTGTTCAAGGACCAGACCAATAGGTCCCTCTTCCAAATGAAACTCAGGCGAGTTAAAATTCCTGTCCAGTCGGATGACTCATTCGTGTGTGTAATGGCTAGTCTTGGTTGTCTACCTAACTACATCTGGAATCACCTAAAACCTAAGCAACTGGGCAGGCGCTCTTGTAACAATTTCCTTGGTTGGATTATTAAAGTGGAAAGACTCACCCTAAACCTGGGCAGTGTGTGTGTGTGTGTGTGTGTGTGTGTGTGTGTGTGTGTGTGTGTGTGTATGTGCGCGCGCGCGTGCATGCATGTGTGCGCATACGTGTGTAGCCAAGCCACGATTCAAACCCAGTCCATCTGACTCTAAACCGTGAGTGTCCACTGTAAGCAACTGGACTGCTGGTGCCTTGAATAGTTCGTGATAACCTAGAACTCACCCTAGCAGCTTAGCTAATGGACCAATGGGATCAGACCTATCTCCTCCCTCTCCCTCCCACAAGAGATGTGCTGCGCAGGAAGACTCACTGGATCCAGGGCTTCTAGCAGCCCCCTCCACCCTGCCCCACCCCACACATGAGACAGTGGGTCAGCCATGCCTCACAGCTTCCTTCTAGCCCCGTCTCCTGGGTGCTTCAGGGGAGCCCCTCCTGGCCACATGGCCAGGGAGTCCAAAGAGACTCAGACTGCCTCTCAGTGTCTCTGAGGTCCCTCCCTTACCTGAATGGCCATCATTGGTCAAGTTCAACATCTTCTCAACAGACACATTGTAACCTTGGAACTGGAGGGGTGCGAGGCTGGCATCGTACTGCAGTATGTCGCTATGGAGGTCTATCGGGGACTGCAGGAGGCCTCCACACGACGGGTACTTCTTGGGCCAGTTCTTTTCCCCAGCAGGACCTAGGAGAGACTCAAGATCAAGCTCAGTTTTCCACACGAAATTTTCCTCACCTTCTAATCTCTGTTTATACGATGGTTTCTTATTACTTCTTTCCTTTATCGCTCCATAGACAGCCTCACTATTCTACAAGAGGCAAGCAGCAAGTATAGACGTGCGGACCCCATGGCATCCTTGTGGACCTAATCTAAGAGTGGTGAGAGTCGGAAGAAATAGTCTGTGCCCTTGTTCATTGTGGGTGCTGTGAGGGAGAAGAGTTGGCCCTAGTCTTAGAGGTAAACTGTTCAAGACCTGGAGACACCAGATTACAGAATCAGGCCTAGCAAGCACTTTCAAAACCACCTGCTGTGAAAGTGCTGTGCAGGATAAAAGACTAGAGTAGCCCAGGCCAGAAACGAGAGCCCCCACCCAACCTCCACTTTGTTGCCATGTCGACGCAGTACGTATCCTCGCTACACGAAGACCAGGGACATCCAACAATATACCATCTGCTTGTTGAGCATCTATTACGAGCCATAAATGACCCTAGGTCTCGAGGCTACCAGGTTGGATGCTGTGGGGACATCCTAGCTGGTACTCTAGTGGGGAGAATTTGATGAATCTGCTGAACTGTGCTAGGTTGGCGAAACCAGTGTCCGACTGACCACAGCTCAAGAAGGTCTCTGAGGCCGGTGGGTTCACAGGGTGATGTTCCTGATAGGAAACCCTGGGGATAAAGACTCTGATACCCACATCTACAGTGCAAGATGCAAGCCCAAAGGGGTGCTTGAAAAATATTGAGTAATTATAGCCCTGGCATCACAAAGCCAAGCACGGCAGGGCTTTAACCAGAAGGAAGCCTGGTCATACTACAGTTGAATTATTGCAACAAAATTGACAAGTCCTCAGTGAGGAGAAACAGGCTTAAAAGTAAAAAGCACCCGGGGGCACACACTCCTTGCTATAAATAACAGCTAGCTGCCGCTCCTCTGTGAGCGGAAACAAACATTTCATGGGCAGATAAACCAGTGATTCTCAACCTGAGGGTCAAACGACCCTTTCACAGGGTATTCTAAGAAGACTTCCGGAAAACACAGATATTTGTTTACATTACGATTTGTAACAGTAGCAAAATTACAGTTATGAAGTAGCAGTGAGAATAATTTTGTGGTTGGGGGCAGGGGGTCACCACAGCATGAGGAACTGCTAAAGGATTGAAACATTAGGAAGGTTGAGAACCACTGAAAACTATGCTAACTCCCACAGGGGAAAGTCCTGAAAGAATGTAAATCTGTGTTTAAAAGATTACCTTCCATGGTAATTAAACGGATTTCCAGGCTACTCCCAGATATTTCCCCAAAAGAACTGAGATCCTGGCAGTCTAAAGGAGGAAACTGTTGAAACTGTGTCCCATGTAGTCTTTATTAGACGGCCAAGTCACACTAGGTATTTGGGGGCAAGAAAAATAAGCATTTTAAAGAGAGCAGAGTCAGTGTGGGCAAAGCTTTCAGTAGAAACTGCAGTGAGAACACTGGACCAGGAACGTCCAGAGAACAAGGCTGCAGCACCGCCTGTGCCACTGCCTCGGTGAGTGGCCACAGCCAGGTCATCATACTCACTGGAGCTGCTGCCCGCTTTGATAGAAATGGCAAGGTTGGATACTGTCCATATTCTGAAAGATCCCTTCTGGCTCCTAAGATCCAAGACTTACGAAGACTGCAGGCCAAAACACCCTCACCCTCTGCACTGGGCAAGCTGCAACGGCTTGCTGAGGCTTGCTCTTATCAAGGCAGCTCCAGTGCGTGTGCTAAGATGCCCAGTGGGAACCAGCTTTAGAAGTGAAGGCACAGGACGCCGGTGTCCCTGGCCTGGCTGGGGTCCCAGTCCTGGTCTCTACCCGCCAGCAAGCTAGTCATTGGCACCAGGCATGGGCCTCGCAGGAACAGGGTCTACAAAAGCCCTTTCCATTCCTCCTGCTGCTTTCACTATCGGCAGCGTGGTTTACTTATTTTTAGTGGTTTTTGATCCTTCTGAAATCTGTGAAGTTGACATAGCCTGTGAAGTTGACATAGCCAAGGGGAGAAGATGAAAATATTTTTGTAGATGAAATACTGAGATGAAGCAATTTGTCCAAGTTAGACTTTGGCTTAACACCAGAGTTACCTGGCTCAGATTACAAATTGATGCCTTCTCTCAGGGTGTTCATCAGGGAGGGCATCTGCGTCTGCCTCCTCCTCTGCCCGACATTCCCATCCCCCACAGTTCCTACGGTGCCTGGAGCACGCCAGGTCCTCCCGCCAGATCCTCCCGCCAGGTCCTCCCGCCAGGTCCTCCTGCCAGGTCCTCCCGTGTCTACTAACTCTCCCTCCTGTTTCCTGCTTATTTTTCTCTAAGGGGATTCCATTACCCATCTGAAGTCCCTGCACAGCGGTGAATATGCAGAACCCTAGTGCTGCTCACTCCTCCCACCCTCCCCCTCCCTCCCTCCCTTTTCCTCTCCTTTCTCCTTTTCTTTTTTTTAATTTTAAATTTAAAGTTATTTATAATTTATTCAGATTATCCTTTTTTCTATTCTTTGTTCCTTTCTTTTTCTTTCGTGTGTGTGGTGTGTGTGTGTGTGTGTGTGTGTGTGTGTGTGTGTGTGTGGTGTATGTGTGTGGTGTGTGTGTGTGGTGTGTATGTGTGTGGTGTGTGTGTGTATGTGGTGTGTGTGTGTGTGGTGTATGTGTGTGAGTGTGTGTGTATGTGTGTGTAGGTTCATGTGAGCTTCTGGAGAGAATCTCCTGCCTCTGTTTTCCATCTCAGAGTAGAAGTGCTGGGATTACAGACGTGTGCCATCATATCATGCTTTTTGACATAGGTTTCAGGAGCTGAACGTCTGTCCTCAGGCTTTCACCGTTAGCACGTTTACCCGCTGGGCCATCTTGCTGGTCCTCTGTAATCCTAGTTCTTGTGAGGTGAAGGCAAGAGGACCAAGAGCTCAAAGCCAGCCTTGGCCACACAGTGAGTGTGAGACCAGCTTGGCTGCATGAGACCCTGCCTTGAAAAGAAAGAAAAGAGTTTGAAAATATCACTTGTTCAGGCTCCGACTAGCTCTCCTTAGCTTCTACGTTCCCGTGTGTGAGGACTGGATCTGGGCGCTGGGACGACTTGCTGACAAAGGAAACCTGCTTTCCGTCCTACAGTGTGGGATGTGACCTGGTAAATATGACTTCACAGAGTTCATAGACCAACCACTGCCACAACCACCAGCTTATGGCTCTCGTCCCCTTGCACAGCTGGGGACACAGTCATACAGCCTTATGACTTCCTGGCTTGAGAGAGAGACACACGGCACCTACACAACCAAAACCTAACATGGCAGTGGCTCGCTCTCTCCCATTGTTCTCCAGTTTCTTTCCAGCCCGTGTGACCTGCAGCCACGGTGAGCATGGGAGGTCACTGAAGGCTAAAATTTCTCAACTGAATCTCAGCTTTCACAATTTTTTTTTTTTTGATACAGGGTCTCTCTGTGTAGCCTTGGCTGTCCTTTACTCACTTTGTAGACCAGGCTGGCCTTGAACTCACAGCGATCCACCTGCCTCTGCCTCCTGAGTTCTGGGATTAAAGGCGTGCGCCATCACGCCTGGCTCACAAACTTTTTTTTTTTTTTTTTTTTGCTTTTTAAATTTATATATTAATTTTGGGTATATGAGTGCTCTGCCTGCATGTATACTTGCCCTGCATGCCAGAAGAGGGCATTAGATCACATTATAGGTGGTTGTGAGCCACCATGTGGTTGCTGGGAATTGAACTCAGGACCTCCGGAAGAGCAGACAGTGCTCTTAACCACTGAGCCATCTCTCCAGCCCTTCTTTCTTTCTTTCTTTTTTTTTTTTTTTTAACTGAGATAATGCTGGCCTTGTGCCTCTGATGCTCTGCCCCCATCTCTCCAGGCTTGGGATTACAGCATGCACCACCACGCCTGGTTTATGTGGCGCTACGGATCAATCATTCTACCAACTGAGCCACACACCCAGCCGCAGCGTTCAGACTCTAGCCAAATGTTCTTTGCCGGAGAGCCAGTGCTGGGAGCAACCCTCACAAAGCAGCTAGCGCAAACACTTGCCTTGGCCTTGGCTTTCCACGGTACCTCCTCCATTGGTCGGACCCCTATCCCCACCCCATGGCCAGGAAGGAGGCGATGTATACCTCAGCTCTTGTCTTCTCAAGTAAAAGCCGGGCATTGTTTCTTTCCAGTCCATGAATCTCCCTACTGGTGCCAGAAAAGGAGTGGACAGATCTTTGTTTTGAAATATAAAGTAGGATTAACATTGAGCAACTCAAAAGGCCTAGCAAGACTTCTGACTGGGAATTGTGAGGCCCTGGGTACAGGATCTGCGTCATCTGAGGGCCGGAATAGTATTTCAAATGTATCCAACGGCAGAGAGAGACAAGCAAGGCAAACGCCATATCACCCAGCTGTGACGGTTTACGAATCACAGCCTGGCCTGTTTCATCTTCACCATCTGCCTGGATAACTGTGAAACAAGCCAGGTTGGTTTCATCTGTGCATGTCTCAGTAAGCTTTCCTAAACCATGGGAGCTCAGAGCAAAAGCTCAAATGCCATAGTCACCCCTGCCAAGTTAAGTTAGAATTTCATATTACCAAATCCGGTCAGTATCCAGTTCTACAGCTAGATCGCTCCCCCCCCCCCCCACCCAGGAAACAAAGTTGGAGCTTATTAAGAAACAATGCTAACAGACTTATGTGTGAGTTTTAGGGGACAGAGAAGTGCACTCAGGAAAAGGACAATATGGACCCAAAACACAGGTGCAGACTTCCAGGGTGACGTGTATTTAAGTGTCTTAGCATTAGCCCTAGATACAACATCGGTGGCTTCTGAAGCTACGTTGTTCAAAGGGTTTCAAAGCCCTTTTCTTTTTTTCTCTTAGTAAACGTCATCGTTGGGTGGCTTCTGACAGTACTGGGTGCTACAGGTTGACAGATTAAACACAGAGGCCGTAGGGGACTACGGAATCTTTACTAGATCTATGCTACAAGAAGTCCAGACATGTTTTCTGGCACATAAGCATGGCACATGCTCATGTTTGTAGGATTCTCTGGAGGTCACAGCTGGGGAAGAAGTAAACGTAAATCCAGAGGTCGTGAGCCAGTGAGGCGGCTCTTCGTGGGAAGAGCTCACTGCACAAGCCTGATGACCTGGGTTCGAGTCCGGGAGCCCATGTAAAGGTGGAAGCAGAGGACTGACCCTACAGAGTTGCCCTGTGTGCCCACATATATACATCATACACCACATGATAATTTGTGCTTAGGGTTTAAGCATGTTTATTGCTTTTTAAACTTCATTCCTTGTACATGTATGTGCACCTGCTCATGCCTGTGTGTGTGAATACTTGCATGCCGCTGAGTTCATATAGAGTCAGAGGACAGCCTGTGGGTCCTAGGGATTACACTCGGGGCAGCAGGCTTGTTAGCAAGTATCTTTAGTCACTGAGCCATGTCAGGAGTCCTTCATTGCTATTCAGCATTCTTTTAAGTTAGTAGCAGTAGTGGTGGTGGTGGTGGTGATTAACCTATGGTCACATGCATGTCAGTCAAGTTCACTACCACTGAACTGCAGCCTTAGCCTTTGCTATTTTAACATTCTTACTTGCAATATCTTTATAGAAAAGAG
This sequence comes from Acomys percivali, assembly GCA_907169655.1. Taxonomy (NCBI): domain Eukaryota; kingdom Metazoa; phylum Chordata; class Mammalia; order Rodentia; family Muridae; genus Acomys; species Acomys percivali. The sequence continues at coordinate 121,546,454 of OU015749.1, read as the reverse complement.
AATAGTCTCTGTGGGCAACATCCATGGTGAATTTTAGTGATGTTAAAATTCTTGGCTCTCAGCTAAAGAAAGGCTTCCACCAGTCTCCAAAGTGAGGGACTCCTTTCCCTTCCTTTTTTTTGGGGGGGGGTTGGTTTGGTTGTTTGTTTTGGGGGGGTTGTTTGTTTGTTTTTCCATACAGGGTTTCTCTGTGTAGCCTTGGCTGTCCTGGACTCACTTTGTAGATCCGCCTTCCTCTGCCTCCTGAGTGCTGGGATTAAAGGCGTGCGCCACCACGCCTGGCTAAAACCAAGATTCTTGACTGTGCAGAATGAAGTAATTTCAGTATGAAGCAAAGTTGGAGTTGATAATGAAACAGTTTTAACAGACTCAAAGCATGGATGATGTCAGGAGGAGAGAGGACACTAAGGGATCCATGCATGGATCCAAGGCATCAGAGCAGACTGCTTGAGAGAGAGTTCCCAGATTATAACTTTTTAACATTTTTGTTTTGTTTGTAAAATTTAGTATTCAGTAAGATTCACACATCGCAACATTCAACATGCTGGGCCTAGATCACAGCTTGATGGTGTGGTGTCTCGTCAGAGAACACCTGGGCCTCACTCCCCCAACACTCAAAACCTCAGCCAGGTGAGCCGTGTTTGCCCTCTGCTCCCCGGTGAGCAAGTCACAACGTTCCATGACCACCTGCTTCACCTCAGGCTAGAGCCTCGTCACATCACTCCATCACCCCGGAGGGGCCCTCCACTCCACCTCAGGTTAGACCCTCGTCACATCACCCCGACACTCCGGAGGGGCCCTCCACAGCTGCCCAGTCTCTACCTTCCTTGTCAGCCACGGGGAAGCAGACACTGGCTTCAGCAAGATTTGAACTGAGTGTTGAAACACAGATGCGCTCCGGAAAGGCACAGATTTTCAGTAAGGGGCGTTTGTGAATTTGTAGGCACAGCATGTTCAGACATTGGAGAAGCAGACCTGACCAGGAGCCGGGAAGTGGGAGGGAGCAAGTTCCAGCCTGTAAGATCAGAATTCATCCTGGGCTATAGAAGACACCCACTGAGGGTTGGCGGAATGCTGCCGACCAGAGCACAGCAGCCTGTCTGGAGATGGCACTCAGATAACGAAAACCCCAAGCAGATATCCAGAGCTTCTGCAGGCTGCAAAGATGATGAGAGGGGCAGATCAGCTTTGGGAAGCCGGCAGCCTGAATGCCTGGCATTCTGAAATGGACTCAGCCAGAGCAAGCCAGCCATCCTAAGAACAAAGGTGTGGTCTGCAGCCCTGTACTCATCTGTAGCTATTTTTTTAAAAAAATATACATTGTATGGGGCTGGAGAGATGGCTCAGAGGTTAAGAGCACTGACTGCTCCTCCAAAGGTCATGAGTTCAATTCCCAGCAATCACATGTTGGATCACAACATCTGTAATGAGGTTTGTATACATAATAAATAAACCTTATATATATATATATACATTGTTTCTTGTCCTTTGTTTATGTTTTGTTTGAGACAGAGTCTTACTGTGTAACTTTGGATGGCCTGGAACTCACACCAGCTGGTCTCAAACTTGGGCAAGCCTCTAGTCTCTTGACTCTGCAGTGCTGGGGTCACAGGCCACATGCGGCCATGTTTAACTGATTATGTCTTACTTTGTTTCTTCTCCCCACCCCCCCACCCCGTGACAGGGTCTCTCTGTGTAGCCTTGGCTGTTCTAGACTCACTCTGTAGACCAGGCTGGCCTTGAACTCACAAAGATTCACTTGCCTCCTCAAGTGCTGGGATTGCAGGCATGCACCACCCCACCCGGCTTTATTTTGAATTTCAATTACAGAAATGTAAAGCATTAACAAAAGTCAAGATACATAGTGTGGGCTGGAGATGAAGCAAGATGGGAGATGGTTTACCTCAGTCCTCAGCACTGCACAACTCCAGGCATGCCTGCACTCCCAGGACTCAGGGGCTACAGTAAGAGATCAAGGCCAACCTAGGTTACAAGAGGCCCAATGAGGGGGAGGGGGAGAGAGGGAGCGAGAGAGGGAGAGAGAGGGAGAGAGAGGGAGAGAGAGAGGGAGAGAGAGAGGGAGAGGAGGTGAGGGGAGCATACAGTGTGATGGCCATCTTTTATGACTTCAGTAGTTTGATCTGTACCCCAGCTTCCTCCACTCCCTTCTCTAACTACAGAAGAAAATCTAATCTCGACTAGTTTTATGTCAACTGGACACAAACCACAGTCATTTGGGAAGAGACTTCAAGTTAGAAAATGCGCCCACCAGATTGGCCTGTGGGCAAGTACTGTTGGGGCATTTTCTTGATTAATGATTGATGCACTTGGCCCTGGTTCACCGTGGGTGGTGCCACCCGTGGTCAGGTGATCCTGGTTTGTATAAGAAAGCAGGCTGAGCAAGCCATGGGGAGTGAGGCAGTAAGTGACATCCCATGGCCTCCTCTTTAGTTCCTGCCTCTGCGTTCCTGTCTTGAGTCCTGCCCCGAATTCCTCTAGGGATGGAGTGTGACTGAGAGTTGTAAGCTGAGACAAACCCTTCACTCCCCAAGTGCTTTTTGGTCACAGTGTTTTATCACAGCAATAGAGACTTTGACTGTGACACTGTTGATACTTATGTATCGTTAAAGGTAAGGGTTCTTTAAACCATAATCTCATTTCACATGTAAAACCTGTTTATAATTCATTAATATTATTATAAATATCCAGTGACTTTTCAAATTTCTCTGATGATCTCATAAAGCAACTTTAGGAGTCTGTTTGTTGCCTCAGGGCTCAGAAGGCATCTAGCTAGGCACAGAGTGTGTAGACACACTTACTGCTCTGAGTAAATTTATGCAAGTGATTGAAAGATAATTTTATAACCTGTTTGCAGACATGATGTCTGGGTAAAAAAATGTATGGGTTAAGTAATTTCTTACGTTTATATGCCTGATACATCCACATTATAGCATGTATCATAATAATAAAAAGCATGAACCATGTAATTACCCATAAGGCTTTGTTTACAGTTTCTTGCTGGCTATCCTGTGTGCTCAAGATTAATAACAACTTTTTATTATTTTTAATTATGTGTATGAGGGGGGGTGGGTGCAAGTGTGTGCATGTGAGTGCAGTGCCCACAGAGGCCAGACAAAGAAGTTGGATCCCTAGAAACCGATGTTAAAAGCTGTTATGAGCTATTTGTCGTGAGTGCTGGGATTCAAACCCAAGTCCCTTGCAAAGATTCCTAACCACTCATCCATCTCCCCAGCCCCACAGTTTTAAAGAAAATATATTTTGTTTGTGACTTGACAGGGTCTTATGGAATTTGGACTGACAACAATAATAAAAAGAAAAATATATATTTATTGTCTCTGATTTTGAAGTTGGTCTTTAGAGTCTTTTTTAAACATTGCTTTCTCAATCTTGCCTACTGCCCCCAACTTTTGGTCACACTCTTTGAGGTCAGTGCCCTGAGCAGCTGTGTGAAGGTTTAAGGCAGGCATCTGCCTAGCAATTGGCCACAGGCCACATCTCTTCGGACTAGCTGCAAAAACAGATCAGAACTTGCCTGTGTGGCAAAGTTGATATTCTAGACATTGATGAGACATTTTGCCAACCAACAGTCATAGCTGCCACACTGAAAATTTATAGGTCTTGATTAGCCCCTCGAGGCTTTAGCTAGTTTGTTGTATTCAGAGACCGAGGGAGAATAGAATCATGCCTAGTCCTAGTACATAAGTGATCAATGTATAGATGATCAGCGGTTGTGGGCCAACCGTGAGTGCAAGACAGATGGTCATCGCAGTAAAAGCAGAGTGTTCAGGGGCTGGGCTGAACACGCTTATCTGGTAACGGACTTGTCATGTAAGCCTGAGGATGTGAGTTTGATCCTGAGCCGAGGAATGCATGCGCTTACCAGCACAGTGCTGGAGAGGCTAAGGCAGGAGGATGCCTGGGGCACACTGGCCAACTAGCCTCGCCTAAAATTGGCACGCCCTAGGTTCTAGTGAGAGACCGTGTGTCAAAAATAAGGCACACAGCCCCTGAGGAGCAGCACCCAAGGTTGCCCTCTGGTTTACACACACACACACACACACACACACACACGCACGCACACTTGAGCAGCCATCTATCGAATGAAGGAGAAAAGTCTCTAATTAATTTCCCGCTTGCGCTGCTATTTAATTTTGAAGCTAACTTACTCATTTCCTCACAAAGGTGCCTTCTGTGTGCCAGGCACTATACCCAGTAGATGACGGTAGATGACAAAGTAGATCTACTTTCTGCCCTCCTAGAGTTACATTCCAGGCATCAAGACCAGTAATGAGTCACAAAATAAGCAACCACACTACAGGTCAAATGATCACAGAACACGGCAGGTGCTGCGAAGGAACTGAGCAAGGCCGTGATGGAGCAAACGGGCAGACCGCTGCTGAGCCATAGTCAGGCAGACTTCCTGAAGGGGGTGCCCTCAAAGTTGAGACTTACAGGATGTGATGAAACGACAAAGATGGAGAGCCTAGAGCCCACAGGCCTGCCTAAGTGGATAGCTGTGTACGTCGAGTATGCAGGAGGCATGCACTCAGACAGAACATGAGGCCCACAGGGCTTCTTGCCAAGGAAGATGCTGCTTTGTGGTGAAGTGAGCAGGAATCATGAGACATCTACTCATATATAGCCAGTCCTTCATGGCTGAAGAAGTCTTCCTCTCAGGAGGATGGTACCTACCTCTCTCTGGAGAGGCCCATCCATCAGTCCTGATCCTATGGCTGGAACCACAGAAAATGCAGCTAAGCCCCAGAATCCCACTCAGAAGGGTAGGGGGGGGTCCTCTGTTCCCTCTAAAGCCAACACAAAACCACATATCTCCAGAATGTTTGGATACAGAAGCAACATTTTAAAAATACACTTAAAGTACATTTCAGTTCCTGGTATTCAATTCAAAAGTTATTTTATTTTTTGATTATGGCATCTCACAACAAACCTAAGTACACCTTGGCTGGACTTGGCCTACTTCCCTGTCTATCAAGTGGTCAGACACAAGCAGAAAGTCAAGATCCAGGCAGAAGGAAGGAAGCTGCCAGGACCACAGGTTAATAATTGATGGCTGCGGCCTTCTGATTGTGTTATTTACTAACAGAGGTCAAGGAATTACACCGGTGTGGAAATTTTCCCTCTGTTAATGTTATAGATGAGTCAGGCCTTGCCTGGGACATGGAGCAAAGGCCAGAGGGCCAGGATGACTCTTACTTACAAAGCTTGCAGGAGGCTGCCTCAACCGGCCACTTTCTCCTTTGGCTTTTCCTTGTAGACCAGTCAAAATAGATGGAATTTTCCAAAGATGCCCAACTCATCCTTTGTATCAACGTTTAATCTTTATTGTGTCATCAGCTTAAGAGGTGGGATCAGCCTGGGCCTTGAAAAGTTTACCCCAGGCCCTT
>OU015749.1:121512611-121541018 GCA_907169655.1 Acomys percivali | reverse complement strand
GAATTGAACTCAGATGGCCAGGCTTGGTGGCAAGCACCTTCATCAGCTGACCCATCTCACCAACCCCATTTTGTAACTATTCTTCACCCCAAAAGGTCTCCCCAAACCCAGTCAATAGTCACTACCTATTCTCCTTCCTTCCGTCCCCTAATCCACTTTCTCTCTCCATGGAGTTGTCTATTCTGTATTTAATGTAAGTGCAGTCTCATGGTTTGTGGTCTCGGAGTGGCTTCTTTTGTTTAGCATAGTATTTTCAAGGAGTGTCCTTCAAGCGTGCCCTCAGTCTTTATTCCTTTTTACAGCTGAGTATTGTGTCATTCTGTGCATATACTACAGTTTACTTATCCGTTCATAACATTGATCTTATTATAATTTCAGTTTTTGACCCTGCTTAAATTGCTTTTGTCCTTTCGTGTAAAGCAGTTGTTGGCTAAAATAAAACATCAGTGGTTTCTCCCTCTCGGGCTCCACAAAAGAAGCTGTGAGGGGCCCTGGACAGCGGTTAGTAGGAAAGGGCTGGGGGTCAAGAAGGCTATTAAATCATAACGAGCTCCTGGATAGAAAAAGAAAACCTGAACTATCAGGAGCTACAAGACGATAGAGCACTGTTTCCTGGCTCGGGATGGAGACCCGTGGGAGAGTAAGCACTGTGGCGGCTCCCTGGCAGAGAGGCTTGCAAATGTCACAGGTGCTCCCCTTCCGGAGTGCAGCTCCCTGCCTGCTGACAGAAGCACCCCGCTCTCCGCCCCTCCCTCTCTTCATCCACCTTCTCAGGGCTCCTCTGTTATACGCCACAGGCTGGGAGTGGGTGGGGCCAAGGCTTGACTGGCATCTGCCCAGGAGGACAAGGAAAATTGGAATGTCCAAACTGAACGTCACTCTGGACCGATGACCAGTTGTGGATTTGCCGTGGTTGCCCATCGGGTGAGGACCTCCTCTTTGCACTCGGTCTTCCTTCCCTCTGCTCTCAATATCTTACGAGTGAGTCGCCTGCCCTCTTCTGCATCTCCCTCCTGCCCAGCCCTCGGCCGCTCACTAAGCTCAACCCCGCGTCCGCAGAGCACGGGACCCTCTTCGTTTTGCCCTCATCTTCTCCACAAACATCACCCTGCAGCCCCTGCTGCCTCGCTCCCTCTTCCCTTCCTTCCCTTTTCTTGTTAGAAGCCCTCAACTGTGTGGCCCCGCCTGGCTTCAAACTCTTCTCCATCCTCCTGCCTCCGCCTCCCAAGTGCTGGGGCTACAGGAGGCTGCATCATTCTAAGCAGCCACGCAGCCCCAGCTGTTCCTAAAACTTCGCAGTGTTTTCAGGACGTGGCTTTGTCTGCATTGTCGCCTCAAATCTCTCGCTCCTCGGGATCCCTGCGAGGCTACCTGGATCATGACGCTTTGGTTGTGAACCCAGCCTTTGGTGGCTGAGCCACCTCTCCAGCCCAAGGCTGCCTACCTGTCTCTTAACACGAGCTGTTTGTCTTCCTTGGCTTTCCTTTTTCTACATGACCTATATGCTTCTTATACCGTGTGACTCCTGGGCATCAAACTCAAGTTGTCAGGCTTGGTGAGCAAGCAAGCCACTGAGCCATCTTGTTGTGCTATCTACCTCATGTCTACTTCCCCTTAACCATCAACTCACCTTGGGCAAGGCTTGGCTCTGATCACCCCCCTGTGTCCCGCCAAATGCTCGGCCCACAGAGCAAATGGTGACACCTGGGGGAAGGATAAGTGACTCAGTGAGCGTGCAAATACCGTGGAGTGGAGTTGGACGTGAAAAGAACAAGCTGACAGACTGGCCAGGGTTGGATTCATAAGCGTGTTCACGTCCTAGGGCAGCCTCCCTGCTGTTGTGGGAGGGGGCATTTTGAAAAACCCTTCAGGCCTAAGGAGACTGCTCAGTCAGTAAAGTGCTTGCCATGCAACATGGGGACCCGAGTTCAGATCCCGAAGGCCTGCGTAAATGTCAGGCTCGCTGATGTGCATCTGTAGCCCCGGTGCCAAGGTGGGACAGACAGGCAACTTCTTGGAACTCTTTGGCCAGCCACTCTAGCTGAATCTGTGAGCTCCAAGTCAATAAGAGACTCTGTCTTGAAAAGAAAGAAAGAAAGAAAGAAAGAAAGAAAGAAAGAAAGATGGTTGAGGGTGGGTGGGGGGACAGATGGATAGATGATTGACAGGAAAATATGCAGTATTGATCTCTGATTTACACACACACACCTACATATGGGTCAATACACACACACACACACACTAAACCCTTCTCTTAACTGAAGCTGTAGCTCATGAGAGAGTGCTTGCCTAGCATACACAAGGCCTTGGGTCCAATCTCCTGCCTAAGAGAAGAGAAGGAAGGGGAAGAGGAAGAAGCTCCTTAGTAACACAGGGGCAGAAGCCAGCCAGGTTCTCAGACGATGTGCAACATCAGCTGCAGAGTGGAGCTGAGCCCCCAGCATGCTATTGAATGGAACAAAAGGACCAATTGGACTTGTGCACACTGGCTCTATGTCCTTGCACAAAACCCTGCTTTTCTAAGCATGAGCTTGATCTGCGTTGGACCCTCTTCTTGTTACCTCACCTGTGGTGTTATCTTAAACTAAGCCCAGTGATTTTCAGTTGGAGTAATTTGCCCCTTGGGGAATATTTAGCAATGTATAGAGACATTATTGGCTATCACAAGTAGGGGCATGCTGTCAGCATCTACTGGACAGAGGCCAGGCATGCTGGGAAGCATCCTGCAAGGCACAGGACCACTCTGTGACAGAACTATCCCCCTGCAAAGCTCAGTCATGCAGAAGCTCAAAAGCCCTGGACTAGAAGACTATGCTTGTCCCCCCAGGGGACAGGGAAGGAGGAACCCGATAGCACCCACAGAGGACATTTTCTTGAAGGGATGCTCTCTCTGTCAGTCATCATGGGCAGAAAGGTGGCATCGGGGCCTGGCCTCAGGGACTGCAGCCCACGAAAACAAGGCTGGCGCCTGTAACAGGATGGCATTGTTCCCTGCCACCTGAAAGGCAGGACACAGTGGTCACACTCAGGGAACACTGACAAAATGGTCTATTCTGTATTCTTCTCCACACCTTTTCTTTGAGAGAGAGACACACACACATACACAGAGAGAGACAGAGAGACAGAGAGACAGAGAAAGAGAGAGAGAGAGAGAGAGAGAGAGAGAGAGAGAGAGAGAGAGAGAGAGAGAAAGGAGGAGGAGGAGGGAAGAGAGAGAGAGCATGTGTATGCATGCCGTGGTGTGAGTAAGGCTTTCAGAAGACAGTTTGTAGGAGTGTCAGTTTTCTATTTAAATTTTCTTAAACTCCAAGACCTAGCAGGTTTCAGATTCTTTGTACAAAACCATGATTCGCTGAGCATTGACTACGCCCTGGGCAACTCCTTGATAAGGCGTTGACTAACTTTTCCTACAAAAAGCTACATCAGGAGAGTGCCCAGCTTTGCAAGTTACACACAGTCTCTGTTGAAATCCAGTTCTGCTGTTGTGGCATAAAAAAGCAGCCATAGGGAACACGCCGGCAAAGGACTGAGGCATGCTCTTGTGCAACTTAATTCTCAAGAACAGTTGAGGGCTGGACTCCAGTTCTGAGCGATTTCCGTTTGCATAGCTTAGCTTATAACACAGGCACCTTGCTCTCACCTAGTAGATAAGGTAAGTGAGCTCAGAAAGATGGAATAACACGGTGTGCAGGATAGTTTTATGTCGAGTTGACACAAGCTATAGCCACTTGAGAGGAGGAAACCTCAAAATAAATTGTAAAAAGAAAATGCCTCCATTAGGTCCAGCTGTGTGGCCTTTTCTTAATTACTGCTTGGTGGGGAGGGTGGTGCCATCCCTCGGCTGGTGGTCCTGGGTTCTATAAAGAAGATGAGCAAGCCGCGAGGAGCAAGCCAGTAAGCAGCACCCCCTCCATGGCCTCTGCATCAGCTTCCGGTCTCCAGGTTCCTGCCTCTGTTGTGTTCCTCTCCTGACTTCCATTGATAATAAACAGTGATTTGAAAGTATAAGCCAAATAAACCCTTTCCTCCCCAACTTGCTTTTTGGTCGTGGTGTTTCATCCCAGCAGTAGCGACCACCCTAGCTGAGGCATACGGTTACTCACATACCCAGTGACTGACAAGGCTCAGCTGGGAACTGTGGGAGCCCTTGCTCTCCACCACAGCGACCTCTCAACAGTCTGGGCGGTGGTCAGAGGTGGCCAGGAAGAGAAAGCCTATGGGATGGATGAGAGCTAGGTGGGACAAACAGCAATGGAAGGGGTTGTGACATAATAAAACAGCCCATTAATCAGTCCCTGGGGAGCCCAGAAATGAGAAAAAGTGGGGACTGTACATAAGACATCAGCTTGAGCTGGCATGTAGCAACGGTGTCTAGCTCACAGGAAGCCCTGCGTTCAGTCCCCAGTGCCACAGACAGCCAAGTGTGGTGGCACACGCCTGTAATCTCAAGACATGGGAAGTCAAGACAGGAGGATCAGGAGTTCAAGGTCACCTGGATTACTACTTAAGACCCTGTCTCAAACAAACAAACAGAAAGATGTGCACTTTCTTTCCTTCCCCAGAGTGGGGTTTGAGCTAAGGTGAAGTCAGCATGGCCTCTGAAGGCCGATCGAGTGCTTAGTAGGTTTCACAATGAGGAAGTCCTTTCTAATAGCTAACCTACAGCACGTGTGTGTGTGTGTGCATGCGTGCGTGCGTGCGTACGTGCGTGCGTACCTGCGTGCGTGCGTGCGTGCGTGCGTGCGTGTGTGTGTGCGTGTGCGTATAAAGCTACTCCCTCCATTTTCCCTTTATGGAAAGAAATGGTGTTTTCACCGGTCTACTTGATAACGCTTGCTCATAGACTACTCCAACAGTCTTTCCCAAAGGTATGAAGCGCAGCGGGGGAAACCAAAGACCCATCTACCCAGGCTGCCACTCACAGCTGCACTAGCTAGGAGACCTCTCCGAATTCTTTGATCCTCAGAGCATTGCTGACAGAATACAGGGAGCAACAGCTGTCTCAGGGCAGCCACTTCAGAACGGGCTAAACAAGCTGAACTGTTTGACTGGAGCTCAGGCCTTTCAGAACTGAAGCGGCTCGGTCCGGTCCTTCCCCCTCCCAGATTTAGGGCCTAGTTTCCAACCTTTCACAGTAGGCTCTCCCCTAAAAGACATCTACGGTTCCTTGTGGGTCTTGTTTTACATCTAGGGTGCAGTGGCGTTGGATTTCACTCCAGAATCGAATCGTGTAGCCTTTGAAACCCTACCATCCCAGACCGAGTGTCACGTTCCCCTCGGTGCCTTTTCTGAATCACAGAGCTGTGTCCATAGAGTCATGTTTCCTGAGTCGTTGCTGCAGCCTCCCTCCCCCACCGAGGCAGCCCCCCTCCCCCACCGAGGCAGCCCCCCTCCCCCACGGAGTCAACCCCCTCCCCCAGCAAGGCAGCCCCCCTCCCCCACTGAGGCAGCCCCTCTCCCACCAAGGCAGCCCCCTCCCCCACTGAGGCAGCCCCCCTCCCCCGCCAAGGCAACTCCCCTCCCCCACCAAGGCAGCCCCCATGGGGAGGGAGTATACCTCCTTCAACACATGGTCACACCCCCCACCGAGGAACTCTCCTCCTGGCCATGCTGGGCCCCTCACCGGCTCATTATCACTCAAAGGCCCAAGAATAACACAGCAATCTCCAGATCACAAGCTGCCCCTGGGGCAAAAGGTCCTCACTGATGGTCACTAAGTTCATGAGGCAGGGACCTGCGCTTCTGGAGGCAGTTACATGCAAGGATTGTGTTCAAACCTTGTGGTTTTTCAGGTCCTCTGCCAGATAACCTTTTAGAGCTAAGAACCTTCCAGGCCTCCTCCTTGCCCATTATATATGAACAGTGGGGACACTCAGGGAACCGCCAGTGGAGGAGAGGCCTTAAGATGGAGGCCAGCAACGTGTGAAGTTGCGAACAGGCAACGCGGCAACAAACTAGGAGGCCCCCTCTGAGTAGACTGGGGCATGGGTGGGCGTGCCTCTTCACTCACGCACAGCGCTCTGCTCCCATCCCGGCCATAGCCCTCCTCCCCCACCTGTTGCAGTCTCAAGGCCTCAGGACAGGGCGCTGGCTCAGGATTGCTCCCAGAGAAAGCTGCAGCTCTTCCCCAGATGCCGAGAGTGACAGTGGTGACTTAGATGCCACTGGTTTCTCCTTGGAGCAGTCACACCAGTCTGAGCCATATTTCCCACGAGCACGCCACAGTGAGCTCTATCAAATCTTTTGTTTATATCAGCAGGTCTTAGTCTATTGTGTTTTCCTTAACCACCAAGCCTTTTATCCGGTCAAGGAGAAGAAAAGCGGGTTAACTTGGTGTGATTTGTCTCTGACAAGTCTACACTGTCTACTTTATTTTCAATCCCTGCGTTTCCCCTGTGGCATGATGTGTCATGTAAGAGTACACCCCCTGGCATTAAGCAGCCATTGCCAAATGCCTGGGGAAGTGATTCAGGCGAGAGTCAGGAGATCCGAGTCTAGCCGTGCAAGGCCTCTTTGCTCTGCTGTGGCCGCTCGCCACTCTGTTTTCTTGGCCTTGCTTGTAAATGGGGGTGATGTTGGGATGGATACATCTGTACCCCGTCTCCCTCATCCTACCTTAGGGCCCTATCAGGCAACGGTGACAGTCGGGGTACCTACCTGCGCCCTCACAGAAGCTGAGCCGAGAACGGCAGTCCCCCTTGGCAGGCTGCGCCGTCAGCCGTCCTCTCCAGCAGGCCCACGGTTGTGTTGCCGTTCCCGGGTCTCCCCTGCCAATGTTTTCCGCCCCATCTTCTCTTCACCCCACAGCCAAGCTTCCTCAAAGCTTTCCTCACGGGAATCTTCTGCTTAGAACATTCTAGTAGCAGCTCCCTGCTGCCTCCTTAGCTGGCTGAGGGAGGGCTCCTCTATCTCCAAGTCCCTTCGTTCTTCACTGACTGTTATACAGGTTGTCCCTCTGTCCCCAGTGCCCTTCCTTGGCTCTTACATGACATTCATGGCTCAGCTCACGTTGCCTCAGTGTACGGCCCCTAATCCAGTGGTTCTCAACCCGTGGGTCGTGACCCCTTCACAGGGGTCACATATCACACATCCTACATATCAGATTTACATTCTATTTATATTATTTACATTATGATTCACAACAGTAGAAAATTAGTTATGAAGTAGCAAATAATCTTATGGGTGAGGGTCACCACAACACAAGGAACTGTGTAAAAGGTCGCAGCACTAGGGAGGTTGATAACCACTGCCCTGAGCCTTTCCTCGAGACTCCAGGTGGGAGCTTTCTGCTCTGGGCCTTAAGAACCTATAACTTGCTGACTCTCCAGGCTGCCAGTGCCGTGACAGAGCTGGGCATAATGCCTGTCTGTTTTCTCAGCCCAATGTTTGGCGCTTACTGTTCACTGGGTGAATGTTTGCAGTATTGTGTAAACTGATCCTCTTAGGCGTGTTTAACCCTCTGGGCTTTGGTTATTAAATTGTAGCCAGCTCATTAATGCATTGATTTCTTAAAATCAAACAAAAGTTGGCTGGGGGCATAACTCGGTTGGCTAGTGGTTCACTGAGCATGCACAAAATCCCGGGTTTAATCCCCAGCACTGCATAAAACCAGGCGTGGCAGTGCACACCTGTAAACCCAGCACTGCATAAAACCAGGCGTGGCAGTGCACACCTGTAACCCCAGCACTTGGAAGGTGGCAAGGACAAGCTCAGAAATTCAAGGTCATTCTCAGTTATAGACTGAGTCTGAGGACAGCCTGGCATACATTAGTCCCTGCCTCAAAAAAAAAAAAAAAAAAAAAAAAGATAAAAATAGACATTTATAATCAAGTTAGAGCTGCAGTTTATCTCTGGCCTTCCTAGTAACCAAAGCCAAGCAGAGAAACAGTGAGTGACCTGCTACAAAACATCTTTGTCACACAACCAAAGTGTCACCTCTTTATCTTTCTCCATTTCTCACGCAGCTGTCAAGGAAGGGCTACTCCTCAGAAGGGCTACTCCTCAGGAGCACCAGGTCTCACTGGCTAATGTCAAGCTTGCGTACAGTGAGCCAAGCCGGAGGCACTACTACTTGACCATGTGTCATGGAGTGAGGAACAGCAGGCCTGTGTGGTATGGAATCTGCACGTGTCCCTATGAGAACTGCACGGGCCTTCCCTGTTCCGCCCAGAGGTCCCGCAGCTGACTGAGTCACATGCTAAGGATTGCAAAAAGCACTGTAAAAGGTAAGGATGGTCTAAACAGAGCCATCTGACTTGGAGTTATCCCAATCCTGAGTCAAAACTTTATAGACACAAGGAGGTGGCAGCCAAGATTTGTTCCTTCCTGGTTGGCATAAATCAGATGACGGGCAGGGACCCGGAAAGCTTGCTCTGTAAAGGGTTACCTCTGTAAACTGAAAGGGCACATAAATCATATTACTGAAAGTACTTTCCTTACTTACGCAGCCCTCCCTGAGTGCGTGCGCTGTGAACTGATGCAGAAGCTGGGTAGAGCTATATTCAAAATCGAAGGAGTGCAAGGAGTGTGGACAGCTGTTACCTTTCTCATGCTTTCACCTTCTTTTTTCACCATTTATTGAAGTTAATCCTTTCTGCACTTTTCTGCATATTCCTAGCATGCAGGGCACTGTTTCTTAGTGAAGATTTGAGAAACAGCTACCGTTTGTTTGTGGTTTAGATGCCACCGATGACTAGATCCACCCTCAAAGGTTCAGTGGGTGGTGCGTACCTCTAACCCTGGCACTCCGCAGGCTGAGGCAGAAGAATCGCACCCTTCCAGGCAACCTGGGATACATAGTGAGACTCTTGTCTCAAAAAGATCTGTCTTGGTTTTAGAAATGCTAAAACGTGGGGAAGGTAGAGACTCAGGAACCAATAACACTGGGCCCTTGTCCATGGCAGATGCATTTATTTACTCTATCTGCATCCCGAGATGCTGCCCTGGAAAAGTCGGCCTGGGGCTCCAGGGCTCCTTCACTGCAGGGCAGCCTGGCAGAGGAAGCCAGTAAGTGATCAGGAAAGAGGGCCTGTCCTCCTCAGAGGCCGTGGGTTTCTCTAGAGCGTTCTGTGAGCCATTCCCTTCTCTGCTGTTGTGGTTTGGATTTGGCATGTCCCCCACAGGCTCATGTACTGAAGGTCTGGTCCTCAATTGCTATGTGTTGCTACAGAGAGGTGACTGGCTCATCAGGACAATAATTTCAGTAGAATAAGCTGTCAGGGTGTTCATAGGTCAATGGGCCATCAAGGGGTGGGAGTGACTGGTGGAAGAAGGCTACTAGGGGAAGGTCTGTGAAGGAAGATATGTGGGTGTCCCTGCCTCTCCGCTCCCTGGCTGCAATGAGGTGAGGTGCTCCCCAGCATACCCTCTCTCTCATGATACCATGTGCTGTCCTGCCTCACGCAGGCCCAGAGCAAGGAAGACAGCTGGTGAAAGCTGCGAAACAAAAACATAAACAAACAAATAAAAACTTGCCTCTGTTGTTTTACTTGCCAGGTGTGCTAATACACACCCTTAATCCCAGTGCTTGATAGGTAGAAGAGGCAAGGTGGGGGAGGACCCTGTGAATCCAAAGCCAGCCTAGTCTACATAGCAAGTTCAATACCAACCAGAACTGCACACTAAGACCCTGTCTGTCTGTCTGTCTGTCTTTTCTTTCTTTCTTTTTTTTTTTTTTAAGTGCTTTTCTTAGATATTTTGTCACAATGGCATGTTCATAGAAAACAGACCTAGTAGTGCTTGCCTGGAGCTCACACACACACACAAGCACACGCGCGCGTACACACACACACACACACACACACACACACACACACACACACACCAGCTGTGAATTCAGCTCTTGCTAGTTTAAAGCTAAGTTTTGTCAGTGGCCTAGGGAACCATGCGTGGCCTCTTCTCTAGCCATGAAGATCCTGCACGGACCTAGGCATATGCAGCTCAGAGCCCCAACAGTCCCCATGCCAAGTTCCTTTTCACTCTTAGGCTCAGACACCCAGCATGGGGTCGGCTTCCTGGGAAACTGGTGCGTGGCTGAAGTGACCTTGGATATGTGGGCAGATACATGGTGTCTGGTTGCCAAGAAAGTACCAGAAAATTAGATCCATCTTCACCCTGGTCTAAAGGACAGAGCCAGAAAGAGCACTCTGGGCTAGGAGGGTCCTGTGTGTTTTGTCTAATTCTCAAATGTCTTCTGTTTAATCAGATATAATATAGATATAAAGAGATATCCACTGGCTACACAAACCACAGTTCAGAGAGAGATACCACATGGGTGCATTGGGTGCAAGGACATGGCTTTCTTTCCATGGATTATCTTCTTTGATCCTCACCACAGCCCTGTGAAGCCCAGGGTGGCTCTCAAATCTGAGAAGACACTAGACGTATACAAAGGGCTTGCTAAAATCACAGCTAGACCTACCCAAATAGTTCCTGCTTAGTGGGTAGGCCCGGGGGCAGGGGCAAGATACTGCCTATGTAACAGTCACAGACGCTGATGGTGTTCTCCGAGGACCGTGCTTTGAGACACACTGGGCTTGCTGCTATCACTCCTAGTTTTATAGCTAAGGAGCTGGGCACAGAGCAATCAAGCTACTTTCCTAACACCAGCCAGCCAGAAAGTAGCCTAAGTGGCTATGCCCGAGGCCTGCCTGCTTCTGGGGTATCAATACTTCTACGTCCCAGTTTTCTGCAAATCTGCCCACCCACCATCATCATACCCAACTGTAGGAACGCTGCCGCCTCTGTCCTCCCACTTGGCTGGTAAGGCCAGCTGCAGCCCCTATGACGCAGGAATCTGGGAAGCTGCAGACCAAGGGCGTCCAGGACAACCCTCAAACCCCAGTTCTGCCAGCCAGGAAAGATGAGGACCGACCACACCACATCCCAACAGACCCTGCGTGTCACAGCTTTAATTAGCAGTAACTGGGCCTGGAGCCCAGGTTTGATAAATGAGAATGGGTCAGATTGCCAGCCTCAGGGAAATCCCCCGACACAGGGACAAGGTTCAGTTCTCTAATAGGAAAAACGTGTCTGGCTTTTTCCAGATCTCCGAAGAGTACTTTGGGCTTCTTATTCATGCTCAGGATGGCAGCTGTGGGACGCTGGTGAAAGACATGTACCCCCTTAATTCAATCTCCCTTGTATTTGTGTGTGTGCCCTCAGCTGCCGTTTCCGGCCCTTGCTCTTATTACTGTAGTTTGGGGGTGCGGCCCCCATGGGTCTCCATCTCAGCTTTAGGGTAGAAAGTAAAGTTTGCTTCACAGCCTCCCTTCCCGCGTTCCGTTTCTGGGTCTTAAAGTCTAAGAAGGGCCTAAAGAGAGCGTGCAGGGCCCCGGGGCACATGTGTCGGCAGCAGCTTTGTATTCCAGCAGAGGCAGGCAAAGGGCACGTGGAGGCAGGGCCTGGAGGACGTGAAGGATGTGACTGTGACATCTGCCGCTATGGAGGATGCCAGCCTGATTTCCGTGTGTGTGTGTGTGTGTGTGTGTGTGTGTGTGTGTGTGTGCGCGCGCGTGCGTGCGCGTGCACGCGCAGGATAAGCATGCACAAGTGTGTGCACATGGATATAGAGGCCAGGGTCAGTCTTGACCTTTCTTCCTTAGACTCTGTTAAGCTTAGTTTTTTGAGACAAGGTCTCTCACTGGAACCTGGGGTTAATCAGTTAATCTAGGCTAGCTGGCCAGAAATCTGCCTGTCTCTGTATCCTTGGGACTTGGATTACAAATGTGTCACCACCCACAGCTCTTCTGTGGCTGCTGGGCATAGAACTCAGGTCTATCATGCTTGTGCGGTGCTCACTTTACTGAGTGGGCCACCCCCTCAGCCCTACAAAGGAAATTCTTCAGGCTGGAGAATCCATCGTGGGTGGGAGGAACAGAGCCTTAGGGAAAGGATAGCGGTGTTGGGAAGGCAGAGCAGTACCTGGGGTACACAAATCTTCTTCAAGCCAAAGCTGCCCAAACTATCCTGGGCTGGACCATCGACCCCCCAACACAGTCAAGCCCCCACTGATCCCAAATCTTACATGTCAAGATGGAGAGGTTGGCCTTACAGATGCTCTGTGGGGTGAGGACTTGCAGAGAAGTGGGACTCTGCAGGGGAGGCCTTGGTGTCCATGTTTCCCAACATCATGGTGTCTTTAAGGTTCATCTTAATTGCCTGAATCTCCTTCTAAGCTAGCTCAGATCTGCAGACAATTAAACCAATGTCCCTGGTGCCACGGCTGTTCTCGGCTCTGGGTCATTATTTCCAACACTGACACTTCTTTTTGGCTACTCTACTTTTTGGTTACACACACTGGATTGTGTGTGTGTGTGTGTGTGTGTGTGTGTGTGTGTGTGTGTGTGTGTGTACCCACATGTGCGTGTGCAGGTGTGCATGAGCATGCTCATACGTGTGCCATAGTGCACCTGTAAGAGGTTAGAAAACAACTTGCAGAAGTTCTTCTCTCTTTGCACCATGTGGGGCCCATCTGAGCAAACTCGGGTTGTCAGGCTTGGCCGTAGGCGCCTTTGCCCACCAAAGCCATCTCGCTGGCCCACAGTGGAGCTTTTGTTGTTATTTCCTTGACATAAGACAAGCAGTGGGGCTGGAGAGATGGCTCAGTGGTTAAGAACCTGCTCTTCCAAAGGTCGTGAGTTCAATTCCCAGCAACCACATGGTGGCTCACAACCATCTATAATGTAACCTAGTGCCCTCTTCTGGCCTGCAGGTAAACAAGCAAACAACACTGTATACATAATAATATAATAAATTAAAAAAAAAAAAAGACTAGCAGGCCCTGACTATTAGGGGAAAATGACTCTGCCAGCTAGCTGGAAACTTCCACTTTTTGCATTGAATCTAATGTATATGCAGGTAAGCATACGTATCATAAGCCAACAGCTTGGTGAATTTTCATAAACTGACCCATGTCAAGGAACTGAATATACCCAGATACCTGTGCTGCTACTTTCCAGTCGCTTCCTCCTTGCCACCCCCAGGACCCCGAGTCTTCTGACTTTCAGCCCTGGATCTGCTTTAGCCGGCTGCAGTTTGTCCTCTGCTCGCATGACAGGCTGGCTTGCAAGCCAGCCACTCAGCAGCTGAGCAGGTGAAGTGTACAGCTCTGCAGGGCTGACTGGGTGGCACTGGCTTAAAATGGGGATGCTCACCTTTCCTTTCTCATAATTGAGACCTTGAAAATTCTAAAGCCAGCCCAGGAACAGAGAAAGGACAGGGCTTGGCCCACTTTGGCAGGAACATAGTCTTGTGTCTGGAGATCCACCATGAAGTTAATATGGTGGCTCAGTGCCAGGGACAGCAGTAGAATTGTTCCTCCGTATGCTTCTAGAAGTTCTGCCTTGTGCATCACGTGACAGGAACTCTGGCGCAAGGTGGGTCGGTGAAGCTATGTGCTGGGTCCTGGACCCTGGGGGAACCAGCACACAGCACTAGTCTGGTCAGCCCTTACTGCTGAGAACCGCTTCCTTCCAGCACCGACAGGGCCTGCTGTCTGCCTGTGTCACTCTGGGCACAGGTGCCAGCTGCCAGCTGCCGGCCTGAACCTGTTGCCTCCTGAGCAGTCCTCTTTCTGTCCTCCCGCGCACATCCCCACTGAGGGATGACTATGCACCAGTGATGGAAACCAGCTTCTGGGCTGGGTTTGTAGCCCAGTTGGCAGCGCACAAAGCACAAAGCCCCAAGTTTAATCCCGGTGACACATAAACTGGACATGGTAGCACATGCCTGCCATCCCACCTCTCCAGGAGCAGAGGCAGGAGAACGGGGAGTCAGTGTCATCCTCAGCTACAGACTGAGTTTCCCAGGCCAGCCGGGGGCTAAGAAGAGACCCTGTCTCAAAACACCGAAAGCAAAGGCTGTCCAATGTTCTTGTCACGTATCATGAGATCTCCCCCTCTGTCCTCATCACGGAGCCACTCTAACTGCACAAGGCAGATGGCAGAGTCTGTCCAGGGCTAGCGGTCAGGAAGAGCGGTCCTGGGCCAGGCCGCATGGCTACACAAAGAAGCCCTTCCTACAGCAACACTGTCTGCAGCTGCAAACTGTTGTGACTGTTCTGTGTTCCCACCTCATTCTGCTCAAAGGCTGCGGTGGGGGTGGGGGCTGAGAGGCGGGGAGGGGGGAGGAGGGGGGCTGAGGCAGGGATGCAGGGAGCCTGGGAAGGGCAAGTTAGCCCTAACTCTCTGTCTAGAAGGATCTTGGGAAGGGTCTGCACATGGTCCTTTAAAGGTGTGCGGATCATCTGATAGGTAACCCCTGTGAAAGGGTCATTTGACCTCCTCAGAGGGGTCGTGACCTACAGGTTGAGAAGCACTGTTCTAGAGGCCCCGAGTTAGATCCTCAGCACAGCAGAGGTAAGTAAATAAATGCTACCATATCTTGAGGGATGCTTTTAAAAATACAGGCTTCTCAGGTTCCTCCTTACATCCAGGCTGAGACCCAGAAGCCTGAATTTTCAGGAAGCATTCCAGAAGACACTAATGTAGTTGACACCTAGATGTAGTCTGGGCAACACTGATCTAGACAACTCCACACCCAGGGTTGCAGATGGGGAAAGTGAAGGCTAGAGGGCCCAAATACAGACAGAGACAGAGACAGAGACGGGGAGCCTGTCTGAGGGGCCCCGAAACCCCTTTGTCCATTCTTCCTCTGGTGGACTCTCGCCATGCCCTTTTGTAAGCTAGATGCTAGACAGGGAACAGAATCATTCTCACAAAGGTCCAGAACTTTCCTGTCTCCCCTGTATCTGCCTGAGACTCTTCCTAAAACCCAGATGTGCCCCCTGCCCTGCCCACTACGTGTGGGACAAGGAGGAACTTCCAGGCCTCCTCTGCTAGCCTGTTCTCTCCGACCTCCAAACCCATGGCTCTTCTATAAACCCTTCTCCGTGCACTCCCTTCAGATCCCGGCTTGTTCAGCCTCCCCTCTCTGCCCACGCGACGCCCTTGGCAGCTGCGCCAGCACTGCTTCTCCTGCCTTGCAAGATCCCCTCATCCCACCCAAGGCCTAGGTGGAAGCCTGATTCCTTCAGGAGGCCTCTCAACCTTTCTGGCCTGGGTCTGCCCTCTGACCATCAGAGCACTGGACTGTTCACTTGCCATCTGCTGTCGCTGCCTGTTATGTCCTGCTTTGAATTGTGAACATTAGTAATTCCCGGCTCCAGAGCTCAGCATACCCTTCTAATTACCCACCCACCTCGTAACGTTCCTCGCACATAATAAGTACATGAAGGACGTTAGTAACAGTGGAGCTATGCAGTGCTGGGGGGCGGGGTGCAGAGTGCCCGGAGGCTTGGCCTGGGAGAGTGTGACTTTCCTATGCTCCCAGGGTTGCCCAAACATTCCAGACCCAATCTCTGCACGCCAAGGTCAGACTTCCCTACGGTGTGCTCCGGCTCTCAGAATCAACTTCCTTGACTGCCACCACCCAGAGCCACTGCACCTCCTAGCTTTTGAGCTGGCAGAACACCTCTGCTTTCTTCACCCACTAGAGCCAGCGAGGTCACTTCTGGGCCTCATCTTGTGCAGCCTCCATGACTCTGTCCATAATCAAAAATATCACTAACTTCTTTGCACTGGCCAGAGGGCCAGGTATCTGCCTTCCTGTTCCTACTCCAGCCAGTAGTGACATTGCCAGCTCACTGCAACAACATAGCCCTGCCAACTGTCTTGCAAGCTGGCCAGGCTGGCTAATATGCTTGTGGCCCAGTCACACAAGGCGCCCTGGACTGTATGTCACATAAGACAAGCCTCCCTCTTCACTTGAGGACTCCCCACCATCCCTACCTCCACAGCTTGCTAACAACATGGCCACAAGAAGTTAATTTCAGCTACACTGACAGCGTAATTTCTAGGGCCTGAGCCAACCTTCCAGAAAGGAGGCCTTTCTTCTTTGTTTGTTGTTAAGGTACAAGCCCTGTGAGGAGGAAGCGTTCTCTCCTGCCAGGGACCCTGCGGCTGGAGGTCTGGGAGAAATCCTTCCCGGAATTTGGGAGTCTTAATCCCTAGTTTCACAGTCCAGGTACCTACTGCAGGCTTTCTGCCTTGGGAAAATGCAGAACGTAGCTCTCACGAAGGGACCTTTTCTCATGATGCGTCTTTTCTTCCAACAACACCAGCCCAGCTTTCCCCAACTACTCCCGTGCCCCAAATAACCTCCACCAAGTTTCTAGGTTTCTTATTAAATACATTCATCTCCTAATATATATAAATATTTAAAATTGCTACTTACCAACATAGGTCCACTTGGATCCTGTAAAGAACAAAGGAAAGAAATTAGTACAAAACAATGGAACTGAAGGAGGCGAGGAAGACACCCTGCATTTAGTTTCAAATGGTTGAGACGGAAAAGGAAGTCAGTGACCCCAAATAAGAACTTGTAGCGCTGGGTGTGGTGGCGCACGCCTTTAATCCCAGCACTCGGGAGGCAGAGGCAGGCCGATTGCTGTGAGTTCGAGGCCAGCCTGGTCTAAAAAGCCAGTCCAAGGACAGCCACGGCTACACAGAGAGACCCTGTCTCAAAAAACTAAAAAAAAAAAAAAAGGAAAAGAAAAAGAACTTGTGGCTTGGAGCCAGAACCATGACTCCTTGGAGCTATGCTTCACACAGAGCTCAGGATGGAGAGTTTGGGGGTCGGGGGGGCACGGGTGGACTCAGTGCGGGGATTTCTGGAATAGATGTGACACCCCCCCTAGACATCTTAGAAAGCCAAACATTACTAACTGGACAGGGAATTCCTAGTAGTAACTTGAGACTCCAAGGCAATCAAAGTGTTGGCTCAGTGGAAGCTCTCCCACCCTCTCTTCCCTCTTCCCGTGGACAGCTTGTGTACGGGGTGATGGTGGGCTCTTCACAGTGAGACAGGCAGACACCTAGGCATTATACCCCATGCTCTGCTAGAAACACCATTTAGCCTCTTGCTTTTCTCCACTCCACAACCATGTCCTGGAGGCCTCTTCACAGCCTTACCCAGAGAGCGGAAAATGACCTACAAATGGAAGATGTTTCCCCCAAGGGAGCTGCATCCTCATCGGAGTTACAGTGCCAGCAGTGGCAGGAATGTGGAAGGGAATTCTGCCAGGAATATAAACCAAACCGCCCACCGCCTCTCACTCCACACCTCCCACACCACATAGGCCCTCCTCCGTCCCTACAGCAAATGACACTTTTAAACAGTTGCTGCGGGACTCTGCTCTTGTCACCCAGACTGCCCACCCTCACCTTCCCTCTGGAAGAACATAGCGACCCCCAAACTGAGATGCCTGTGTCTCCCTGAACACTGGGGGACACATGCAAGTAGGGGGCAGTATAACTCCCGAGCGCCCCTCTTCCTGGCATCTCAGGGTGTCTCTGTGGTTGGAGGAATAAGGCTGAGAACCTGGATCCTCTTCTCAGTAAAATGTAGTGTCGGGGATCTGGCTGCTCACCATGGGCAGGAATTTCCTCCTCAAGCCCATGGTGGTTTCTGAAAGCTGAAAGAGCACCTTGCCTTTTTTATTTCTTTCTTTTTAATGTTGATTTCCTCTCTTCCCCCGCCCCCTTGTTGCTATTACTTCCTTGCTTCATTTCTTTGCCTCTGTGTTAATTTTATTTTACTTATTCACTTATTTTGTTTTTTTCCAAGACAGGCTTTCTCTGTGTGTTAATTCTGTTTTTAATTTTCAAAGTTAATTGGTAATTTTGATCAAACGAGACATCTGCACACAGTTTAGAGTCAGATGGCTCTTCTTCGAGGCTTTTTAACAAACATTAACCCTCTGGAAGTCCCTGGCCTTTTTCTTACTTCCTAGGACAACCATTTTGGATTCTTTTGAGTAATTCTCTGAGTATTTCCTCCATACCTTTAGAAAAAAATGTTTGTACTGTCCTCATTTGCATTTTGTAGATTTAAGCGCTATTTATTGACATCTTATCTTGGAAGAGAAGAATTGAGTCTTCACAGGTGATGTAAAGTGGTCTGTCACAGACCATGTGCCTAGTAAGAGTCTCAGCATATTCATCACTTCTGTACCATGTCCCAGTGAGTTTCAGGAGCTTCCCAATGCAGTGGGATCAGGGTGGGCATAGGGAGGGTCAAGTTCTTCCTAGAACCGAACCCACTGACTTTCCAAAAAAGGCTGGATTTGGGCAGCTCAGCAGTGCCTGTTGGAACCTGCAAACCCGGCTGGCACTGGGCAGGGAGATGCCCTGAGGAAAGGGTATTTAGCAAAGTCAGGGCAGGGGTTCAGGGTCCTGCCCTGGCGGCTTCCTGCCTTGGGTGTTAGCAGCTTCCAGGAGCTGATGATGCTATATCCAAGCAGCATGAGCTTGTGGGGCTCTCCACTGTGAGTATGGGCAGAGCAGGCTCACTGAAACAGCCCTCAACCACAGCCACAAAGAGCTCCACTATCTCCAGAAAGCCTTCAACTTCACCTTGTGATCCTCTTGCCCCTGGACCAAGGGCTTTTCTTGGGCATGTATTAGTGCCAACTACGACAAATTTCAACAGCACCACCCCCCAGTATCAGGCAGAGCACACTTTGACCCCCTTACTCAGCTAACCCTCCAGCCTGAGCCTTGGATTAGGTGGCCTTTTGTCCACCTCAGCGGGTTTTATTTGACTTTATCCCCTGAGGCAGTCAAGAAAGCGGCCCAGTAAATACCAGCAGAAAAGCTTAAAACTTAGAGGTAGCTAAAACTGCTCAGTGTGAGGTGACAGTGGGGCTTTCCTGCAAGCTCCCCCTAACACAGTTTGGAGAATGAGGAGGACAGGAGGGGGCGCAACAAAGAGAAGGGGGAGCGGGGGGGGGGGGGGGGGGGAGCCCCAAACTTGCAAGAAAAGATCCATAGAGAGTCCTCTCCTTTATGTCAGGTGCTGGGCACTAAAAGGACTCTGATGAACTCCAGTCTCCAGAGACTTCTTGAGAGTTAGCAGTTGGCCAAAGGTAGCAGTTTTCAAAACTGATCCTCACTTTTGTGGGACTTCCCCCCACATTCTGCTTCTTCCTGACAGCATGGGGAAGGTGACAGTAGAAAGACTCTGCCAGCCGGTCAGTCAGTGAAGACTGAGTGAAGGTAGAAGCTGTTGCCCACAGGCACAGTGGACTCCAAGGGGAAGGAGTGCAGAGCTCTGATACCGCTGAGCAGGACCAGTGCTCCCTCCCGGCTGCCTAGCCAGGGGGAGTCGTTTGTTTGTTTGTTTGTTTGCTTGCTTGCTTCTTTTGTTTTGTTTTGTTTTGTTTTGTTTTCAGCCATTATGGTCACTCTTGCTTCCTTCTATAAATGTTCCAACCCAGAAACCATACACCCACAAGCATCACCACAATGTATGGCTCACTGACACAAGCAGGACCTAGTCACCACGTTCTCCTCAAGAAAAGTAGCTGCGGGGAGAGACAAGCTAAAGCTTGCTTTCCTTTTTCTTGTTCCAAAGGAGTTAATTAACCAGGCTTTGGACGGGAGCCCACAATTCGGGTTGCTCTTCCCAGCTCAACCTGGCACCCTCCCTACGCAGCACCCACCCCCCCTCAACACCCTTGTCCTTTGAGTTTCAGCCCCTTATTCCAATTAGAAATAAGGGGTGCACGTGCGCACACATGGAGGCTCAGGGTAGTAGAATCCTCTAAGGAAACGACAATGATGAAGGATGGGCTAAGTTATCCCTCTGACATGGGGATGAAGCCTACTGGTTAAATGCCTCTGAGAGCTCTGACGATCCCTGACTGCCCAGCTTGCGGATCGGATCGGATCGCAGCACTCAGGAAGACAGTCACTTCTCAGAGCTCTGCACGTGGTTCCGGGATCGTAGCTCGCAAGTTTCCAAGCCCCATCTCCAGAGCTACTGGTGCTCAGAGAAGAGGCGAACGAGTAACGCTAACTGCGCACCAAGCTCCCCTAAGAAGGCAACCAAGCAACCTCGGCAAACCGTGCACCCCAAACGAGGAGTGAGCATCCTTTCTTGAAAAGTGTGCTAGGCACACAGCTCTTCCCTTGCTCCCTCAATAGTGATTTTATTTTATCTCTTATACTGCCAGAGCCTGTCAGGAAATCCTTCTGCCCAGGCGTGGCTGAGTGCACAGGACTCTTCTTTTAAAAAGCAAGCAGAAACTTTACCGTTCAGTGGGGCTGAGCTGGAAGGCTGCTCCTTTAGGACCACCAGCAGGAGGACAGCAGTCGCGCACAGGCTGCGATGGGACATCTTTGTCCCGGCGGCGGCGGCAGTGACCTGAAGCTGCCACACGCTCTGGGGCTGTGAGGTGCTCAGAGCCGGCGGTGGGGGCACACCAGCACAGCGTGCACGTAGCCTGGGACCAAGGCGTGCACGTAGGCTGTGAGGGCTCCTGGCTGCCCCTAGGCTGCTTTTTATGCAGCGACTCAACCCTAAACATGATGTCGTCATTCAGGAGGGCGGGGGCAGAACGCCCAGCCTACCCGAGAACAGGAGCCCCAGGTCGGAGGTGAGTTGCAGTCCTGACTTAAGTGGCCCTCCGTGGTTCTGGTTCGCAGTGTTCCTCTGTGCCGTGGGTTATCTGAGGAGCCAGTTCTCCCAGGGAGCTGTGGGAAGTCAGGGAATCACGCACCACTCCCTTCACTAGATGTGGCCGTGGTCGGTCACTGTCACTGCCCTTTCTTTAAAGCGCATAGGATGCCGTTTGGGCCAAAGCCTCCTTCAGGGCCTAAATGCTTCTGTCTGGTCTGGACACAGGTTAGCTACTAAGTAGCTGGGAGTTGCACAACACATCCAGGTAAAGCTCTTCCCGGGGAAACCACAGAGACTGCGAATAGGAAAATGATATAATTGGTTGCACACGCGAGTGAGTAGCTGTACTCGGCAATTAGAATTTCCCCTAGGAGGAGGCATGTAGACAAGGCTGGCTCACTGTGCAAATTGACAAAATCAGTCCATCCTCAGTAGGAAGCTGGGAGAGACGGTGCCGTCTCTGGAATAGTGGTGAAAGGAAAAGACTGGGATCACTACTGACTGTCTAAAGAAAGCATCAGAGACTGGGCTAGGCGGTTGCATGTCTCTATCTGGATCCGTGGCCAGGCTGTTTCCAGTGTTGTTTGTCCACCTGTTGCTGCGCCCAGCCGTTTTCTCACACCTCTGCCTGCCTTGCAATATGAGCACTTCCACTCTGGATGACAGCACGTGGCTCTGATTCCTTTCCTTGTGGCCCGTTACAGCTAAGTCTTGTTGACCTGCTGCCCTGGTCTTCCTCATCTTTACTTCCTATGTCTTCTGTTATTCCCACCCGCGAGATTGTTTCTCTTTCCTCCTTATGTGCCTGCACCACTTCAGGTGTGGGTCTTGTTTGCCTGCCCCTAGGAAGGCTGGCCTCCTATGGCCTACACAAAGGGCACAGTATGTAACCCCTGAGTTTGTAGCCTGGCCCATCATGCCCTCTTCTTTGGGCTGAGGCAACCAGCCCAGCCCTCCCCAGTCTCTTGTCTGTTCTGACACTCAACCTATACAGACACAAGCTGGCCTTGGAGACCAATGAAGCCATTTACTCTCCCAAGACTTGGAGACACTGAGCAGCCGAGAACCAGCAGGAAGCAGGCGTCACCTGCACTTCAAGGGGTGTTACTGTTCTGTCCCTGACAGATCGGCTATTGTGTGAGTAATAAAGGGCTTGGAATCTCTTCAAGGAAGTTGTTACAATGACAATTTTGTCAAAAGTATTTCCAGACCACAATAAGCTTAAGGGTGACCTTTTCTCTGTGTATAAAGGGCCTTGAATGAGCTCTAGAGTGGCCTAGGCAGTGTCTGAAATGGACCAGGGGGCATAAGAACCAGAGAGAGACACCGAGCATAGTGGTGCACATCCTTTAATCCTAGCACTAGGGAGGCAGAGGCAGACGGATCTCTGTGAGTTCAAGGCCAGCCTGGTCTACAGAGTGAGTCCAGCACAGGCAGGGCTACACAGAGAAGCCCTCTGGGGGAGGGAAGGGACAGAGAGGCCTCTGCCGGTTCAGAGATGCACATTCTGGGCTCCCCAGAGAGTGAAACCATGACCAGTTCAAGGCAAACTGGACCCTACCCACACACCTGCCCGTGCCACTCCCACTCCGGGTGTTTTTCAGTATGTCTGAAAATGTTTAGTTCAGCTTTTCCTAAAATGTTCCTTTTAAAAGGATCCCCAAAGATGGAGAGGTGAGAGGAGAGAAAGGTGGACTTAGTAAAATATTAAGACCAGATTATAAACTAGGATTCATAAAGAGAACGCTTGCGATGTCTACTGCACGCGTCCATTGGAAAGCTGGCTACTTAGTAAAGAGTGGTTAACACAGGAGACCCAAGAATTTAAGCTGAAGCTTGGTGTGGTGGGTTATACCTGAAGTCCCAGCGCGTGGGACGCTGAGGCAGGAGGATCTCTGAGCTGCATAGTGGAAACCCCTGTTAACAAGAAAGGGGCAGGGTGATGTGGGAGTGGGCAGAGGAGGAGGTTGGTCAGAGGGTAAAGCTGGTTGCTGGGAAAACCTAATGATCTGAGTTGAGACTTAGATTAGATCCCACAGTGGAAGGAGAGAACTGACTCCTTCAGGTTGTCCCCCGTCCTCCCCTCAGCATGTGTGCCAAAGCATGCTCGTCTCTTAGCCCGATAGTAAGAATAATAATTTATAATAATTCATAACTGTTAAACTTATTATATAGAAAAATAAATATATAAGCATAAGGGTTATAAATAAACATATAATAAAGTTAATAATGATAATAATTTTTTTTTTAAAGAAATGGCCAGGTTGTGGTGGCACATGCCTTTAATCCCAGTACTCATGAGGAAAGGGAAGGCGGATCTCTGTGAGTTCAAGGCTAGCCCAATCTACATAGTAAGCTCCAGGCCAGCCAAGGCTACATACTGAGACCCTGTCTCAGAAGAAAGAAAGAAGAAAGAGAAATGGGCAGAGAGAATTACCATAAGGACTTCGAGTGAATTCGAGGGGAATAACACTTTTAAAGGACCAGAAGTGGGGGTGCACGTCGAAGTGAATAGAATGACCAAGTTTCAACAGCAAGTCAAGCCAAGGAGTGCATTCCTAGCCAGTTTGCCTTCCCAACTCTGGGTCTCTTTCCCCTGCCTTCTGAGACTTACATAGCTAGACAAGTGAGGACCAGCTTTGACGTCATCAGATAGGGTTGTTGTCTGCCGGTAGAACAGGCCACTGCTCATCGATTTAGGGTGGAGCCTCTATGCACAGAATGTGGCAACTGGCCATCAGACGGATGCAGGGGACAGCACCTGTCCAGAGTGTTCCGTCTAAACAGACCTGAAAGCCAGGCTAGAGTGGAAGGGCAGGGGAGAGTGGAGGGAAGAACACCACAGCTGTGCCCCTCCCCCACATCATGCTAATGTTCCTGTGAGAGGGGTAAGCCCTGTCCCTGCCAGCGCCCTGACCCACACCCACACCAAACAAAACCCATATGTGACTAGAAGCAGGGACAAGCCAATGGAGGAAAAATTTTTTTCTTCATTTATTCATCTTCTATGTGGCAGGAACTGTGCGAGGCATGGTCTTGTTCTTGGAGGGCTCACGAGCAGAAAGCAAATAATCACATGAACAGCATGGCATTATAGTTGGAGTGGTGCAATGGAAGGAAGGTAGGCATGGAATCCAGAAGGCCTCATTCTGCCCTAGGGTGCTGACAGAAGACATCATCAGGATGTGAAATCAGATTCCGTGACTTCATAAACCCTCTGCAATAACAGCTACCGCCAGGGTCGCCTTTCTCAAGGCAGCTGCGGTTAGGCGTTTGCGTGTCCCATAAGCTGTTCGCCTTTCAGGTGGAATGCCTAGACACTGAGAACCTCATTTCTTCTACTAAGATTGTGCATACGAGTCTGGGGAGGGAGATGTGCATGCATGAGTGCAGGTGCCCAAGGAAGTCAGAAGAGGGTGTTAGATGGCCCCAGAGCTGCACCTGCCTCTTGTGGGTGCTGGGAATGGCACTCAGTCCTCTTCGAGAGCAGAATGTGACTTTAGGCACTCTGCAGCTCCAAGAATTTCGTTTCTTAAGGTAGGCATGGGCTCCATAAATAGTGTCTCTTCGTTGGGGGAATTCCCCTTTGTATGGAGCCAAAGAAAGGACTGAGTTAAGGCAAACTAGAAGATATTAATCTCATCTACTGTTGGTATGACAGTGTGTGGCACTTTTTTTTTTTTTGAGACATGGTGTCTCTGTGTAGCCTTGGCTGTCCTCAACTCACTTTGTAACCTCAGGCTCACAACAATCTGCCAGCCCCTGCCTCCCAGAGTGCTGGGATTAAAGGCGTGCACCAGCACTGAGCACTTTACTCTTAAAATCACCCACCGGGTAGCATTACGCTGTAGGAGCCTGAGGCTTGGAGAAGCTCAATCCTTTCTTAACATAGACTCACATGACTCTATTCTCCACCCAGATAAATCTGTCTCCGCGACCAAGGCAGCCTTTTCCATGGCTGTCCCACCAGTGTTTCAGACGAGGCTTTTTAATTTTGGACTCCTCTGAGATGCAGATTCTCTTGAGTTTCTAGATGCTGTCGCTCTGCGTCGGCTGATCACGAGCAGTCCCTTCTCAGCAGGGGACATCTCTTTGACTTCCCTCTCCAAGCCCAGTAGGGCAGAGTTGGCAGCGGAGTGCCCTGGGGTGCCCTGATGAACACAGCAGTTGATGGAATGTGATAGAAGGAACCGGACACCTCGCGGGCTCTGGCTCCTCAGCTCTCCAGCACAGGAGAACCTGAGCCCTCTGCACAGCTCCTTGTTCTGTTAATGAGCTGTTCTCAGACCAGGGGAGGGGGGGAGGGGAGGAGGAGGAGGAAAATGAGGGACGGGAGAGCCTAAGCTGTCTTTAACTGACCAGGGCCTGAGGCCACTTCTGCATCAAACCTTATGCAGCCTCACCGATGAGGGCGCATGAACACTGTGTGTTCTGTAGTTTCATTCACACCGTGCAGGAAGGGCCTGGATCCCTGACCTCTATGTGAACTGTGGCTACTCTACTCAGTTTCAGGTAGGATCAGGAACAGGACAGTGTGACCTGGAGGAAATTGGGCCAAAGTCCTGGCTCTGCCAGGAACCAGCCCTGGGACCTTCACAAGCCTCTTGGCCTGTGAATGCCCCAGTTTCCTGATCTCTTAGCTGGAACACAAATGTTTAATGCCGTATAGGTTTGGGGCTAGGCGTGTGGAAGTGCTTTGGGGGAAAAAAAATCAAACACCTTTCTCCTCTCTCTCTCTCTCTCTCTCTCTCTCTCTCTCTCTCTCTCTCTCTCTCTCCTTCTCTCTGTGTGTCTGTGTGTCTCTGTCTCTCTCTTTGTCTCTGTCTCTCTGTCTGTCTCTCTCTGTCTCTGTCTCTCTGTCTATGTCTCTCTCTTTGTCTGTCTCTGTCTCTCTCTGTCTCTCTGTCTGTCTGTCTGTCTGTCTGTCTGTCTGTCTGTCTCTCTCTCTCTCTCTCTCTCTCATCATTCCTAAGAGTGACCTTAAAATAAAAGGATGTGTGTGGAATCTCAGCCTTGATTTTCTAATCTAAGGGAATGAAAACTGGATTCCAGTGTGGGTATTCTTGCTCCATTACTGCCTCCAGTTACCATGGAGAGGCTGGTCCAGTTACCTGTCCACTGAACCCTTCAGCTGCTTCTCCTGTTGAATGTGGGATGATGGCTGTTCATCGGGGTCTTTACAAAATGCTCTGCATAATTAATTTAGAAACTATAAAAGCTCACAAGTCTACACACAGGGTAATTTATTGCTCTAAGAGAACAAAGCTCGATGCAGTTTACGTTACCTCCCTCCAGGTATCTGGAGAACCATAGTTAGCTGACATGAAGGCTGTTTGGGAGATAGAATTTAACCACCGCGGCTTGGGTTTCCTGCAGCCACCTCTCGCTGCACACCTGCTGGCTGGGTCCACTCTCCTCTAACCTCAGGAGTCTCAGATCCTAGTCTTGGAGTTGGTCCAAAGTGTGTCCTCTCTTTACAGGGCAATGGCAGCTCACATTCCATCAAGCTTATAAGGCAAACATAAATCAAATAGTCCTGGTCTCAAACCTGGCTACTTACACTAAGCAGACAGACAGAAAAGCACGGGGGTCAAAGAGCTTGAGTTTTGCATCTCAACACTGTCTACATGACCCTAGGCAAGCAATCTCTTGTCTGAGGCGTGAGGATGGGATGCCTGTAATCCCAGCAACCCAGAGCCTGTGGCAGGGAGAGCACAAGTTCGCAGCTAGCCTGAGCTTCACAGATACACCCAGTTCAAAAATTCAAAATGATAACAATAATTTGAAGATAACAGCCGGGCATGGTGGCACACGCCTTTGATCCCAGCACTCCAGAGCCAGGGGCAGGTGGATCTCTGTGAGTTCAAAGCCAGCCTGGTCTACAAAGTGAGTCCAGGATAACCAGGGCTACACAGAGAAACCCTGTCTCAGAAAAAAAAAAAAAAAAAACAAGTGTGACACAGGGACCCATTTAACCCTACGTAAGTGTAGTTATCTTAGAAAGGTCTGGCATGGCCGAAGGAGGAGGAGGTCAGCCCTTCTGTTCCATAGTTCCAAAATCAGTATGGACAACCTCACCGTCTTCCATGGGCCCTTGGGGATGAAGAGACAAAAAATTCCAGATACAGCTTTCCCTGTGGTTCTACACATTGGCTCCTCCTAAGATGTAGACAAACCTAGCCTTTCTACTGAAGTACATATGATGCCTTCTAAACCAGCAGACTCACAGCCGCTGCGCCACAGGCAGTGTGTGGCAGGGCGGTGTTGGATGTCCAGGTATTTCTGAATGAAGAGCTGCTCTGAGTAGTCTCAGAAGGAGCTGGAAACTTCCTCCACACTCCAGTGTACAGCTTTCCTCGTCCATGCCAGTTGTCTATTACTTCAGGAGTTCATACTCTGGGCCCCAGTTCAGGTACTTCCAAAGAAAACCAGCAAGCACTCCCCAGGTGCCTGCATGTCAGTGTGCCTCCGTCCCTACTAGGTGCCTGCATGTCAGTGTGCCTCCAGCCCTACTAGGTGGGGGTCGGGGGTGGGGGAACATGTCTGGGATTCTTCTATTTCATTCCAACTGGAGGTGATGTGCTGAACTGGGCCCCCTTACCTAGGCATGGAAGCCTAACAGTGCTCATGGCTGGAAGTCTGGGAGAGCAGTTTACACAGCTGGCTTTGGGACATGGATAGGGCAAAGACCAGTAGAGGGAGCTTCTCCTTGGACCCATCAAACTGAGTTGCCTCTCTGGCCAGCAGCCAGCCTTGCTTGGGATCTGGTTTCCTCCCAACTCCTGAGAAAGGCTAAAGATTTAGCTGGTCAACACAACTGGTAGGGTATCACAAGTCTCTCGTGTGAGATGACTTGACCAGGGAACTAAGGCACCTCCCAAGGGGACATTGAAATGCTTAAATATATCATGAAGGAACTGGCTTATGCCACTCCACTGGAAGATTTGGGGACTCTGTGGCAGTAATCAAGTGATGAAAACTGAAATACTGGCTGAGCGCTATGGCACATGCCTGTAATCTCAGTGCTTGGGAGGTAGAGGCCGGAGAATCAGGAGTTCAAGGCCAGTGTTGGCTACACAGAGTTAGAGTCCAACTTGGACTCAAACAACAAACTAATGACGGGATTACTAATAGCTATACTCTTTTTTTTAACGGTGATGTACAAAACTTGGTTCTGAGATCGCACGGCTCTGCTTACTGTCCAGGATTTTGTGAGTGGTAAAAACCACGGCAAGCTACAGTTAGAGCTTCTAAAGAATGTTAAAGCTGGAATCCCACAAGCTTGGGCTCTACCTGCAAATTCTCTTCCCTCTGGGGGCTGGGGTGACCTCAGTCACACTGTCTTTACGACAGGGACTGCGTCAGTTAGCCCCAGTGAACATGTGCAAAAACCCTTTTGCAGTGCTTAGGAGCGAGGCGCACCATGATCCCTAATTACAAAATTGATTGGCTCCTACACCCAGAGAGCTGCTAAACGTCAGGCATGTTTTGGGAATAAGATGCCTGAACCTATTTCACCTCTGAAAACCAAACTAAACCAAATGAACGTAGCCCCGGCTCAGGGAGTAAATCAGCCAGACATAGTGGACCGTGGAAGTCCCAGCACGATGGTGTGCTGTTGTATTCCTGTCATTCTTTATTTGTGAAATAGGGTCTTGCTGTGTAGCCCAGACTAGCCTTGAGGGCATCATCTCCCTGGTGTGCATCATAGTGCCCAGCTCATAACAGTCTTATGTGACAAGCTGCCCCTAGAAGGGAAATGGTGAAGGAAGAGAGCAGAGAAGTCGTGGAAGGAACTGGCCTCATTTGTAGCTATTGTCTAAAAAGAAGAAGGAGGAGGAGGAGGAGGAGGAGGAGAAGGAGAAGAAGGAGAAGGAGAAGGAGAAGGAGAAGAAGGAGAAGAAGGAGAAGGAGAAGAAGGAGAAGAAGGAGAAGGAGAAAAGGAGA
>OU015749.1:121494639-121506363 GCA_907169655.1 Acomys percivali | reverse complement strand
TGACGGTCCTGTGTGTGGCTTTAAAGGCCCATCTGTAGGCACTTTTTGGGGGGGAAATCTATTTTATTTTATTGGGGTTTCTTATGTGTCTTTCTCCCTTCTCCACCCCAATTCCTTCCAACACTCAATAATTAGGTATGAGAGAAGGAGGTTAGTGGGGAGAAGGTACCGATGTCTCTTTAGCTACTTCCTGCTGGCTAGGGTTGTTGGGTTCCTTCAGGCAAGCCCGACCTTCGTTTCAGGATATCTCCAACTTCTTCTCGTCAAACTGCATCAACAGCAACCAGGAGCAGCAGAGCAGAAGTAGCAACAGCTTTCTTCTTTCTCAGAGCGCCCCCTTCTCTCTCCTGGCTCTGGCATTTATTCCTTCTCAGACTCCCCTGCAGAATTAAACTATCTGCAGCTGGCAAAGATCACACTCTTCTCAGAGCACGCACACAGCAAATAGTTGGCTGCCACGGACGGTCTGGCCCTGTATCCCACACCTGGAATTAATACAAAAACATGTTTACATAACATACCTGAGGGTTTTTTTTTTTTTTTTAAGATTTATTTATTTTGTATACAGTGTTCTGGTGCACACCAGAAGAGGATAACAGGACTCATTATAGAAGGTTGTGAGCCACCATATGGTTGCTGAGAATTGAACTCAGGACCCCTGGAAGAGCAACCAGTGCTCTTAACCTCTGAGCCATCTCTCCAGCTCCCATACCTGAGTTTTTAAAGACACCAAAACTTCCACTACGCTCATCTGTGCTAAAGCTGTAGCTACTAGCGGCAGGTGGCTGCTAAGCTCTTGAAACAGGTCTAAATCAAAGTCAACTTGCGCCATAAACCTGCATCTAATTTTGAATACTTCGCATGAAAAATGTATACTGGAGCATAATAATTTTTATCCTAGTTATATATTAAACATACTACTGTATGATCATAATATTATAGATATTATTGGATAAGAGAAATATATTATTAAAATTAATTTCTCTAAAGTTGGGCATGATGACACACACCAGGACTCTGGAGGCTGAGGCAGGAAGATTTCAATTTGAGGCCATTTTGGGCTATAGAGTGAATTCTGTCTCAAAACAAAACAAACAAACAAATTTGTCTTTCTTTTTTTTTTTTTTTTTTTTCCTTTAAGCGTGACACCTTTTAAGATAGCCCCTGTGGCTTACATTAGATTTCCACTGGGAAATGTTGAATGACAAAAGTAGACCCTGCCATCTGGAGTGAAATCTATGACAACACTAATGAGACTGATGCAATACCTTCATGCCAAAGAGGCTCCTGGGGACATTAATGAAACCAAGTCACAAGTACACATCAGCAGAGCAGGCAAGTTTGTTCTGCCCTGAGTGAAGACACAGTGGCATATAATGGCTCTGCTGTCCTTTCTGTCATCCTGAGGTAGCCAAGGCTGGCCTTGAACTCACTCTACGGCCAAGGATGACCTGCACTCCTGATCCTCCTGCCTTTATCTCCAGAGTGCTGGGATTAAGACATGTGCCACCATGGCCCATTTACACTGTGCTGGGACTCGAACTCAGGGCTCCCTTCATGCTAGGCACACACACTGCTGACAGAGCTTCCTCCCCAAGCCAGTGTTGCCCTCCTCAGACAGCTGAGGCCATCGTTCTTCCGCCTTCACTATTCTGAGTAAACCTCAAAAACCTGGTATGAAATAAAGAGAGCAAAGTGTAGACACAGGCAATGACTGTCTTCATGTTGCTGTAAAACTGCAAAGCTAGGTGTGCATAGCAACAAGAAACAGTATCTAGGGACAGTGGCGCCGGCTGAGCGGGGTGTGGGGGGGGGGGGGGGAGGGAAAGAGTAGGTGAGGCGGGGGGGGGGGGGGGGGGTTATTCACAATCTTCCTTTGGCTCGGCCGGGTATGCTACTATTTGATAGTTATTTGCTCTTTTGTGTCCCCCTGGATATGTTTCATAATGAAAGTGATTTAAGACATATTGTTTCATACACTGATTAAGTACCAAAAGAGGCATCATACATTTTTGGTGTTGGCATCTTATTAGCAATTTCCTAGACTGTGCCCTATATATTTCTTATAAAAGTTGGGCTGGGGGCTGGAGAGATGGCTCAGTGGATAAGAGCATTGCCTGCTCTTCCAGAGGTCCTGAGTTCAATTCCCAGAAACCACATGATGGCTCACAATCATCTTTATTGGAATCTGATTCCTTCTTCTGGCAGGCAGGTGTACATCCAGATAGGGAGCTCGTACATAAAGTAAATAAAACCTTTTAAAAAAAAAGTCAGGATGTAAACAATTAAAGAAAGTAAGTGCCATTAAATTTCAAGAAACTAAGTTTTCTTTCAACTGTTCATATATGGATTTACACACACACACACACACACACACACACACACACACACACACGTGTGCACAGTGACTCGTGGTCCCACCATGTTTCACTTATCTCTTCTGCAAAACAGGCCTGTTGTCACACTTGGTGGCTTACAACGCAATGGTCTGTGGTGACTGTCGTTTTGGTCTCACCTGGACGTACCCTGTGCAGATTTCCTCCGGAGCTCACATTTCACCAGAAGACTGCACAGGTTAGTGGGTTTCCTCTTAACTCACTGTAATGTCATCGCTGGGCCATGATGCCCCGTTGTTATTTGGATTCACATTTCTTTACTAGGTTTCCATTCCCTTCCTTACTTTACCTCTTACCTAACTTTCCCATTCATGAGAATTGAGCTACATTCCCACTGGCGTAGACTTGGCATTTTTATTTTATTTATTTATTTTTATTTTTTAGCAGCAAATGGCCCTTTGGACACAGAGATAGGGAACCTGTTAAAGAAACAGAAGAGGATTTGGCTAGGATGTAGATAAGACAGCTCAGTCAGTACTGTGCTTG
Organism: Acomys percivali; assembly: GCA_907169655.1. NCBI lineage: Eukaryota > Metazoa > Chordata > Mammalia > Rodentia > Muridae > Acomys > Acomys percivali. Next base: position 121,503,481 of record OU015749.1, on the reverse strand, counting down.
CCCTGCAATCATGACCCCCAGAACCCACCTGTAAAAGCCAGGGGTGGTGCTGCATACCTGGAGCTGCACACCTGGAGGGGCAGGGACAGGCTGTTTCCAGGGCTCTGCAGCCAACCTGCCTAGCGTAAACAGTGGGTTCCAGATGGAGAGAGAGATCTTGTCTCAAAAAACAAGATAGGTGGCAGCTGAGGAATAAGTCCTGAGTTTGAGTACTAACCTCTCTGTGTACCGTCATATATAGGCACACGTGCTCACACACGTGCTCACACACGTACACACAGGTACTCACCTACCCACACTTGAAGAGAACTGATGGCACACATAGCAAAAAGGAAAGCCAATGGAAATGTGTGGAGAATTCCTTTCAATCCTATAGGGGCATTTCTTGTTTGTTTGTTTGTTTGTTGCCATATCTTTATGGACAATTAGGGTATCCCGTCTGTCTCTTTTGACTCTGACAACTTTATGGAGGCAGCGGTCCGGAAGGGTCAGCCCCATATGCCCTTGTTACATCTAGCCAAAGTCTTGAGCTCTTTGGCTTTACTTTTCACCTGGAGCTCGAGCCCCAATGCTCCTCCTATTTGCTCTGGCTGCTGCCCCATTGCCTCTGTCTCTTCTACCTGCAGGGCCACACCCCTGAACCTCCAGGCCTATCCTCAGGGGTCTGCCACCCGGCACTCACTCTCCACTGTGTGTTCTGCCCAGCCGGAGACCTCAGGCTCTGCAGCTCTAGCGTCATGTCCCGCTTGAGGCCTGAGTAGGAAGCTTCCCATGTCTTTTCCTCCTCTCTCAGGAAAAGCATGGAGCACCCTGAAACAAGCCACAGAAGGGAGGAGAGTGGCACTCCCTGAGAAGTGTCCCCAGCTCCTGAGTCTGCTAGTCAGGTGTCGCTGTGCCCACAGCACTGATGGGTCTTTTGGAGAATTGCTCTTCTTCTGACTCTTCCCTAGCCAGAGCCCCGTGGCTGCCGAAAGAGTCACGAGCTGACACACAGCATTTTTCCTTCTCCTTGGTGAGGACACCTGGCTCTGAACTCTTAAGAGGTACCCATGTGCCCTGGGCCATGTCATCTACACAGATCTTCAGACCAGTGTTCCTTTCAGACATCTGTGGCCCAGATGACAAGTCTCCTGCTGCCCACTTGCGTGAGCAACTGCTTTTCTATGGCAGACAGACAGGGAAGAGGAAAAGCCCTAATTCAAAGTACACCACAGTCTCCCCTTAGCACGGCCGTGGTGGGAAGGCCTCACCCAGAGGTCCCGGGGATGGAGGAGTGAGCTGGCCAGACTTGACATCCCTAAAGGCATCTGTGGCTTCTACCTGGCCTGAGGTCTTGCATAGGGTGGCATCACTGAATTCTAGTGGCCACTGATCAACTACTTCCTGCCAACACAATGTTCTGCCCAAGCCACAGAGGCAATGTCATTTTCTCTAAATGCTCACAGAACAGGAGTTGAGGATGTGTGTCTCCAGGAGAGGATGGCGTGAAGTCACGTCTGTGGCAGCCCTTTGTAAAGTGCTACCCTACCCAATGGTAAGAAGGGCTGACGACTGTGATTTCCAACACCAGCCACATCCCTTAGGCCTGACTGGTGTGGAAAGACCCCACAGAGAGAGTGTTTTGACATGAACAGATTGCCTGCCTCACTGAGGTGGTTTTACAACCCTTCCTTACTTTTCAGACAAGGCTTGGTTAAATCACATCCTCGCAAAACCGGGTCTGACATGGGCTGTGACCGTGACGTCATTCAGAGTCTGAGCTTGTCCACACACTGACCTGGTACACACCCTCAAGAGAAATTTGGCAGTACCAAAAAATAGGAAACAACTGGTTATGATCCTGGGCTATCAAGCTTGCTCTCAAATCATAAGAGAACAATTATTACCTTGTTTTAACTTGACATTTAAAACCATCTTAGTGTCTGGTTATTGCTGAGCTTCTTTAATTAACTATGTCACACCAGACAGTATAGGACAAATGAAGGAAAAAGACGTGTTTTTTAAGTTAGGGACAAGCTAAAAAATACAAGGGAAAGACAATCCCATTAGCGTATATTAAGCACGTGCCTCCACTGGAGATGGGAGATTCACGTTCGTTCCTCACAGTAACATAAGCACCCTTGTAAAAACAAGTGTTACAGTTAGTGGGATAACCAACACATCGTCCGACTCTTAAAGAAAAATAAACTAAGCTTTGTGTCCAGGTTCATCAGTGTGATGGTGTGGGAGACACTTCTTTCCCTAAACAGGAAGTCTGCTGAGTCGTATCTTTTCTCCTGGCTATTTCTCATCAGATTTTCCTTTGGCCGACTCAGCCTTGACATTTGCAGGGTTGAGCCAAGAGGTGTTATTTTTATATGTGTGCAGGCCTGTTTGGGGACAGGGATGCATTTGTGTGGGCAAGCGTGTGGGAAGAGACCAGAGGTCAACCTCAGGCATCAGATGGTTGGGACCACAGGTGTGTGCTGTCGTTGTGCGCTTTCATCACGTCGGTACTGGGCATTGAACTTGGTCCTCATGCTTGCAAATCCAGGGCTCTACCAGCTGAGATCTCTCCCCAGTCTCCTCCTCTGGGAGTTCAAACGGGGGTTCCTAGGTCACTGCTCATGCTCTCTCTGAAGGTAACCCTCATTCTGGCCTTTGCTCTTGAGGGCCATACACGTATGTGTGCAGATAACCCTGTCCACGCTTTACCCACGTGCTCTACCAGCAGAGGACTGCCCCCTCGGCCACCTCTTTGGCACATTACATCATCTGTACCATTTACCGTTTGGAGGATGGGTTTAGGGGAAAGTTCATCAAATGCCCTGGAAGGATGCTCGCCAATTATTGTTCCAACCGAGAAGTCCGTGGTCCCCGCCACCCGAAGGCCTGGCTTTCCTTGTCTGCTGCTTCATAGTTCAGGGGAGAGGCCCAGGCAGAGGAAGGCCTTGTAAAGAGTGTCGTGTAAAGGGACGCCATCAGCTTTCCCACCAGGTAGGCCGGGGAACCAAAGGCAGAAGGCTTGGCTACCTGAGGTCTAGGGCATCAGTCGACATATCCACGGGCCGGATGAAGGGCCTTAGTAGGGAATTCAGAAAACCTGGGTGCCTTTTCTATCTCAAAACTCTTCCTCCACTACTGTGAATGGTCCCTATGGACTCACCTATTTGGATACTTGGTCCTTAGCTGGCGAACTGTTTGGGAAGGATTAGGAGGCGTGGCCTTGTTGGATGAGGGTATCGAAAGCCCATGACACTCCCAATGGGCTCTATCTCCTACTTGCCAACAGCAATGTAAGCTCTCAGCTACTGCCCTAGCGCAGTGCCTGCCTGCCAGCCAGCCGCCATGCTCCCTGCCATGGTGGTCATGGGCCCGCTGGAACTCTAAGCCCCCATTAAACACCTTCCTCTTTAAGATAGCTGGCCCTGGTGTCCCTTCACAGCAATAAAAAGGTAACTGAGACAGAGCCCAAACTCTGATCTGTTCTACATTTATTCAAGGGGGGGGAACACTCCCCTAAAACCGAGATGCCTCCATTCTAACTTCACGACAACCATCTAGAAAAATCTCAAAACAACTTCAAACAATTTCACAAATAGAGAAACTGGCAAGAAGAAGGGTTCTACTAGCTCAGGGACCTGGGGATCCTCCCAGGAAAAATGATGCTGAGGCCCTATGTCCATGCAGCGAATCCCTTCCTCCAAGGAAGACCAGCTCCCTGAGAAAAGTGGAGCAGCAGCTGCTATGAGCTGGTGCCTAGTGTGCGCTGATTGACGAGACCCAGCACATTCAAGGTGGTGGGGCTCATCTACCATCCAGAAGAAGGGCAGAGTTTTGGTTTCAAAGGACCAGAATTTTTAGGAAACAGCTCTTCCATTTATAATGTGGTAGTTTGAATGAAAGACGGCCTATAGGCTCATAGGGACTGGTGCTATCAGGAAGCATGGCCTTGTTCCAGTAGGTGTAGCTTAGGTGAAAGAGGTGTGTCACTGGGGAGTTTTGAATTCTGAGAAGCTCAAGTCACACCTCATGGCTCACTCGCTCTTCCTGTTGCCTGCTGATGCAGATGTAAAACTCTCAGCTACCTCTCCAGCAGCACCGTGTCTGCCTGCGTGCCGCCATGCTCCCCATCGTGCTGACAATGGACCAAACCTCTGAGATGTAAACCGGCCCCAGTGAGATGCTTTCCTTTAATTTTTATTAGTAGCCTTGGCCATGGCTCCTCTTCACAGCGATAGAAACCCAAACTGAGATGTGGTCTCCCTTCACAGCGACAGAAAGTCTAAGACGTACAGTAGCGCCGGGGAGAGCGGGAGTGCCTGTTTCTCTGCTTGGGATGAGGGTCTCACTGCAGCCTAAGCCAGCCGGGCTCTCCACTTCTTATGTACCCTGGCTAAATAAGGGAAAGACTCGTAATTCAGGTTTTCTAACATTCCTCACTAAAGCACCCAGGGCCGGTGTGCAAAGCAACACAAAGAAATTGCCAAGTTTCTTCCTGTCTGTATTTTGTTTTTCCAAATGTGCACAGCTGTGTGTTTCCTTCCACCAAGCTCCTCATTTGGGAAATCTTGGGGCCCATTTCGTATGACACTTCTACTTAGAAGGGGAGTCTAAGCAAGCAGAGGCACGACCCAAGTTCAGAAGCTTCAGACTAGCTTTAGTTGAAAGGCTGGACGATGGAGATGGCTGTTATCGGTGTGAAGGTTTGGGCTTGGATCTGTAACTCTCTGGGCCAGCCAGCTGTGTCTAAGAAGTGCCTTGGAACCAGAGAGAAGTGTGCCCTTGTGAGGAATAAGCACTCAGCCCTCAGCCATGCATGCATGACTTTTTCTTTTTTAAAATCCAGATAGGATTTTACTATGGAGCCTAAGATGGCTTCCAACCTAAGCTCCTCTTGCTTCAGCATCCCAAGTGCTGGGGGATTAGAGGTGATGCTGGCCATATCTGCCATTTTTATGAGCATTTAAAAAAATTCTGTTGTTGTCGTTTGGGTTTGGGGTTTTTTTGTTTTTTGTTTGTTTGTGTGTGTGTGTGAGAGAGAGAGAGAGAGACAGAGACAGAGACAGAGACAGAGACAGAGACAGAGACAGAGAGACAGGGTTCTACACAGCCCTGGCTGTGCTGGAACTGTGTAGGCCAGGTTGGCCTCAAACTCACAGACAACCACCCACTTCTTTTTTCTTTTCTTCTTCTTCTTCTTCTTCTTCTTCTTCTTCTTCTTCTTCTTCTTCTTCTTCTTCTTCTTCTTCTTCTTCTTCTTCTTCTTTGAGACAGGGTTTCTCTGTGTAGCCTTGGCTGTCCTGGACTCACTTTGTAGACCAGGCTGGCCCTGAACTCACAGTGATCCACCTGCCTCTGCCTCCCAAGTGCTGGGATTAAAGGCATGCACCACCACACCTGGCCCCTACCTTTACCTTCTGAGTGCTGGCATTAAAGGCAAATTTCAAATGTTTTAAAGATAGCAGCTGTATTAATTGACAACATCCTGATAGCAAAATCCTTATCTCAGGCTCCATATGAAGTAAAGAGGTTTATTTTACCTCACGTTGACTATCTTTACCAGAGGTCCAAGTCACGAATTATGCAGCACTATTGGTAAGGGTGACACCCTACAGAGAAGCATGTCAAGTGAGTGGTCACATCCTGAGTGAGGGACACAGATGGAGAGACCAGGGTCCCACAGTCTCCTTGGAGAGCACATCACCAAACACTAAGGACCTCCCACTAAGCTCCTCTTCTTCAAGGTTCCTAGAGACTCCAGGGGACCAAACCCACACTGGGGACCACAAGGGGTATTTATCTAAGCCCTAGCAGGATCTAGGAGGGCCTGGGGCTGTAAGAAGGGGCGGGATTTGGTAGAACTTGTGTAGACCCAGACTGATGACTGGAGACTTAGCACAGGATGTGAATATTCCAGAAGCTGCCAGCCCATTCCAGACCAAAGGCTAGCCAAGGTGAATTAGATTTCAGGGAACAGAAAGGGCCAGGTGTCCACTGTACCGAACAGCTACAGGCCAGAAGAGGGCTCCGAGAGAAGATAGAGAAGAAGACACTGCGTCAAGCCACACTAAAACTGGAAGCAACAAATACTAGTCAAGAAACTGAATTTGCGGCCAACCATTTGCCTTTTTGTTGTTAATCTAGCCAAGAATCAAAAAGGGCAGCTCAAGATGGTGTGTTGAGGCCCCGCGTTGCCAGACAGGGAAGAAAACCTCACCAAGAGCTGAGGATGAAAACCCGGTACAGATCGACTTCGCCCGGATCAGAATTTGGTGGGGGAGGTGTGGTCTAATGCCAGGTGGTTCATTGTCAGCGTATTTAAAACACAGTGCAATCTGGGAAAAGGTTTCCAAGCAACAGTCACTCCAATTCCAGGTGCACAATACAGCTGGTGGTGCGACTACATAGAAACCTTTTTACAAAGCAAGTGTTACCATGAGGGTAGGTTGTATAGCTGAAGGTTCTAGAGTCTAGCATGGTCTCTGACAGAAAGCACAGAGGCAGCAGGGCGTGAAGTACATGTGACATCTCTTCTAAGGATCGGTAACCTGTCCAGGGAGGGAAGAGTCTGGGATAATCAGTCTGAGGTGAGGTCTGCTGCCTCTACTGGAAAAGGTGGATGAGGTCTGCCTTTACAGATAGCAGAAAGGTCACCAGGTCGTTAATAAAACCCACTCTTGGGTGTGGAGACCCAATTCTGCAGCCTGTAATTCCAGCACTTGGGAAGGCAGAGGCAGGTGGATCGCTGTGAGTTCAAAGCCAGCCTGGTCTACAAAGTGAGTCTACACAGCCAAGGCTACACAGAGAAACCCGGTCTCAAAAAACCAAAAATAAGATAAAATAATAAAAATTTCCTCTCACCTTTCTGGATGGGATGCAGGTATTTGATTTTTATGTCCTCCGTTGAGGAGACACCAAGGCACAGCGTGATTAGCATCCCTGGTTCTCTGTGAGTACAAGGACCTCTGAGCCCACAGCAGTGTTTTTAAAAAAAAAAAAAACTACTGAAAAAAAAATGTTGGTTTTTTTTTTTTTTCATGGAATCTCCAAGGCTGTAGCCTGAGAACATCTGTTGTTTGGTTTGGTCCTCTCAGCCACCCCCACAGAGCTGGCATCGGTCTTGTTTTGCAGATGGGAAAACCAATATGGAGGGATTTCGGTGACTTCCAAGCGTTAGAGCTGGGGTTTTGGATGGAGGGGTGTTCAGCCTCCATCGTTAGTGGTCTCCTTAGGACCCTACGTTGCCTGGTGAACCAGGTTTACCCCAGCATTTCCAGACAGGTTCACACATCCGTCAACCAAGAGGCTAATCGTTCTTCAAGACCACACCGTGCTCCTGGGCTGGGGTTAGGAGAAAACAAAGCAAGCGAATGGGAGCAGCAGTGGAAAGCAGTGAACCCCCCAGCCCATCTGTTCTCTGATTATAGAAGAGCCTCGTGTCTGTCCTGCTTGCCCCCTTCCCTCCCACACAATTTGATTTAGATGTATCTCCCTCTCGGCCCAAGTTCCTGGAAACCGCTGTTTAGAGGTGTTGGATAGGACTGTTGTCCAAGCCAAATTGTCACCATCTTCACGAGTTCAGCTGTGTGTCTGCTAAAAGATCATTTCGCAAGTGGGCTTCTTGGCTTTTTACTTTTTGTTCTAGAAAGGGGCGTGGCTAAGGACTGGAGTACCCAGACCCTCCAATTCTGCTGGGCTAAGGACCTTTGCTTGAGTATCCACACCCTCCGACTCTGCTGTGGTTGTGGGTGGTCTCTGGGAGGGCTAGAGTATGTAAGCCAGAAAGGACTAGGGGAGGGAGCTCCGTTCGGCAGCCACAAGGAAATCATTGTCCCTCCTGGGAGCTGACCTTTCAACGCAGATGCTTTAGTCATCTATGCTCTGCAAGTGACCTTAAAAAGCCTCACTGGTGTCCCAGGATGAACTCTGATGGAATCAATCTTTGGTTTGTCACTGGGACTTTTTGAGGTTTATCTTGTTTCGTTTCTCCTCGTCCCCAGGGTGAAAATTCTCACAGTAGAGGTCCTGATGTGAAATGGCTTAAGACAGAGAAGAGGATAGATAAGGGGAGAGCACTAGGCATGCGTGTGTGAGGTGTGTGAGGCCCTAGATCCCATCTGCAGAACAGTGGGGGGTGGGGTGGGGAGGGGGAGAGACAGAGACACAGAGAGAGGAGAGAGACAGAGAGAGACAGACACAGAGAGAGAGACAGACAGACAGACAGAGACGAAGACAGAGACACAGACAGAGACACAGACAGAGAGAGTGGAGAGAGACAGAGAGAGAGAGAGGGAGAGACAGAGACACAGACACACACACACACACACACAGAGACAGACAGACAGACACACACACACACAGAGACAGACAGACACACACACAGAGGGGAGGGAGAGAAAGAGAGGGAGAGAGAGAGAGGGAGGGAGGGAGGGAGGGAGGGACAGACAGACAGACAGACAGAGAGGGAGAGAGAGACACAAACAGAGACACAGACAGAGAGAGTGCAGAGAGACAGAGAGAGAGAGAGGGAGAGAGAGAGACAGAGACACAGACACACACAGAGAGAGACAGACTGACAGACAGACACACACACACACAGAGGGGAGGGAGAGAGAGAGAGAGAGAGGGAGAGAGAGAGAGGGAGGGAGGGAGAGACAGACAGACAGACAGACAGAGAGGGAGAGAGAGACACAGACAGAGACACAGACAGAGAGAGTGCAGAGAGACAGAGAGACAGAGAGAGAGAGAGGGAGAGAGACAGAGACACAGACACACAGAGAGAGAGAGAGACAGACAGACAGACAGACACACACACAGAGGGGAGGGAGAGAGAGAGAGAGGGAGAGAGAGAGAGAGGGAG
>OU015749.1:121484422-121494539 GCA_907169655.1 Acomys percivali | reverse complement strand
GGGGGGGGGGGGGGGGGGGGGGGGGGGGGGGAGGGAGAAAGAGGAGATTATGAAGCAAAATGTCAGTCATTGCAAGGGTAGTCCCAAGAAAGAATCCTGAGGTGAAAAGTGCCTTGAAGGAACGTCTCCCTGACGACAAATTAAGGATGAGGTCTCAGTTACTCCTCTGCTTCACGGTGCCTTACGTCATTTCTCTATGGGTAGATGCTTTGACGTCAGTCAATGCTCAGAGTCACTTGGAGAAGACTGGACTCAAAGACTGCTCTCAGCTGGACGCTGTAAAATCCCAGGGGCCTCTCTCTGCTCCTGAGTGCTGTGAAAATAAGAAGCAGCAAGGCATGTGGTAGAATGTGTGGATTGTTTACACAAAAATAAAAAGGAGACAGAGACCGTGGACCTCAAAGACCTTGGACTTAACTATGGTTGGTGATAAGAGAGCTTTGTGTTTACAGAACGCTTTGCTTTCCTTTGGCAGGGAGAGTTCATCCCTCCTTTGTGCTCCATTGCGACAGTCAACTCCTCACCTCTCACCCTGTTCCTGCACTTCTTTCCCACTTTCCCACTAAGAATTCAGTCTGATTTTCTAGGTTGTTCTGGCAGTTCCTGAGATGAAGTTTTTTTTTTTTTTTAATTACAAATTATAGTTGTGGTGTTCTCAGCTTTTGCTTCATATATTTTGAAGGCCTGTTATGAAGTAGACAAATGACTAGGATTGTTACGTTGTCTTCATGAATGACTCCTTTGTCATGAAATTACTCTCTTGACATAGCTATGCTCTTTGTCCTAAAATCTGATTTGGTGTAATGGGACCATTTCGGTTTTCTTTTGACTAAAATATATATACAAGATATATTTTACATACTTTCATCTTTTCACTTTAGCCTATTTGTAGTGGATTTTATATATAATTGAGTCTTGTGTTTTAAACCAATGTGGAAATGTTGTATTTAACTTAGGTATTTGATCCATTAACATTTATGGACTGTGACTATCAATATGATTTGTTTGAAAGCTACCATCTTTTTTGTTTTGTTTTCCAGATAGTGTTTCTGTGTGTAGCCCTGGCTGTCCTAAAACTCAGGAATCCACCTGCCTCTGCCTCCAGAGTGCTAGAATCAAAGCTTATGCTTTTTAAATCTTTTCTTTTTCATTCTTTGAGAATTTCATACAGTATTTTGATTATATTCATCCTTCCCCCAACTCTTCTATCCTCTACCACCCTACTTCATGCGCTCTCTCCCCGTCTCCCTCTCTCTCTCTCTCTCTCTCTCTCTCTCTCTGTGTGTGTGAGTGTGTGTGTGTGTGTGTGTGTGTGTGTGTGTGTGTGTGTGTGTGTGTGTTTTAAGCCTCAAGTTCAATTTGCATTGGCCAATTACTCTAGGGCATGCCCTTTGATTAATACACTATGTGTCACTCCCTTGAAGAAAACTGACTTTCCATCTTCCGGGTGCCATGAAATACTTATAGCACCTCAGCGAGGGGTGGGACTTCACCTCCACTCCCTCCTCCTTCGTCCTGAGATTTTTGTCTGCCTTGAGTTTGTTTAGGTCTTGCAGACACTGTGACAGTGTCTGTGGGTTCATGTGTGCATCTTCCCCATGTGTCTGGAAAGCGCTGTTTCCTTGAAGTCGCCACCACTTCTCGCTCCTACACTTTTCCCACTCCCTCTTCTGCAGAGATCCCCCAAGCCTTGAAGAGAAGGGTGTAATACAGATATCCCACTTAGGGCCGAGCATCCAGAAGTCTTTCAGTCTCTGCCCATTGACCAGTTGTACCCATTTTGTTAATTGTTTCTCCTGTAAGACACTTCTCCGATAAGGGTTGAACAATGCATTAATCTATGAATATAGCAGTATGTCATTAGGACATATTTTAACACTATGTCCATTTAGCAGAGTGGTAGTAGTAGGTGTCCGCTAAGGCCCATGGCCTGTCTAGACACAGGCTTTTGTCCTTATTGACAGGAACTCAGTGGTAAGCACTTCACCCATCTGGCATGTCCAAGTCTATGGATTTGATCCCCTCATGGCCCCACCTACAAAGTAAAGCCATTTGACTGTCTTTTAATGTGATTTTGCCTCTGTCCTAGCTAGTTTTCTGTCAGCCTGACACAAGCTAGAGTTATCTAGAAAGAGAAACCTCAATTGAGAAAAATGCCTCCCTCAGAACGGCCCGTATGCAAGTCTATGGGGGCCTTTTCTTGGTTAGCGATTGATGTGAGAAGGGCCCAGGCATGTAGGTGGTGTCGCCCTGGGCAGACGGTCCTGGGGGTATAAGAAAGAGAGCTGCCTGTGAGCCTGAGGAGCCAGCTAGGGAGCAGCGTCCCCCACAGCCTCTGCTTCAGGTTCTGCCTCCATTTCCTGCCCTGAGTTCCTGCCCTGCCTTCTCTTCAGTGAGAGGAAATAAACCCTTTCCTCTCCAAGTTGCTTTTGGTCATGGTGGTCTGTTTTGTTGTTGGGTTGTGTTGTTGTTTGTTTGTTTGAGACAGGGTTTCTCTGTGTAGCGTTGGCTGTCCTGGACTCACTTTGTAGACCAGGCTGGGCTCAAACTCACAGCAATCCACCTGTCTCTGCCTCCCGAGTGCTGGGATTAGAGGCGTGCGCCTGGCGGTCTTGGTATTTTATCACAGCAACAGAAACAAACCCGAGACAGCTTTGAATAAAGACTGATCTGGAAGAAAGCGGAGCACACCTGTAACCCCAGTGTATGGCAGGAGGATCAGGAGTTCAAGGCTAGCCTCAGGCACATATATATTGACTTTGAAGTCAGCCTGGGCTACATAAGACCCTGTTGGGAAAAAATAAGGAAGGGAGGGAGGGAGAAAAGAAAAGGGAGGGAAAGAAAGAAGAAAGGAAGAAAACGAGAGAAAGTGTGACGGGGAGGGGGGGGGGGGAGGGAGAGGGAGGGGGGGGGGGGAGGGGGTGGGGGCGGGGGGGGGGGGGGGGGGGGACCGGAGGGGGGGGGGGGGGGGGGGGGGAGGAAGCGTCCCCTGCCGTCCTTGTCTTTGCTCCTCTGTGCACATCGCGTCTGTTTCCTCGGCTGCTTTTCTTTTCCCTCCTTGGCTTCACAGATTGACTGTGCGGTGTCTTCCCGCTGTTCACTGCATGTCTCTGCGTTTGAAAGCTTTTTGGATTTCATAATTCTCTTGCTTTATAGTTTTGTTTTGTTTTGTTTTTTTGGTTTTTTTTTTTGGCAGTCGTACAGTCGTACAATTTTGGGCCATTGTTTCTTCTGATATTACTCTTGTCCCAGCGGCGTGGGACCCCACAAACGCGCCAGGCCACTGGAGGTTACCCCATGCCTCACTGTGCTCCCTTCAGTTTTCCAGTCTTTTTTTTCCCCCTTTGATCACTTCTAACACCGGTATTCGTTCCTTCGGCGGTAGAGGATCTGTCCACGGTGCCTTCTTCGCGTCAGACACTGGAGCTGAACCCTTGAACGGCCCTTTGGGGTCTATATGCAGACCTTGTACGTCCACTTCTCATGTTTAGTATTCTTGGGCTTCTGTGGCATGTCACACCACTATGTTCCTTTATACCATGTTGTCATTTCTATTATTGCTTAGTGTTGAATGTTTTTTTTTCTGTTCATTCTTAGCTGTATTTGCCTTTTTTTTTTTTTTTTTTTTAGCGTCAGGTCCCTCCTGTCTGAATGCCAAACACTCATTTTTACCTTGTTGGATGTTGAAGTTTCGTATTCATAGAAATTTTATTTGTTCTCTTAAAGGATGCACTCCAGTTACCTGGGAAGCATTTGATCATTTCACATCTTTTCAATTTTGTTAGGCCAGAGCCAGAGCTGCTTTTAACTTAGGGTTAAGTTCCCTGACCCCGCCTCCAAGACAAAGATGCTTCTTTTTTTTTTTTTTTTTTTTTTTTTTCCCAAAATAGGGTTTCTCTGTGTAGCCTTGACTGTCCTGGGCTCCCTTTGTAGACCAGGCTGGCCTTGAACTCGCAGCGATCTGCCTGCCTCTGCCTCCCGAGTGCTGGGATTAAAAGCGTGCGCCACCACCGCCCAGCTTCAAAGATGCTTCTTGATACTCCTCTATTCTGCAGTTTCCTTGTCTGGCAGTTGCCTGCAGACATTATTCTAGGCTGTGAGCTCTGAATAGCGCTTCCTCAAATCAGGGCGGCTCCGGTCTCAGGGTGGCCCCGCACATGCACAGGCGGATCAATGTGCGCATGCGCACACAGGGAAGCCTCTCTGCAGACCTTCAGCGCCCTCTCACAGGCTGCTCTCTCCTCTGCCCTATGAACAGCAGCCTCTCGGATTCTCTGTTCACTCAACTCCGAGGGCCCTTCCCCTCCTCACCTCCCCTGTTAGCAGTAGTCAGTGACACTCCTGAAGCCAAGGGTGGGGACACACAGCTTTAATCCAGCACTCAGGAGGCAGAGGCAGGTGGAGCTCTGAGTGTGAGACCAGCCTGGGCCTACACAGTGAGTTCCCGGACAGCCAGGCCTACATAACAGAGAGACCCTGTCTCAAACCACCCACCCCCACAAAAAGTCCTAGATCTTTGTCTTGATGTTCTAGCATTTTCTAACTGGACACCTCCAGAGTTGGACCAGCAACAGCTGACAAGTTAGGAAACATGGAAATTCAGGTCTAGAGGACACCTCTGAGCCCAGAGGCTGAAATCTAGGAAGATGGGGGGTGGGGTGGGGTGGGGTGGAGGGCGTGCTCTGGAATGGTTCGGGTGGCTCGGGTGAACTCTATATAGCATCAGCTCTCCTCTGTCCCAGGCTGCCTCCCAGCTATCCAGACTCTGTGGAAGCTAAGCTACAGGGCCTCTGCTCAACCTCTAGCTTGGAAAACCAACCTGTTGTATAATAGCAGACAAGACCAGAGTGAACCAGGAAGCACGGAAGGACCACCCTCAGGAATGTGCTGGAATTAACTTTCTGTGAATGAGCTGCCTATCACGTGGTGCTCCCTTTGCTGTGGCTACTGCTGAGTGCAGTGAGCAAGCAAGGAAACACTCTACCTAAGATAGCATCTTAGTGCATGACTAGCGGGTGACCCAGGATTCTGGAACATGCCAGTCTCCATCGAGAGATAAGGCACTGCCTACCATCAGTTTCCAGTATGACAGTCACGCAGAGCATGTATATTCATTCTGTAAATATTTATGGTGTGCCGGTGGCCTCAGCCTCCAGAGTAAAAGGCCAAGACATTGCTCTCATGAAAGTGTGGATCAAGATCATAGAAAATTCTAGAACGTGTGTGAGTGGGGGTTGGAGGCTATGTGTATGTGCTGCGTCTGAGGATGGTATGTGTGGTATGTATGTGTGTGGTATATGTATACATTGTGTGCAGTGTGTGTGTGTGTGTGTGTGTGTGTGTGTGTGTGTGTGTACTGTGGGGGGGGGGGGGGAGGGGGTGCTGACAAAGCTCCTTCCAGGGACAGAAGTAATAATGGAAAAGGAGGGAGGTAGATTTTTGTCTTTCACTCCTTCTATATTACTTTTTGTTTGGTCGGTTTTTTTGTTTGTTTGTTTGTTTTTTTGTTTTTTGAGACAGGGTTTCTCTGTGTAGCCTTGGCTGTCCTACACTCACTTTGTAGACCAGGCTGGCCTTGAACTCACAGAGATCCGCCTGCCTCTGCCTCTTGAGTGCGAGTGCTGGGATTACAGGTGTGCACTACCTCGCCCGGCTATTATATTTTTTTAAAGATGTGTTTCATTATGTCTCATTCTCTGTGTGCTTGTGTGTGTGTGTGTGTGTGTGTGTGTGTGTGTGTGTGCGCGTGCATGTAAATACAGGTGCCTCAGAGGCCAGAAGACGGTGTCAGATCCCCTGGAACTACAGTTAAAGTGGTTGGGAGCCACGCAATGTGGGTTCTGGGAATAAACTCAGGTCCTTTGAAGGAGCAGAAAGTCCTCTGGGCCACTGAGGCATCGCTCCAGGCTGCTGTATGCTCTTCTGAAGTACACTGTGCTTTGTGTTACTCTACAATGGAAAGGAATAGGAAAGGGTCCCCTGGGAGGATTGCCGGGAACGCCTACGTAAGTCCAAGCAGGAAACTACGAAGGCCTAAATTAGGGTAAGGGGGCTCGCGTGCAGAGAACTCGCAGCAACTTCGCTTGAGTTTTGGACTTCCCAGTTCCTAGAAAGCCCACTCTGCCTTTACTTCTAATCTGAGTTTTGCCAACTCACCTAACTTTTTCTTATCCTCCCCCATTTTCCTTCTCCGTAACTCCTCCTGGTCCAAATGCCCACTATTTCCACTGCAGTGGACACAGCTGTGATTGGATTTCACTCTCCAGCACTCACCTTCCCCAGTGAGCTTACCAGAGTATTCCCTCAGGGGCTGGAGCAGTGGCTCTGTGGCTAGGATGCTTCCTGCTCTTACAGAAGACCCAAGTTCAGTTTCCAGCACCCATGTCGGGCAGCTCACAACCACCCATAGCTCCAGCTCCAGATCTGATGGGCTCCTTTGGTATCCGTGGGTACATGCACACACATCACCCCCATCCCCCATCCCCCATCCCCCGTCCCCCATCCCCCATCCCCCATCCCCCATCCCCCGTCCCCCATCCCCCATCCCCCACAGCACTAGCATAGGACCGGCTGTCATCCTAGTTCTATTAAGTTAGGCTATCCCTGGTCTGAAGACTACAGCAGAGACCGTTTTTGTCAGCTTGTGCTTGGAGTATTAGTTTCCTGTTGCTGCTGTAAAAAACCAACACTGACTTGGAGGCTGAAAACAACAACACGGATTCATTACTTTAAAATCAAGTTGTCTGCAAAGTTACTCCTCTGGCAGCCTGGGGGACAGTCTATTTCCTTTCTTTTCCCAGAGGCTGCCTGCATTCCTTGTCTTCTCATGGCCTTTTCCCACATTTAAGACAGTGGCTTAGACCTCTCTCCCTCCTTCCCTCCCTCCCTCCCTCCCCCTCCCTCCCTCCCTCTCTCCCTCCCTCTCTCTCCCCCCTCCCCCTCCCTCCCCTCCCTCCCTCTCTCTCTCCTTTCTTCTGTGTCTGCCACACCACCTCCCTTGTTCTTACAAAGACTTTTATGCTCCCATTGGTCCACCCAGCATAACCAAGGATACACTCCCACGTCACTGTCACCGTGCTTCCTCTGGCTTCTGAGAAGAACCTCCTTACAAGTCTGGACATTAGGGCACAGGTCTGCTCTGCAGAGCCAACATGATGACACAACCTGTTCGTTGGGGGGGGGGCAGGTTATTCACTGCAGCACTAAGGAATTCTCGTGAAGAGCAAATGACACAGATCACCAGTAACGCGGATCTCCTGTGGCACAAACCATCGCGGAGAAATAGTGAGAACAGGGAGAAGAGGCTGTGGGCCCTCTGAGTGCTCATGCCTGCCGAGTGGCATCAGACATTAGTGGGTGAGCGTGCTTGCTGTGCGAGCAGAGGACCTGAGCTCCAGTCCCTGGCACCCATGTTGTGGCCTCACAGGGCTGTAAATCCCAGCTC
Source organism: Acomys percivali (assembly GCA_907169655.1). Classification (NCBI taxonomy): domain Eukaryota; kingdom Metazoa; phylum Chordata; class Mammalia; order Rodentia; family Muridae; genus Acomys; species Acomys percivali. The sequence continues at coordinate 121,487,095 of OU015749.1, read as the reverse complement.
TGTCAGGGTGGAAACAAGAGAGTCATTGGGGCTTTCAGCTGCCAGCCTGGCTCCATGTTCAGTGAGAGATTATGTCTCAAGGGAATAAAGTGGACAGTGACCGATCAGGACATCTGATATCCTCCTCTGGCCTCTAGACATGTATAGCTGCACACGTGCACGTGTGCACATGCACTCACATGCAAAGACACACAGAGACTCTAATACATACACACATGCATGCATACATGCATACACACACTTGCATATATTTATACACACATGCACATGCACACACAGAGAGAGACTCTAATACATACACACATGCATATATACACACACTTACATAAATGTATACACACACACACACACACACACACACATAAAGAAACCAGCCACCCATGTACAAGGAAATTTCTACAAGAATTACACTACAGAATATTTGTTGTACAAAAACTTGGCAGAAGACTGGGTGTCTGCCAATGGGTGAATAGAGATATAAATCGAAGAAATATTTGTTGTCTCAGCTTGAGTCTCCCAGGTGGATACTGAGATAAAGCTTTAAATGCAGGTGTCAGGCATGAATGTTAGGAAATCATGGTGGGTGATGGAAGAAGCTGACAGGCGACGTGTCCTTGTGGTAGACATGCCTACCCATCAGGCCTTGCTGCCCAGCTGCAGGTGGGAGGAGGCACGGGGGTCCATGAACTGTCTCCTTTAATGCCTGATGAAGAAAGAAGGAGTAGCCTTGCCTTGGGCCACACCCAAAGGTGGCAAGTTGTAATGACTTATTTTGGGGGCTACTCAATCCTCCGCCCCCTTGAGGGCTGGCCAAGGCTCCCTAGACCTGGACGGAGGATTCCTAGCCCCACACTGAAGCTTCCTCGGGCCTGCATTTGTTCTGCCTCGCTTTGACCCAAGCCTTTTTCATCCTTCCTCTGGCAAGCAGTAGTTCCTAAATAAATACCTTCTACTCCAACAGAGCTCAGCATCTGCTTCAAGACAAACTGGCCTGAGGTGCTTGTGAAGAGAGTTAGCTCTGTGGGTGGCTCTCCGTAGCTTCGCCCCACTGGGAGGCTCTAGAAGGCAGTGTGCTGCTGTGCCTCAGTTATCTTCCCAGAGAAGACAGCAGCCGGGGAGTTCAGTCATCAGCTCCACCAGCTCCCGACAGCTGCTGAGGCGTGGGGCCTGCCTCCTGTGGCCCTACAGTTTCTCCAGCTGTCATGGTCAGTGTTGCACCCCAGCACCCACAGTGGCTTCCAACTGCCTGTAACTCTAGTTCCGGAGGGATTCTTCACCCTCTTCTGGTCACTTGGGGTACCTGCGCTCTCATGCATACACCTACACACACATACACACTCATACACACTCATACACATAATTAAAATAATAAAAATGGCTAGCGGTTTGACACCAGCTTGGGCTACAAAGCAAGACTATCTGAAAAAGCAATGTCTTCAGTTTTCAATTTCCAATCCGCCTCATGTAACACGACTATTTGTTTCTATGTTTATGTTGTCCATGCATTTGATACTTTGCTATATATATACATATATATGTATGTGTGTGTGTGTATGTCTGTGCATCATGTGTGTGCAGTGCCTGCAGAACTGGAATTACAGACAGTTGTGAACTTCCATAAGGGTGCTGGGAATGGAATCCTGGGGCCATTACTCCCGAGTGATCGCTTGAGCACCTGGTGCTCTTTTTGACATGTGCTCACATGTATGCCCTTAAATGTTCCTCTGTGTCTCCATAGTCCCCATAACCATCATGTTCATGGATACTAACACTCTGTACAGTTGTGCACCAACCATTTCCTCTTTGGAACATTTATATTGCTTCTAAACTTTAGATATTCAAATACCTTTACAGTAAATATAGTTGTAGAGGTTTTGTTTATGTTAAATACAGCCTTAGCAGAAATTGCAGAGGTACAATTACTCAGCTGGGGTATGACTATTTCCATAGCCTTCACGTGTAACCCAGAGAACCCTCCCTTTGGCCGGAGCTGTTTACTTAAAGCCTCAGGGTCTCATGAATGCCTAGGGATCTTCATTTTTAAATAAACTTATTTTTGGCTTGTATTTGTTTTGCTAGGTTTCCATGAGAGTAAAGAACACTACTAAGAGCAGATTAGAAAATTCCAGTTTTCCCAAAGAGTTCTTTCTTTTGTTTGTTTCCTCTTTTCTTTCTTTCTTTCTCTTTCTTTCTTTCTTTCTTTCTTTCTTTCTTTCTTTCTTTCTTTCTTTCTTTCTTTCCCTTATCCCAAGGCCCATGAAGAATTTAGGAGCCAGGCTGACCCGATTTCTAATCGCCACTTGAGTACCTGTGAAGTGTGTAACCTTAGGAGCTTGGCTGTCTCTCGCTAAGGCTGTTTCCCCATCTTCAGTATGTCTTCCTTAAGGGCCTGTTCCCAGGGATAACATGAGAACATTCTGACCTGGGTGGGAAGTCTCAGCACCCACGAGCCTCCCTAGGTCAGCAGGAAGCCTCACTCCTCAGGCAGCACATGCTAGGTGGAGCTCAGCCCCTCAGCCCCTCAGCCCCTCAGCCCCTCAGCCCCTCAGCCCCTCAGCCCCGCAGCCCGTCAGCCCCTCGCCCCTCGGCCCGCAGCCCCTCAGCCCCTCAGCCCCTCAGCCCCTTGGCCATCAGCCACTCAACCCCTCAGCCCCTCAGCCCCCTCAGCCCCCT
>OU015749.1:121450972-121476752 GCA_907169655.1 Acomys percivali | reverse complement strand
CAGCATCCTTGGCTTTATGTTGAGACATCAGCATCCTTGGCTTTATGTTGAGACATCAGCATCTTTGCAGTGTCTGCAGACAATGCTTCGCACTGGAAGAAGGGGAGACCTTGAGGGCTGGAGAGCCGCTGCTGGCCAGGGCTGCCCTGAAAACAGGCAGACTCCTCCTCACTGGACGAGCTCTCAAAGTGCGGCCTGGAGAGTCAAGCCTAATACATGGCTGGTGGGCGGGGCAGGTGGATAGAAGGGAGGAATCAGCTGTGCATCTGTTTCCACAGATAGGCGGTGTCCTGGTTGTTCTTGGCTCTCTGTGTCTGGAGCTGTGTTGTAGTTTGGAAGAGTGGAGTCTGACCTTAGCCAGATTTATTTACTTATTTATTTACATAGAAACAGCCATTGAATCAGAGTCGCTAAACTCTAACACAGAAACCCACTGATACAGCAGGTTGGAAGAGATCAAAGAGCTGGAGTGCAGGGCATTTGCCCCGCATGTTGCAAGGCCCTGGATCCAAAGTACCAGCACTGAAAGGGAGCCAGCAGCAACAACAAAGCGTCTTACAACCACATCTCAGTGTTGCTCGATTATACCCAGTCCTTGACAAGAATCTACAGCATCAACCGATGATATAAGTGTGATGAGGTGGCTTTCAAACTTGAGAAGTATTTTGGGGGCTGGGGAGATGGCTCAGTGGTGTATAAAGCTTTTTTTTTTTTGCTTGTTTGCTTGCTTGTTTGTTTGTTTGTTTTGAGACAGAGTTTCTCTATGTAGCCCTTGGCTGTCCTGGAACCCACTCTGTAGACCAGGCTGGCCTTGAACTCACATTGATCCGCCTGCCTCTGCCTCTCCAAGTGCTGGGATTACAGCACTTTTTGCACAAGCTCGATGACCAAAACTCAGATCCCCAGAATTCACGTAAATTCAGAGGCAGGCGTGACCTCTGGAAACCCCAGCACTGGGTGGCAGAGAAGGGGGTCCCCCAGCAAGTCGGTAGTTAACTAGACCAGCTGGAGCTGGCAAAACTCCAGGGTCAGTGAGGGACCTTGCATCAATAAAGTGAAGAGTGATCAAGGAAGATACTAAGATACTCAAGTGTCAAGCTCTGGATTCCACCCCCACATCCATACACATGTGTGCACACACTAGAAATGTGTGCACACACTACAAATGCTTGCACATTTGTATACACATGTGTATATTCTTTGCTATACACAAAGAATAGAAAAGTGCTTTCATCTCTACAGCAAAGGGAAGAGAAAAGTCACTGGTCTTTGAGTCAGGAAACCTAGGCTCAGTGTACAGGTGAGACAAAAATCCCTCTGTCTCTGAGGCCGCTTGTTGGTAAAAGCCACATAACTCTCCCTCAGCACATGGCGGGAATTGAGTGCACCCCGGATGGCACGTCTGAAAAGTCTGTGCAAAGATAAAGCAGTTGTGATATCATTTACTGAGCACCCGGCCTGCTTGATGCCAGTCTCCATTCAGGACGCCTCACGAGCACGCCTCTCATCTTCACGGCAGCACTGTGAGGTGGCTGTTGGCATCACCCTCATCTCCAAACAAGGAAACTAAGGCCAGGACCATTCGTGCCTGAAGTAAGAGCCCTCAGATTCCGTGGCTGTGAGCCTGGCCTCAAAGCCCGTATGGCGAACACTGCACACACTCTTCTGTAGGTATGTAGCTGCTACTGCATCTTCTGGTGGTGACTTAGTCAAGCTCCTCTGTGGCAGGGGGGAGATGCCGCGGTGGCGTGGGTGCTGCGGTGGTGTGGGTGCTGACGTGTCAACCAAAGGCCCCTCTTTACTGCTCGAATTTGTCTGAAGCTCTTGATAGACTTTTTTTCTGTGGCTTGATGATCCATAAGACTGCCACAGAAGAGCAAACTGAAGATCAAGATGACTAGGGGCTTTAGATCAAGGTCACTCAGCCGTAAGACAGGATGGGTGGGGCTGGGGCTGGAGAGATGGCTCAGCAGTTAAGAGCACTGGCTGCTCTTCCAGAGGTCCTGAGTTCAATTCCCAGCAACCACATGGTGGCTCACAACCATCTGTAATGAGATCTGGTGCCCTCTTCTGGCCGGCAGGGGTACAAGCAGGCAGAGCACTGTATACATAATAAAAAAAAAAAAAAAAAAAAAAAGACAGCATGGGCAGTATTTGAACCCAGGACGCTGAACCCACACATCTATCCTGTCTGTCTCCAGAGAAGTTTTCCTTATCTGTCATTTCCCTTAGGAACCCAGTTCAAGCAGATGGGATACTGGGACAAAGCAATGAACATACCCCAAACATTGGGGGTTCTACACAAAATTGCGGCTGGGTGGTGGTGGCGCACACCTTTAATCCCAGCACTAGGGAGGCAGAGACAGGTGGATCACTGTGAGCTCCCAGCCAGCCCGGTCTACAAAGTGAGTCCAGGTTCATCCAAGGCTACACAGAGAAACCCTGTCTCTCGGGGGGGGGGGGGGGAAGCAATCATTTGGCTAGGTGTGGTGGTATATGCCTTTAATACCAATATGCAGAAGGCAAAGACAGGCAAATTTCTGTGAGTTCAAGGCTAACACATCAAGTTCCATGCCAGCCAGGGCTACATATTGAAATCATGTTGGCTTTTTTTTGTTTGTTTGTTTGTTTTTGTTTTTGTTTTCTCCGAGACAGAGTTTCTCTATGTAGCCTTTGCTGTCCTGGACTTGCTTTGTAGACCAGGCTGGCCTCGAACTCACAGCATCCACTTACCTCTGCCTCCTGGGTGCTGGGATTAAAGGCATGCACCACCACATCTGGCTCTTTTGGTTTGGTTTGGTTTGGTTTAAAGCAATCATTTAGAGAGATGGCTGTATCGGGGCAACTACGTTATCTTTGCAGCATGTGGCAGTCTTGAAAAGATGGATTGGTCAGGGCTCAGCTCTGGTGTCTGAGTTAGAGGTCTGCCATAACCATAGGTGGCCAAAGGCTTCACAGGCATTCTTCTCTGCACTGTGTGGCCATGCCAGCCTGGAGAGCTTGAAAGAAATGTGTCTCCTCTATCCATAGACCCACCATGCGGCTCCTCCACCCAAGGGACGCATCCTGGATGCAGATGGCACTTGTGGTTGTACCACAGAGACCTTAGTATGATTATATGTCCCACACATCTGCTCTGGGAAGCTAGAGACACGTGTGTCCTTGAATGGACAAGCGCACCCCATGCACGCTATTTAAAAAACAAGAATAGGCAAACTAGCAAGTCGCACTGCCGAACACCAGTGTTTTACACCCCAGCCCAAAAAAGGCAAGATGATGATTCCTAAAAGCTCCTTTAGTTGCCCTAAAGTGGCATCCACCTCCTTCTCTCTAAGGATGTCACTCAGAATAGACACAGACAGAAGCCAGAAGCGTTTTTGAGCAACTTGGGAGCTCAACTGAGTCACTGTCGGAGCTTATTTTAAGTCAAGAACCTTCGCCTGAATAAGGCTCAAGAGAAGCCAGTATTTTAAGCCGTTAGAACGAGATGAAAATAGCTCCCAGCCTCACTCCTTTCTACCAGCAACACCTGACTTCCAGAAGCCACGGGGCTGGTGGCCAACTACTCACAATTCAAAACGTGGCTGTGGGGGACACCCGCCACCAAGGCTGCTCTGTTAGCCCTGGACCAGCCAGTGAGTCCAGGCTGCTGGCCATGGGACCCTGGCTTGGCCCTGCGCAGCCTATGAGCCTGAGACCTGAGAGGCAACATGCATAAGGCTCCAATCTCCAGCTCTCCAAGCTCAGCTGTGGCCTTGGGGCAGCCTTAGTTTGGGGTCATAGGTAAGAGCTGCCTTGGGGGGATGTGATCCTAAGAAACAGCTATACTAGACGTCCCCTCTGAAGCCAGGCATGAAAGAGCAACCACCCTGAACAAAGGGAGAACTTAGTGACAGGGGGTGACTACCCCCCACCATCCCCCTGTCACATTTCACTAAGCCGGTGACAGCGAGCATGTGAATCTGTTTCACTGTGTTGTTTCCTGATAGCCTCGGGGGAGCCCGCTGGCTCCAGGAAGAGTGGTGTGTTGTGAGGATTCAGTCTGTCCTCCAGCCACTAGATTTAGGGTGCTCAGTTGGAGACAGCAGATGTGTCGGACCAGTTCTGTGGGGGACTTCAGTCCATCGATTTTAAACCCATACAGGAGGCACTAGGGCTTGGAAAGATGGCACAGTGGCTAAGAGCTCTGTTGCTGCTGGGGGCCGTACCAATCTGAGTGGCCTGCTCTGCCGCTTGAGGCTATGGTGATGTCTGTGGTCCGTTCTGCCTTCTAGGGCCTTGTCTGGGTCTAAGGTTCTACTGCAGCCAGGGGGCCATGTCTGTGGTCTGTGCTGTCACCGGAAACCGTGGAGAAGCACATGATCTGAGCTCCTGATGACCCTAAAGAGCAAGGAAGCTACTTTGGCAGTGACACTGATGACTACAGACACACAACTGAGAAAGAGGGACATGGACGGCTTCAGTGACAACCCCTACCCACCTCAGCACCTACCCACCCTCAAAAGTAGCAGCCTAAAAAGGAAGCCATCAAGAACAGTATCTTTGTTTGTTTGTTTGTTTTTGTTTTTCAAGAGGGTTTCTCTAGGTTATCTTGGCTGTCCTGGACTCAGCTTTGTAGACCAGGCTGGCCTCGAACTCACAGCGATCCCCCTGCCTCTGCTTCCTGAGTGCTGCTGGCATTAAAGGTGTGCGTCACCACCACCCGGTTTATCAAGAACTCTTTTTATTATTATTATTATTTAATTAATTTATTCAGTTACAACTCAATTGTTATCCCATCACTTGTATCCTCCCGTTCCTCCCTCCCACTTTCACCCTATTCCCCTTCCCTAGGTCTAAGCCCGAGGGGGACCTCCTCCCCCAATGGACAGGACATTCTCTACAGTTATGTGGAGAGCGGGGACTGACTTTGACATGAACTCTGGTGCCCCATATTTGACCACCTCCCCTTGGTGGGGAGGCCTGGTGGCACTCAAAGAAAGACTAGGCAGGCTACCAAGGAGATAGGGTTGTGACAAGGATGCCGAAGTGTAGCTCTCCACAATAGACAGCTTCTGGCAGGGGTGCAGGTGAGGAAGGACTCAATTTTCATTAGGGGGAGGGCTACGCGGAGTTTGACCATGCACCAGTAAGTATATGACAACACAGACTTTTTAAGGGTAGGGGCCAGACATGGAAGGCCTGGGAAGTGAGTGTATGGGAAGAGTATGGGGTGAAATTCCAAAACAATCAATAAAAAACATTATTTGGAAAATATAAAAAGAGTACTGACTGTTCTTCCAGAGGACCCAGGTTCAATTCCCAGCACCCACATGGAAGCTCACAACTGTAACTCCAGTCCCAGGGGGGTTGACTCTGTCTTCTGTCCTCTTTGGGCACTGTCTGCATGTGACACACAGACATGCATACAGGCGAAACACCTGTAACAAATATTTTTAAGGAAAAAACTGGGGGTGGGCATAAGCTCTTTTGTCTTTCTCCTACTAAGGGCATATTTTTAAAATGGAAGGCATCTTCCATATATTTATTTCACACACACACACACACACACACACACACACACACACAGTTCCTCCCTCCCCCACACCCCCACCCCCACCTCCGCCCACTGAAACAGTGTCTTACTACGTAGCTCTGGCTGTCTTGAAATCATATTTTCTTTTATCTCTCTCTCTTTTTCTTTTGAGGTGTGTGTGTGTGTGTGTGTGTGTGTACATGCACACACTGCATGCACATGGAGGCCGAAGGGTGGAATCACACTCAGTCCCTCTTGCCTCTTACTCACTGAGGCCATGTCTCTCAGTCAAACTCAGAGCTTAATAACATGGATAGTCTCCCCAGGCAGCTCGCTCTGGAATCTCCTATCTTCCTCTCCTGAGGTTGGACTTGCAGGTGAGCTGCTCCACCCACCATGCATTTCCTGGTGGGTTTGGGGTATCTAATTTCCAGTCTCTACACAATGCTTTAGCCGCTGAGCTGTCCACAGCCCTGAAAGCATCTTTTCTTAAGGGTTATGACTGTTAGATCTGGGGACCCCTTCCTGTCACTTCAATTGCCACCAAGTTTAACCACAGTCAGAGCCTAACACCATATCAATGGGGGGGGGGCAGGGTGGTCACAATAGATGGTCTGGTTCTCCCTCTGTCTCTGTCTCTAGGGAGTTAGTGCCAGAGCCTCATTGATACCAGGATCCACACAATTCAAGTCCTTCATAGGAAACAACTTAGTGTTTGTATATAGCCCCGTACAGCTGCCTGTAACTGTCATCTCTAGATCACAAAAGTGTCTAATATAATATAAGTGTTATGCAACTATAATAGTTGTTTTAGTGTATTGCTTAGGGTGTAATGGCAAGGCGGGTACGTCTACAGCCTATACACGGCTAGAGCAGGCAATTTCTTTTTCCATTTATTTTCATGCTGTAGTTGGTTAAATCCAAGGATACAGAACCTGTAGATAGAGAACCATCTTGAAACTGAAGTGGCTTCCTCCCTGTCATCTTTTTTAGATCTTTTTTAAAATTCATTTTTATTTCATGTGCATTGGTGTTTTGCCTACAAGTACAAGGATATTAGTAGAGATAGTTGTGAGCCTCCACGTGGGTGCTGGGAATTGGAGTTGGGTCCTCTGGAAGAGCAGCCAGTGCTCTTAACCCCTGAGCCATCTCTCTAGTCCCATTTTAAAAGTTTTTTTAATTTTAATTTATTTTATGTGTATTGGTGTTTTGCCTGCATGTGTCTGTGTGACACATGGATGAGTTACAGACAGTTGTGATGCCCCACCCCCTCCCCCTCCCACCCAGCTCCCTCCCTCCATCTACTTCAGATGTCTGTTGTATTTCCTCTTCTGAGTGAGATTCAGCATCCTCCCTTGGGCCCTCCTTGGCTTCTCTGGGTCTGTGGATTGTAGTATGGGGGTGTGGGTGGGGGGCTTATGGGAGTCTATGGGAGTGACCCTAGCTGAGACTCCTAACAGTGAGGGACATGAACCCTGCACATGCCATCTGCTGTAACCAGGTGGGACTTCCAGTCGGGGGAGGGGACACCAACCCACCCATAAAACCTTCCACCCAAAATCTGTCTTGCCGACGAGAAAGGTAGGGGTAAAGACGGGGCAAAGATTGAGGGGATGGCAAAACAATGACTGGCCCAACTTGAGACCCACCCCATGGGAGAGAGCCAACCCCTGACACTATTAATGATACTTTGCTATACCTGCAGGCAGTAGCCTAGCATAACTGCCTTCTGAGAGGCTTCATCCAGCAGCTGGTGGAAACAGATGCAGAGACCCACAGCCAAACAACAGGTGAAGCTTGGGGAGTTTTGTGGAAGAGTGGGAGGAAGGACTGAGGGAGCTGGAGGGGTGAAGGACACCACAAGAAGACAGAGTAAACTAGCCTGGGCCCATGGGAGCTCACAGAGATTGAACCACCAACCAAAGAGCTTGCATGAGCCAGACCTACACCTCCTACACATATGTATGTGGCAGATGTGCAGCCTGGTCAACTTGTGGGACTAAGGGCTATCTCTGATGTGTTGCCTGCTTTTGGGTCCCTTTCCCCTAGCTGGCTGGGCTGCCCTGTCAGGTCTCAGTGGGAAAGGATGTGCTTAGTCCTGCTGTGACTTGAAGGGCCACAATGGGTTGGTACCTGTTGGAGCCTCCCCTTCTTGGGGGAATGAGAGAAGGGGAACATGAGGATGGGCCTGGGAGGAGAGGAGGGAGGGGGCTGGGATCAGATGGTAAAGTGATCAAATAAATAAATGAAAAGGAAAAAAGAAAGAATAAGAAAGACATTGTCTCAAAAAGCGAGAAGCAAGCAAACAACGAAACAATAACGAGTGAAGTGCAGAATATAGGACAGATTTATAAAACACTGGACGTGAAGCACCTGGCACACAGTAGGTGATCAGTATGAAGTGGCAGAGAGTGCCACTTGGTTATTTGAGAAACACCCACACTGTGCACACTCTGCCTCACCCTCCTCACAGCAAGAGGAGCCAGGCATTTATTTACCTGCAAAACAAAAGCTCTCCAGAAAGCAGAGCAAGGAGAGTGTCCTCACAGGTCTGCCTCTTGTTCTCCTGACACTAGGACAAGTACATTGCTCTCCTTCTTTGGGAAAAGAGACAGTAAATTATAGCCACTCCAAACCCAAGCTAGCAAGTACACAACCTAGACACAATTCATGGCCGTTGCTGGTGCCCAGATTATTCACTGTGGCCTTTTGAAGGGCTAGGGTGGACCTGGCTCCCAGAGTGTCCACGTGGGCTCCTGGAAGGCTCGCGCTGACAGTGCAGCATGTCCCAGGATGACAAGTCTCTGTCTAACCCCAGGTTAAATGCATAATGTGCTTATTATACATTTAAGTATATTGTTGATGTCTTGAACAGGCAGCTTCAACGGCATTGCAGTACATCACTATCATTAAGGCAGGTTTTTAAAACTACGCTCCTTTGTCCTGGGGAAGGGGGATGGGGAGGGAGGGAAGACCTTCACGACGCTATAATTTGGCCATTTTAGCTTTCACGTGATGTCACTTAGCAGTTCGGACCTAAACACATTTAACACATTTGAGAAACAAGCAGCTTGGGAGAAATCTGGACATCTGGCTTGAAGTACTTTCCAGGCCCCTCGGTCCCAGGTGTAGGTTGTGATCCTAAAGGGGGAGACGGAAGGGAGGGCAGACTCAGGCTTGCTCGCTAGCTGCACTCACCTGGGAGCTTAAAACGGTTTCCTCCCTCCTTGTGCTAACAGAGTTGGCCTGGGGTAAGTCCTGGCAGCTAGGACTTTCTTCTTCTTCTTCTTCTTCTTCTTCTTCTTCTTCTTCTTCTTCTTCTTCTTCTTCTTCTTCTTCTTCTTCTTCTCCTCCTCCTCCTCCTCCTCCTCCTCCTCCTCCTCCTCCTCCTCCTCCTCCTCCTCCTCCTCCTCCTCCTCCTCCTCCTCCTCCTTTGGCTTTTTAAGACAGAGTTTCTCAGTGTAGCCTTGGCTGGCTGTGCTGGTGCCAGGGTTTTGAACCCAGGCCCTCATGCATGCTAGGAAAACCAGCAATTGAGCCCCATTCTGAGACCACAGATATCATTTGCAGGTGCTGAGTTAAGGCTTCTGGAATGAACCAGGGCTAGAGGTGATGAGGGGTAAGCACTGGTGGGAGAGGACCTGGCAACAGCCATTTCAACACCGGAAACATACTTTTAAAATGTCCTCATTGGTGCCGGGCACGGTGATGCAGACCTGTAATCCCAGCACTCTGGGAGGCAGAGGCAGGGAGATCTCTGTGAGTTTGAGGCCAGCCTGGTCTACAAAGGGAATCCAGGACAGCCAAGGCTACACAGAGAAACCCTGTCTTGGAAAAACCTGGGTGGAGGGGAAGAAGATCATGCTGTGGACAAGCCTATAGGGCATTTTCCTTCTTTCTTTCTTTTCTTTTTTTGTTTTTGTTTTGTTTTGTTTTGTTTTGTTTTGTTTTGTTTTTTCAAGGCAAGATATCTCTACATAGCGCTGGGCATTCTGGGCATCCTGGAACTCACTCTGTAGACCAGGCCGGCTTCTAACTAAACTCACAGAGATCCACCTGCCTTGCATCCTGAGTGCTGGGATTGAAGGTGTGGGCCATTACCTGGCTACAGCGCATTTCCTTTCTCTTTCTTTCTTTGCTTCTTTGTTTCTTATTTCTTCCTTCCTCCCTTCCATTCTTTCTTTCTTCCTTTTTCTTTTGGTTTTTTGAAACAGGGTTTCTCTATGTAGCCTTGGCTGTCCAGGAACTCACCCTGTAGACCAGGCTGGCCTTGGACTCAGAGATTTGCCTCCTGAGTGCTGGGATTAAAGGAGTGAGCCACCACTGCCTGGCTCAGCATTTTCTTAATTCGTGATTGACAGAGGAAGGCCCAGTCCATTGTGTGTGGTTCTGTCTCTGGGTTGGTCATCCTAAATTCTGTAAGAAATCAGGCTAAGCCACTCTGATAAAGAAGCTAGTAAGCAGCACCCTCCGTGGCCTCTGCAGCAGCTCCTGCATCCAGGTTCCTGCCCTGCTTGAGTTCCTGTCCTGACTCCTTCACTGGTGAACAGTGCTGTGGATGTGGAAGCTGATTACACCCTTCCCTCCCCGAGTTGCTTTTGGTCATGGTGTTTCATCGCAGCATAGTAACCCTAGCTAAGACACCAGCACTAAATATGTTTTTAAACTAAAGGGTAAAAATTAAAAAGAAAAAGAAGTAGAAACAGCTTTTAGAAATATCTAATTATATTCAAGGTAAGCCCTGGAGACCCTTTATCTCACCAAAACCCATCTTTATTCTGAAATATGGCTACTGTTCATAAAAGCAAAAAAGCAGAAGGGAAAATATTATACACTGTGTCCAGTGAGTGCAAGTGCATGGCTGTAGTCAGCGGAGAGAGCTGCCCAGTGGAGAGGTATTTAAAGTGAAAACAGATAAATTATTGGTGTTCCTGAATGCTGGAGAAAAGCACCCCAAGATGCAAAGAAATAGGAACTTGGGTTGACATAGTATATTACTCTATAGACTTAGCCAATCTGCTTAGAGATTGTAATTTGGCAGGATTCATACTTTAATAGAAATAAAAATACATATTCTAGGCCGGGCGTGGTGGCGCACACCTTTAATCCCAGCACTCAGGAGGCAGAGGCAGGTGGATCTCTGTGAGTTCGAGGCCAGCCTGGTCTACAAAGTGAGTCCAGGACAGCCAAGGCTACGTAGAGAAACCCTGTCTTGGGGAAAAAAAACAAAGTAAAAAAAAAACATATTCTATGGTATACATTAAAATAGCTACACATAGACTGTATCTATGCTTAATTATTGGTTACATAAAATCCCATGGGGATTTTTGCTGTAGGATGTTGTTATACACCCCATAATTCAATGCACAAGTGTTACAAGTGGAAACTTTAGAAACACGTAGTTCCTTGGAATAGTCTTTGTAACATAATATCTTTGTGATTTTATCTTAATAAAAAAGAATTACAAATAATTAAATATGATACATCCTATTATGTCACTCTTCAGAGACTCTTGTTTTGTTGGGTTTTTTTTTTTGTTTTTTTTTGTTTTTTTTTTAGGTTTTCTCTGTGTATCATGCTGGCTGCCCTGGACTCCCATTGTAGACCAGGATCCACCTGCCTCTACCTCCCTAGTGCTGGGATTGAAAGCATGTACCATCACTCCCGGCTCTTCTGAGGCTCTTAACGGCCCTGAAAGTCAATGGAAGCCCCTGCTTGCTTCTTACCTGGGAGACAGAGGCAGGCAGGATTGATTTGAGTTCGAGGCCAGCCTGGTCTACAAAGCGGAGTCCAAGATGCCCTGCCTAGCCTCTTTTTCTTTCATTGTTATTGTTACATATATACAAATGCCTAAATACACAAATACAACCTGTTCAGCCCGCTTAATGTTACTTGTAAGGATCTGATTTCAGGGCTGACCACTTGGCACTGGATAACCAATTGGGGGCTCATCCTGGGAGAGGCTAATCCCCCCCACACACACACACACACCCGCGGTTCTCAGCATCCATTAGCTGCTGTGGTTCTTTGTCTAGGGCTAAGAAGCCATGAGACGTTTCCCTTCTGCAGTCTCAGCCTATTGTTGTCCTTGTTCAGGTCTTTAGGCAGCCCTATACTGATGAGAGGCATCTGGCCCTTGTAGTCTTTCCTCCACCCTTTTCCAGAATGTTCCCTGAGCCTTAGGTGCAGGGGTTGTATTGTAGAGGTATCAATTGGGCTGGACACTCCACAATCATTTGTTCTCTGTATTTTGGACCAGAGGTGGGTGTTTTTGTAAAGATCTCTGTCTGTTGCAAAGAGCAGTTTCTTCGATGAGGGGATGAGAGCTCCACGTATCTGTGGGTATAAGGATAAATATTTAGAATGCGGCTAGGGAATGAGACTGGTCCAGTAAAGTGATAGGAGCAGGTTGTTCCCTAAGATGCATGACCTCACTAGCCCTAGGGAGCTGGCTAGGTTTACAGCATAAGATGTGTCTTCTCTCCGAGTGACTGGGCCTTAAGTCCTTTAGAGAACTATTGGTTACCACTGAAATATTAATGCCACTATTATACCACTAGGGTTATCAAACGGTGGTTCATAGGCAGTAGAGCTGGGTAGGGATGTTGGATGCTTCCTCGCACTTTCTGGTACCTTAGAAGCTGGTTGTTAGAGAGGAGCTTTGCTCCAAGCCACACTCAGCATGGTTCCTCTGGGTCTTCCGTACAAAACCCGTGATACCTTCAGGGATAGGCGCTCACCTTCCACCTCCGGAAAACAGCCAAGGGCAACAGCAACAGCCTCTTCTGTTGTGTGTGTGTGGGTCTCTGGAACTTCCCCAAGCAACATCTCAAAGGGGTTTTCTCATGCCTGGCATTGTTTGTTTGTTTCTAGACAATCTATGACTTTTGCGGCTTTTGTTTTCAGCCCACATGATATAACTTCACTTAAACTACCTATGTATATGTATACACATGAACTTACATGTATTGTATGTAATTTTAGGTATTAAATAATATGATCTCTTACGGGTTTTGGGGGGGGCATTCAGATATCCTTAGTGCTATCTTATTTTCCTCCCTCCCTCACTTTCTGTATTGACTTCCCTCTTCCTTCCCCAAATAAAACACCCCCCTGCTTTACCCATCTCCCCTTCTAGATCCCTTGTGCCTTGCTATTCCTCCATGGAATACCCCATCCATCCCATGGTCCTCTTTTCACTTGCCTGTTTTCTGCAGTTACTCAGGTTATGTGCTCACGTCTGAGATCTGGAGCTGGGAGCCTCAGGCGAGAGAGAACACAGTGTCGGGTCAGGGTTACCTCATTCAGTGTAGTATTTTCTGGTCCCCGCCCCCCCCTTTACCTGCAACTTTTGTGGCTTCATTTTCCTTTACAGGTGGACAGCACTTCCCAGTGTGTGTGTATACCACGTTTTCATCATTCGCTTGTCAGCTTTAGTCACTTGTTAGGTTCTCGTATCCTGACTGTTGCGAACACAGCAGCAATTAACACAGCGGAGCTCCTCTGTGGAGGAGGATGCGGGTCCCTCTGTGGAGGAGGATGCGGGGTCCCTCTGTGGAGGAGGATGCGGGTCCCTTGGGCAGATGCCAAGGAGGAGTATGGCCGGTCATGTGGTAGATTTATTTTTAGCTTTTTTGAGAGTTCTCCACAATGAATTTCAGAATGACTGGACCAATATTCAATCTCCCCAACATCGAATGAGAGGTCCCTTTTCCACAAATGCTCGCTAGCATTTGATGCTGATTTGCTGACCTTAGCCATGCTCACTGGCCTAAGTCTTGTTTTAATTTCCATTTCTCTAATTACTAAGGACAATGGCTTTTTAAAAAAATATATATTTACTTAGGCCAGGCATGGTGGCACACACCTTTAATCCCAGAATTCAAGAGGCAGAGGCAGGCAGATTGCTGTGATCCTCCCTTTCTCTTCAGAAAAAGGGAGGTCTCCTATGGCTGTCAACCAGCCTTAAAGTTTCAAGTTGCAGTGAGACTAGTCGCATCTTCTATTGGGGCCAGATGAGGCATCCCAGCAGAGGGAAAGGGTCCCAAAGGCAGGCAACAGAGTCAGAGAAGACCCCCGCTCCCACTGTTAGGAGTCCCACACAAACACCAAGCTGCACAGCCGGTGTGTGTGCAGAAGGCCTAGGCCAGTCCCATGCACACTCCCTGGTTGCCAGTTCAGCCTCTGTGAGCCTCTGTGGACCCAGGGTAGCTGATTCTGTTGACTTTCTTGTGGTGTCCTTGACCTCTGTCTTCTACAGTCCTTTCTCCTCCTCTCCCACCAGATTCCCCAAACTCTGCCTAATGTTTGGCTGTGGGACTCTGCATCTGTTCTCATCAGTTGCTGGGTGAAGCCTCTCAGATGATAGTTATGCTAGGCTCCTGTCCGCAAGTATAGCGAAATACCATTAACAGTGTCAGGGGTGGGGTCCCTCTCATGGCACGGGTCTCAAGCTAGGCCCATCGTTAATTGACCCTTTCCTCAATTTCTGCTCCATCTTTACCCCTGCACATCTTGTAAGCCAGGCAAATTGTATGTCGAAGGTTTTATGGCTGGCTTAGTGTCCCAGTCCTTCCATTGGAAGTCTTGCCTAGTTACAGGAACTGGCTGGTTCAGGCACCATAGCCCTCATTTCTAGGTACAATAACCATTTTTTAAAGATATTTCTTAGCCATTTGTTTCTTCCTTTCAGAATTCACTGTTCAGATCTATAACACAAACACACACACATCCCTTTTTAATGAATTATTTGGTGGTTTGTTTTTTTTGGGTTTTTTTTTTTTTTTGAGTCCTGGTTTTTTAGTTGTTTTGTTTTGTTTTGTTTTGTTTTTCTATACAGGGTTTTGCTGTGTAGCCCTGGCTGTCCTGGACTCATCCTGTAGACCAGGCTGGCCTTGAACTCAGAGTTCTACTTGCCTCTGCCTCCCCAGCTCTGGGATTAAAGGCGTGCGCTACCACCGCCCATTTTTTTTGAGTCCCTCGAGTATTCTGGATACCAATCCTCTGTCAGATGTACAGCTGGCCAAGATTTTCTCCCACTCAGTGGGCTTCCTCCTCTGTTGTTTGTTTCTTCATCGGTGCAAAAGCTTTTGAGTTTTGTGAGGTCAGTTGTTGCCTTTCCTTCCTGGGCATTCAGAGTCCTGTCCGGAACGTCCTTTCCTACACTAAACCCTGTAGGTGCCGCCTGTGTTTTCATCTAGCATTTTTAGGTTTCACGTTGGAGGCTCTTGGTCCACCTGGAGTTAGTTTTTGTGTAAAGCGATGGATACAGATCTAACGCCATTCATCTTGCCGTCACCTTTCTAGTAAGGGGTGGTGGAAGCGAGGGGCAACCTGGTCTCCCGGCCCCTGCCTCACATAGGTGCCATTGTCTGAGAGAGCTGGACTTAACACACTGCTTCAATACTCGGGCCAGAGTGGACAGAAGGACCGGCTGCGGGACTAAGGTGGACGGTGGCCTCTAAGTCCCTAACATCAGTCCAGCAACTGGCAATGCTGGCTACCCACTGGAATGCCTGGAAGGTTCTGAAACCTCCCCAGCCATGCCACCCCAGTGTTCGTAAGCCTCCTGAGGCTGAGACCGCCAATGCTGAAAACCACATTAGACTCACAGCCAACAGACTCTAAACAGGGCTCCTTTTTTTGCCTCCTCTTCCCACCAGACACCGGAAAGTTGTCAAGGACCTCAGTCCCGTGGGACACGACCTGCTATGTGGAAGGAAGTCTAGCCAGGTTCTAAAGGCTCGTGACCTTCCCCGCTTCTGTTTTCTTATAAATAACAAGAACGAGGAGATAGCAAATGGGGTGTTTGGATCCAAAACACGCTTGCTTAGGGATAGGCAAACTGACATTTTTCAATCTTGAGTGGGGGGGATGGGAGGGTCAATGAAAGGCAGGGTAGAAATATTGATAATCTTACATCTTGTACATCTGAGAGTGCCCCTTCCTGGAGTTCTCTCCTTATCCAAAAAGCTGTTTTCTCTACCTACCAAGGACCGGTCGGAGGCCAGCCTGGAAGCTGCACCAACTCCTCTGATGTAATAAGGAAATGATCACAGCCCCAGGCACAAGGCAGGGGTGGGTTTCCAAGTGGCCAAAGACCTATGACTACACTGCCCACTCCCTAGATGCAGTCTCAGTAAATTGGAGAAATATTTGAAGCAGTAGCCATGCCTCTAATTTTAATAATTTGAAATCAAGTCTCTCGCTTTCTCTCTTTTTCTTTTTGGTTTTTCAAGACAGGTTTTCTTGCCAGGCGGTGGTGTTAGCCTGGCTGTCCTAAACTCGCTTTGTAGACCAGGCTGGCCTTGGACCCAGAGATCCATCTGCCTCTGCCTCCCCAAGTGCTGGGATCAAAGGCATGCGCCACCATCACCCGATCAAATCAAATCTCTTAGGACAAGTCATAACCCTCATAGAAGGCCATAGATAATTTTGTGAATATGTGAAAGGGCTTTAAGATAATCTTTGGGCAGGAAAAATGGCTCAGTGGGTTGAGGCCCTTGTCATCAAGCCTGGTGATGTGAGTTGAGTTCAGTCCCTGAGACCCACACGGTAGATGGAGAGAACAGCCTCCCAAAAGTTGGCCCCTCACATGTATGCTGTGATGTGCATACACACCATATATATGTAATAAAAATTCAAAATAACAATCCCTGCCATTGCTTCAGACCCTATCCTCGCAACGTATTTTAGCTATGAAACCCATATTTATTTTATTTAATTTTGCTTATTTCTATATGAGGGTGTCAGGTCTCAGGGAGTTACAGACAGTTGTGAGCTTCCATGCAGGTGCTGGGAATTGAACTTGGGTCCTCTGGAAGACTAGCCAGTACTTGTAACTCCAGCAACCTCATACTCATTTTAACACTACAAACCCTAGATGATATCAGAAAGTGGCTGCGTTTCTAGCAGCTTAGGGCCACTCTGTTCTGGGATATCAAGGGCCATATGCTTTCCTCTGATCTGTAGAGATGCAGGCTCTCTGGCTCCATCTTAGAGCTAAGAATAATTGCATTTCACCCTGAGGTGATCTGGTGCAATCTAGTCTAGTCCTCGGCTGGGAACTGGGGAGATAGCTCAGTCTGTAAGAAAACTTGCTGCACGAACACAAGTCTCCAGAATCCACATGAAAAGCCAGGCAGAAATGAGGTACGTCCAGGTAAGTGACCAAGCTCGCCTGTGATCCCAGAGGCAGAGATAGGAGGAGCCTGGGGACTCACTGACTATTCAGGCTAGCCAGCTGGCGAACTCTGGGTTCAGTGAGAGACCCCGTGCTTGTCATACGAACATACATCAAACAAACAGAGTATGAGAAATGATCACATGTGTGCTGTTGCTTGAGGAGGAAAGATTCTAGTCCCATATGGAGGAACACAAGCACCCCAACATTAAAGGGATGGACCCTGGGATTAGGAAGGAAATGACACATGGGTGTCAAAGGCTGCTGGATATTTCCCAGTGTCTATGACACCACTTGTGAGAGCAACTCTGTTGTGCCATTTTACAGATGAGGAAACTGAGGTTGCTGACCAGTAATAAGTTTGACTAAGTCATGCACCTGGCTAGCTGAAGCTGTAAGACTCTAGTTTGTGCCTGAGTAGCGGCTTTTTAAGGCACCTTTCCACCTCTCTGCTTCCCTGAGGAGAAGCACGCTGAGACACGCTCTCTCAGGCCCAGGAACCTCGCCACCTTCACCTTGCAACCCTCTTGTCATCACAGCTTTCCTCTGGCTTCATCCCACCTCCCCCCACTTGGGATTTAATCAGAGACCACCTTTTGAAAAGATATAATTTACACACCTTAAAGCTTGCCGTTTCAAAGTGTACAATTTAATGTATTTTAGTATGTTTGCAGTTATGCAATGATTACTACTATCTAATTCCGGAACATTCCCATGGCCCATCCATTGCCTCCCATGGCCCCCCCCCCCCCCCCCCCCCCCCCCCAACCCCCCCCCCCTCAATCCCCGGCCTCTGTAAACCACTAACCTGTTCCCACCACCATGAAGCCTGCCTACTCTGGATGCTTTAGAGAAGCAGAGTCATGTGATGTGTGGTCTGCGTGATCGATCGCCTTGCAGTTGATACGATGTTTATAGGCTCATCTGCCTTACAAGGCCAGGACTTCACTCTGCTCCCCCGCCAGGATCAGGCATGTACTTACTCATCTGCTTCTTCATTCGTCAGCTGATGGAAATTTGAACCGATCCCACCTTTTCCCGTTACAGGGAAGGAGAAGAAGCTTTTTTGTTTGGTTGGTTTTTTGAGACAGGGTCTCTCTGTGTAGCCTTGGCTGTCCTGGACTCGCTTTGTAGACCAGGCTGGCCTCGAACTCACAGTGATCCGCCTGCCTCTGCCTCCTGAGTACTGGGATTAAAGGCGTGCGCCACCACGCCCGGCCTTTTTTTAAAAAAAGATTTATGTATTTATTACGTATACAATGTTCTGCCTGCATGTGTCCCTGCTTGCCAGAAGAGGGCACCAGATCTCATTATAGATGGTTGTGAGCCACCATGTGGTTCCTGGGAATTGAACTGATGACCTCTGGAAGAGCAGCCAGTGCTCTTAACCTCTGAGCCATCTCTCCAGCCCTGAGAACAAGCTTCTTGTTGTTGGTTTTGGGTTTTGTTGTTGTTGTTTGTTTTTTGGTTTTTGTTTTTTTGTTTTTTCAAGACAGGGTTTCTCTGTGTGGCCTTGGTGGTCCTGGATTCACTTTGTAGACCAGGCTGGCCTCAGACTCACAGTGATCCGCCTGCCTCTGCCTCTCAAATGAAAACAAGCTTTTATGTGGACATAGATGTTCATTTGAAACATTGATTTTGCTGGGTCATGCAATGGCTCCACCTTTAGCCATCTGGGGGAAGCACCATGTCACTTTTCAGAGAATGTTCTCACCGGTGGTGTTGCTCTCTTCCTGGACTTAAACATGAACACAATCCAGTCAGAGAGACCTAGGAAGCCATGAAACAGAAATGGTGAGAAACAGCTGATTCCAATGAGCTTCAACCTGAACCACAACGACTGCCTAGGCCTGGAAGAGCGGCCGGAAGAGGAAGTAGACAAGAAAACAGAGAAAGTGGGCGTCGGGCTTGCAGCTAATGATTGCACAGAGAACAGGATTCTGGAACCGTGAGTTCAAATCCCTTCTTGAACTAACTCACTATATGACCTTGGGAAGGGCCTTTCTCCTTCTGGGTCTCGGGGCACACCCTCACTCTTCTGTGACTCACCCTCGCCGCCGTCCCCGTGGCTCTGGCTGGAGCTGTTCAGGTGACAGGGTCTGCTCTGGGAATTGCTAGACCCGCCTCAGGGAGCTGCAGGAATCCCAGGCATGCCTGAAGAAGCCTGAGGATGGCTTCCCAGTTATCTACTCAGAGACCAACAAGAGCCTCCCAAGGGCAAACGGTCACAAATGAGAAAGGAAAAGCAAACAGCAATGGCTGCCCCTGGACCACACGCTACAACTTCAGACTTCTCTTCCATGGAGTAACATTTGCTTTACTGCAGTAGAGATGATACCATTTTACTCTGCTGTGTCCTCTTCCAGAGAAACCAGAAAACTACCCCCCTCAAACTACCCCCTTAGTTAGTTTGAATTCTAACTAAAAAAATCAGGGGATGGAGGGGGGGTGTAGGAGGGAGGGGCTTTAAAAGATCACGTGCAAGGCTCCCTCCAGGTCTGTCCTGTTTTTCACAGTGACAAGGACAGAGTCCATGGAGGCCTGAGAGGGTGAAGGCAGCATGCGTCCTCTGGTTCTGCCTCCCAAGTGCTGGGATTATAAGCAGCCATCACCACACCTGACTTGGCTTTTTATTTAAAGTTATATAAACAAGGAGTAATCAATGGCTGAGGCGTGAGGGCCTGGGAAGCCTTCCCTACCATCTGGCCCTGTACAGAAATGCCTTGCTGACCCTTGGACTAGCCTACACTGACTAGCACAGCTTCCGAAAGCACATAGCCCAAGGAAAGACCTAATGATGTCCCCATATGGGGCATTCAGAATGACACCCCAACTTTCAGAAACATGGCATTTGCTTGGTATGTGAAGTCATAAAGTCCATGTGTGCTCCAGTCACCTCATGAGAATATGTGCTGGACAGCACAGGTCATGTGGACATCAGGAAAAAGAGGGACTGGACAGACTGCCATATGTCTTCCTGGCCCATCTTCCTTCCTTCCTTCCTTGGCTTGGGCCTGGGCCCCTCCCTGCTTCTTGACAAGAGTCAGTCCTACTGCGTCCAGCTCTTGTCAGGGTAAACTAGGTTAGCGTTAGCATGGTTCACAGCGCCTGGCCCATGACAGAGATGGGCAAGCCAGAGTGATCCTGGCAGAGGCTTCCACTGTTTCCAAGGTCATCACCACATTTTCTGATGTCACTGGCTACCGTGGCCTCTCCAGGGATGACATAGCTTCCAGCCCTCTCATTGCAGCAAGAGCCATGGAAGCTCAGACACCTGAGCCAACCCTTGGCTTCTGTAGAGGGTTCCAGAAGTATCTAGCAACAACAGCCCAGGATGCAGAAATTCACACCACAGGACAAACCTTGACAAAAAAAGAGAAGCAAGAGAGAGGAAGGTACCGGAGGCGTAGGGTTCTCCCATGCTCCAGAGCAGTTGTACCACTTTCCAGAACATTCTCCATGGGCCTGGAACCTGCCATATCAGCTCGGAAGTACCATCCAGGGTCTGAGCTCTCTTCTTCCTGCCTCTTTCCCTTTACTCTTGCTGAAGCCAGCCACCAGAAGCAAGCTAAAACTGAAAGAAGTCTGATGTTCGCTGATTGCTGTTATGTGCCAAGCACTGTGGACCCTGACAATGTTCCTCATCTCATATCACCCTTAACAAACTGTAAGACAGTGGTGGTCATTTTAATTTAGTCTTGCAAGAAGATGGAGGCCAGCCAGGCACGCCTTTAATCCCAGCACTTGGGAGGCAGAGGCAGGTGGATCACTGTGAGTTTGAGGCCAGCCTGGTCTACAAAGCAAGTCCAAGACAGCCAAGGCTACACAGAGAAACCCTACCTCAAAGCAAAAACAAAAACAAAGAAGGAGGAAGAGGAGAAGGAAGCAAAAAGAAAAAAAGCATCGAGCCAGCTATAGGCTAATAGGGCTGGAAAAATCAAACATAAAAAGCAAAGGCGGCTACACTTTCTGTGGGTCCCTCTGACTTTGGTCACTTGTGGAGCCTGTAGCCACACCAGTTGCATGCCACCGTGGTTTGGAGCAGGTCTCTACCTTAGCAGTACAGGAATCAGGAAAGTTCCAAGAAAGGAAAGAACAAGATGGGAAGAGGAGTTTGAAAGGGCTGGAGGGACTGCTCTATCCTGTCAGGGGCGTATGAGAGGACCTGTGACATTAACCTGTACCTGCCTCTACAGCTTGTAGTGAGGCAAGGGCACCATGGCCCTAGCTGGACACTGAGGAACCTCAATGCAGAGAGCTCACATGTGGTGCAAGGGCGCCCCCTAGGGCCCCCCTAGGACGTTGCAGAGCCCAGGATACATGTCCCAGAATTCATTGAGGCATCGAAACCTTTCTGCGCAGGAATAAGGTCCAATGGACCTCTAAAACCCAGGAGAGACATGTAGAAAGACTCAGGAACCCATCGCACAGGACAACCCTAAGCAAGACACTTGGTATTGTGAAGTTTAGAGAAGAAGATTCTAAAAGGGAAAGTAAAAGATTGATTGAGGTCAATAGCACTAAAATCAAGAACTTGTATCCAACGAAACTTTTATAAAGCAGGCAAGAGGACAAGCCCGAAGCTGGGAGTGACTGTGACACAGCTGCGACGAATTGGCGTCTAGAATCTATAAAGAGCACACAACACAAGAATAGACACACACTCTTTTTGTTTTGTTTTGTTTTTCGAGACAGGGTTTCTCTGTGTAGCCTTGGCTGTACTGGACTCACTTTGTAGACCAGGCTGGCCTTGAACTCACAGCAATCCACCTGCCTCTGCCTCCCGAGTGTTGGGATTAAAGGCGTGAGCCACCACACCCAGCTGACACACAACTTTTACAAAGGAGAAAAGGGGCTGCGGAGATGGCACGGTGGGTAAAGTGCCTGTCACCAATGGCTGGTAGCTGAGTTTTTGTCCCTAGAATCCAGGTAAAGATCGACAGTGGCGCATCCACATCTGTAATCCCCAGGCTTCGAAGGTGAGACAGTGGGCCAGACACAGAGGATCCACGAAGCTCTTGAGCCAGCCGGGTTAGCATTCATGTTGGGGAAGAGAGCTTGTCTCAAGGTGGAAGGTGAGGACTGACAGCGAGGTTATACTCTGACCTCCACACTTATTCCACAATACATGTGTGTGTGCGTGTGCATGCGCACACGCTTAAGTCATACATGTAGTACCAGCACCAAGAAGGCTGAAAAAGGACGATCATGAGGTAAAAGTCAATCTGGGCAATTGTCAGTAAATAATCAAGTAATATAAGTGAGGGGACTGGAGAGAGCTCGGCAGTAGGATTGCTTACTGCTCGTGCAGAGGACTCAGTTTCAGCTCCCAGAAGCCACATGGCAACCCACAGCCCTCTATAACTTCAGTTCCAGGGAATCTGACCCTCTCTTTTGACCTCTTCCAGCACCAGGCACACACATGGTTCACATATATATATAACAAAAACAAGTCATTTTGAAAATTAGGGGAAGGTCAAAGCAGGGACTTTGACTACGCAAAAACATGGAAAGAAAGACCAGCGCGAGAAGATGCTCAACCTCCTTGGTAACAGGGAAAACGCAAATGGAAGCCAAAATGAGATGCAGACCCACAACCACGCAGTTGCCAGGAGACTGAAATGGGCAGCACCAAGCCAGGGCAGCAGCAAGGCAGAACAAGAAGCAGAGTGTAGATGCACAGCCGCTGGGAACAGCTGGGCTTGGGGGGAGTGTAGATGCACAGCCGCTGGGAACAGCTGAGCTTGGGGAGAATGTTGACAGTACAGCCGCTGGGAACAGCTGGGCCTTATCTGATAAAGCTAAACCCAGCAGTGTCATAGCTAGACAAATACTCTCTTATATGCATCCAAAGTCAGGAACAACCATTACTTACAACTGCCCCAAACTGAAAGTAACGGAACCTCCCTTCTCTGTAGGAGGAAGAAGTCACAGCATACTCCCACAGCTGAGTGCTGTACAATGGGTGAACTACAGCTGTGCCCAGCAGCGGGAGAATGGGAGCTGCAGGAATACTTACGACCCAGTCCTCTTGAAGAAAGCTCAGAGAGTGAAGACATTACACAACACAGTGCCTGGCGGTACTACATGTGGTAAAGCTCCATTTAAAGATGCAAGGGGAGCTGCAGACCTGGCTCAGTGGGTAAGGCAGCTTGTTTTGCAAGCAGGAGGACCTGAGGGGCCTGGGTTTGAATCCACAGCACCAAGGTTAAGAGGCTCATGGGCCTGAACAACCCTAGCCCTGGAGAGGCCAGACAGAGAGCTAGTAGTCAGGCAACTCAGCCAAAAAAAAAAAAAAAAAAAAAAGGCAAACCTCAGCATCAGGTTCAGAGAGAGACTGTCTTACCTCTACATGTATATAAGCACAAATATCTGCACACTTCATGCATGTGTATAAGCACAAATATCTGTGTACTTCATGCATGCAACACACACACACACATACACACACACAACTAGAGATAGGAAAGTAAACAGCACTAAAGAAAAACAAGAGGGCACTTTTTTAGACACTAGAAGTATTTTAAGGGACTGGGGAGATGGCTCAGTGGACCAGACTGACTTCTTGTTTTCATGGGCATGAGGACCTGAGTTCAATTCCCCAGGGTCCCCATAAGAAGCCAAGACAGGGAGCCGGGCATGGTGACGCACGCCTTCAATCCCAGCACTGGGGAGGCAGAGGGAGGCAGATCGCTGTGAGTTTGAGGCCAGCCTGGTCTACAAAGTGAGTCCAGGATAGTCAGGGCTACACAGAGAAACCCTGTCTCAAAAACTCAAAAAAATAAAAATGAAAATTTAAAATAAAAAAAAAAAAGAGAGCTGGGCTTTCTGAAGGTCAGGCATACTACAATCAGATGGTGTGTGTGTGTCTGTGTGTGTGTGTGTGTGTGTGTGTGTGTGTGTGTGTGTGTGTGTGCATGCACGTGTATGATCTGAGGGTAGAGAACCATTAGGAAAAGTCAGGGTGGAGGCATGAATGGGGAGGGCCTCCTCTGTGCCAGGTTTTAATTTGCAGCCTCTCAATGGGCAGTAAATGCTGCTTGTCAATCAGACACAGCCGAGAACACGCTGAGTGGCTGCAGTTCTGGGTGTCAGTGAATTAGAATGTGCTGCTCTATCTAATAACCCCTCTGTGACATTTGCCTGGCATTTCAGTTTGTAAAAACACTTTCGTGTGCCAACTCAGCCACTTCCCATAATCCTACAGAGAGGTTATTTCTATGCCTGTTTTATCTTATTTTAAAACCAGGGTCTCATGTAGCCCAGGCTGGTCTCACCAACTGAGATACATTCCAAGCCCCTATGTGCTTACTTCCTTATTGAGATTATTAGTTTTTTTAATCTGGTAATTTATAATATAATATATTTTCTATTAATTATTACGTTATAAATAAAATATGATGTTTCGTTATTTATTTAACTGCATGTGTGTATATGTGCACGTGAGTGCTGTGCCCAATTACGCCAGAATATGTTAGGATACCCTAGGAAACCATAAGACAGTGTTGGATTCCCTGGTGCTGGAGTTACAAGGCAGTTGTGGGTACTGGGAACCGAAGCTTTGGTCCTCTGCAAGAGCAGTAGGCACTCTTAACCGTGGAGCCACCTCCCCAGCTTCACCTGTATGACTCTTTTAAGAAAAGTAAATCAAGCCAGCCAGGTGTGGTGGCACTCCCCTTTAATCCCAGCACTCGGGAAGCAGAGGCAGGTGAATTTTTGTGAGTTCAAGGCCAGCCTGGTCTACAAAGCGAGTCCAGGACAGCTAAGGCTACACAGAGAAACCCTGTCTTGGAAAAAAAACCAAAAAGAAAAAAGTAAAAAAGAAAGAAATCAAGCCACAGAAAGCTAATGGCTTCTCTAAGTCCCACCCAGCCCCACCCCTGCGGCAGGCCCCTCCCCTTCCTGGAGACAGGTCAGCCTGCCCCTGGCCATACTCCTGGCACTCCCCAACTCATAAGGACCCTGCTTCTCTCACCGTGACTTTTGCTGTCTTTGCCCTGATGAATAGAGATTTTCTATTTCTTCGTCCTTAAGGAATTTTCCTTAGCTTTCCACTGTCTATCTATATGGACTTCCTTTTTCCTTGCCACTTGTCTTTTTGTTTAGGTTCAAAGGAGCTCTTGCTGTGCTGCCCGGGCTGTCTTTCAGTCCTTGTTCTCAAACAATCCTCCTGACAGACCAGGCCTGTGGCGCATGCCACCTTACCCAGTTCTAAGTGGAGTTTGGTTCCTATCATGTGTTACCAGTGTTTTGGCACTTGTCTTGACTAAGTGTTGTCTGGGATGTGACAACGGGTGCACAGATGCTACAAAGCACACCATAGGAGGCGGCTGTTCTCAGGAGCACACAGGCATGACCAGTCTGCAAAACTGCCAGGTGCCCCCAGAGCCAATGGCATAATACCATTGCAACTGTGAGAGATGACTGAGTACTTAACTGCTCTCTTTTTCTGTGGTTTGGGAAATTTTACATTAGACAGTGTCTACTATATCATACATGTTAACTGAATGATCATTCCCTCCTCCCTCCAGTGATCCCGGAGAAGGACAGTAAGCCACTAAACCAAAAGGCCCTGCTGCAGGGGAGTCCCTCCACCCCACACCCCGCCCACACCCCACCCACACCCCATACCCCACCCACCCACCTCACACCCCACACCCCACACCCACACCTCACACCCTACACCCACCCCACACCCCACACCCACACCTCATACCCCATTCCTCACCCCCACTCCTCAAACCCATCCCCCCACATCCACACCTCACACCCCACCCCCACCCCACCCCTGCCCCTACAACCCCTACCCCACATCCCACACCCCACCCACACCCCCCAGACCCCCAACCACACACCGCACACCCCACACCCCTGCCCTCATACCCCACCCCATACCCCACACCCCACCCACACACCCCACACCCCAACCACACACCTCACACCCCTGCCCCCCACATCTCACCCCACCCCCCACACCCCCACAGGCTCAAATCAACATTCCCAATTTATTTCAAGAGAAGGACTTACAGGCTGGGAATGTAGCTTGCCTGGCACACACCAAGCCCTGGCTTCCATTACAAGTG
>OU015749.1:121434848-121450572 GCA_907169655.1 Acomys percivali | reverse complement strand
CAGGCAGGGCCCTGTTATGATTACTGAGAAGTAGAGCAATATAAACTCTGCAGTAAAACATTAACATCAGCAACAGCTACTATAGTGAAAGAATAAATCCGGTAGTTCTAGGCTTAAGAGAATTGCTACATAGATTCTGATGACAGCCTTGCATTTGTCTATCCCATAGCTATCAGGGCAGTTAAGGAGATTAGCAACACTGAGAGATGTTTATTATGAGATAACGACCCCAGGCGTCAGGGTAACATATGTACTCTGATTGTAGCTCTGTAAAAATGTCCATTCCAACATCCCAGGACCAGGCAGTATTAAAATAAAACTGGCTACAGTGCTTGAGAGGCAAGATGTTCTGTCCTGAATTATTTTTAATTTTCCATTTAGATGCCACTTTGTCTTCAGCTAACTAGAAAAGAAAGCACAACAGTTCAAAACGGAATTAATCTTTCCGCCAGATTCCCCACCAGACAGTAAGAAAGGCAGCACTCCTGCCTAGCTCGCTCAACAATCTTTGCCAAAGTGTGTGGCTGGCCCCAGCTCGGTGCTCTGTGAGTGCCCATGGACTAGTCACTGGCGGCTGGCTGCCCGCCTCTCTGAAGGATTGAGCGAATAACTGTTGGCGCCTCTTGCTTTTTGCTACCATGTCTTTGCCAACACCTCCGCAGTCTCCGGAACCTAGCACGCTTTCTTTTACAAAGAGCTTCTAGAAAGCCAGCATATGGGGTCAGACTACAAGAGAAGAGCCTTCCTCTACTTCTGGCACAGAGGCCTCACCTTTGTGAATAATGCTCTCCAGTCAGTAGCACTTCACACCAGAAGGTGGCAGTCAACGTCCCTCCTACCTGTGCTGAACCAGCACTTTCCATAATCGAACTCTTTGATAGTGACTCGTTCAAAGCCCGACACCAGCCCACTTTCTACAGGTATGTAGGATTGGCCTGATGCTGTAAGAAATGACGCCTCCCCTTCCCCTCACTTTGCAACTGAGGAAACCAGCATCACAGAGGCCAAGAGAATGCCAGTGGGCTCCTCCTCAGAGAGGGGCAGCTGCCAGGAGGAGCCCAGCACACTTTGCTTAAATCCCTCCATGACCTTCCCACTGCCTCTAGGCCAAGGCTACAGAAGTCTGTGGGGGAAAAAAAATCAAGCAAGAGGTTTTCTAAACTCAGAATAAAAATGCATTGATATCACCATGCCAAATTACAAAACTGAATAGGCTGCATGACCTTCCGTACAGTAACAAAATGAAACATATGAAAATAGAAATCATGTCTGTAAGTATTCATGAATCTAGAGATGGAACTCAGTGGGCAGCACACTTGCCTAGCATATATGAAGCTCTGGGCTGGATCTCCAACACCGTAGACACTTCATGTGGTGGCACACGCCTGGAATCCCAGCACCTCGGCAATGGAGGAAGGGAAACCTGAAGTTCAGGGTCATCTTCAGCTCCCTAGCTAGGTTTAAACCAGCCTGGTATACATGAGACCCTGAGATCTTGTCTCAGATAAACATAAGCAGCGCGTGTGTGGAACAGATCCGTACAGAGATGTTTAGAATCTAGAACTGGGCTTGATGTCGCAGGTAAAGCTACAGGCAGTCCACATGACCTGCTATGAGGCAGAAGCCGAGGAAACCGTGTTGTGGTCATATTGACTCTGAACATGGTCAACATGGAGAGCAGGGCTTGTGTCCAACCTGGGGCTGTCAGGGGAATAATGCTACATTCGATGCTAAGTATTTCCTGACTTCTGGGTCAGGTTCTCAAGAAAGACAGCAGCTGCACAGGAGCCTTGACAAGAAAGGGCCACTTACCCAGATGACACTAAAGGTCAGGCCTTCAACACTGACTTTCTCTCATTACCCAGAGACTCTGAAGGGAGGGTAAGGAAGTGTAATTTACCTAACCACGTGGGGGGGGGGGGGGGGGGGTGGGGGGGGGGGGGGGGAAGCTAACCTCTTGGAAACTGAAGACACTTACAGAATTCTTGGTGTTCCCACCTGGGGTCATCTCCAAGCTCTTATACTTGTCTGCAGATCCTGGAAGTGACTCCCCACAATCCTACATCATCTGTGATCTCCTGCAACAAGTCCTTTGGCTGAGGAGAGTATGACTAAGCACTTTTTGGTATTTGTCACTAAGAAAAGGATGGAGTGCCAGCGTTAAGCTGAATGAGTCCATGAAAACAAGACCAAGGTTAGCAACACCAGCGATGAGGCCATGCTGCGTAGAAAAACACCAAGGTGCCAGCCCGGACTATAACTGCCCCATACTAACAGACTTTCGTGACATCCAGGAAGGACTTCTGGTTCCTGCTATAAAAAAAAAAAAAAAAAACTGAAGACAAGAAACGGCCTAGCAACCACTGGCACGTCAGAGAGCAAACAGGGCACTTCCACCTTGGGAGTAACAAGTACAAAGTGTATAACCCAGGGCATCTCTGCCTTTCTGCAAAAGACCAAGGCCTACAAGGTACCAGGCTCGCGCCCAACACTGTAATCCCAGCTGCTACAGATGCTGAGATAGATGACGGGTCTCAAATTCAGGGCCTGCCTGGGCTCCAGAGTGAGTTCAAGGCCAACTGGGCAATTCAATACAACCCTCGGCCCAGTGGTAGAACACTTGCCGGGCATGCGCAAAGCCCTGTTCACTCTTCAGCAGGGCAGGCATGCATGCATACGTGCACACACTTGGACACATAGTGCATACACACATCTGTAAAGGACTTATTGAACATTACCATGTTTTTGATTTTTGTGTGTGTGTGTGTATGTGTGGGGTTTTTTTTTTTTTGTTGTTGTTTGTTTGTTTTGTTTTTTACTCTCACAGCTCAGCCACCAGAAGGGGAAAAAATAGTCAAGAATTCCTTTTTACTCTTAGCTACCAAAACATCTGTCTTATCTCCTTACAGCAAAATAAGTAAAAGAAGTTCTTCCTGTTGATGCATAGGCAGGCCTGGTCCTAGGCCTCCGTGGCCTTCTCCTCCAGTCCTCCAGGGCAACCCCCAATCCCGCAGGACATGCTAAGTGCCTGGCCCAGCAGCCCCCAATACCCCACCTGGCCAGTGCAAGCGTTAGAACCAGCTAGTAACTATTTTTAAGCCTCAACCAACAAGAATTCTGCAGCCAATGAAAAGGAGACTTTATGTTGGAACGAGACAAGAGACAGGAGGACAGAGATTCTAAGGCTTAACAGAAAAAGGAGGCAGTGCGTGGTATAGTAATTGTAAGGTCAGCAATGGGAAAGGCTTCTGCTTGTATTAAACAGAGAGTTCCTAAGAATTCAGAGTCTAAATATTTGGCAGATCAGTAGGTGGGAAATGTGACCAATATTGCCAGTCGCCTGCTGCTCGGCAGCTGCTTGCTTGTCCTCTCTCTGGAAGGAAAGTAGCTATTTCACTCACACTCCTGGCCTTCTGTTAACTGATGGCTTTGGGGGAGGGTGAGCCCCAGGGCTACCTGGGTGGGGAGGGTGTGAATCTAGACTCCCTAACCCAGGTGTGGAGGTCCCTTCTTCTTGCCACACAGTATGATATTATCACTGAGGTGAAAGGGGAGGTCGGCTGAGAGGACCATAATAAATTCTCTTTACTCACAGAAAAGGACAGTGGTGGGGCTGGAGAGAGATGGCACAGCGATTAGGAGCACTAGCTCCTCAGGAGACCTGGTTTCAATTCCTAGCACCCATGTGGTGACTCACAATCATGTGGAATTCCAGTTCCAGGGGATCCAACAGCCCCGTCTGGTTTTCACGGGCTCTGCATGCATGTGGTGAAGACAAAACATACAAACACATAAAATTAAAATAAAGGGGGATGGGAGGGGGAGGGGAAGAGGGGCAGAGAGAGAGAGAGAGAGAGAGAGAGAGAGAGAGAGAGAGAGAGAGAGAGAATGACAAAAATGCCTTTGTTTTCTTTGAGGATGTCTGGTCCCAAAATAAAACAGACCAGGAGTGATGGTAGGAAACATTTTTAATTCCAGCCCTTGGGAGGCAGACCCAGGCAGACAGTCTGGTCTACATATCAGATTCCCAGGCCAGCAAAGGCTACGTAGTAAGACCCTATCTCAATAAACAATCAAACAAAAGCCTAAAGCAAAAGTCTTTCAGCCCTAAAAGGAAAGCTAAGAGAATCTCAAAAAAAAAAAAAAAAAATCAGATCTTAGGCTGTCTTTTGTCATCAAGTTAACCAATCTTTGATTGACACTGCTGTCAGTCACCTCGTTGCTTCCCTCCCTTCAGTAAAATCTTCGGGTCTCTGCACAATCCCACCAGCACAAGCTGTGTGGCACCTTCACCATTCGGTTCACATCGTCTGCAACACTGCCAAGTGCGATGTAAGTGTTTGTAGGAGGGACAGCTGACTGGGAAATACCCTTGTTGCTATAAGAGGGTACTGAGGTTTTTGGTGATCCTGGTTTTAGCTTTTTCTGTTGTTTTGTTTTGTTGGTTGGTTGGTTTTAGTTTGGTTTTTGGAGACAGGATTTCTTGGCTGTCTTGGACTCACTTTGTAGACCAGGTTAGCCTTGAACTCACAGAGATCCACCTGGCCCTGCCTCTGACTCCGCCTCCCAAATGCTGGGATTAAAGGCATATGCCACCATGCATGGCTTCTGTTGATTGTTCGTTTGTTTTTGCTTTTCAAGACAGGGTTTCTGTATGTAGCCTTGGATGTCCTAGATTCGCTTTGTAGACCAGGCTGGCCTCGAACTGACACAGCAATCCACCCTTCTCTGCCTCCACACCCAGCTTCTGTTGATTTTTTAAGCAACCATTCAAAGCAGTGAATGCAGTCTTAGGCTCCAGGCATTGTTGTCCTGAGAGTCCGCAATGCGGCTCGGGTTTGACTCTGGCTCTGTTACTGGCCAGTCAAGGGCCCTGAGGCAAATTACTCACCTTCACTGAGCATACCTGTCAAATGAGCCCAGCAACCACTAAATTATAGGGTTGCCATAAAACTTAAATGAGAAACCACAGAGCCTGGCACCGGAAGGGGCTAGTCAGTATTCGTTCGTCACCTCCTCAAATCTCTCCAACACCAGGATGCCAGAAGAAATCTGACTGAGAAGAGTTCCCGTGGGCCAGGGGAGGACTCAGATATGTCAACAAATCAACCCAGCATCCAGCCTTAACATCACCAGAGATGAAACATGTGAGCATCAGATGCCTCCCAGGGCTGTGATGTACCAGACGAACATAGCATCACTCTGGGACGCCCCTGCCAAATTGCTACAACATGAACTTGTTGTAAGGAAACATCAAACAAACCCCAGATGAGGCTTCCTATAAAATAACTAGCTCAGACCATTTGAGAAATGTCAGTTGTCAGGAGAAACAAGGGGGTGGGGAGTTGGGGGGAAGACCGAGGAGCTGTTCCACACTGAAGGACATAAAACACACATGGCTGCTAGCTGTGACGCACGGCCTAGGGCTTTCTTTTGCTATGAAGGACTTTGTCGTGACAGTTTATGAAGTCTGGTAAGATCTGTATCTAGGTGGTATCAAAGTTAATTTTCTAGTTTTTGACACTTATCTGTAATTACAAATGAAAATTATTCTTGGAGGGGCAGGAGGCGGTGAACACAGCTTAGACAGTGAAGTGTTTGCTTTGCATGCATGAGGACCCGAGTTCAAGGCTCAGAGCCCTGCTGCCGAGGAGGCAGAGGCAAGCCGATCCCTAAGGCTTGGTAGCCAGGCAGACTAGCCAAACTTGTGAGCCCCACCCTTCAGTGACAACGGCTATCTCAACAAAACCAGCAGACAAGGCTCAGGAGCTCAGAGGTCTGCCGCTCTCACAGAGGACCTGAGTGCAGTTCCTGGCTCCCGTGTGGCAGCTCATAGCCATTTATAACTCTGGTTCCAAGAGATCCAGGCACACACATGCGGTGCACACAATACATACTCACAAACACAATACACAATAAGATAAAGTAAATAAATTGGCCAGGTGTGGTAGCACATGGCGTTAATCCCAGCACTCAGGAGGCAGAGGCAGGTGGATCAATGTGAGTTCAAGGTCAGCCAAGGCTACACAGAGAAACCCTGTCTCAAAAAACCAGAAAAAAAAAAGAAAGAAAGAAAATCAATGTACTGAGTGACAAAAGAGGAAACCCTGGAAATTACTTGTGAACAGCTCAGGAAAAAAAAAAAAAAGCTTTCTCTCTAGAGATGCAGACAGATGGATACAGGGTTAGGTCAAACATGGCAAAACATTAGCATTAGCCAGGTATAGTGGTGTGTGTTTGTAATCCAAATACTTGGGAGGCAGAAGCAGGGAGTTAAAGGCCAGGCTAAGCTACATAACAGCTTATATGCCAGTCAGAGCTGTGTGGTGAGAGCATAGCTCAAAAATAGTATAATAAGGCAGCATTAAAACAATACTCAGAGAATCTAGGTGAGAGGTATCTTGGGGTTCTTTGTGCTATTCTTGCCATTTTAAATCTGAGATTATTTTTAAAAGGAAGATTCAGAGAAGAAAGCGAAGCCAAGCCCTAAGAGAGAGCAAGTATCTGGGGTAGGCGAGGGAAGATGAAATTCATTCTAGATTGAGAAGAGGCTTCAGGAAGCCACTGGGCGCTGCCAGGCCTGTTCACTTCAGAGTGATAGTGATAGGCAGGGATCCAGGCGAGGCCTCAGCAGGCTGTGGGCGGCAGGGCTGGACACACGGACGAGATCACTCGCTGCAGGACTTTATCCTAGAAGCTGAGGGTGGGGAGGATGGCCCTGATGAGAAATATTTTGGATAGGGGCCAGGAATGCCCACAAGGTGGTGGCTACCAGCAGAGGCTGATGCTTAAAGGAAGGCAAGAGCTTGAATTAGTGAGCACCTTTTGCCCAGAACTAAAAGGGCAGCACCCAAGAAGAGGAAAGGATAGACCACTGTTGGTCCTCTCATCCCAGTTTGTTCTGTCTGCATTGCAGAGGCCAACGGGGCCAGTAGGCGATCTGAAAAGGATAAATAAACTACAGGATGACTTTAGGAGGTGGAGAAGTGGCGTGTGTAGGCGGATGTGGAGATCACACACCTGTAATCCCAGCACTGGGGAGGCTGAGGTGGAGGGATCTCTAGCAGGAGGCCAGCCTGAACTGCATAGCAAGACCTCCCCATCGCTTGTCATAAACCCAGTAAACCTACATGTTAGCTACCCTGCCAGCTTGGTCTCATGTAGCTGCATTCCCCCCCCCCCACCCCTCCATTCCTGATTCCCAAAATTTGGATGTGTCGGCCACATGGGGGAGTACGGCCAGGCCTGCCATGACTTTGTGCCCCAGTTGAGGGGTGAGGAGAGTGGGGGGTTGGGGGGTGCCTAAGGCCCACTCATCAGGCTGTTTGTGTTACACAACAGTAAGGCATTATAAAGCAAACAGAGCCGATCCATTCATTGGGCGCTCGGCAAATATTTGGCTGATGCAACAGTGTGCTTAAACGACTTGAGTGAAAGGAAAAGAGAAAGGGGGGGAAGGGTGGGAAACATGGGGTTTGTATCGTGATGAGAGTGGCTTTTCTCACTGGGGGTCTCACATTGCGCATCCAAGTGACAGAGGGATGTGTTTCTCATCCAACTCGGAACGGGAATGATATCTTTATGTCACCCTAGCCCAGGGAGGGCATACCCACGGCACATAGT
Organism: Acomys percivali; assembly: GCA_907169655.1. NCBI lineage: Eukaryota > Metazoa > Chordata > Mammalia > Rodentia > Muridae > Acomys > Acomys percivali. The sequence continues at coordinate 121,442,949 of OU015749.1, read as the reverse complement.
AGTGTTCTGAGCAGTCTGTGACCTGCCCATAAAGCAAAACAACCCTCATTTGGATGGATGACTTTCCCCGAACGCACCCAAGGGTTCTTCGTCGGCTCCGTCAGTCGTAGAGGTAACGGTGATAATAATGAGATGTGTGCCTGCGCAGTGGTGGTGCACGCCTCTAATCCCAGCACTTGAGCGGCAGAGGCAGGCGGATCGCTGTGAGTTCGAGGCCAGCCTGGTCTACAAAAGCGAGTCCAGGACAGCCAGGACTGTTACACAGAGAAACCCTGTCTTGAAAAACCTAAGAAAAAAAATGTTTAATTTTAAAAAATGAGATGTGCACCTATTATGTGTCAGCAGCTACCTAGCAAAATGCTGTCCTTACATTCTCTCTATACCTAAGCACAACCCTGCAAGGTTGATTTCTTACACTGGAGGAAGTCAGGCCCAGAGAGATTGCTGACTTGTCCGCAACCCCCAGCCACCAAGGGGCCAGACTCTGAATGTAGATCTTTCTGTCTATGAAAGAAAGCTATAGCCATGCCTGCGTAAATGCCAGTTCCCAGGTTACACGGGAAGGGAGACCCAGTTTAATGAGCAAAAGCATCTGCCATGCCGCCAAGGCTCAACATGAAAGGTGAACAGCAGTCACCAGGGATCTCACTAGAACCCCCAGCACCAAGCCCCAGGCCCAAGTCTCTCACTCATGGCGTCTGGGATGAGGCCCCTTTATCTGCATTCCTTGTACCCTGGAATAGGAGCTGATGCTGTTGGTGTTTGAGACCTCACTCCACCGACGGAGACTCTGTTGCCTTTCTCTGATCTTTCTGTTCAGCTTTGCATTTCTAAATCCTGGTCCTGTCAACTCCCTGATGAAGGAGCCAGCGGCTGCCCACTCCCAGCATGCCTTTTCTTGGTTCGATGCGTCTGTGGGGGAAAGTCTAAGGCTGGAAACTGCAGACGCCATGCTGACCCACCCTGAGAGAGCCCTGGGGTTGCCTGGCCATCTCTTCCTGGTTCTTCACAGACTTGCCTCTCTGAGGTACTACTGTCCCTCTGGGGGCCGTGGGTCACCTCAAGGCATTGTGTGTCACTCACTAGGACTTGTAAGATTTTCACACTCAAGTGTGGTGTGTGAACTCTGGTAATCTTTGGACTTTGGACAGGGAAGGGGACGCCTCCATTCCGGGGGAATAGAGAGTAGAGGTTGTCCGTGTACCCTGGGATACTGGTTCCTCTTAGAAAGATAAGCCTTCTAGCAGTTTATTGACTTTCCCCAGTTACTGTTTGACAAAGGAGTACGTGCCTCAAAGACATGTGGGTACTAATACTGAGATGAAGTCTGTGCGGAAGAAAAGGAAGGGAAAGAAACTAGCAATGAGATCACACATGTCTGCCACGCGTGCGCCACGCATATGAGGCGCGCCGTTATTTACTCTTCTCCGTAACGCACAGTTGTCGCTTCACCAAGTGAAAAGCTGAGACTGAAGCTCAGTGACTGCAGACATGATCATGTAGTTACTTAGGGGCAGAGGCGGGATTCGAACCGGGTCTGCCCATGCTCTTTCTTCCATCACAGGCCCATTAGCTCACAGGGTTGATGTTCTATACATAAATCCAACATCCAGTTGAGCTTTGGACGAAACACTAGACCTACTCCATGGCTTAGTAGTACAATTTGTGGGGTCATCATATGGTGGTCAGTGATTGGGAAGCCGTGGCAGGTCTAGTTAGGGAATCTGGCGGTGGGAATCAGGAAGGATGGAAGAAAAGAATCAACATAAAGTACGGGGTGAGTGGGTGAGAGGTGCCAGGTGTCAGGATTCTCCTGACATGGTAGCCAGTGTGACCAAGAACAGGAGTCGGAGAGAAGACATGGTGAAACCAAGGGGCCTTACCTCAGGCAAAGCCAGCAGGAAAATGCTCGCAGAGGAGTCAGCTACCACCTTCCTGCTCAGGCTCAGCCTGTGTGAAGGGGTCCCCTGCCTTTCATATTGGCCAGGTGTCTGCTTGGCCCACAGTGTTGTGCTAGCTATCAACACTATTTTTAATCAATCAATCAATTAATTAAAACATCCTTCATGGAGTTTGTGGCTCAGGTGCTAAGCAACTGACCAAACAGTTTTGTTTTTCTTTTTTAAACACGGTTCTTTGTAACTCAGAGCGCCAATTCACAGACAAACACAACATCCTGAGAGCACGTAGACGGCCAGAGGGGAGAGAGGAAAGGACACAGCGCTGACTAAGCTTTCTGTCCTTCTACTCCTGACATCTCACAGGCCCCTGGCATAACACTAGAGGGCGCACAGGAGAGTGAGGTGAGCAGGGGTGTCATTGCAGGCATGGTGGACACCCTGGTCCACACACTGTGACTTTAGTGTCTTGTATCTCTTAGCTGGAGCTTGGAGAAGGCCAGGGTTCTGGAGGGCAGCCTTGGGACCCTTCCCTCTCTCGTCTGACGAGTGCTACTTCTTCTATCTACCCCCCATGACTAACCTCTCCAGAAGAGCCGGGGTTCCCATCCTGCTGCCATCTTAGGGCCTGATGGGTAGTGACAAGGGCTAGATTTGCAAACAAAAATCTCCCTGTGCCCTCTATTTCTGTTGGTTTCTGTTGTTTTGGTTTGGTTTTTTGGTTTTACAAGACAGAGTTTCTCTATGTAGCTTTGGCTGTCCCGGACTTGCTTTGTAGATCAGGCTGGTCTCAGACTCACAGCAATCCATCTGCCTCTGCCTCCTAAGTGCTGGGATTAAAGGCCTGCGCCACCACGCCCAACTTGTTTTTGTTTTCTTCAAGAGTTTCTCTGTGTAGCTCTGGCTATCCTGGAACTCACTCTGTAGACCAGGTTGGCCTCAAACTCAGAGATCCGCCTCCCTCTGCCTTCAGAGTGCTGAGATTAAAGGCATGCACCACCACTGCCCCATGCCTCCCCTTTTTAAAAAGATTTATTTATATACTTGCATACAAAAAGGGCATCAGATCCCAGTATAGATGGTTGTGAGCCACCATGTGGTTGCTGGGAATTGAGCTCAGGACCTCCGGAAGAGCAGTCAGTGCTCTTAACCACTGAGCCATCTCTCCAGCCCACGCCCTCCATTTTAAAAGAAAGGTTTTTTGTTTTTAATGTGTATGGTGTTCATGCGTGGTGTGTGTGTGTGTGTGTGTGTGTGTGTGTGTGTGTGTGTGTGTGTGTACTATATGTATGAAGGTATCATTTCCATGATTTCAAGAAGAGGATATCAATTTTCTTGGAGCTGGAGTTACAAGTAGTTGTTAGCCTGCTGATGTAGGTGCTGGAAACCGAACTTGATTCCTTTGGAAGAGCAGCAATTGCTCTTAACTGCCACCTCTCCAGCCCCTCTCTATTTTTTTTCCTAAAAAACTATTTTCCTAGATTCGTACAACAACCACAAGAGACGAAGGACAATGAAAAGGGAGCTGTAAACCACAACGTTTCCATCCTCATTGAATAGTTGGAGGTGTGAGCTGGCCCCGCAGTCAATGAAACTTGAGAAAGCAGCCAGAAGGAGAGACTTCCGTGTGACTCACTGGCAAGTGCAGAAGGCATGTTCCGAATTAGGACACAGAGTGGCTTTGCCCTTAGGGAAGCAAGGGCAGGGAGGACAGGGGGGAAGGATCCTAGAAGAAAGCTTGGATATTATCTGATAGAATGTGAGGGCTGAGAACCTTCCGGCTGCTCGGTTCCCATGCATGCACACAATTCCCAACACCAACATATCTGGGACCCTGCCTAAGGAAACTTTGTACAACACCCACAGGTAGTCAGCCCCATCTCCAGCCCCATCCCTCTCCAGAGATGAGGGCCTGGCCAGGAAGCCCCAGGGAAGTTACTGTGAACAAGCAGTGCAACCTTCCTCTGCCCTCAGCATCATTTACCTCCCCGCCCCCTGCTCTTGTACATCCAAGAGGCCTGGCACAGGCCTGGAAGTAGCCAGGACCAAGAAGAGGAGGGACAGTGACATCATCAACTGCACAACAGTTTGGGATCGTAACAACCAACAGAACTGCAAGCCTGGGAAACCTTAAAAAGGAATCAGGCTTAAGTTGTCATCTGAGAGCCCGTGGAGGCAGCCAGGCCAAGAAGCGTTAATGCCACCAGGGGAACGGAACTAATTCACGTTGGCTCCCATCAGAGTGGTGATTCAGACAAACCCACCAGACTGGATTGATCCACAAGACAGCTCCTGGGGTTGTTTGGTTTTTCAAATGTGGTGAGATTCACATAGCCATTTTAGAATATAGGATTTGGTGGCGTTTAGATCACTCACAGTGTCCTTTAACCACCATTCCACCAAGTTCCAGAACATTTTTCACCTTCTGCTGCTGTGAATTGGATTTATGGCTGAGGAGCTAGGAAGCTTCTGGAAAGAGAAGTCACTGATTCCAGTGCATTGTGGTAAGATAGGACTTGAACCCAGACCCTCTAATTGCTGTGAGAGAAGAGCGGACATTTGTCTTCAGGCTTGGGACCGCCCAGTTCTGAGGCTGACTGCTTGCCACCCCAACCCTGACCCCTGGCCAGAGTATCTTGCACCCAAATAGGTAGGTAAAGCAAGAGTCTGACAGACTCCTTTCCTTCCCCGGCCTCCAGTGGGTCTTCACTAGCATCCAAGTGAGGACGACATTCCCGTGATGTAACACAAGTCAACGGTGTTGTCATCACCCGGCAGCTTGTTCTCCTGAGCGTGCAGACCACACAACGTGCGCTTCCACCCTGGGCTCTTACAGCTCACTTGAACTGCATCCCAGATCAGACACTTTTATTTTCACTCCCTTACATGTCTGCAAAGCACAAGGACCAAAGTTTCATCTCCAGACCTCATGTTAAAACAAAAACAAAAACAAAATCTGGGTGTGGTGACACTCACTTGTAACCCCAGAGCTGGAGAGATGGAGATTGACCACCCAGCCTAGCCTATTTGTTTACTTCCCAGGCCAAAAGCTAAGAGGGTTGGGCAGACCCTAAGGAACACTGCTCCAGGTTGTCCCCTGGTCTACACACACACACACACACACACACACACACACACACACACACACATTCATGCATACACAAGAATACACACACATGCATACATACATACACACATACAAACAAGTCTGAAAAGACATACTATAAATGTAAACAGTGACGTGTTGATAATGATTCACGGCTACGATTTGGAGTGTCGTTAACTTTTTCTTTTGTTCAATCTCGTATCTGCTAAGCTTTTTTGGACACAGACATGACCTATGTAAGAAGAATGGCAAAGAGGTAGAATTCTTGTTTGTTTGTTTGTTTTGTTTTTTCAAGTCAGGGTTTCTCTGTGTAGCCTTGGCTGTCCTGGACTCTCTTTGTAGATCAGGCCAGCCTTGAACTCACAGAGCTCTGCCTGCCTCTGCCTTCCCAGTGCTGGGACTATAGGCCTGCGCCACCCTGCCCATGCCCGGCGAAGAGGTAAAATTCTTGCAGGCTTTAGCTCCTCTGCTCTGCCTCAGAGCGCAACTGTATGTCTGCACGCCGCTCTTTCCCTCACCTCGAGGACCTGGCTCTCACCCTGTTCATTCTGCCTCCTCCACATCTCCATGAGGTACTCAGAAAGTAATTCCCCAGCTAACATGGACTCCACTTCTGCTCTCTGGTGAGTGCGAGTCCCCGACGCCCATCCCCCTCGGGTAGCCGCCTTCCAAAGGCCAGGCAGGGACTTCCAGGCCTGAGGCCCTGGGCTTTCTCCTGCCAGGCAGTGGTACGGGTGAGTGACAAAGGCTGGCTACAGGCCTTTAACTGCTATCTAATCTGTTCCCTCTGCTCACAAGGGCAGTGTCTGGGCCGCAGGCCTAGAAACCTTCTTGTGGGTCTCGGGCCCAATATGATTTCATTACTGTTAAGCAGATGTTTAATTGCCAGGGCAACCAGGAGGGGACTATTACTCAGAGCAGCCTCCGCTTTGAACTCAAGTCTATTTTGTTAAACTCTCACCAAGCTCTGAGCTCCCGCCGCTCCGCATTTGTGGCTGTAGGAATGTAAACTTCCTCAGTCCTTCTGGGGTTTCCTCCTCGTCTTTTTGTGTCTCTCTTTGGAAGGTCCAGCTGACACATCCAGTCTCTCCTGCAAATTTCAGCATGTCTTGCTTTATTTTTACCAGCTCACTTTGACAGCCTTTTCTCTTCCCTACTGTCTTTGGATGAGAATCATTCACTGAAAAATAGATAACATTTTTTTTTAACTGTGTTAAAAACTAACCGGGATGTCAAAATTGGAAATTTCCAGGATAGAGAATGTTTAAGGGGTCAGGTTTAGCTATGTTTATTTTCCTTCCTTGATTTCCTGTTCTAGCTCCATGGCTGCACACATCCACACACATCCACACACACACAGCTCGCAGCACAAAGGCACAGGCATAGACAAACACACACATACACAGAGTCACAGGCACACACACACACACACAGCACACAGCACACACACACACACACACACACACACACACACACAGCACACAGCACACAGCACAGAGGCACAGGAACACACACACACACAGTGGAGGCTCCCCTAACTTCACTGGGAGCAGCTGCCCATGGCCTGGCCTGTCTGGTGTGACTTTTCCCTCTCCGGTGACACTCAGAGGTCTCAGCATGAGGGCCAGGGAGGTGGAACCCTCATTACCGACCAGGATCACACAGTGCCCCCTCATTTCAGCTGCTGCTCTAGTTTTTGTGGTTTTGGTTTTTGTTTTGTTTTGTTTTTCGTTTGTTTGTTTTTGTTTTTTTAATCTTTTCTTCCCCCAGTACTAAGGATGGAAGGGAGGGGTTTGCACGTTCTAGGCAGGCAACCTACTGAAGAGCTATGTCCCCAGCACCTAAAAAAATATTTTAAAACATTCATTTATTTACCTTGTGTGTATATGAACCTGTATGGACACACCCCTACCATGGTATGCTCGTGGAAGTCAGAGGCAAGTCGTGGGCCTTGGTTCCTTTCCTGTTTTGTGGGGGTCTCAGGAGCTGAACTCAGGGCATCAGGCTTAGCAGCAAGAGCTTTAATCCACAGAGACATCTCACTGGCTCTCCCTCCCCAACCCTTTTAAAACTGTGGAGAGTGTACACGAATTTGGGCTGGCGCACAGGCACATGTGTATGTATGCATGTGGGCGTAAAGCCAATATTAGGTGTCTTCCTCTATGGCTCTCTGACTTGCTTTTTGAGGCAAGGTCTCTCACAGAACCTGGGACTTACAAATCCAGCTATACTGACTGGGCAGCAATCCCAGAGTTCTTCCTGTCTCTACCTCTCCAGTGCTTGAACTAGAACTACAGAAATGTGATTCGACCCCATCTTTTGTACACGGATGCTGAGCATTGAAGTCAGGTCTTCGTGTTAATAAGCAGGCACTTTAAAGATTTGTTTATTTATTATTATGTATACAGAGCTCTGCCTACATGTACACCTGCAGGCCAGAGGAGGGTATCAGATCACATTATAGATGGTTGTGAGCCACCATATGGTTGCTGGGAATTGAACTCATGACCTCTGGAAGAGCAGTCAGTGCTCTTAACCGCTGAGCCATCTCTCCAGCCCTAAGCAGGCACTTTAATCATTAAGCCATCTCCCCAGTCTAGCCTCTTTTGAGTTTTTATTGTGAAACAGGGTCTCATTAAGTTATCCAAGCTGGTGCCGAACTCACTCTGTAGGCTAAGATGGTCTTGAACTTGTAGTCCTGCCATCCGAGTGACTGGGAGTACAGGCCTGTGCCACCAGGCCCTCTTTCCTGCCTCAATCTAAATACCTGTTAATTAGGTTCTATTTTTGGAATTATGTTACTAAGGAAACTGTTTTCTGAGGAGTTGGCCATCAGCAGCTTAGACATGCTTGCCTTACCCAGCACCTGACTCTCAGATGTTAAATAAATCAGGGCTAATTGAACAGAATTAAGCCCCATCAAACAAGCAGAGGACCAAGCAGCTCCTCTGGTCCTTACCAGGGGGTAGGCTCCTCCTCAGTGGCAGCCCAGAGGGTTTTCCCAGCTCTGAGGGGAGGAGATCACAGTGCAAGGCTCCTTCAGGGATACTGGGGTTTCCCTTTTTTTTTTTTTTTTTTTTTTTTTTTTTTTTTTTTT
>OU015749.1:121386226-121428278 GCA_907169655.1 Acomys percivali | reverse complement strand
CACACACACACACACACACACACACACACACACACACACACACACACATAATTAAAAATAAAATAAATCTTTAAAAATAATCTCTATTATCTGGCTTACGAGACACCAGCTGGACCCTGTATACCGATGTTGCTGGATGTGTTTTGGGCGGAGTGCAGAGGGAAGAGCTAGCTTCCCACAGATCTGTAATTGAAGAGGAGGAATATTTTAATAGCCCCTTCAGGTAATTGTGTATGTGTCATCATCCAGCCTCTGGAAAACTCCACGGTACACTGACAGAGTGAGAGGGCAAACTATTATGAAAAATAGTCTTAACCTCACAGACTCCCTGAAAAGGCCTCAGGGTCTCTGCTGTTCCCTGGATCACACGTTCAGAACTGCCATCTTGGCGAAATTATTAACACTTGCCAAGAACTGTGTGTAATGTAATGAAATGAAGACAGCCCAATACTGGTTGTCCTTGGCGGCGAGGCCGAGCACCAAGCAGGTGTTTGAATGAGCCTGCCTAAGTGCTGTGACAGGAGAGTCACCTAGCTTCCTGTTGTGACTTGTGTCACATCAAACCTTCCTGCAGCTGGAGCCTTTTCCTTTTCTGAAACACTTGACTTCAGACCAAAGATGAAAAGCCTGCTTCCTGTTTTGAAGTAATGTTTATGCTGCTGCAAAGTACCCACCAAACGCGGGACTCAATAAACACGGGCCTTGGAGGATCTGACAGACGAAACCATCTTCCCTGGAGAGATTCGGAGGCACAACTCTAAAGCGTGTTCTATGTTTAAAGCTGAGCCTTTTTACTGGAATAACACTTTTTCAGGGCAAAAATAACTAATTAGCTAAATAAAAATAAAAATCACTGTCCTTTTGATCTCTAGTCACAAAGTAAAAACAATAAAGAACTTTCTAGAAGCCAACTGGGCCACTGAAATTATCCTCATCAACACATAGCCCTGTGGGCTGTAGGGAAGTAGACGCTGAGTTCTGAGAGTAGAATTGTTTCCCAGGGGCCTCCACTCTCCACCACCACCAGCCCCCAGCACACACGCACATGCTCACACTCACATGGATTCTATGTAGTGTACTCTCTCAGCATATGGGAACAAATGGCCAAAGAGGTCTGACCCAGAACCTGGAGAGGTGGCTCAGCAGTCAAGAGCACTAACTAGCTGCCTTTTTCAAGGTCCTTGATTTAGCTCCCAGCACCTATATGGTGGATCATAATTGTCTCTAAACAGTTGCAGGGGATTAACAAGTTCTCTGGCCCTTGTGAGCACTGGCACACATGTGGTGCCCAAGCATGCATGGAGGCAAAACATTCTTACTCACAAAATAAAAATAAATATCCAGGCGATGGTGGCATACGCTTTTAGTCCCCCAGCACTCGGGAGACAGAGGCAGGAGGATCTCTGTGAGTTCCGATCCAGCCTGGTCTACAGAGCAAGTCCAGGACAGCCAAGGCATAGTAAAACCCTGTCTTGAAAAACCAAATAAATAAATAAGAAAATGAAAATAAATAAATAAATTTGGAGGAAAAATCTGAACTAAGAAGAGAGTTATCAAAGGTCACACGCCGTCCCTGAATTTACAGCACACACCCACGCGAGTAGCAATCAATACAGGGAAGCCTCATGTATCCAGGCTCTTAACTGGGAAACACACAGTTTTCCCATCTAGATTGTCCATGTAGTGTTAAAAGCATTTTAGAGATGTCAAACATCAGGAATTTCCCTCCTGGCGGCAGAGGTAGGCGATCTCTGTGAGTTCGAGGCCAGCCTGCTCTACAAACCAAGTCTAAGACAGCCAACGCTGCACAGAGAAACCCTGTCTCAAAAAAAAAAACAAAAAAGCATTTCTCTCCTGTGTAATGTCCCTGTGTTTCCAGCACATCCCCCAAACTTCCCCCTTGCTTCTCAGTTTAGTTCCTACATCCCAGGTGACAAGGCACGACCCTCCCAGGTCAGGAAATGATGGTGTCTGATGAGAAGCCACTCACCCAAAGAAAAGGACAAGAGGGAGGAGGCTTGAGCAGCCACCTAATCTGCCGTCGAGGGATTTTCGCCTGATTGTTTGAAGCTTTTTAGTTGTTCGTTCTCCCTCTTTCTCTTTGTCTCTCTGTGATTTTTCCAACCGGTATCTGGGTTTGTCACAACACAAGTGAGGGGGTGTAGCTCAGTAGAACACTTGGCTAACATGTGCCTGTCCCTCAATCTCTAGCACTGAAATATATATATACACACACACACACACACACACACACACACACACACTTTTGGGAGGGGTGTGTATGTATGTGTGTGTGTGTGTGCGTGTGTGTAAATATGTGTGTATACACCACTCCTTGCTCAAATATGTACTTTGACTCTATCATAAAACATCTTCCTGATTTCTTTTAAAGAAACTGATGATTGTTCTGAGTAAACTGTAAGGATGAAAGGAAGGAGAGGTGTGGATTATTGAGGAGGAGGTGAGAAACAGAGTCCTTCAATAATGCCTAACCCTAAACACACAGGTACGGTCACTTCTGAAAGGTAGAGAACAAAGCTGATATTTATTTTTGCTTAAAGAAAAAGGAGCCTAGAGAAAGTAGAGCATACACGTTATGTGTTTATTTTGTTGTAGTAAAAATATACATCACATAAAACACGCTGTTGTAACTGTTTTAAAACACATAACTTAGGGACTCTTTAGTATGTTCACAGTGCCGTGTGACCTTCGCTGCTGTCTAACCTCCTCAGGACATTGTCTCACCCCAAAAGAGACCTCATATTCATGAGAAACCATTTCCTGTTCCCTGCTACCCCCTAAGCCTGTGGCTACCACCAACTTTGCTACGTATCTCTATGAATTTGCCTCTTCCCCATCCTTCATAGGAAACTAATGGTATAACATGTGGCGTTTTAAGATAGGCAGTGGTGCTGCACGCCTTTAATCCCAGCACTCTGGAGGCAGAGGCAGGCCAATCTCTGAGTTTGAGACCAGGCAGAGATATACAGAGAAATCCTGTTTGGAAACCAAAGCCGTCCAAACAAACAAACATGTGGCCTTTTATGCCTGGCTTCTTCGGTGGTTTGAATAGGTGTGAATAGATTCGTATGTGTGTGTGTGTGTGTGTGTGTGTGTGTGTGTGTGTGTGTGTGTGTGAATGCTTGGCTCACAAGAGGGGTGCTATTAGAAGGTGTGGCCTTGTTGGAGGAAGTGTGTCATGGTGGGGGGGGTAGGCTTTTATTTTTATTAATTAATTAATTTATTTATTTATTTTTGGTTTTTCAAGACAGCGTTTCTCTGTGTAATAGCCATGGCTGACCTGCACTCATTTTATAGACCAGGCTATCCTCGAACTCACAGAGATCCGCCTGCCTCTGCCTCCCGAGTGCTGGGATAAAAGGCGTGCGCTACCACGCCTGGCTGGGGGTTGGCTTTGAGGTCTCCTATGCTCAAACTACTTACAGTATGGCACACTGTCTCCTTTAGTTGCCTGTGACCCAAAATGTAGAACTCTCGACCCTCTCTCCAGCACCATGTCTGCCTGCACGCTGCCATGCTTCCTGCCACGATGATAATGGGCTAAACCTCTGAACTATTAGGCAGCCCCAAGTTAAATGTTTTCCTTTGTAAGTGTTGCCTTGGTCATGCTGTCTCTTCACAGCAACAAAACCCTAACTAAGGCAGCCAGCCGCCTTCTCTTGGCATGTCTTCCAGACTTACTTATATTTTAGACTGGTATCATTTCTTCCTTCTTTGCTAGGGCTGAGTAATACTCCGCTGTGTGGAGAAAACCTGTTGTTTGTCTGTGGTAGGAAGTGGCTCCTAGTGTCACTGTGTGCACGTAGAGGGCAGAGGACTAACCCCAGGGCGTCAGGGATGGGCTTGGGTGGTCAGACTTGACAACAAGCCCCTTTACTCACGGAGCCATCTCACTGGTCTGTTGTATATCCACCCATCAGTGATGACATTTGGGCCATTTTTAACTTTAGTTATTGTGATTAGGGCTACGAACATTGTGTACAGCCAAAAACCCTTTAGTGACTTTTATCATGTTGCATGTATTACCCAACAACACAAAAGATTGTTTTAATAAAATAACTAGGGACCGACGCATTACTTTATAACTGTGACTTGTCAGCGCTTCAAGATCATTACTGGATCAGCAAATGGGTCTCCTAGGACTTAAGCCGAAAGGATAGGGAGTATAAAATAGAATCCAATTTAAAAATAAGCCAGTGGCTCTTCAAGCTGCAACTGCGCCCGTCATTAAGTGTTTCAGAAGCCTTGCCCTGGCGAGCGTGGGAAGGGCTGTGAGAATGTGTTCTTGATCCCTGTTTTTCAAAAAGGGAAAGCGGTGATTAAAGTTGGCTCTACCATGTGATTATGTAGACTTGGTCTGATGCACAGATTCTCTCCCCGGGAGCCTGGCCCCTGCAACTCCACAATTGTCCTCTAGGGGGCGGGCCCAGGAGACGCCGAGTCCCCTGAGGAGCTCTGCGAGGTAGCCAGGGGGAACTGGGCCAGCCGGAGCCTTTGCACAGGGAAGACAGAGAAAACATCATGACGAAGCGAAGCGTGCAGTGCTGGGAGGACACTTGGGAGACGCGTTTCTCAAGCACTTTCTTTTTATAAACAGGGAGACAGAGAGCAGAGCTGCTGTCGCAAACACTGGAAGCAGGAAGTCGGGAACTGTCTGCTCAGATGCAACAAGCCGCTCAGAGGCAGAGGCTTTCCACAGCAGGCAGGGTTCGCTACCTTTCTATTTCCGATCCCACCACTTACATGTGCAACCCAGGGCGGGTTATTGAGTCTTTCTAGGTCATGTCAGTATCTGCAAACTGGGTCTACTATGCAGATGGCAGAGGCCTCCTTAATGCTCTGTATGTAGGAGATTCTCAACATGTGTTCGCTTGTGAACGTCTATGGGCCTCTCGAAGGTCCTGGTTCTGTTGAATAAGTGAACCTCTCTCCCTTTCTCTCTCTCTCTCTCTCTCTCTCTCTCTCTGTGTGTGTGTGTGTGTGTCTGTCTGTCTGTCTCTGTGTGTGTGTGTGTGTGTGTCTGTCTGTCTCTGTGTGTGTGTGTGTCTGTCTGTCTGTCTGTCTCTGTGTGTGTCTGTCTGTCTGTCTGTCTGTGTGTGTGTGTGTGTGTGTCTGTCTGTCTGTCTCCCTGTTGTGCTCTCGGGCTCTCCCCAAGCCTCCCCCCCCTTCTTCTTTTGAGACAGGGTCTCACTACATAGCTGAGGCTGGCCTGTCTGGCTTAGCCTTCTTGATTCTGGGATTTCCTGGTTTGCAGCATTCCGCCCACCCCAAATAAATCTTGAACTTTTACATGTCACAGCCCTGAGCCTGTAGCTATCAGATGAAAACTTCAGTTAGCTCTCTCCTTCCACTAGGGATTCCAGGGAACTCAGGTGATCAGCTTGTATAGCAAGCTCTTCTACCTGATGCGACATCTCCCAGGCTCCCAGATAAACCTTTCTTGGTGACATCTTCTCATATGCAGAAGGTTTACCCTGGCAGGGAAAGAGAATGAGAGTTTTGATTGTAAGCATCACAGTTAGGGTAAAAAGTGCCTCTGGGAAGCCCACCCTGTGTAGGCTCTGCTGTCTGCCAACCAGGCATCCTCAGAGCCTTTCCGAGGCCAAAAGAGCCACATCTTCCTGGGCCCCCACCACACACATTTGGATAGAGCTGGGTTTGGCTGTTTCAAATATCACTGACCCTCCTTACCCACGGGTATCGCATGCACACTCAACCAACCAATTTTGGGAATGTTCCTTTGGATTTGCTTGTTTGTTTTAATTGTATCCAGAATAATTTGGAAAATGTACAACTCTAGGGTCACAGCAAACATCTGTGGTGCTAGGGTGGGAGAGGAGGAGATTCCTGCTGTTTGAGACAAAGTCTTTCTACATAGCCGTGGCTTCTTGGAACTCACTAGGTAGACCAGGCTGGCCTCAAACTCACAGAGATCTGCCGGCCTCTGCCTCTCAATTAGAGGCTGTGCCACCGTGCCTGGCTCGGGAGGAACATGATCTGTCTTTTCTGTGGTAGCTACCAACTGTATGTGAGTCACAACTGACAAACATAAGCAAAAAAGGGGTGGAGTTTACTGTATATAGGAAAATGGGAAGCACTGAATCCCTCCATCCAGCACAGAGGGAGCAAGTGGTCAGTAAACGGAAGCTTTTTTTTTTTTTTTTCGAGACAGGGTTGTTCTGTGTTAGCCTTGGCTGTCCTGGACTCAGTCTGTAGACCAGGCTGGCCTCGAACTCACAGCGATCCACCTGCCTCTGCCTCCCGAGTGCTGGGATTAAAAGCCTGTGCCACTACGCCTGGCTAGCACTTACTGTTTTTTGTTTTATTTTGTTTTGTTTTGTTTGTTAAGACAGGGTTTCTCTGTGTAGCCTTGCCTGTCTTGGACTCACTCTGTAGACCAGGCTGGCCTCGAACTCACAGGGATCCGCCTGCCTCTGCCTCCGGAGCGCTGAGATTAAAGGCGTGCACCACCACCGCCCTGTGTACTCACTATTCTTGCAGAGGACCTGAGTTTAGCTGCCAACACCCATGCGGGGAGGCTTTTGATCTCCTGTAACTCTAGCTCCTCAGTGTTCCACACCATCTTCTGGTCTTGGTGAGCACTTGCACACACGTGGTACACAAACATGTATGCTCGGGCCTTCACACGTTCACACAGTTTTTTAATTTAAGATTTTACTTTATTTTTAATTATGAGTGTACGTGTGTTCAGGTGTCCACAGAGGCCAGAAATATTGGGTATCCTTCAGATTATGAAATGAGCTGCCTGCTGTGCTAAGAAGATGACAACACTGGGTTCCCTTGGAGCTGGAGTTTCAGAAGCTTGTGAGGCATCTGTCATCTGTGACGGGAATGGAACTGGGGTCTTCTGTAAGAACAGTGTGTGCTCTTAACTGCTGAGCCATCTCTCTAGCCCCAAATGTAGGGTCTTTTGTTTTTTGGGTTGTCTTGTTTTGTTTTGTTTTTGTTTTTGTTTTGGTGGGAGGGGCTTGTCTTTAGTACTTAGAATTAAACCTAGGGCCTCATATGTGCTCACCGAACACCACTAAACTACAGGCCAACCTTCTTGGTTTTGTTTTTTCCAAGACAGGGTTTCTCTGTGTTCCTTTGGCTGTCCTGGACTCGCTCTGTAGACCAGGCTGGCCTCGAACTCACAGAGACCCACCTGCCTCTGCCTCTCGAGTGCTGAGATTACAGGCGTGCGTCAGCCAGGCCAAGCTTCTTAGCTTCTAATTTTTACACGAGTGTAGTTATGGGGATTGAATGTGTGTATAGTCATAAACCTAGAAAGGGGCCCCTTTAAGGAAGAAGGGTGGGGAGGGTGCTAGGTCACATGATGGGGAAGTAGAAAGATGAGCCTGGGATCAGAGAAGACAGGCAGATTCTGAAGTGGGGAGGATTTAAACCCAGCAAAGAATGTATAAAAATGTAGTAAGGAAACCTCTTATTATCTTTTCATCCCAGCACTCAAGAGGCAGAGGCAGACATATCTCTCTGAGTCAGAGGCCAGCCTGGCCTACAGAAAGAGTTCCAGGACAGCCAGCGCCACACAGAGATAGCTTTTCTGAAGGGCAGGGGCATGGGACGGACAGAGGCAGCCAAGCAAGGGCTTGATTTGCTCAGCATTAAGCTCCAGGTTAGGGTGGCAGAGCTGTCTGGACTGAACATGTCCAGGTTTTTCTCTTGTCATTATGCTTCTGTGTAACAGCCCTGGACATAGCATTTATGTTATTTTAGCCACCGTAAATAACCCAAGTGTCCAAGAGCAAATATCCCATATGCATATTCCATAAGGAGTTTTAGGCTCTACAGAGGTTTTTTTGGGGGGGTGGGGTGGGGGGAGGGTGGAAACAGGGTTTCTTTGTATATAGCCTTGCCTGCCCTGGACTCACTCTGTAGACCAGGCTGGCCTGGAACTCACAGAGATCCGCCTGCCTCTGCCTCCCGAATGCTGGGATTAAAGACGTGCGCCACCACCGCCCGGCACCTCTATGGATTTTTTACTGGAGGGTTTCTGGAACCAGTCTCCCTTAACCTGTGGGGGTTGGTAAACTGGAGTGTTTAATGAGAACTGTATTCATGCTCAGCTAGTCAGCAATTATGTAGACTGTCAAACACGGCTGCATAATGCACTGGTACATTTTTTTCTTTGCATTATTAAATCAAGCTATCTTTTCTAAGTCTTCCTAATTTATATCTCATATGTAACAAGACTTAAAAACTAGGTTATAAATATTAATTCCTGCAGTTTTCCTACTGGAAGTAGAATGGGTTGGTGCTAAATCACACAATTTTTTCATTATATAATGTTGCAGGGCTAGAAAGATGTTTCAGTAGGTAAAATGCTTGCCGTGCAAGCATGAGAACCTTTGGTCAGATGTACAGCACTGGTAGAAGCTGGTTGTGGCAATGTGCATTTGTAACCTCAGTGTGTGGGATACAGAGATAGGAAGATCCTGGGCATTCATTGGCCAGACAACCTAACCGAAATGGTGAGCTCCAGTCTTAGTGGCAGGGCCCTGTCTATAAATAACAAGGCAGAGGGGCCTGGAGTTAAGAATACTTGCTGCTCTTGCAGAGGACCCAAGTTTGGTTCCTAACACCCATATCAGGCAGTTTACAACTACCTGCAGGGGCTGGAGAGATGGCTCAGAGGTTAAGAGCACTGGCTGCTCTTCCAGAGGTCCTGAGTTCAATTCCCAGCAACCACATGGTGGCTCACAACCATCTATAATGAGATCTGGTGCCCTCTTCTGGTGTGCAGGCAGAGCACTGTATACATAGTTTAAAAAAAAAAAAGAAAGAAAGAAAAGAAAAGAAAGGAGGCAGAGGCAAGTGGATCTTTGTGAGTTTGAGGCCAGGCTGGTACGAAGCAAGTCCAGGACAGTCTCAAAAAACCAACCAAACAAGCAAAAAACAAAAAAATCAACCACCTCTAAGGCTAGTTCCAGGATCTAATACCCTCTTCAGGCCTCTAAGGGCACCTATGTACATGTGCTGCACATACAGATGAGCCTGGCACATACATATACGAATGAACAAATCAAGTAGATGGAGTATAGAAAAAGACACCTGAATTTGACCTCAGGCTCCCACTTGGGCCAGGGCAAGTGTGCCCTGTCCTCCACCACACACAAACACACACACACACAAACAAACAAACCAAGATTGCTTTAAAAAAATATGTGTGGTAGCACATGCCTTTAATCCCAGCACTCGGGAGGCAAAGGCAGGCAAATCTCTTGTGAGTTAGAAGCCAAAGCTGGTACACAGAGAAATCCTGTCTACAAAAGAACAAAAACAAAAAACAAAAATTTAAAAAATGTTACCACATAGCCGAGCTGTGGTGGCACACGCCTTTAGTCCCAGCACTTGGGAGGCAGAGGCACGCAGGTCTCTGAATTCAGCCTGATCTACAAAGCCAGTCCAGGACAGCCAGGGCTGTTACACAGAGAAATCCTGTCTCAACAAAACAAAACACAATCCAAAACAAAAAAGTAAAATGTTGCCACAATCTACAAAATGAGGGGAAATAAATAGAGAAAAGAAACAAAACTTTCAAAAGAAAAATAAAAAACAAAGAAAGAAACAAAACATTCTCACAATCATCGCTCAAAGACTGTTAGTGGGATTTTTGGCAGACTTTAAAACATCTTAAATGTATCTTTTTACGAAAGTTGAGATCATCACATTTCTCTTTAAAAATATCTTAGGCTGGCTGTGGTTGTGCAGGGCTTTAATCCTAGCACTAGGGAGGCAGAGGCAGGTGGATCTCTGTGAGTCCAAGGCCAGTCCAAGGCCAACTCTACAAAGAGAGTTCCAGGACAGCCAGAGCTATCACCCAGAGAAACCCTGTCTAGAAACCCCGTCCCCCAGCAAACAAACAAACAAACAAACTTCTTTGTTGCATTATGATATTTGTTTTTCCATCCAACATTTTCTTAAGTTGCTTGTTACACATTTAGCGCTGGGGTGCAAAAATAAATCAGAAGGTGTGTTGTACCTTTGTCTTTTATAGTATTTCAGCTTCATCCTTGCATAGGAAGGAGGGTGAACTGACCCGATAAATAAAGGGCAGACCTGGGAGGAAAAGGAAGAGTGGGGAGTCTGGAGAGTCTGGGGAGTCGTCTGGAGAAACAAGAAGAGTCAGGTAGTGTTTGCCAGGCAAGTGAATTGTGGCAGGTGTCAGGAGCAGGTAGTTTGGTCCTTCCTTAAAGTGCCTGAGTAGCTTCCAAATTTCATCTCTTCTAATTTCTTTCTCCAAGATTAAAAAAAAAAAAAAAAAAAAAAACAAACCTTATTAAAAAACCAAAAGCAAAACAAAACGGCAGAGCATGGTGGTGCAAGCCTTTAATCCCAACACTCAAGAGGCAGAGGCAGTTCCAGGCCAGCCTGGTCTACCAAGTGAGTCCAGGACAGCCAAGGCTACACAGAGAAACCCTGTCTTGAAAAACCAAACCAAACCAAAACAACAACAACAACATCAACAAAATTACCATATCTTTATAGATGCTGAAGGTTTTGTTTTGTTTCTTTGCAATAGCTGACCTTTTTTTTTTTTCAAGATCTCGTTCTGCCTGATGCCCTTGAAGTCACTTTCCAGTTAGCTGAGAATCTACCCTTGACTTGGAGCTTTCTCCTTCTTGGGCCATGTGCTCAACTCTAGCACCCTTCCTTGTCTGGTTTCCTTGGAGCTATTCCTGGTACAGCAAAGTATTCAGTTTGAGATCTCAATGGCTGGGTGAGTGGATCTCCCCTTGAGAGCGTCACCATCCAATTCTTCCTCCCCTCCCGTAACCTCAGTTACACCTGTGTCAGGCTCATTGACGCGCCTGCTGTTTTCGAGTCCCCATGAGTTACCTTCTGGTTTCCACTCTGTCTGTTTCTTCCCCTGGCTAGGTGCTAGGTGCTGCCTCCCAGAGGTGTCTCAGTGCACAGCAGACCAGCCTCCTCCGGTCTCAAAGAGCCAGCTCTGGGGAAGGAGGAAAAGAATGTCTGCGTACTTGGCCGGAACCCAAAAGAGCAGGCTGATGGAGTTACAACCCTCACACCTTGCTCCACCCAAAGATTCTATCAGCGAGTAAATCTGGACACTGTTTGCACAAGCCTGCCCTTCCCCCAGCAAGAAGCTACAGGCCAGGCAAGAAATGAAGGTAGGACGCCAGTCTAACATTCAAGCAAGCAGGACTCACACTCTCTAGTCAAATCTGGATTGATTTGCATAGCAGCGCCTGCATCTTATTACAGAAATATGTCTTCGTGAGACTGTGACAGAGAACAGGATAAAAATGCTGGTGTGGAATGAGTAGCTCTGTGTTGCTGACCTCTTGTCTTGAGCACTTTAGGTCTTGGTAGCCTTAGCAGTAACAGGGTCGATTGAACTGCAAGGTCTACAAAAGTCCCTCAGGCACCAAGGTCCTAGTTCTGGGTCCTGTCTCTGGGGAGAATGCCACTACGGGGCGTTCACCTTTTCCCATGGTGACCACTCTGCCCTCGGGGTCAGTCCCACAACACTGGCCCCTCACAAAGACCTAGATTTAGGGTAGGTTGGCAGGGATGGAGTGTAGCCGTAAGTGGCTTAGCTTATCCAGAGGAGCCTAGCTCCTAAAAAGAAAAAAAGAAAAAAAAAAAAAAAAAAGCCCACATTCTCAAGAGACTGAAATGACCCAAATGCCAGTGTGGTGATGGGCCCCAAGAGCCACAGCTGCCAATGGAAGTCCTGCCTCCTTTCCCAGAATGCTGCTCCTGGAAGCCAAGGTGAGGTTGTTTGGCATGTGAGGTGTCTCACAAGAGGAGATTCTCCCTGCTCTTTTTTTTTTTTTTTTTTTTTTTTTAAGACTGGGTTTCTCTGGGTAGCCTTAACTGTCGTAGACTCACTTTGTAGTCCAGGTGGCCTTGAACTCACAGTGATCTACCAGCCTCTGCCTCCCAAGTAAGTGCTAGGATTAAAGGCGTGCGCCACCACCGCCCAGCTCTCCCTGCTCTTTATAACCTGCTCCTTGGGCCTCTGTCCTCTTCACCCCCAAAGCCCAGAGAGACATTAGCCAGCTTCCTCGGGGGTGCGGGGGGATCTCATTTCTTTGTGCTTCAAGTTTCAGGCTTTCAGCGAGTTCAGACTCCTTCTACAGCCTGACAGTGACCCCAGGGAGGGCTTCTAGAAGCGCAAGTCTGTCGCCTGTCTTCCTGAAGACGAGAGGAAATGACTTCTCGGGCAGTATTTGCCTCTGTAGTCAGGAAGAAAGTTTCCATCACTTCCAGGACATGAAGCTGCCAACATGGTGCCACCTAACTCTTCAGAATCCATTTAGTCTTTGCCATATCATGGGTGTGTATGTATGTGCGCGTGCGTGTATGGGTGGGTAGTTGGGGAACAAACCCCGGGCCTTGTGTGTGCTGGGCTAGCACTCTGCCACTAAGCTATGCCTTGGCCATAGCTTTATCTTTCGGTGTGGATATACGGGTTATCTTCTCTTCAAATGACCTATCTATCCTAAGGAGGCTGGGTCAGAAGATAGGTCCAAAATATGTGGGATGAAGCAGGTGACTCGTGTTCATCAGCAACCTACTGTGTGAGTAGCAAATGTTACACATCCTACGTGTGATTGCACACATTCCTTAACACCTTCTAGGGCTGGGATGACTACAACCTTCCATTTTATAGTTTAGGGATCTCAGAGGCACAGAGATAGTAAGACTCTTACCCAAGGTCACATTGTTACTCAGAGGTAAAGGGATATACAGACTCAGCTATACTCAAATGCCAAGCATCTTCTACTCCAGGGAACAACAAAGTAGTTCTAGTTGTGGGTTTGTTTTTGTTTTTTGAGACAGGGTTTCTCTGTGTAGCCTTGGCTGTCCTGGAATCCATCTGTAGACCAGGCTGGCCTCGAACTCACAGCCCACCCGCCTGCCTCTGCCTCCCGAGTGCTGGCTTTAAAGGCGTGCGCCACCACGCCCACCTCCTAGTTGTGTTCTTTTGCTGTGAGAAAACACCAGCCAAAAGCAACTTAGGGGAGAAGAAGATTTCTTTGGCTTCTACTTCCAGGTCACAGCCCATCACTGAGGAAGCCAGGGCAGGACCCCAGGCAGGATCTTGAAACTGAAACCATGGGGGAACACTGTTTCCTGGCTGGTTCCTAGGCTTACGCTTAACTGCCAGGTCCTCTCACCCAGTGAGTGGTGCTACCCACAGTGGGCTGGGTCCTCCCACATTAACTAATAATCAAGACAATCCCCACAGACCTGCCCACAGGCCAATCCCTCAGCTGAGACCCTGGGACAGTATACATACATGTGTGTCTTCACACACAGCCCAGCTGTACTCCAGGGTGCAGGATCTGAAAGGATGTGCTGGGAGGATGAAAGCCCCAAGCGAGACAGAAACAAAGGCTATCTCAGACACGCAGCCACGCGCTGAGGGGACGTGTTCTAAGAAATAGTCATTTGATGACTTCGTTGTTGTACCTATAGCAAAGAGAGCGCTTGCACAAACCTCGACGGCATAGCCTGGTCCACACCTAGCTATATTGTTTGGAGCCTGTTGCCCCTGGGACCATTTTGAACAAAACACAGGATTACATCAAACACAGGAGATGATGATGCAATCCTGAGGTGTGGTAACCTCCAGATGTGTGCGAGGTTCCGCCAGCACAGCACATCATTCCACAATAAACATTTTTTTATAGGTAGGAGTATACTCGAAAACACCAATAAGAAGCCTAATAAAACAAATACATAAGCTGGCAGCGGCCATTTATTATCAAGCATTCACTGTACAGTGTTACATATCTTTGGTATGGCTGTAGGTTTGTTTGTTTGTTTGTTTTGTTTTTGTTTTTGTTTTTGTTTTTCTCTATGTATACTTGGCTTGTCCTGGACTCACTTTGTAGACCAGGCTGGCCTCGAACTCACGGTGATCCACCTGCCTCTGCCTTCTGAGTGCTGGGATTAAAGGCGTGCGCCACCATGCCTGGTCCAGCTGTAGGTTTGTTTACATCAGCAGCACCGCAAACACAGTAATGTGCCACGTTTCACCCTTACAGAAGCCACACTGTCACCAGGCAATGGGGATCTCTGAACTCCATTGCAGTGTTACAGGGTTACTGTGACCCGCCGTGGGCTGAAGTGTAGCTTGCACAAGGCTCATGACTGCATAGGCAAGGTGTCTTGGGCGAGCGATGAAACTTGGAAGAGGAAGGAGATGGAGGGAAAAAGAGAAGTTAAAGGAGGAGTGGGAAAGAAGGGAGGAAGAGAGAAAGGGAGGAGTGAGGGGAAGAGAAACATGAAGTGCAATTGGTGGCCAGGAGGGTCTTTTGGAAGATGGGCTTTGTGCCCGGACCTGTGTATATGGGGGCGTGTCTCTGGATGGAGTGGGAGGGGCAGAGGAAAGCCTGAGCAAGAAACAGGGTGGAGACCTTCCGGGTCCGCTTAGCGATCAGGCAAGACAGGAGGGGCTGGCAGGTCTCTGCTGGGGTCAAGTGCAGGGGAGGACCTATGGCAGGGAGGGGCCCGTGCTTGCTTATCAGAACAGTGGGAACGGATGGGGACTTCTGAAAGTACACAAGCAGGAAGAAGCCAAGAGCGGGCAGTGAGACCTGGAGCTGGGAAGCTGGGGTGTGTCTCTTGCCTTCTCTGGACAGCCTCAGATGCCACATGAGGTTTGGTTCCGGTGTTTGGGCTGAGCAGGAAGCCTGAGTGAGGATCTTTCAGGAGAGTGTGTCCTAACGGGGGACTTGAGGAAACACTGAGGGTCCTGTGGCAGCATCAATGGTACGCAGTGAGAATGGAAAGGAAAGGCGTCATTCGGGGAGCTCACGCCTTAGTCCTCAGAAATCCAGGCTCACTTCTCACTACTAAACTCTCCTGGGGGCAGAGGGCATGGGAGATAGGTAGGGCGATCGAGATAAAGTCTTGCTACATAGCCCAGGTTGGCCTTGCAATCCTCCTGCCTCCACCTCCCAAGTGCTGGATCGCAGCTGTATGCCATTGTGCCCAGTTGTCCTTTTCTGAGGAAATGTAGACAACATTTTTAGATAATAGCAAGAAAAGCTCGATGAAATTGTCGAACAGTTGTTGGAGACTTTCAACTCACTGTAAGTGAATTCTGGTCCAGTTATAGGAAAAAGAGACGAACGACCACAGCCGACTTGATAACATGATGTTGTCAAACACAAACACATCTACCATCCATAACCTCATAAACAGGGATCTAAACATGAGGCACTCAACTCTAGGGCTTGAGGGCCAAGCATGGGAAATACAACATTTCCCATGAGTTTTTTTTTTTCCCCCAAGCCAATTTATGTTCTTAGAGGCCCCTGAAGAGCTCATAATATTCTTCAGCATATAATTTTTTTCATTGTTTTTTTTTTTTTTTTTTCAAGACAGGGTTTCTCTGTGAAGCCTTGGCTGTCCTGGACTCACTTTGTAGACCAGGCTGGCCTTGAACTCATAAAGATCCGCCTGCCTCTGCTTCCCTGAGTTCTGGGATCAAAGGTGTGTGTACCACGCTGGCTCAGTATATAATTTAAAAATATCCTCAAACTAGTCCCAATCAATCTCACCCTCCGCAAAGCAAATATTGCTGGGTGAGAGTGACATTAGGTTTTGGTTTTTGTTGTTTTCTTTTGGTTTTGGATTTTTTTCGAGACAGGGTTTCTCTGTGTAACCCTGGCTGTCCTGGACTCTCTTTGTAGAGCAGGTTGGCCTTAAACTCACAGCGATCCGCCTGCCTCTGCTGGAATTAAAGATGTGTGCTACGATGCCTGGGCGACATTAGGTTTAAA
Source organism: Acomys percivali (assembly GCA_907169655.1). Lineage (NCBI taxonomy): Eukaryota > Metazoa > Chordata > Mammalia > Rodentia > Muridae > Acomys > Acomys percivali. Next base: position 121,412,472 of record OU015749.1, on the reverse strand, counting down.
CGTGTAAATTTTTCAGTGTGTGTGTGGGTAGGTCAGAGGATAACTGGGTACTAGGGACTGAACTCAGATTGTCAACGTGGCAGCATTTAGCTGCTGAGTCATCTTTCCACAACTCAAAAGGAACAAACAGGTATCTAGTGAAAAGTAATTTTCCTTCCTCTCCTCTCTTTTACCACCAAGGCTCCTTTAGCTGAGCCAGCAGCTGTGATAGCTCTTCTTGGTCCTACTTCTGGGACCAGCTTCATGGCAAGCCTTTCAACAGGAATACACATTGATTTGCCAGAGTGGTGTAATTTCCTGAGTGCCTCCCCTGTACCAGGCTCTCTTGTCCTGGGCCACCACTGCCTTCAGCAGGCTCATTGTTTTAAGCCTAGAGGCTGTGTTCTGTGCTTTTCCTTTTATTAGCATGTAGCTAATAGAAATAAGTGTACATTTGGCACCAAGTGTATACTCAGTGCTACTCATTCCAGATGCTGAGAGAGGCCTCAGCTTCTTTTCCTCTTTTAAACACCTGGTATTTTTTTTTTTTTTATTATGTTGGATTTTTTTTTTTTTCTGATCTAAGCAACTGTTTCCCAGTAGATGCAGTATGTACATTCTGCGCACAGAAAAAGGCCAAGCCAATCGCACCAAACTCTTTTGTAGTGTGCAGAACGCAGCAAGCGAGGGCTGAGGTGGCATCAGGAGCAGCCAGGAGGACAATGCAGGGCCTATGTATATTCTGGGACTAGTTCCTTTCTTTGAAGCTCCTGAGCCTGTTAGCTCTCTAATGGCTCTGCCCAAGGGTTGCTTAGTCATCTCCCATGAAGCCTTGCTGCTTCTGATCTCTTTCTCTAGCTTGAAAACTCCAGTTACTCAACGGGGAACTGAGAATGGGAAAAGGGCTCTCAGGCCCCTTCCTGCTTTTCCACCATTGTTCTTTGGAAGGTCTCTAATGTTAAAAAAAACAAAAAAACAAAAAAAACACGTAGGATGCTGCCAGAAAATATTTATAACCAGGCCAGTGATTGTACAGCATTATGAATGATGTGGTTATAAAGTAAGCTTATAATCTTTGGTGTGGTTACCAAAATGGGTAAATTATGGATGTTGACACCTTTAGAAAAACAGTTCTGGCCAGAACTGTGATTCCCCGTTCTTTCTTTCCAAACATTAAGTATTTGGGTGAAGGGAGCAGGGCAAGGATGCCCTCATTTATAAGAAGCTGTTGTTATTACCATTCCCTAGATGGAGGCTCAAGAGAAGAGATGTGCCCACAGCCTACTGGACTCCACAGTGCAGTGGTTCTCAACCTGTGGGTGGTGACCCCTTCAAATGACCCTTCCACAGGGGTTGCCTAAGTCCATCAGAAAACACAGATGTTTACATTAAGATTTATAACAGTAGCTCGCTGTACTTACGAAGTAGCAACCAAAATAATGTTATGGGGGCTGGAGAGAATGACTCAGAGGTTAAGAGCACTGACTGCTCTTCCAGAGGACCTTAGTTCAATTCCCAGCAACCACATGGTGGCTCACAACCATCTATAATGAGATCTGGTGTCCTCTTCTGGCCGATGGGTGTATATGCAGACAGAGCACTGTATACAAGATAATAGATTAATAAATCTTTAAAAGAAAAACAATGTTACGGTTGGGGGGGGTCACCACAACATGAGGAACTGTATTAAAGGCTCACACACAGCATTAGCAAAGTGGAGAAACCCTGCTTTAGTGCATCACGGGTCTCCCTGGCTGGTCTAGAACCATGGAATCTGAGCTCTTAATAGTTGAAGAACTTGGTTTTTTTTTTTGTTTTTTGTTTTTGTTTTTTTTTTTTAGTTAGCTGACTATTCTGATGGGGATGAGTAAACTTCCAGATCAGATTGAGGCTAGGGAAGACGATGGGGAGGCATAGCAAGCTAGGGGTCTCTAACCCTAGGATTCTCTTCCTTCTCAGTGGGCTCTGAGGTCTTCCTGGACACCGGCTCCTACGCCCTCTGCTTTTAATTTGCACCTCCCAGGTGACTATCACACTTGGGCATCTTATAGGTGTTCCTATAAGATTTTTCCTGCATCTTTGTTCCCTACAGCAACTTCCAGGACCAGGGGAAGTGCCACTAGAGAGAGGCCAGAGTCCCCGGGCTCTAGACTTCTCAAGGCCTTCTCTGTCTCCTCTGCCTTTCTTGCCAGTCTCCTGGTTCAGCCTTCCACCCTGGTGCACCTGCCTCAGCCTCTCTCTACCTCCTCTCGAACCTTTGCGGATACAGTTCGCTTTCTGCCCTGAAGCACTACACCCTCCTCCTTTTCTTTTTCTTTTTTCTTTTTTTTTTCCCCGAGACATGGGGTTTCTCTGTGTAGTCTTGGCTGTCTTAGACTCACTTTGTAGACCAGGCTGGCCTAGAACTCACAGCGATCCACCTCCCTCTGCCTCCCAAGAGTGCTGGGATTAAAAACCTGTGCCACCAGGCCCGGCCCCTTCTCTTCTCCACCCTGTGCAGTTTACCTGGGTAACTGAGGTATCAAGCCAGTCCAGGGTCACATGCTATTTCCTCTGGGGGGGGGGGGCTTACTTGACATGTTCCCCTCCCCCACTCACCAGTCTGGGTTAGTTGTCCCTTGTCTGTGGCTTTAGTAACATCCTGTGCTCCCCCATCCACCCCAGCACTTATCACACATAGGCTGTTGCAATTGCCTGTTTGCTAGCCTACTGCTTTCATACCTTCCCCTCCTGTTTGCAGACAGGACTGTTCGATCCTCACTTTTATATCACAGAGCCCAGGCCAACAGTGATATCTGTTTAATGGTATCTCCCTTAAGCCGGGCGTGGTGGCATAACGCCTTTAATCCCAGCACTCGGGAGGCAGAGGCAGGCGGATCGCTGTGAGTTCGAGGCCAGCCTGGTCTACAAAGAGAGTCTAGGACAGCCAGGGCTACACAGAGAAACCCTGTCTCGAAAAACCAAAAATAAATAAATAAATAAATAAATAAATAAATAAATAAAATAATAATTTAAAAAATCTATAAAACCACGCGTGGTAGTGTACACACCTCTCATCCCTGAACTCTGGAGGAGGCGGAGATGGAAGGGTCATAAATTCAAAGTCATTCTAAGCTACATAGTGAGTTTGAGTCTAGTTTGGGATATATAATACCCCATCTAAAAAAAAGAAAGAAGGACAAGACCGTCTCAAAAACGGGAAAGCCGGGCTTGGTGGCGCACGCCTTTAATCCCAGCACTGGGGAGGCAGAGGCAGGCGGATCACTGTGAGTTCGAGGCCAGCCTGGTCTACAAAGCAAGTCCAGGACAGCCAAGGCCACACAGAGAAACCCTGTCTTGAAAAACCAAAACAAACAAACAAACAAACAAAACCAAAAATCCAAAAAAACCTGCAGAGGACTCAGGTTCCATTCCTATCATCCACGTGGCCTCCAAAGGCCCTGCGTGCACATGGTGTATAAACATACACACAGGCAAAACAAAAAGAAAACAAAGGACCCATACAATAAGGCAAAAATAAGTAAGATCGCCAATAAAGAACAAATAAAAATCTAACCTTCTGTGCTAGTTATAAGTAAGCCAGCCATTTCAGGCCATTGTCCCCCACTGTCCACATCCATCCTCCTGACAAGGCTCTTGGGGAAACAGACTTCTACACCAGCCAGCACACACCAAGCCAGGTCCTGTATATGACATGTCATTTCACTGTCAGAAGCTTAACGTTCTCAGCCTAGATGGCATTTGAAACTCAGAGGCTCTCATGTGCAGTTAGGGAATTAATAAGTGGGTTGGGGATGAGGGCCAGAAGAGCGACACTGCAACACTGTTCATCTTTAAGTGGCAAAGCGATGTCAGAAGCCCACACGGCACAGTACTCTGTGTCTCTTTAGTGCCTGAAGGAAAGCAGGCGTTGGACACATTTGTTGAAGGAACACAGAAAGGGCACCGGGAAAACTTAGACGCCCAAGGCTTCCCTGACCCAGCGTCCCACTGGGGCCCTGCCCCCTACCTGATAGACCCCTGCTCCCCTACCTGATAGTCACTGGACAATGAAGTATTTGTGTCATGAGCAGCTGTCCACAGTGCCAGCTACAGCTAGTGGCTGTGATTTCCACTTAAAGTCCATAGATAAAAAAACTGGCCAAACTTCAGCATGGGGGTGGGGAGAGCTGAAATGGCTCTATTTATGAATGGAGGGCCAGATCTGGAGGGAAAAGTTAGAGTGGACAAGGTGATCTTCCTTCAGAGAGTGCCCCTGGCGGCTGTGAGCTACCGCGGTTGGGAGGGGGGCCTTGGGTTGTCACTTAGCTCACTGTACTGATTTTACAAATGAAAAGACCGTCCGGGTGCTGGAGCCCCACTGCTTTGCTTTATCTGTCAGCACTTTTATCTGCAAAGTGGGTCTTTGATAAGAAAATTTTCTCATCTGCTTCATTAAAGGAGAGCTCAGAGATAAAGAAAAAGGAGATTATCCAGCTTTGGGGTAGTAGGGGGTGGGGGTGGGGCGGGAAGCTGAGGCCAGTGGACCAAGAGTTCAAAGCCAGCTTGGGTTATATAGTGAGATTCCGTCTAAATAATCAAATAGAAATAGAAACAATGAAGAGGATGGTAGACAATTATGATGCTGGCTCTGGGCTTGAATGACTCCCCAGCTGCTTAGAAGCCTTCCTTGCAGCCTTCTCCTCAGAAAGAACGTAGGGTTCTCCCAAATGGTACAGCAAAAAGCATTTAAGCAATCATGTGTGGGAGGGGTGAAACTGCCTTCTTTGATAACCAAGCAGTTACTGTGTAAACTTGTGTAATTATTTGACCTTTAAGTTGCCTTTATCTTGAAAATAGTGGAGATAGTAATGTGTACCCCCCAGAGATTAAAAGAGAGATGAGAACGCTCCACATAGTCCCCTGCACTTACTTGGGACTCAATAATTGTAGGTTTCTGTTCTTAACTGGTCCAGGTCCTTTTTCTGACTACCTATGGGACCATTACATGTAATTGTTGATGTAATCACTCTCAAAGGGGACAATTCTATCAACATTCCATCAGCAGATATAATCAGTTTTAATATCTGCTACTGCTAAGCTTGGAGCAGAGACTCCACAGACGAAAATAAAACATATTTGCTCTCTAGGGAGACTGAACTGTGAACAGAAAATAATGGTGCCATTTGACAAGGTGCAGGGACAGAAAGGGGCTGGTGGGAATGGGGCGAAGAGTTGGAAGTCCGCTTGGGGACGTGATGGAGAGCTGCCCTAGGAAGTCTCTTCACCAGAGGAGAAGGAGGAGGTGCCAGGTGGAAAGGGATGAGGTGAGGGAGGACACAGGAGTGAGGAAACACCTTTGTATAAGGAGGGGCTATTTTTGGAACTGTTGGAACAATTAAAAGAAAAAAAAAAAAAAAAGAGCCTAAAGAAAAGGAGGGGGGGGTCACAAAAGAGAGTGGGGGTTTTTTTTTTTTTTTTTTTTTTTTTTTTCCTGCAGACATGGGAGCCCGTGAGGAATTTTGAAGAAGAAAGTGATACAAAAGGGATGAATGGACAGAAGTGGACTGACCCCCACCAGGATCCCGTACTGGGAAAGTGAGGTAGGCTAGCTAGAGCCCATAGGTACCCACCTGACCCCACCGCACTCTGTTTGGGGAAGTGGGACAGGGGATTGAACACAAGCACACGCAGAATCGACCCTGCTATCGTCAGTCATTTAACAGAATTATGGAGGCTGTGTGCTGAGGGCTGGCGGTACTCCAGGAATTAGGAATCAGGCTCCACATAGGCCTGGCAAAGCCTGTGTTCTTGGGAAGCAGGAGGATGGTAGACAAGCAAGGACGTCCTGATTACAGGGTAAGGAGAACAAGGCTCAGTGAGGGTGGAGTCCTCAGGTGGCTGCCCTCCCCCAGCTTCACAAGACAGCCTAGTCTTTGGTTTTCCAAAGAGCCTTTGCTTCTAGGAAGACTGCTATGGTAAATAATTAACAGTATGTCGTCGTGTTTTTCCAGGAAGCCTTGCCTGAGTAGGGATAGTTAAAAACCTAGTTTTCTCCAGGACCTAATCAGTCCTGGTAATTGGTGCTCGAGGGCCACAGATTCAAGATGTCACAAATCTAATGTTTTATGAAGGTTGCAGTAACCTCAAGACCTTTTCCTCACCATGGTTTCCATGTAACTAGAACCTCCCCCTTCCCTCATTTCCTCCCTGCCCAATGCGCGCGCACACTCTCTCTCTCTCTCTCTCTCTCTCTCTCTCTCTCTCTCTCAAGAGAGCTCTGGTGAAATTGTGCACGGCTCCCCTGTACAACGTGCACACTTTAAAAACAGGCCTGCCCCTTCTGGTGGGTTTTAAGCCGAAACCCTGCTTCTAACGCACCCTCTCAGGCAGCTGGGTACTACATCCCCGGCAGCTGCCAAGCACAGCAGAGCCAGGCGTGGGGGTGGGGCGCTGGAGGCTGGCGCATCACCTTCAGGGGCGCTGGTATGTGAGCCTTTGGTGTTCTTTGATGCCAAGGGGATGCCGGCCAAGAAGAAGAAGAGAACATTGTATTAAAAGCAGCTGCAGAAGACAGGGGTTTGAAAAGGCAGATTTCACAGTGTGCCCTGTGGTCTTCCCCCATTTGACACATTTACTCACTGCGGTTTTATTTTAGTCTTCTGTGATGACTTTCAAAGACTAGGAAAATTCAGTTTTAGGGTTGCAAGTAAATCCCCCCTCCCCCCCTCTTGCCTTTGGATTACCTGTTAGAATTTGTCCTCTGAGAGACAACTGTCATCAGAGGTGACTAAATTAGGGATCCTGCTCCAAGATTTTTTGTTTTTTTGTTTTGTTTTGTTTTCCGAGACAGATTTTCTCCCAGCCTGGCCTCCTACTCAAAGCAATCTGCCTACTTCTGTCTCCTGAATGCTGGGATTAAAGGTGTGGGCCACCATACCTGGCAAAGTTTTTGTTTTTGTTTTTTGTTTTTTAATTCTAATTGAGAGAAAACATTACTAAAAATTGTAGCATTGTTTCTTTCTTTTATTTTTTGATACAGGGTTTCTCTGTGTATCCTTAGCTGTCCTGGACTCACTTTGTAGACCAGCCTGGCCTGGAACTCAAGAGATCCACCAGCCTCTGCCTCCCGAGTGCTGGGATTAAAGGCATGGGCCACCACGCCCGGCTTGTAACTTTGTTTCTTTAGCAGTTACAGTTTATTAGGTACTTTTCCAGTTCCTTTTAAAATTATAAACTCAGAAGATAATGCTAATTTAGTTATAATTTCTGAGATTGGGGGAATGGACTCTCCACTGACTGGGCCCTCTTTTTAAGCTCCTAGCTTCCTGGATCTTGAGACCCATCCCTTTTCATTCATCCACTGAACATGTATGTATTGGGCGTCATCGATCCACTGAACACGTGTGTATTGGACATCCTCCAAGTTCTACATGTTTTGTTAGAAATAGAGCAGGAAACCAGGCAGACTTGTTTGCTACCGGTATGGACCTCCAAGAGGGAGGACATTAAACAAATAATTACATACAACAAGAGTGTTTTTAAAAGGCACTGTAGGGGCACTCAAGGCCATGACACCCTGGGAGGTAACCTGGGGCTGGAGCAGGGTCAGGAAAGGCCTTCAGTAGGAGGTAGGAAGTGATAGGAGTTAGGAAGTGATGGTTAAACTGAGGTCTAGGGGATTAGAAAAACAGTGTTTCAAAGGTTGAAAAGAACATGGCATGACAAGCTAATATGAAAGACACCATGGGCCAGGAGCAAGCTCCGCACTCAGTGAGGGGCTGTGGATGTATCGGATGAGGGCAGTTGTCCTGAAGGACACTGAGAAGGTGGCTTGAGTCAGACTTGTAAGAGAAATAGGTGGATGAGATTGAACAGAGTACAAATATTGTTTATTCTCTTCTCTTTTCCCAAGGAAGAAGACTTCACCTGATGGGGTTTCTTTTTCGGTTTTGTTTTTTAAAAGAAGAAAAACAAACTTTATCTGTTAATTTCTACAGGGTAGGAATTCGCACAGATAAGTATTGTTTTTCTTGGTGAGGAAAGACTTGAGCGGAGTAGCTAAGGTTCGCCATTAAGTAGCCAGCAAAGATAATCTGAAGACGCATTAGGCTGCTTGATTGCCGCAGCTCCTTGCTGTCAGAACCGGTCCAAGCCTTGTTTATTTAACAGCAAACCATATATAACTTGGGACAGTGACAGAGGAGCTTTGACTGAAGAATCTGACATACCACCGTGGGCAGAGAAGCCCTAGGTGGGTGGACAGTATCAGGCAGAAGGCTGCAGGGTGGAGTGGCAGCTTAAGGGGTGCAGGGGGCGTGTACTTCAGGGAGGTGGCCTGCACTAACTAACCACTATCCGGCCCAGCCGGTTAATCATTTCCTGACCTTTGCTTTCCTGCCGGAAGGATTGCCACATCGGTCATCCCTCTCTCCTTGCCTTATGCTACGCGGCTCCGTCACCAGGTTAAATAAAACAAACAAACAAACAAACCCAACTGTAGGTTTGTGGGCGCCCCACTGTGAGGCTGCAGTTTTTTAATTATCTGGTAACCCGGACCTTGCACAGCAAATCAGATTGTTATTTCATTTAATTTAGAGACGTATAGGTATGAACATTCCCACAATGGGCAGGAGATAACACAGTGAGTCATAATGGCAGGGCTTGGGCTCAGAAACACAGGCAGCCCTGCGGGCCTCGGCCATGAAGCACCCAGGTGACGCTCTCAGGCCAGAGTTCAGAACCCAGAACGGTTCCAGACCGCACCTGCTACCGGGACAACACGAAAGTCAGGACTGTTCTGGGCCTTTTGCAGCCGGCTGGGCCACCGAGGGTCACGCCCCAAAAGTCCCCTCGCCTGTTTCTTCCTGTGTAAAATGGGGCTTCGATGCTTGTCAGTGCGAGTGGGTTTTCATTTTCCGCACACTTTGCAGTGTGGGCACATCTTCTACCTCCAAGCCTAGCTGTAGTTAGTAGTCGACTCACTGCAGTAGACGCAGCGGTCCTGACCGGTCTGCCCCGGCTGAGTACCCACACTTGCGGGGGTCCTAAGACTCTTCCGCCGCCGCCGCCGCCGGGGACAGTCAGAGTTGGGGGAAAAGTCACTTTACAATCCCTGCGGGGCTCTACGTCAGCAGCGGGTGGAGCCAAGGCCCCGCCCTCCGGCTAGCTCGGGGGGGGGGGGGGGGCGGGGGGGCGGGGCGGGCCCGGTCCCGGGGGCGTGACCAGCGGAGGTGGGCGGGGCATCTAGAGAAGGCGGAAGCCTACTGTCTCCGGGCGGCGGCAGAAACAGGAGTCCGGATTTCCACGTTCTCTGGAGCGGGGCGCCGGGAGACGGCGGGCGGCAAAACCCGGCGCCAGGAAGCCCTTGCTTTCTTTGACGCACAGGCTTGGGACGCAGCAGCCGCCGTCTGCCCAGCGCCGGGCCAGGAGCGACCCCAGACGGAGCCTCCGGAGTCCCTCCGCCCCAGAGCCTCGGCCGTCCCCGCCGCCGTCCTCGTGGCCATGGAGTGTCCACACCTCAGCTCCAGCGTCTGCATCGCCCCGGACTCAGCCAAGTTCCCCAACGGCTCCCCGTCGTCCTGGTGCTGCAGCGGTGAGTGCGGGCCCCCGGGGCTGGCCGGCCGCGCACCCGAGGTCCCGGCTCTGGCCCAGGCCTTGCCGTCGAAGGGCCGCGGGTGGGGTGGCGCGCGGCCTCCGGGGAGGCTGAGGGGAAGCCGGGCCGGGCGCGCGGGGCGAGGGGGCGAGGGGGCGAGGGGACGCGGCGCGGCGGCGGCGGGCGCGGCGGCGGCGGCGGCTCCTTTGTTTCGCGCGGCCCGACGGCCGGGCCGGCAGAGAAGAGGCCCGCCGGGGCCTGAAGCAAGCGAGCGCGCGGCGGCAGGATGACGCGGCGGCCCGCACCCCGAGGCTCCGCGAGCGTAAGGGCCGGCCCCGCGTGCCGCCCCACGTGTGGCGGGGCCGGCCTCTCGGTCCCCCCCGTGGGCCGGACAGGAAAAGCTCCGCTCTGCGGTCGCAGCTTTGTCTGGACTGCCCGGCTCGCGGTCCCCTTCGGAGCCCCGTTTCCCCGGGTTCCCACAGGCTCCTCGGCCCCCCGCAGCCCCTGAGCCGACTACACTGGAGAAGGCTCGCCACCGAGTCTTGCCTCAGCCTAGGAGGGTGAAGTTTGAAAACAGGCTGCGGGTTCCAAAAGCTCGGGAGAAGGCAGCCAACAGCTGCTTTGGAGGGGCGGCTCGAGGTTTTTTTTGTTTTTTGTTTTTTTGCTTTAGAAGATTGCCCTGAGACGGTCTTTCGGGTTGGCCGGGGTTGCGTTGGGAATTCCCTTGTGCGTGTAAGACACATCTTAGGTCTATGTTATGCTTTTGAGTTTCTTAAGCGTTAACTCCTTCCGCCCCCTTGGAAGCCCCGGTGCCCGCTCATTGTCTGCCCCGACTTAAGGTCGGACCGGCCACCCGGCTTTGATTACTTCCTGGTAGGGCCCTGGTGCCGACGCTGGTCTTTGTTTATGAGCCTTAAGATCATCACTGGCAGCTTGGGCTGTAGTGTAAAATGTGACTCGTGTGCATCAGAAATCAAGTTCATTCACGAAGCTGGAAGACGGTGGTGCGATTCAGCGGAGTGGTTTCTCATCCTGAGTTGGGCTGGAGCTAGGAAGGTAGTTTAGAGACTGCTTTAATACTTTTGACAGGTTACGTCTTCAAAGGTGGTTATGTTCTTGACGCAAAACATATGGGGTGGCACAAAGAAAATTATCCTCCAGGATACGGAATAGAAGTAACTGCAGTTTCCTGGAGCTCCAAGACAGGGTGTCCTGCTCACCTTTGTAAAGTCAGGAGTCTTTTTTCTGCATGAAGCCTTTAAAAATTAACCAGTTAATTGGTTTCATGGGGCACTATTGCAGTTCCTTTGGTTTTAGAGACTGGGTCTCTATTATAGCCCAAGGTGTTTGGAGTGCAAGGATTATTGGCATGTGCTGCCATGCTGGGCCGGTATTGCAGTTCTTTGTGGGAATGCAGGAACTTGTGTGAAGTGTGAATGGGCTCTTACCTGTAAATACATCTTCAACAGTGAGCCTTGGGCTTGGAACATAACAACAAAAAAGCCTATCACACATGGTCTGTTAGCTGATTAGTTATAGCTGTGTGCTATAGCTGAATTTTTTTCGAGAGATTTGTCACAACACCCCCCCCCTCTCTCTCTCTCTCACACACACACACACACACACACACACACACACACACACACACACACACCTCACAAGGAATGGGGCACTCCCTCTTGCTCATCTGTGGTCTACTACAGGGATTCAGAGGCAGGTGCATCAGCTCAAGCCTGTTCTTCCCCCCTGTGTAAAGTCACATCAAACTTAGAAATGGCCTCCTTGTGCACATGCATCTAAAGAAAGACAAGAATCATGCAAGTGGCAGATGTCCTGTTGTGAGTCAGCCTGGCCTCCGTCAGTCAGGAGTCCACTTTGACTGGGGGAAAAGAGATGCAGTAAATGAAGCCTCTCTTGTGGAACCCAGTATGTTAAGATGGAGCGTAACTGGGAGACGTGTGCTGAAAAAACCGAGAACAAATTAGTAATGGAAGGGTGATTTCTGTTGGGGGCAGAGGGTGGCATCTTTACAACTTGCAGCAAACGGTAGCCTCTGACCCTGCTTTGGAAGGTGGGTCCAACCACTTGCATTTGTAGGACCAATAAAGCTAGTTTCACAACTCTGTGGGTGTTTTCTTCTGTCTCAAGCTCATTTCATGTGGGCCTCCCATTCTAACCTGCTGGCACCCCTTTGCTGGTACAACCAAATGTTACTGTATTAAGCTTGATCTTGTTCTTGCCTGCCTGTAGTTTCAGTAATTAAACGATTGGTAAATCTGTGATCCCTTACTAACTAACTCATCGTCTTGGAGTGTTATGTATTCTGGATTGTTTTTCTCCTTTAATACGCCAGAATTTATTTATTTATTATTTTGGTAGGAGATTAGAAGGGTAGCCAGTGTGTTGAAATAATGCTCTGACTGGTACTGAGTCTGATTACACTCTTATTGAGGAGGAGAAAATCCCTGTTTTGGCACCCAGACAATAAAAGTCATGCCCCCGCCTTATTTTCTTTGGGAGCTCACAATTATGCCCCAGTGAGACATCCAAGCAGATTGCAAAAGACCAACAGCCGAGACTTTAGCAGGCAGTGCCTCCTTGGGCCAGCACTCTGTTTCCTTGAGTTTCATTATGTCACCTGGAAAAAGAGCAGTACTTTGCATTTACTTCACAAGTCTCTGTTAGGATGAGCAAGGATGCGCGTGTACACACACACACACACACACACACACACACACACACACACATACACACACACGGGAAATGCTGCTTTCTGGTGTTTAATTCATGGTATCACAGACTAGAACATTTTTATAAATAGGACTCTGATAATTAAATGTCTAAAGCTCACTAAATGGAGCCCAAACACATTGGCTTTTATGATGAATTGTTTTACAAGGAGATAGAGAACTCAGCAAGATTAGGTGGTAAGGAATAACAGTACTTCAGAACTAACTAGAGCTGCCTAGCCATGGAGAGCACTGCGTGTTAGGTTATGTAGTTGTATACTACAGTGCTTCATACAACTTTTTGTTTGCAAGACCTCTTTATAGTATCAACATTTTTCAAAACCCTGGGTATTTGTGTGGCTTATACCTATTTGTATCATAATAGAAAATAAAATTAAAACTAAATATTTAGATGCTGACTTAATTGTAAATAACAATAGTAAATTTAATACTTGTTAACAGAAATGACAGTTTATGCAAACATTTTTTTAGAACAGCACTTAATAGGAAGATTAGCTTCTTGTTTTGTTTTTTTTCAAGACAGGGTTTCTCTGTGTAGCCTTGGCTGTCCTGGACTCACTTTGCAGACCTGTCTAGCTTTGAACTCACATTGATCCGCCTGTCTCTGCTTCCTGAGTGTTGGGATTAAAGGCATGCGCCACCATGCCCGGCTTTTATTGTTTTGTTTTGTTAGCTTCTTAAATTTATATGTTCTTTTTGGTTTTGGGTTTTGGTTTTTCAAGACAGTATAGCCTTGACTGTCCTGGAACTCACTGTGAGGACTGGACAGGCCTTGAACTCAGAGATCTGCCTGGCTCTGCCACCACCCTCCAATTTTTTGTGCTTTATCTTACAGGAAGTCAGCTGGTTTCTCACATCTGCTTCTGCATATAGTCTCTTGAGATACCATACTTCACATATTGTCTAGAAAACTTCACTTTGTGCTTTAGGAGATTGAAGAGAAACATTCAAAGTAATATAATAAAGCTAGGTGGTGGTGGTGCACGTCCCAGCACTCGGGAGGCAGAGGCAGGTGCATCTCTGTGAGTTTGAGATCGGTCTGGTCTGCCAAACAAGTCCAGGACAGCCTGGGCTACATAGTGAAACTGTCTTGAAACGCAAACAAAACCCCAAGTAACATAGTAATATCTTTTTCTTTCTTTCAAAATGTCAGCCAGGAAAATCCCTTTGAAAAAGGACCCCTGAAGTTTTTTGTTTGTTTGTTTTGTTTTTTGCTGTTTTTTGTTTGTTTGTTTTTTTTGATACAGGGTTTCTCTGTGTAGCCCTGGCTGTCCTGGACTTGGTTTGTAAACCAGGCTGGCCTCAAACTCACAGGGATCCACCTGCTTCTGTCTCCCCAAGTGCTGGGATTAAAGGTGTGTGCCACCACACCTGGCGACCCCTGAAGTCTTATGGTTCAAGATCCTACTTTTAAGATCTATAGGTAAATGGTTAGGGACACCTTCTCTTTTCAAACTAGAATTACAAAATTAGAGAAATACACGAGGCTGGAAAGTCTAAGCTAGTTGGAGAATCAGGAAGTTCACTGGTTAGGAGGTAAATCCATAGCCGGGTGTGGTGGTGCACACTTTTAATCCCAGCACTCAGGAGGTAGAGACAGGTGAATCTCTTGAGTTCCGAGGCCAGCCTGGTCTACAAAGAGTTCCAGGACAGCCAGGGCTATTAAACAGAGAAACCTTATCTTGAACCTCCCCACCCCCCAAAGATAAATCCATGTAGTAGTTTAAGGTAAATGTTGAAAATAGCAATCTCCTAATAAGGTGAAAGCTGATTTATGCCTAATTATGGCTAAGAACATTCTAGTTTTAAATTACAAAGTTTAAATGGGCCAGTCTCTCAAGCTGTGTGTTCTGTGCACACCAGATGTTATTTTCAGGTGCCGGAGATTTGGCCATTCCTTATTTTTGTAGGTGGAAAGTTTAATCAGTGACAAGACAGATTAAAAAAAGAAAAGAATAGGCGGTGTTGGCGCACCCTTTAATCCCAGCACTCAGGAGGCAGAGGCAGGTGTATGGCTGTGAGTTTGAGGCCAGCCTGGTCTACAGAAGCAAGTCCAGGACAGCAAAGGCTACACAAAGAGACCCTGTCTCAAAAAACAAAAGGAAAAAAAAAAAAAAGAAAAAAGAAAAACTGATGAAGTGCTTTAAAAATATATGCCAAACAATACTGTTTTAAACTAAGGAATAGCCAAGTACATGGATTTTACGGTTGATTTTTTTTAGTGCTGTTGATTTGGAGCTAGTTTATTAGGAAAGTCATGATAATTTCTCCCTGATTAATTCTTCAAAGAGTTGAGGGAGCCTCTAAATTTCAAGTATATTTTCACCCCTAAAGCACTCTATTCAGAAAAAAGAGTGATGGGATTGATCTGTAATTTGTGTTTGGAGGGGTTATTGGAGATACATCTTTATGTTTTATTTTTTTAAAGATCCTTTTAGTAGGATGAGGTGCTGACTGGTTCTTTGTCCGTGGTAATAAATTTGTAATGGACTGATCTGAGAAAGGTAAGATGTTCTCCTGATGGAGTGATGGGTTATTTTGTATCCGATTTCTCTCAGCCTACATGTAAAGAAGACTACTTTGTCCCTTGGACTAAATTTTCTAAATAGGATCAGTTATTTAGTTCACCAAAGTTGAATACATTCACTACTTTTTTGGGGGGGGGGGCGGTTCAGCACAGGGTCTCTCTGTGTAGCCTTGGCTGTCCTGGACTCCCTTTGTAGACCAGGCTGGCCTCGAACTCACAGCGATCCACTTGCTTCTGCCTCCCGAGTGCTGGGATTAAAGGCGTGCATCACCATGCATGGAAAATTCACTACTTTTAAGTAGCATTCTGTGCTTTGTTTACTAAATATCTACTGCAGTGGTGTACTCAGTAAATGCTTGCTTGGTAAAGTTTTTTCATGTAGATTATGAAATGGTCTGTGACTTCATGTTGAGAATAAATGCAGATGAAATGAATTTATTCCCTGGAATGCTTTTTCCCTTGCCTTCCCTTCCCAGCATGTTAGTCAGAAAGCTGGATTGTAAGCAAGTGACCACTAATGACCTTGTTAGCACAGAATTTGTAGTCTTCTGGCAGTGTGGGCAATAGATTGATGGGCAGATGGAAAATTAGTTGTCAATGAGCAGGGCCATTTAAGTCAAATGGGTAGATGATATTCTTCATAGTGATTTGAACTTTGTGTGTTTTCAGGAGGATTTGAACTACCTTTTAGTAATAGTCAATGGAGTTGTCTTTTTAGTCATGTTGGAAGTGTCCTTCTCCACCCTAGCCCCAGAACCATAAGCAGCCTCAGCCTGTTCTCACAGCGTCTGAGTGATTGATAGTGGATTTGAGAACCCTGGAACTGACCGCTGCTGCTTGTATTTGACGAGGCTGAAGCTGAAGGGTTGGGCCATGCTGGTTTCTTCTATGATCACATGTTTTTTTCAAGCAATATACTGAAGAACATCCTGCATGGCCTACGAAGAGGAAAAGGTTGGGCTGGGGGAGGAATTAGAACTCTTTGTTTTCCTGGAACTCATTTGCCCTCAAGATAATTATAACCATTCTTTACATTGATACCATTAACAGTAAGATTTTGATGCTGGGCGTGGTGGCGCACACCTTTAACCCCATTAACCCCAACACTCGGGAGGCAGAGGCAGGCGGATCTCTGAGTTTGAGGCCAGCCTGGTCTACAAAGTGGGTTATTTTTATAACATTATAATTCCTCATTGAAATTTAATGAGAGAGAGAGAGAGAGAGAGAGAGAGAGAGAGAGAGGGAGGGAGAGAGAGAGACAGGAAGAGAGGAGAGAGATTGAAACATTAGAGATTAGAAGATAAGTTTCAAGAATTGTCCCTCTCCTTTGCAGTGATCTAAGGTCATCAGGCTTGGTGGCATGTGCCTTTGCCTGCTGAACTATATTGCAGACCTCATTGGAATGCCTGCATTTTTCATCTGCACTGGAATATGAAAGATTTGTGCTCTTTCAGACGAAAGAGATCTCGCTAACAACTTTATACTATTTGTAGACAGTAAGCAAAATAATGAGTAGCTAGTATCTAAGTGAGTAATTAAATTCTTGTTTTAAATTTTGAGTCCTCTTCTATCAGAGAATAATTTACAGTAAACTTTTTCTTAATATGCTCCCCCCCCCCCAATTGAGCACTTCCTTCATGTTTAACATATGTCTCTGTTCGGAGTGTGGGAAATAGTCTTTGATTAAGCTGTAGTTTGGAACTTCTATAAATGTTTTGTGTTCAGCCCAAGCTTGAGAAGGGATTTAATAGAAAGCTTTGCAGTAGAGAGTGCTGTGCAGTCTGTCAGTGTTTGGTTTATTCATATCCTTTTCAGATAGGAGAGCAAATGCTCTAGGTGTTTTCATAGCGCTTTCCTGGACAGATGGCTGAGGAGGAAGTACTGTGATAGATTCTCAGTGGGGGCTGGTACTTGCAGGGTGTGCTTGGGGTGAATCTCACCTTGACTGACAGTTGAGAATGCTGGGAATAGTATCTACTACAGTAACAGCTTGTTCATCTTACCTGGGTCTGTTCTTGTGCCAAGACCTCTCAAGATGCTCTGAGATTTTTATGTAACAGTCTGTTTTGGAAATGTAGGTAAGAATAGATATCATTGAGACTCAAATTATATTCACCAAAAAAGTGTTAATTTTTTTTTTTGCAGTCTTATATTGAAATCTGTGGCAATTGTTGAATGAACTTGGCTTAGAAACTTGTAAATATAAACCATCTTTTTTTACACTACTATGAGTCTGCAGATGTTATTATCTATAGAAATTCCAGATGCTTTCTCATCTCTTAGTTTCACTGAGCAGGAGGAGAACTGAGAGCAACATAAGTAACTTCAGAGCAACTTGCCAGCATTTCATCCTGACTAATTTAATTAACTACCCATCCTTGTACGATTCCCTGATTTATAGAATGTGAAACTGAGACAAAGGTTAGGAGTTGCTTCAGATGTTATGGGTATTAAACGATAGCTCAAAGCTTAAAAATAACCATCAAACTCTTAACTTGTCTTTTTGAGAGTGAGGTCTTTATTTTGTCATTTAGAAACTTAATGCTTAGTAATTTACGGCACTTAAAGGGCTTGGAAACATGTTTGAAATGAGTTCCTTGAAATTTTTTTTCCTTTTTTTCTTTCTTTTTTCTTTTTCTTTTTTTGGTTTTTTGAGACAGGGTTTCTCTGGGTAGACTTAGCTGTCCTGGACTCACTTTGTAGACCATGCTGGCCTCGAACTCAGAGAGATCCACCTGCCTCTGCCCCTCGAGTGCTGGGATTAAAGGCATGCGCCACCACGCCCGGCTGGAAGATTTTTGATATGAGAATATCTTAAATTTCACAGTTCAAAATTTGGTATTTGACTTTTATGATCCAATTTATTGATTAAAATGCCTGCAAATGAGCACAAAGAGTTGTTTATATAAATGGGAAGAGAACAGCCTTGAAGGTCAGCTTCATTATGCTCAATTCACCATACAGACATAACATAATATAACTGCCCCCTCAATATAGGCACAAAAAAATGCAGCAAACTTCTGGTTGTTTAAAAAAAAATGTCTTTTTTCCAAAGGTCCTGAATTCAATTCCCAGCAACCACATGGTGGCTCACAACCATCCGAGAATGAGATCTGGTGCCCTCTTCTGGCCTCCAGGTGTACTTGCAGGCAGAACACTGTATACGTAATAAATGAATATATATTTTTAAAAAAAACAAAAAACCTCTTTCAGTTCAGTTCCTTCTCCTTGCTGGTTTCATTTCATTTCTAGTACAAGAAGTTTGTGCCCTGTAGAAGTGGGAGAGATTTCTGAAGCTATGGAATTTTGCCTTTGGTGATTTGGAGGTTATCTGAAATCTGTTCTTAGGTAACATGTTGATTATATTTAGTTATATTCTAATATTTTCCAGGTGTGTTTCCTTTTCTTCCTTTATTTTATTTTTTTTTTGGATTTTTGAGACAGTGTTTCTCTGTATAGCCTGGGCTTTTCTAGCCTGGCCTCGAACTGAAGAGATCTGCCTGCCTCTTCCTCCTGAGTGCTGGGATTAAAGGCATTTGGCACCACTGCCTGGCTTTCTAGGGGTATTTCCTATAAAAATAAATTACAATCTTTAGATTGCCCATCTTAAGACAGATTCCCTCCTTGTGAGATACACTTAGGTGTAGGTGTGTGTGTGTGTGTGTGTGTGTGTGTGTTTACAGATGCATAAAACTTGGGTGGTTGTGGTACACACCTTTAATCCTAGTGCTTGGAAGTTGAAGGACAGCCAGGGCTACACAAAGAAACTCTGACTCAGAAACACACATCAACAAACAAAAACTAAACAACAATAACAACAAACAGAAAAGAAAAAAATGGAAATTAAACTTGGACATTATAAAGTGAGTTTGCACTTGTCTTAAGTGGTTGTGCTAGCTGGATACTTAGCAATAAATTGTAGCTAGCTTAATTTTACAAGGTTCTTTGAAAAAGGAATTGGTAGTTTTATTTACTTATTTATTTTTGGATTTTCAAGACAGGGTTTTTCTGTGTAGCCCTGGCTTTTCTGGACTCACGTTGTAGACCAGGGTGGCCTTGAACTCACAGCAATCTACCAGCTTTTGCCTCCCTAGTGCTGGGATTAAAGGAATATTCTACCATACCAGATTGGCTGTTTTATTTTTAAGATAAATCAGTTTATATCTTTTAAAGATAGTCTCTGGATTTTATCTGCGTTAGGATTGAGTTTTCCATTCTTGAGTAGATACTATAACTTGCTTATTTTTATTTTTATTTTTTGTTTTAGCTGGGTTGGAGATAGCCTTCCCTGTAGAAATCTGCTTGTCTTTTTATCTTTGGACTGTCCTTAAGACTGGCTTTTAGGTGCTCACTTTGGCAGCACATATACTAAAATTGGAACGATACAGAGAAGATTAGCATGGCCCTTGTGCAAGGATGACACGCAAATTCGTGAAGCGTTCCATATTTAAAAAAAAAAAAAGACTGGCTTTTAGGGACTGTATATTCTTTTTCTCATCGCTAACATGAGACTGCTGTATTCTTGTAGATTTAATAGAGCTAGTTGTAAGAGAGTACACTGTTTAGCTTCTTTAAGTCTTTGTCCTTGCTGACTAACCTGAAGTTTCCTTTTTGACTTTTTTATTGATTTTTGAGATAGTGTCTTAGTCTGGCCTTGATCTGTGGTAGCAGTCCTGCCTCAGCCTCCCAAATAGCTTTAAGTACAGGTGTGAGCCATCACACCTTGCTGGGATGTAAATACTTTGATAAGTTTTTGAAGAGAAAAGTAAATTTTTTAGGAAACAAATTTCTGTAATGAAATGTTTCCCTGTAGTCATAGATATTTTACAAAATTCTTGTCCTATACTAGGTGTCTATAAAAGAGCTAGATAGGGAGCCGCAGAGATGGCTCAGTGGTTGAGAGGACTGGCAGCTCTTCCAGAGGACCTGGGTTTATTCCAGCACCCACATGGCAGTTCACAGCCGTCTCTAACTCCTCCTGGGAATTTGATGCCCTCTTCTGACTTCCCCAGGCACCAGGCATGCACATGATGCACAGATAAACAGGCAGGCAAAACACCTATACACATGAAATAGAGATTTTAAAAAAAACTGTATTATGTAGAGACCATAGAACAACATTATTATTGATAAAAGAATTTAAAATTTTAGTTTCAGCCGGGTGGTGGTGGCACATGCCTTTAATCCCAGCACTCAGGAGGCAGAGGCAAGCAGATCTCCATGAGTTCGAGATACACAGAGAAACCCTGTCTCAGAATAAAAATATTTTTTTTACTTTCATGTGGTAAAATTTGAATTTAATTCAAATTTGATTCAATTTGACTTAATTCAAGTCTTGTTTTGTTTTTTGAGACAGGGTTTCTTTGTATAACAGGCCTGGCTTTCCTGGATTCACTTTGTGGACCAGGTTGGCCTCGAACTCACAGAGATCCGCCTGCCTCTGCCTCCCAAGTGCTGGGATTACAGGTGTGCAGCACTGCCTGGCTTCAAATAAGCATTTCTAAGGAAACTGTGGTATAACTAACAGATCGAACTGCACCTGGTGTGTGCAGTAGCTAGTCAAGTTCAACATTCGTTATGAGAAGTTAGGCCCAGGGCTTAAATTCATTTTTTTTTATTCATTGATTTTTCATATTTTTATTTGGTTGTTTTAGACACTCATTAAAAAATAATTTTTTAGCTCTAAAAAATAGTTAATAGGTGTAGATTTTGGAAGATTGTCAGATTTGAAATTGTATCTGTTGTAAAGAAAAATCCAACCTTTGTTTTGTTTTGTTTTGTTAAGCAAAATAGCTATTTCAAGAATTGAAGTAGCTAATTCTTGAGGAGTTTGCAGGTGACTGCTTACTAGAATATTGAGGTGCTGGAGTGGTGGCTCAGAGGACCAGCCCGTTCTCAGGCCTCACCGTAGGCCTCACTGCAGCCTGTGATTCCAGCCCAGGGGATCTGATGCCCTCTTCTGGACTCTAGTGGTACCTGAATTCTCAAGGGCACAGACACATGCAAATAGTTAAAAACACAAATCTTTACAAAAAACAGAATGTAGTTACTCTCTTTGGGATCATTTAAATAAATACATGCCCACATTGTATTTTTTTTCTATTTCTTCATACAGTCCCATTAGTTTTAAAAGAATAAAGTTTCCCATCCCAGCCCAGCAGTAAATGTTAGTATGGGAATTTCGCCACTTTGCACTTTAGCGTTAATCTTTATTACAAAATCAAAAGAAACTAGAAAGAAATGTAAAATGCAAGCATTAAACTTGTTATTTTCTGAAGAAAGTCTTATACTAAGAGATCTGTAGATCCCGGGACCTGGATAGATTGGTCAGAGAGTAAGAGCACTCACTGTTCTTCCAGAGGGCCTGGGTTTGACTCCCAGAATTCACATGTGGCTCACAACCATCCTAACTCCAGTTTCAAAGGATCCTATGTCTTCTGGCTTCTGCAGACACCAAATGCACAGGGCACACAGATATACATGCAGACAAAGCATCTACACACAAAAACTAAATATTTTTAAAATGAGGACTGTAATTATCATTGTTTTATATACTTATAGGAGGGAGTTCGTCCTTAATACATATACAGATATTTTCTTGCTGCTGTTCTGAAAGAATAATTGTATAGTGCTTACACTGACTTATTTCTTTTAAAATATCATTACAATTTAACTGTGTTTGCTTGCTTAGATTGTTGGCAGAGGCATAGAATTTTTGCATCAGATCTTGCTATTTTAAATACATGGAAATATGTATGCTAGATTTTCTGAAGTGATTCATGGCTTTTGTTTTCATTTTTTGTGTAATCAGCTTCTTAGGGGAAGTTATTTTTGAAACAATATTAAACTCTTAGTAATTTTTATGTAGCTATTTGTGTCTGGTTTCCCAGACACAAAAGTATCCCATTCTGACTAATTTAGTGATCTGGAGGGCTTTAATAGTTATTGGTTCCCACTTAGGTAGAGACTCAGGGAAGGATTTAAGCTGAAGACTGGCAGAGTAGAAACAACGTTGTAGATGTTTTTGCCTAGAATAGGTCTGAACAAGCCTGAGTTTGTCATAGAAGGAATAATAACAGGTTTGTTTAGCATGTTACAGGTTTATTGGTTTTTGTCTGACTTTCTTTCTTTCTTTCTTTCTTTCTTTCTTTCTTTCTTTCTTTCTTTCTTTCTTTCTTTCTTTCTTTCTTTCTGTTTTTCGAGACAGAGTTTTTCTGTGTAATAGCTCTCTTTGTAGACCTGGTTGGCCTTGAACTCACAGCATCTGCCTGCCTCTGCCTCCCAAGTTTGGGATTAAAGGTGTGTGCCACCATGCCTGGCCCAGCAGATTAAAGTTTTGAAATTGTGTTTCATACATTATTTTGTTCTGTATGATGTTGGAAACTGACTTTAGATGTCCTCTTAAAAATAGAGTAAATTACTTGAGGCATTTGGGCAGTGAGCCTTATGGATCAGTTTGCCTTGACGCGTGGGAGTCCGCAGGACCAGATGCCCTTTCTCCAGCTCTGTGGGGGTCTGGATCCGTTAACATACAGATGATAAAATCTGGCCAGCTTTGAAGTTACATTTGCTGAAGGAGAGAAGGACAAGCTAGTGTAAAAGTGACGGGGACTGAGTAGGTGCCCTGCACCCAAGTGATGAATGCAATTTGAAATTTTATGCTTTGTAGTAGATGTTAGGCTCCCCCTCTCTCCTCCTCTTAGTACACTGTTTGGGATCTGAGCCAGGCTCTTGTACACACTAGGCAAGCATTCTACCCCAGTCCTGACACAATTTAAATTAAAATACAATTTAGGCAAGTTATGAATTGATACGACTATCATACTCTTTAAAAATTAATTCATATTTTCAGAAAAGTAGTGCCTATGTTCAAAGGGCTTTGACACAAGCAGTTTCCTTTTCTGCCGTCGGGCCTGCTGGCCGCAGCCGTCTTCCTGCTCTGCTTGGTATGTGTGCTCTCTCTTAATTACCTGAGTACTTGTCAGGACACAGTTATTTGTTAGTGTGAGGCTTTATTCCTGGCCCACTTCCTGTGGCAAATGGCTGTTGTTTATCCTGTTGCAGCCTATATTCACTCCCTAACATAATTAGATAACACATTTGGGTTAACATAGCGACGGATTTTTCTTTCTTTTTCAACACTTATTTTTCCTTAACCATTGTCTGTTTTAGAATTGTTTAATTTTAGACGTTTTCTCTCGTAGGGTGGTGATTGGTACTGTGTTCCTGCCTCTGTGGCAGGGTAGATAGTCCCCCTTTTCCTGGAGACCTTCCAGAGCCCTCTGTCCTCTGCTCCCACTGGGAATAGTTGGTTCTAGTCCCTTCTTCTCTTACATTAGCTCTCTCATGTCCTGGATCCCATACCTTTTTCATTCTTAGTTTTTCCCACTCTTTTGTGCAGTATATTACATAGGTCCCTTCCCATGGAAGGTCAATTTTTGACGGTTTACAAGTCAGGCATTTTTTATTCTCTCTTTAAAGTGATAGCTTGACTGACTGTGGGTTATTGGAGAAGAATCCTCCCAGCTGGAAGGTGTGGTTCCTTTACTCAGGCTCCCTGTGCTGCTGTTAGAGCCCGGTGCCTTTCTAGTCGCCTCTTCTATACGCATCCTTTTATTCTTTGCCTTGCTGCTCTGAAAATTCAAAATGTTTTGTCTTGGCATGTATGCTTTTCTTTCATTTATCATAAATACTTAGTAGACTTTAAAATTTTCATTATTATGTGTGCTTATTATATGGGGAGGTGCCTGTGTGTGGAGGTCAGAGCACGCCGTTGTGGAGCTGGCTTTCTTCTGCATTTATGTAGGCTTCGGGAGAACTCGGCCTCCAGGCTGCTGCGGCAGGTGCTCTCATCCTCTGAACCGTCTTGCTAGCACTCAGTATGCTTGAATCCCATACATACCCTTAGGTTAGGTAGCGTGTGCGCGTGTGTTAAAATTGATATATTTCTTTACTGAAACTTAGGTCTTTTTTCCCCCCCTTCTTTCTTTCTGGAGCCCTATTAACTGACTGTAAGGTAAATTGGATAGCACTTCTAATTTTTTTCTTTTTCTTTTTGATTATAATTTCTTTTTCTTGTTTTTGTTTTTTGAGACAGGGTTTCTCTGTGTAGCCTTGGCTGTCCTGGACTCACTTTGTAGACCAGGCTGGCCTTGAACTCACAGCGATCCACCCGCCCCTGCCTCCCAAGTGCTGGGTTTAAAGGTGTGCACCACCACGCCTGGCCGGAATAGTTTTTTTTTTTTTTTTTTTTTTTTTTACCCTTTCTTGAAGAACCCAGTTTACCTTTCTTATAAAATACTACTAATTTTGACAATTTCTATCTGGGAGTTATACCTATGGCTTCTTATTCTAGGCAAGTCCTATACTACTGGAAAATACCAATCTTTTTTGAAATACATATTTAAAATAAGAATTATTCACAGGTATAAGTGCGTGCATAGGAACTGTACAAGATCAAGGCTGCCAAAGCCCCTTTGTGGATAGGGCAAGGGCCTCATGGACATCTACAGTAGTGAGGAGCTCTTGGCAACTAAAGGCTGCTGCAGGAGGAAGCTCAGCTTTCTTTTGGGATGCAGCCCTTGAGAAGCTACCTGTGCTCCCGTAGATAGCCTTATGCCCATGAACATACTGGTAGGACTAACACACGTGCACGTGCATGCTCTACAGAACATGTGTGGACATCTGCAGACAGCTTTATTCACCTGATGTAATTGTCATCTCACAGGCTTACTACCTCTATCTGGTAACCTAGGCATAGTCCTGGAAACTTCTGGCTTCTGTACAGTCTAGTCTAGGCTTAGAATGTTTTCAGCCTCTGAGACTTACTGCTGAATAAACTCATTCTTTCTAGTTCTAGTTCTTTCTGAATGCTGCTTCCTTCTACCAACTAATTTTACCTTTTAAGTTTGGGATTAAAAGTGTATGCTGAGGGTGTATCTATTCCATCCAGAGGGATTAAAAGTGTATGCTAAAGTCATGTCTGTATTTTAGCCAGAATAGCCATACTGCTCGATAAAAATCCCTCTATAATAAATAATATAAATAAATAAAATAAATCAGAATTTTACTCACCTAGGCTGCATTTGAATTCACTCTATAGCACACTCTATAGCACCGGCTGGCTTTGAACTTGCAGTCCTCCCAGTTCTGGTATTATGTGCATGTGCCATGTGTCTGGCTCATTAATTGTTCTTTTTTTTTTTTTTTTTAAGATTTATTATTATGTACACAGTGCTCTGCCTGCATGTACACCTGCACTCCAGAAGAGGGCACCAGATCACATTATAGATGGTTGTGAGCCACCATGTGGTTGCTGGGAATTGAACTCAGGACCTTTGGAAGAGCAGACAGTGCTCTTAACCTCTGAGCCATCTCTCTGGTCCAATTGTTCTTGGTAGAATGAGTTATTACTAGGATAGACTCAGGATGGTGGTTTTCTGAGTAATGCTTCCTCCACATGTGTTGGTTGGTATTCTGTAAGGAAGAGCTTTCCTTTTCCTGTACTTGATTATGCATTTGCTTACGCATCATAGCACAGGCACAGATTTTCATGTATTCGGTAATACTGTTGTCTTTATTTTAAGACTCAGCTTGTCTTAGATATGGCCAGTGGGAGCCTTCTTAACCTGTAATTTTGATGTGTCCTTTTGGGCCTTTCCCCTGATACTACAAGGTGCTCCGTGCTCATCTTGTACCCAGTCTACTCTAGCCTTGGAATCAGTTCTTTCTCCAAGTAGCCTTCACTTGTTTTGCTTGGAAATAATGTTTGTAAGCTAAGATCTCTCGGCAAAAAGACGTAAGCTAGCAGTATGAAAGAAGAGGCGTGTCCACCACTGTTGGTGCGTTGTGTTTGCTGCTTACGTTCCATGCTGAGAAGCTGGTTCTCATCACCGTAGCCTGTACACGCCTTCCTGAATTCTCTGATCAGAGACAATAGTCCCAGAATAGCTAGCTCACACCACTGCAGAAAGCACTCTTGTCAGTAGACTGGAGGAGCTACACATGGCTGGTTTATCTGTATGTGAGTAATATATAAAGCGTGTTCAGAGCTGGAGTTAGTCATCCCTCCCCTGCCATACAATTAATTGAAATGCAGCTTGGCTAATTTGTGTGTATTTGATTTTCATTTTAGATTTTTCACATGATCTCTGCTGCTTACCCAGACCATTAACATTGTTTCAAAGGTTAAAATTTTACATAAAGCTATGTAATTCAATGTATGATAATTCTAAGTAAGAATTGTCAGCCGGGTGGGCCAGCAAACTATATATGCTTTCTGAATTTTTTTTAATCATTTAACATTTTATCTTATATATCAATCCATATTTGTAGGAATCTTTTTTGTGGTGGGGTGGTGGTGGTGGTGGTGGTGGTGGTGGTGGTGGTGGTGGTGGTGGTGGTGGTGGTGGTGGTG
>OU015749.1:121361665-121386216 GCA_907169655.1 Acomys percivali | reverse complement strand
TGGTGGTGGTGGTGGTGGTGGTGGTGGTGGTGGTGGTGGTGGTGGTGTGTGTGTGTGTGTGTGTGTGTGTGTGTGTGTGTGTGTGTCTTGGTGTGAGGCCAGAGGTCAACATCAGTTGTTTTCCTCTAGTACTTCCCACCTTATTTTTAATTACTTTTATTTATTTATTTATCTTATAACTTATTTAATTTATGTGCATTGGTGCCAGATCACCTGGAACTGGAGTTACAGACAGTTGTGAGCTGCCAAGTGGGTGCTGGGTATTGAACCTGGGTCCTTTGGAAGAGCAGCCAGTGCTCATAAGCACAGAACCATCTCTCCAGCTGAGGTAGATGATCTTAGCATAGGGGTGGCTGGAGCTCCCAAAGCAAATCACCTCTGCCTCTGAGAAGTTTTCAGTTTCTCTGTATGAACCATATACAGTTTTCTGTGTATGCCCTGACACGGAAAAGGTTAGAAGGTGGGTCAGAGCACAGTGTCAAGCATCTAACGCCTCAAAGAAAGTTGCTCTTAAAGAGACTCAGATGATAAAGCCTGCTGGCCTAGAAGCGTTGGTAACCATACCTTAAATCTGTGTGACTTGAAATCATTCCTATTCACTTCTTTGCTAAAATAAAAGTTAAAAATTAAAAACATTTTGAAATGACCTGTCCTATAACCCATAATAGATGTTGAGATACAGGATAGTTCATATGAAGAAGCTAAGTGTAGCACATGCTTCCAGTTTCAGCGCTTAAGAGGCTGATGCAGAAGGATGGGTTAAGAGGCCCGCTGGGGTATCCCATCTCAAACAAGAAAAAACCTGACTTTATCATATTTTTAAGTCTGAATTTTGACATTTACATTTGTTGGTATACTAATAATTGTACTGACAGTGTATTAAGAAGAATAGTTACCAGGCTGGAGAGATGGCTCAGAAGGTAAGGTGCATGTCACACAATCATGAAGCTCTGAGTTCAGCACCTCAACACCCACATAAAGTTGGGTGTGGCAGTGCTAATCTGTAGTCCCAGTATTGAGGGGCTGGGGTCACCTGAGGCAATTTAAGTCCCTGGTTAGTTTATTGGCTAACCACCTTAACCGAATTGGTTAGTTCTAGGTTCCCTAACCCTATATAAAAAAATGAGATGAAGGCATTGGAGATGTGGCTCAATGGTTAGAGTGCTTGCTGTTCTTCCAGGGAACTGGAGTTGGTTCCCAGCACTGCTGTTAGGGAGCACTGCTGCCTGTAGCTCTAGCTCGGTGCTGTCTGGTACCCTCTTCTGGCCTCTGTAGGCTCCTTCACACGGGTGTGGGATATGCTTGCTGTGCACACATGTGCCCACACAAATCTTTAAAAGAATTGCAGAGACCCACACATCCAAGTGAACATGGTGGGGACACGCGCACACACACACACACTCCAACCAATCAAAAACAGAATAAGTACCAAGGTATATTTCAGTGGATTAGACTGGTGAACCAAGATCTGGTATCAGTTCCATATGTCTCGGAGTTTTCTGTATTTCAGTGGTTCTGGCATTTGAGCTACTCTAGCCCTTAAATATTCTTATTTTTCCTTTTAGATTTATTTATTCTCTATATATGAATAGTTTGCCTGTATGCATGTTTCATACCGCATGCATGCTTGGTGCCTGTGGAGGTCAGAAGAGGGTGTCAGATCTTTTGGAACTGGGTTAGGGAGGCACCACCACGCCTGGCTGCTTAATATTTCTTATGAAGTCTGTACCATAGCCCTGTGAGGTAGCCATGTCCCATCTGGTGGTGAAGAGCAGCCTCTGGAACCAACTTCTGCTAGGCTAAAGCAGCAGAATTAAAAAAAAAAAAAAAAAGGTGGATTATGGCTCTAAAGTCCATGCTTGGATCATTAGATATAAGACTACAGCATGTTTGCTTGGTGTCTGCAGAGTAATAATTAAATTCTTGTGAAGGCAACGTATTCTATTCCGTATACTTTTATATATATAAAAAAGGAGGAGTTCTTTTGTTAGGGCTAGGGGTCATTGATCAAGGCTTTTGCCTTATTCAAACAATGCAAGCAGAGGTTCTGACAACCATGTTTCCTGGTAATTTTAAGAGAAAGTCTAATACTTCCTCAGCAATCTTGGGGTTCTGGCTAGGGTGTGTATCAGGCATTGCTGGGTGTGCTGAAAATCAAGTCACAGTATCAGAACTCTTGGAGTGAAGTCAGAATTAGAAACATATGGTGTAGGTATCTTACTCTTAAAATTAAGAATTTTCCAAGAATCTTTAGTACAAGCTGAAGTTTCTCAGAATAATTATTATATAACATAATCCAGAGAGGCAAAAGGATTGAAGGAGAAAAGGGAGTCCTCGATTGTCTACACTGATTTTTAAGAATCTCCACACAGAACAGGGGTATTCTAGAGGAATGGTGCTTTGGAACTTTTGAAGATTTGTCCTACTGAGTTGCTTTTTAAAATGTAATATAGGGAAAAATTAAGAGTGATGCTTATCCTCATGAAAGAATGAATCCGAGTTAGGGCTGGGAACATACATGGATTTGAGCCTTTGAGTTTCTGTAATACTGCTCCATACAGAAAGACCCCCAATATAAAGCAGCTTAGTTCAGAATAGATTGCTGTGCCTTACCCTTCACTGCCTCTCCTGCAGAGAGGTTGTTAACCCTTTGGACAGCGTCAGTTCCTGTTGGGTGGAATCCCTTAAAACTCCCTTGCTCACTTAACCAATAGTGCCAAGAATGCTGGTGAGCTGCTTGGCAGATAGGAATAATGCTGGGTGGTTATCTGTCACCACATCCTAGCAACTCAAAATAATTCAAAGTAATTGTGTGCTTTGCTTACATGTCTAGGATTTCATCAGTGTCTGTAGTTAGAACATCCTAACTCACATGTCTCCATAGAAATGATTGCTTCTCTGTGCTCCCATGATGCCATTTCCTCCAGTCTCTTGTCTGTTTCAGAGTCATCAGACTTCTCACATGGTGGCTGACCTCCCCTTGAGCAAACATTCCAAACAATAGCAAGGGCAAGGCTGGATTTCATAAGACGTGAATTTGCATGGAATGGCTTCTGTCCTATTCAGCTGCCCAGGGCAGACCCAGAGTCAGGCACTGAGAAGGGAGAACTCTTTGTGGGAACAACCACAGAGCAAGTAAGCAGAAAGGGAAAACTCTTAGGACAGATGCCCAGCTCACTTCACTAACAGATATTTACTCATCTAACGGTTCAAGAGAGACTGATTGCCAGCCTGGAAGAAGAAAAGGACAAAGATAAGAAGAGATGAGTGGAAAAGATTTTCAAGGAGAAGAAGGCATTGTGCTTCATAACTGTCTTCCTTGCTTCGGCCTGGAACTTTGGGTTCTGCCATCTTCCCTTGAGGCTTTGCCCGGCACATCTGCACACTTGTAGGTGCCCACACTGGCCTTCTCCCTGATTTCATTTCTGTCTCGCCCTGCAGACTTCCTTGGTGTACTCTTCTGACCTTGTAGCTGCCTCCTGTTGCTCTAAGAACTCCACTGTAGTCTTGTTCTTTGAAAATCTAAGTCCTACAGAGGATTACATGCCTTGTTCTTAATTTCAGGGAAAGTGGGTTACTCTCATTATATTTCTACTTATGTTTATAGACCCTTAATGATGACTGTTGCCAACCTAATCTTCAATTTCAAGAGGAAAATACTTTTACTGTTGGATCTTATTTGGAATGTGTATACATACTTCAGTATTAAAATATTTTTATAATATTTTGATAAATCCATAGTTATAATATTCAGTTTTTATTTAATTTAGCACTAATGTTTAAACATTATAAATCCACTAGTATAAATTTATAGTGCCAATATTTTAAAATTTAATTGCTATTATGAGAGAAGTAACGTATTTTGAGACACTTCAGACAGTGTAGTTGAAAGTGAGAGCAGGTTCATATATTTCCGTTCCCTACACTGTTTTGTTTTGTTTTTCTTCACTGTTTTGTTTTTTGAGACAGAGTTTCTCTGTGTGGCCCTGGCTGTCCTGGACTCGCTCTCGCTTTGTAGACCAGGCTGGCCTCAAATTTACAGAGATGCTCCTGCCTCTGCCTCCAGATTGCTGGATTTAAAGGTATGCACCACCATACCTATCTTTCCTGTACTGTTCTTTTTATGTAACTGCTTTTAATTGTTAGTGTCTATTCATTCAGACTTTTAAAACAATTTCTTTGCAAGTACAGACACAGAAGCATTAGAGTAAGGTATCTTTGAAAAACAGAATTGAAGCCAAGTAATGCAGCTGGTCCATTGGCACCTGTGGTACATGCCTTTAGTCCCTGCTACGCAGGAGACTGACGCAGGGACAATAGACTGAAGGGTTCCCAATTAACCTGGCCACCACGGTGAGACACTATGTACAGGCGAAAGAGGGCCACAAATAAACAGACAAACAAAAGGCCTTCCTACTGGGTGGTTTAAGCCTATAATTTGGGCACTTATCAGGATGAGTCAAGAAGACTGAGAATTTAGGGCCGGCATGGGCAAAGTGAGTAGCAAGACCTGGGAAAGCAGTGTTTGAGACCTACTGCTCAGTGCCAGTCTGCGCCTTCAAGCGCCACATGAGCTTGAATTCCAGCTGTCTCTTGGCAAAGTGGCAAAATACATAACTTCCTGTGCATCTTTTCCTAATCTTTTTTGTTTGTTTAGTGGTTTTTTTTTTTTTTTTTTTTTTTTTTTTTAGTTTTTTGTGTAACCCTGGCTGTCCTGGACTCAGTTTGTAGCCCAGGCTGACCTCAAACTCACAGCAACCCCTCTGCCTCTGCATCTCTGAGTGCTGGGACTAAAGGTGTGCACAACCACAGCTAGCTTCTTTTCCTAATCTTTAAGATAAATGGAATATAGTTCATACCTCCTGGGATTGTAAAGGGTTAAATGAAGGGCTAGTCATGAAAGTTGTAATAGTTCCTAGCATAACAGTGTATGCTACAGAAATATTAGCTAAATATAAATGAACTTTATTTTAAAGAAAGGTATTGTTTGGGGTGCTAAATGTTGCTAGGTTTAAGACTGTGCGTGAGGGGATGGGTAAGGCTCTGGGATGTGTGTGGGATGGTGGCAAGGCTGTTTTTCCCCATTGCAGCAGTGTTTGTGGTAGTTTTTGATTTCAAGTACTTATCACCACCCCCACTCACACACATTCTATCCTGCTGTAGTGAGGTGCTGTTACTGATAGTGTGGTAGAATGCTTGCCTCTCAGGTGATGGAGGGCAGGAAAACCATCTGAAAACCATCTGGCTTAGAAAATTATTCTATAGAGTTGGGTGTGGTGGCGCACGCTTTTAATCCCAGCACTCAGGAGGCCGAAGCAGGTGGATCTCTGAGTTCCAGGCTAGCCTGGTCTACAAAGCAAGTCCAGGATAGCCAAGGCTATACAGAGAAACCCTGTCTCGAAAAGCAAACAAACAAACAAACAAAAAAGAAGGAAAAAAGAAAATTATACTACATTAACATTTATTCTTTGGTTAAATCTTGTTTCCCTTAGATTAACAATAATATCTCTCTAAAAAAACCATTCATGTTTATTTAGTGTATCTTGCCTGCATGTTTCGGCAGCACGTGCATGCTTAGTGCTGTCAGAAGCCAGAAGCCAGTGTGGATCCCTAGAGCTGGATTCACAGATGGGTTCTGAGTTGCCATCTGGGTGCTGGGAACCTAATTCAGTTCTCCTGCAAAAGCAGTGGTTACTCTTACCCACCAACCTACTCCTCAGTCCTTGTTTAAGTCTTTTAAGAAAATTAGGTAGAAAGTAGAGTTGAATTTTTTTGGTTTTTTTCGAGACAGGGTGTCTCTGTGTAGCCTTGGCTGTCCTGGACTCACTTTGTAGACCGGGCTGGCCTCGAACTCACAGAGATCCACCTGCCTCTGCCTCCCGAGTGCTGGGATTAAAGGTGTGTGCCACCACGCATGGTGGAAATTTTTTATTATGAGGCAGGAGGATGTGAGTCCACCCCTCCCCTTCTCTTTACTTTATAGATGGCACATTAGCCTGCTGTGCAGCGAGGTGTACGAGTGTAAGAAATACACTACGTGGCTCCTTTTTTTGTCTTGACAACACCTCCACGTGAAGTTAGGAGTATTAGAGAGTTCTTGTAGAGTCTCAGATTTAACTCCTTGAATGTCTGCAACGCTCCAGTCTTCTCACTTCTCTTGGGCATTATTATTTAATATTAAAATATTTAAAAAACCTTTTGGTCTAATGTTTTTATGTTTTTCTGAATTCAGATTGTAAACATATTTTGTGCGTGCGTGCGTGCGTGCGTGCGTGCGTGTGTGTGTATGCACATGCTCCAGTTTCTTATAGAAGAGTCTGGAAAATTCTATTTCTGTGGGAAGTGCGTTCATAGTATGGTTACACTTCTGAAACTTGCCTATTTGTAAATTGAAGCTTCTTTTCATAATAAGGCCTTATATCATGTAAACTTTTTATCCTATGGCCTGTTCTGTTCTTAAAATGATTGAGAGTGAAATTTATATTTTCACATAATTAGACTTTTGGGTAATTGAATTTCCATACCCACTCTTGCCTGGCTAAGCTGTAATACTTAAATTAAAACAGTTGTCTTGCTAACACCATCATCAAGAATTATGTGCATGTCATTTGTTGTATTAGAAAATACTTTTAGAAAACTACGATTAGGGCTGGAGAGATGGCTCAGTGGTTAAGAGCACCGCCTGCTCTTCCAAAGGACCCGGGTTCAATTCCCAGCACCCACATGGCAGCTCACAACTGTCTGTAACTCTAAGCTCTGACACCCTCACACCAACACACATAAATAAAAAAAAAAAAAAAAAAAAAGAAAACTACGATTAGTCTTAATTGTGACTTTAGGTTATACCTCTAACTAAATAGCTGGGTGTGGTGGTGCACGCCTTTAATCCCAGCACTTGGGAGGCAGAGGCAGGCAGATCACTGTGAGTTCCAGGCCAGCCTGGTCTGCAAAGAGAGTCTAGGACAGCCTGGGGTACACAGAGAAACAAACCCTGTCTTGAAAAACCAAAAAAAAAAAAAAAAAAAAAGTTTCTGTGTATATTTGCATATGACCTGAATAGTGAAAATATGTGATTAAAAGAGACTTGAAAAGAGAGGGGAAAAAAAAGCCTACCAAAATGCTTTTAATGAGAAACCAGCCTATTAACTTGTTGACTAGAAAAGAGAGTAAGTAATAAAGAAAACAGTGTACATACATTTAATTTATGGCTAGGCTGTTTGAGTTGAATCAGTTAAAGTGCACAACACCATGGATGTGCATTTAAGTTCTTTTTCTATGCAGCTATAGGTAGACAGTCATCTGTGTGAGCACACTCACTAAGCATTCTGCAGCTGTGGGATTTATATGGAATTATAGGATACCATTAGAGATGGGGAAAATGGAAATAACACGATCCAAATGCTATGTTGTGTTTTTCTTTTATTAGTGTGCAGGTCCAACAAAAGCCCTTGGGTCTGTTTGACTTGTTCAAGTGTCCACTGCGGAAGGTACGTGACGTATTTATTATCCACTACCCTACTTGCCCCAAAACTTTATATTAAAAGTGTATTAATTACTTTTGTTAGTCATAGCATACCATTCTCTGTAGTGCTCTCAGGTTGAATACTTGTCTGATACAGCAAGGGAAAATTTAGGGGAAATTCTTTTATGCTGCAATGCAGAATTAAAATTTGGTGATTAAGACAACCTACTAGTAATATTTGGTTGGGAAATGAAACAAGGAAACTTAAAATCTTGAAACAAAAGTTTAGAAAAATGGTTGTTTTAAAAAATCTTTTTACAGGCCGGGCGTGGTGGCGCACGCCTTTAATCCCAGCACTTGGGAGGCAGAGGCAGGTGGATCGATGTGAGTTCAAGGCCAGCCTGGTCTACAAAGTGAGTCCAGGACAGCCAAGGCTACACAGAGAAACCCTGTCTCGGAAAAAAAAAAAAAAAACAAAAACAAAAACTTTTTACCGCTGAGTGTGGTGGCGCTCCCCTTTAATCCCAGCACTCGGCAGGCAGAGGCAGGTGGATCGCTGTGAGTTTGAGGCCAGCCTGGTCTACAAAGCTAGTCTAGGACAGCCAAGGCTACACAGAGAGACCCTGTCTCAAAAAGCTGGGCCGGAGGGGGCGGGAGGAAGTCTTTTTACTAGGTTAAGATTAAAGCCCACTTCAGAATAGTATTATGGAGTCTCATGTTCTCATTACTTCAGCAGGATCAGTGTGAAGCTGACCCTGTCTCACTTGGCATCTGCCCCGTTTACTTCCTTTACTGACTTATACAAAACATTTAAATAGTTACAGATAATGAAATTACCTTTGAAAATGACTCCTGTGTAGTTACTTATTTCTGTCTGAGATATACCAAATATTTCGTTATTCTATTAAAATATTTTGCCTTTTGAGTCTGGGGCTATGGCCCAGTTGGTAGAGTGCTTTCCTGGCATGCATGGAGCCCTGGGTTCTATTCTTAGCATTGCACAGAACTTAGTGTGGTAGTTATGTGTGTGATCCTAGCTCTCAGGAAGACAGGAAGTTTAAAGTCATCTTTGGTTATGCTCAGCTGAGGTTATAGGCCAGCCTGGCTTACACGAGACCCTGCCTCAAAACCAAACCAAACTAAAACAAATGTTTTACTTTTCATGTAGAATCTGGAACTCCCATTTCAGTCCTGAGCATTTCTATAATTTTTGGCTTCAAAATGCCATTACTTAGATACTTAAATAGTTCTAACACTAGCTCAAGGACTGCCAATTAGCTTTAGAAATCATTTACGCTGAGAGCTAGGCAGAATGTTTTCAAATATGTAACTTAACATGCTGGAGGAGGACGGTTGTGAGTTCTAGGACAGGCCTGGACTACAGAATGAGATCTTTCAGAAACTATAGCAAAAAAACCCCAAACAAACAAACAAACAACACAAAAAAACAACCAACTACCTCCCACCCCCTGCCAAAAAAAAAAAAAAAGGAAAGAAAGAAAAAGAAGAGAAAAAGGGGGTAGGAAGGAAGAAAAGGAGATAATCTACTTTGAATTTCTTTAGCAGTCACATATCAGCCAAATCACAGGAATTTAAATCTATATTGTATTTATTTAGATTATTTTCCAGTTGTTACTTTAAATCCTTATTACATGAAAACAAACATTTTTGTTGTTCAGTTACCTTGATTTTTCACATTGAGTACTGGAATTGAATATCTGCCCTTGCACACTTAAGAGTATATCTAGACAGTGCTGTGTATCTTAATTGTGGCTGCTGTGGTTTCAAAGTCTCCAGGTCTGGGGAGCCTGAAATACTCGTGGTGGTGCACACCTTTAATCGCAGCACTTGGGAGGCAGAGGCAGGTGGATCACTGTGAGCTTGAGGACAGCCTGGTCTACAAAGTGAGTCTAGGACAGCCAGGACTACACAGAGAAACCCTGTCTCAAAAAACAAGACAAAACAAAAGACAAATAATAAATTAAATCCCCATAAAGGTCAGTGATAAAAGTGTAATTATTGATGGATGACATTAACATTAGCAGTCTTGTGTATAATACCCAAATACACTAGTTAGAAGTTAACAGTATAAAGCTAGTGTACCTAAAAATATGTATTTCTCTCATAGTTTTAAATTGAACTTCTTTAGACATATGGTCTATTGCACAAGGTGCAAAGCTTACCATGTATGTCACAGATCCCAGTAACAATCTCAAGAATTTAAAAACTAAGTAGGATGGTGTTGTAAAGAACAGTAAAATGTTTATCTCAGATCTGCTGATACACCATATTTTTTGAAACACTAAATTGAAAGAATACTCATTTAAGACTTCCTTGTAGGCAAATAGTCTCAAGTTACTGAGAAATTGATATGTTGGGCAACAATAACTAGGATTACAAAAGAGGTGCTAAGCCAGCGCCAGGCTGCTCCCCAGTGCCAGGCTGCTCCCCAGCGCCAGGCTGCTCCCCAGTGCCAGGCTGCTCCCCAGCGCCAGGCTGCTCCCCAGTGCCAGGCTGCTCCCCAGTGTCCGTGTAGCCTGTCTGACCGTGCTTCCCTACAAGTCTGTCACATTCCTAAGCGTGAAGTTACCTCTGCCTTTGACTAGGAAAAAATCTACCTGCAAGAGTCTAGAAAATTACAACCTGCTTTCCCAAAGACCAGGGAATTTGTTTGTTGCTTCCTATTTGTCAAGAACATTAATCTCTCCCAGTTTGTTTGTTTCTCAAAAATGCCCTGGTCTTTCCACTGGCATATGACTTCCAACACGTAGAGATGGAGCACGCTATGGCATCTGGAGGAGTGATAACCCTGACTGCATTCGCATTCTCAAAGTGTGGAGAGCTGAAGTGCTTCTGCTTGTCTTTGTTTGTTGAGACAGTGTCTCTCTGTGTAGCCCTGGCTGTTCATAACTTGCTTTGTAGACCAGGCTGGCCTCAACTCACAGCTATCTACCTGCCTTTGCCTCCTGAGTGCTGGGATTAAAGGCGTGCGCCACCACGCCTGGCTTAATTTTATTTCTTTTATCAAAATTTCAAGTTCTTTATTGGGCTTCCCCACAACATCTCCATACATCGATGTCGTTACCCTTTGTTCCCTGCCACACAGGAACAATTCAAACAGAGAGTACATTTGGAAACCGAGATCTTCTCTGTGTGAAGATGATCAGTTTCCCAAGCCTTGAGGTGTTTATGCGGTCTGTTACTGCTGTTGGAAGGCGCTCGTCACAGTGTGCGCGCAAAAGACAGGACGTGAAGGTGGTTACTGATCTTACACAGGCCAGCTCACCTTTTCAGTTAAATAGGAAGTGCTTCCTGACAGCATATTATATCAGTAGTATATCAGTAGTGCTCACTCTCTAAGCAGTAGGTTTGTCACTGGATTCTGAATAAGTAGTAGTTAAGTGTATAGGGTAAAGTGCTAGTGAAGTAACCACACACACTCTAGCTAGTTTAATTGTCTAATAGTCTGTGTGATACATGCATTGAAACCTTCATTCACAGACGAGAAAACAAGCACAGAAGTGTTACTAACTCACTGAGCTCATACGACTAGTGTATGAAAGGCCTGACTTTGAAAGACTACTGCTAGCTGGGCGTGGTGGCGCACGCCTTTAATCCCAGCACTCGGGAGGCAGGTGGATCTCTGTGAGTTCGAGGCCAGCCTGGTCTACAAAGCCAGACCAGGACAGCCAAGGCTACACAGGGAGACCCTGCCTCGAAAAACAGGAAAAAAAAAAAAGGAAAGAAAGAAAGAAAGACTACTGTTAAGCACATACCATTGTTATTTTATTTTAAAACAGAGTCTACTTTGGGAGACAGGATCCTTGGTGTTAAAGTTGGGGAGGCTGTAAGATAAAGTGAGGTGCGGTCTGTGCTTGGGCTGTGGTGTTCTACCACTCCTCCTTCCCCAGGAGGAGTCAGCTCTTGATTAACTACTGCACCTTAAGAGAAACCGCCTGCTCTCTAAGTCTGTTTATTTTGGTGCCAGTGAACCAGCATGTTCTTTCCTAGTTGAGGTTTTAAGTAATTGCCACCTTTTGCAGACTTGTTGTTTTCAAGGAATTAGGGTGCTTTGGTTCCTAAGGGAGGCCAGGGACAGCATGCCACAGTCTATATAAAAAGCCTAGGTGAATTTAGGTGCAAACCATATGCCTGTGGATACTCTGGTTTCAGTTTCCCTTTTATAATAAAATGATTTATTAGGGCTGGTGAGATGACTCATCTCGTAAAGGCACTTACACCTTTGTGGATGGATCAGGTAAGGAGGGAACCTGCTGCCACCATCATCTTCTGGTGTCTGCTTGTGCACGCGGCACGAACAGTCCTTTACACCCTCCATACAATAAAACGTGGTTTATTAAAACTGAGTTAGAAAGTTATAAAATTGATAGGAATATAACCAACCACTGCTATATTTGTTCACATGGAGAAATCGCAGTTTTTCTAAACTTAAGTTGATTTGTGTTTTGTTTGGATTATTCTAAACAAATGCATTTCTACGAGTGTTGGTGCTGAGGCTTTCAGAGGAAAGGTCTGAAGCCGTATCCAGGAGAACATCGATTGCCCTACTTATTGTCTGACTTTGACATTATAGGTGCAACTTTAAGGGCATATGGCTCTGTGAAAGGAGTTTGTTTAATTTAGTGTACAGAGTTTATTTATTTACTTAATTTTTAATAATTCAAGCAATTTGATAAAACCTTTAAAAGAAAAAAAAAACTATAGGGAAAGTATCAGAATGGACCTTAGTGATAGTATAAATAGCACTGAAACCAATTTGGGTAGGTAATGCCTTTTCTTGCTTGTTCCTAATCTAGGTGTAACTAAAAATTGACTGTAGTATAGAGTTGCACATTTGAGTATACTTGTAAGTATTTTAGCTTGCTATATCACTAGATGATTATTTTTTTCAAGACTTCTAATTTTAATTTGGTTAACAATTTTATCTTTTACTACTTTCCAAAGCAATATTTAAATTAAAATTAAAATTTCGCTTGGCTTTGTAAGGTATGTGAATGGCCATGCAAAAAAACATTATGAAGATGCACAGGTGCCCTTACTCAACCATAAGAGATCGGAAAAGCAGGAGAAAGCTCAGCACACAGTGTGTATGGATTGCAGTAGCTACAGCACTTACTGGTAAGTTAATGTTTTCTGGAAATGGTATTGTTTTCACAAATGTGTTCTTACAAGTTACGTTTCTTTGTTTGAAAGATTCTTTTGATAATCTTCCTTGCTCATTATGGTTCTATTCTCCTCTACATCCTGAGAGGTAAATGCCAAAAATTTAGTGTTACCAACTCAGTATTTCAGGCTTTTTTTTTCCCCATAAAGTATCCTACACTTTAAGGGCAGTTTGGAGATAGCTATGCCAGGTGGTATATGCCAGTATTCCTAGCACTCTGCAGGCTAAGCAAGATTCTGAGTTAGAGGTCATCCTGGGCCGCAAGGCTAGATCCTATGTCCAAAATAGTATAGGTTGGAAGCCTTGCTGGTTCCTTGTAATGTAATGTCCATGTCCATTTCAGGTAACTAGTGGTAAGGTCTTGTCTATTTTTGTTACTACTTAGGAATGGCTTATTCAGGCCACAAGCAGTGTTCAACAATCTGTTACCCATGTGGTATATGCAGAGGAGTTTACAGTTTTAACTGCTGTGTCAAGGAAATTTCTTTCCCTGATCATAAATTATGACAAATAATAGTTGTTTTACTTTTGATTCTAAGGGTTGTGACACTGAGGGGGCCATTGAGAAGACCCTTTCTTTTTTTTTGGTTTTTTTTTTTTTTTTGGTTTTCCGAGACAGGGTCTCTCTATGTTAGCCTTGGCTGTCCTGGACTCACTTTGTAGACCAGGCTGGCCTCGAACTCACAGCGATCTGCCTGTCTCTGCCTCCCGAGTGCTGGGATTAAAGGCCTGCGCCACCACGCCCGGCTTGAGAAGACCCTTTCAAGAGGTATTTATTATGTATTTGCTAACTAGTCCTCGAATTTTACATGTGCTGAGCAGAAATGGGCATTTAAAGCCCAAACATCCCTGTGTGTTGACTTGCCCTTGGTAGGGGTTTGAGGTAGGATTTGCTGTGTGGCCCAGGCTGGCTCCTGTCTCATCTCCTGAGTGCCGGGCATGTGTCACTACACCTGTTTCCAAGTATCCCCAAGACCCACACTTTGTGATGAAGAGCACGCTGGGCCCTTCCCACATTGTCTGTAGCTACCTGTAGGAAGGTACCCAGCAAAGGAAGAAAGTGAGACCAGTGCTTTTTCAGGTCTTTTAATGTTTTACAGGTTTAGCATAGTTAAAATTTGATTATTGAATAAGTCTGTTAAAGTTTTAAGTCATTCAGACAATTACTCTTTCAATGATCAGACCTGTAAGAGATAGAAGGGAGAGAAGCTTAAAGGTAGGTAAAGATTTCAGTAAAAATTAGTATTTTCTAGCCAGGTGTGGTGGCGCACGCCTTTAATCCCTGCACTCGGGAGGCAGAGGCAGGCGGATCGATGTGAGTTCGAGGCCAGCCTGGTGTACAGAGTGAGTCCAGGACAGCCAAGGTTAAGCAGAGAAACCCTGTCTTGAAACAACAACAACAAGAAAACAAACAAACAAACAACAAAAATGATTCAGTATTTTCTGAGATTTTCACACACAGGGCAAGTTCACTTACTGTTGCCTGCTGTTGTGAGGTTCTCCTTTTGTCACAGCGAAGCATCAGCCAGGTGCTGCTATCGCTTGAACCCTGGCCTTGTATAAGCCTCTACCTCCACTCACATATGATGGTACAGTTTCTTGGCTTATAGAATTATATGTTCTGTGTTTATAACCATGTTTGCTTTAGAGACAGCAAAAATTCAGGTAAATCTTGAATGTCTTTATCTCCCTTCATAGTCATAGAGCATGCCAACCTGTGTGGCGCAGGTGCTGACAGCATTCATCCCTGATTTCAGTTAGCAGTGTGCATGAGATGCTCAAAGGAAGCTTTGTAAGTGTAGTTAAATCTGTACAGTGGAGCAGGCGTTCTGTTGGTTTTCTTGCTATTGGTAAAATTCTGAGGAAATGGTAGATCTTTGAGGAAATTTTAAGGACCATCTTAATGGAGTGAAATTAGTTTCATAGGGCTCTATAAGAACATCTATAACATATTTTAGTGGCTTTGCATTTTCGTTAACTAGACATTAGAATTTAATGTATTTTACATTGTTATAGTATACTAAGGTAGTAGACATCATTTCATGGCCGAGTTAATTTAGAGAATCTTGAACCTTGGGTAGAATATACCCCGGAGTGGCAGAAGCTTCTTGGCCAGTTGCCAGTCTTTTGTTTGATGTTAAACAGAGCTGCAAGTGTGTGGATACCCAGAGCTTCTGAAATGCAGGAAGGATGCTGCAGCTGCAGGGGTCACATTAATGCTGCATCCGTGGGTTTGAGAGCAGAATGCCGAGGACCCACCCTGCCATAGAAACACCCCAGAGGATCTGTGACTGCTGTGAGCTCATGAAGCCTTGCTTGAAATTAGTGTTTTCCCCATACCTTAACTGTTACAGACAAACAGATTTCTCTGTGTAGAGGTATTGTATCATTTCCCAGTGTAGTTTAGGAATTTCCCATGGCTAGACTGATTGATAGGATTAGAAGGTAAAAATATTTGTATATTTGATTATTAACCATTTTGACTTCAGCTCTTCTTCCAATTCCACCCCTAGTAGTAAGGATGGAACCCAGCACCCGACATGCTTAGCAAACTCTACTGAATTGTACCCCAGTCCTTTTTTACTTGATTTTTTAATTTGAGACGAGATTTTGCTAAAAAAGATTCAGGCTAGCCAGGATTTAGTCTCCCACATGCTGGGCTTATAGCTGTGAGCTACCACACCCAGCTGTGAAGCCTTCCTCAGCTTGGCTGTCCTGGACATACAAACATGATTCACTGATATCTAACTTAGTCAACGTCAACCTTACGAACAGTAGCTGAGTGTAGGAATGAAGAATTAAGAAAGGAATATTAAAAGTACTAGACTGTCTTATTCTCAAACTCTATTGGGAAATATGAGCTAATTTATGTCTAAAATATGCTTGTATTTCAGTTTATTTTGTATTTTTATTACACCTAGCCTGCTTTTTTTGTTTTTTTGTTTTGTTTTTTGAGACAGGGTTTCTCTGTGTAGCCTTGGCTGTCCTGGACTCGCTTTGTAGACCAGGCTGGCCTCAAACTCAGAGCAATCCACCTGCCTTTCTGCCTCCCTCGTGCTGGGATTAAAGGCGTGCACCACCACACCCGGCTTTGCTTTATTGTTTTTAACAATATGATCACCACCACCCCACCACCACCCACCCCCAGCCCCCACTTCCAGAGATCCTGAGTTAAATTCTCAGCAACTACATGAAGGCTCATAACCATCTATAATGAAATCTGGTGCCGTCTTCTGTGCATGTAAGCATACATGCAGACAGAACATTATATACCTAATAAATAAATAAATCTTTTTTAAAAAGGATATTTTAACAGTTATATTTAGTAAATAAAGTTAATTTCGCTTATAGTTAGCCAACATTCTGTATCAAAAGAAGCCTCATATTATTTTATCATAAAATTTTATAAGTATTGAAAACCAATCCTCATTTTTAATAAAATTATTAAAAATGGCAAAGAAAAGAAATTGTTAGACAGTGCTTTAACAAAACACGAGAAGTACCATCCTATAGACGATGAGATGCTAAGACTTACATTAGTACAGAGACACTTCCTGCTACCATGCACAGCTCTGTTGTTATTAAACATTACCTGTCAGCTGCAACCATGGTGATAAAATTGTAAATGAAATAGTCATGTTTTTATGAATATGAGTTTTGAAAAGAAAACCTTTTGTATTTTCAAGCTATAAAATGTCCAGACAATCCTGGAGGCTCTAGTAGAAAACAGCCAACTATGTACAACTCTGTGTGTGTGTGTGTGTGTGTGTGTGTGTGTGTGTGTGTGTGTGTGTGTGTATTTATTTATTTATTTTGGTTGGTTTTCCTTTTTTTTTTTTTTTTTAATCTTTCAAGACAGGGTTTCTCTGTGTGGCCTTGGCTGTCCCAGACTCGCTTTGTAGCCCAGGCTGGCCTCGAACTAACAGCGATCTGCCTGCCTCTGCCTCCTGAGTACTGGGATTAAAGACATGCACTACCATGCCCAGCTCCAGCCAACTGTATTAACAGAAAATTTAGGAAAGCTGATTTATGAAAATAGATAGCTTTCTTTTTCTTAGCAATAATCATTTGAAAATTGGGATAATCAAAGAAATGAAAACATATTCAA
Organism: Acomys percivali; assembly: GCA_907169655.1. Lineage (NCBI taxonomy): Eukaryota > Metazoa > Chordata > Mammalia > Rodentia > Muridae > Acomys > Acomys percivali. The sequence continues at coordinate 121,369,461 of OU015749.1, read as the reverse complement.
CAGAATTAGTAAACCATTAATTATAGTTAGAAACGAATGTATTTAAGGAACTATACCCCAAAATGTGTGCCCAGCGTGTATGTTGCTTTTACTCCAATTTTCGGTGAGAATGTATTATGTACTGGAAATCTTGCTTTTTGGCTGGGTCTTCAAAGTAATGAATGTGTTTGACAGTATGGGAAAAATAGAACTTTTATTAAAACATGTTGTTTTGGGAAAAAAATAACAGCTTTGGCATATAGTGAAGGGCCATGGTCTGTAGGTCTGACGTCTGTGTGGAGCTGCAGGGCCCCTGAAGTAGCTTTCTCTGTGCTGTGCCGCCCTCACTGTTTTCCTCCTAAGCTTTTTGCAGTGCATATCTACATAGTTTGTGAAATGGACTCAGATTATCAAGGTTTTGTGAAAAACAGGAACTCTGCAAGACAGTAATACTGCACACATTTGAATAAGAAAAAGACAAATGGCCAGAGATCATTAAACACATGAAATCAAGCCAAATAAAGCAACAAGAATGAATGCAGTTTTAAAAAACTATTGTATGCTGTTTACTAGAGCAAGGCGAATGTGGAAAAGCAAGCTTCAGCATCATCCTGCCTCAAGTCTATAGCAATATAAATAACTGTGCCTTTTATGAAAATCTACCTGACACTTGATACTTGTTTTTCAGTATATGACAGTAAGATCATTCAGACACATTTTTATGGCAATATGCATGTAATACATACTGTATGTTTAACTAGGATTTTATTAACTATTGATTAGGTGAAGTTTGAAACTGCTGAGGTTTATTTTTTTCTTTATGGCTAAAGATTGAATCCAAATGCTGATAAGCACTCTACCACGGAATGATCGCTCATCCCTGAACTACTTAGTGTAGCTCAAGGAGTTCAGGCTTGAGATGAGTACATGGTGAAGATGCTTGCTTGTCTCCTGGGTGAGGCACAGAGATAGCAGTCTTCCCTACCCATTTCCTTATCCAGCCTCTCCACATGTTGACAAATATGCTTTCTAATTTTTAATAAGTTTTATTTTTATTAATTATTCACTTTACATCCTGGTCATAGCCCCCCTCCTCCCTGTCCTTCCTTCCCTCCCTGTTTTCCCTATGGCCCCTCCCCTACTCCTCAGAGACTGGGAGTTCCCCCTCTGCCCACTGTCTTGTCGTATTAAGTTGCATTCGGACTGAGGGTATCCTCTTCCCCTGTGGCCTGGCCAGGCAGCCCTGCCAGGGGAAAGTGATTGAAAAGCAGGCAGCAGAGCCCATGTCAGAGTCAGCCCACATTCCCCTTACTAGGGGACCCACCCGAGGACCGAGCTGCCTGTCAGGTACAACCGTGTAGGGGGCCTCGGTCCAGTCCATGCCTGGTCATTGGTTGGAACTTCAGTCTCCACAGGCCTCCAGGCTCTAGTCAGTTGGTTCTATTGATCTTGTGGAGCTCCTGTCCCTTCTGAGTGCTTCTGTCTTCTCCACTCACCCGTCCATAGATCCCTGGGCTCCTCCCAGTGTTTGGTTGTGGGTCTCTGCATGTATTTCTATCAGCTGCTGGTGGAGCCACTCAGGACAGCTATGCTAGTAGAGTATTGTTATTTTTAATTCATACATATATGTATGTATCTGTTTGAATGTGTGCCACATGCATGTGGAAGCCAGAAGAGGGCGTTGGATTCCCCTGGAGCTGGAGTTACAGGTGGCTTCTGAGCCAACCCATTGTGGGTGCTGGGAATTGAGTTTGTGTCTGGAAGAGCTGTCTCTCCAGCTCCCCCAAATATGCTTTGTAAATATTATTTTTTTCTTTTTAATGTTCAATTTACCTAATTGTTCTTGTTTTGCTTTTTATTTTGGTTTTTCTCCCTTTCTACTAAATAAATGAGCCTTTCTCCTTACCTGGAAAGTAGTCTGCTATAAGTGGAGCTCAAACCACTAAATAAAAGTTCACATAAATATAAATAATAAGCTTAACAGTTGGTCCAGTGATGTACATAGTCAGTGCCTTCTGTGAGTGTGAAGAGATGGTGAATTCTAGATTTTCTTGCACAGCAAAGACTATCAGAATTTTTCACACTTTCACCTATTCACAGTGTCTCAGTGCAAGTCACAAAGGAGCCAGGAGAGCTTTCTAAGGTATCTTTTCAGCTGGACTTTGTTTCATGTACTAGGGCTTGTAGCTGTTTAGTCAATGATAACCAAGCTACAATCCATAGAACCACAGAGTTGAGGTATAAGGGACTAGGGAGGACAGATAGAGCTCCCTGAGAAAGGGAAATAGCATAGGTAGTTATGGATGGGTGGGGGTGAGGGCTAGAACAGGAGGATCAAGGAAGGAGTGGGGGGGTGAGGGAGAGAACATGGGGAGAGACGTCTAAAAGAAGAGCTATTGAGGGGCAAAATGGACACACACACACACACACACACACACACACACACACACACACACACACCAGCAATTAAAGTAAAAAAAGGCCATGAATTTAGGTGAGAAGAACAGCTGCAGTGGGAGCGGTTGGAGGGAGGAAAGGGAAATGTGGGAAATGGTAGGAGCATAATTTTTAAAAAGCGATTATAAATAAACATGGTAAGAGAGGATGAGTTTAATGACTATTTATTTATGTTCTGATTGTGTCTCCCTTCACTCCACTCCTTTCATTTCCTCCCCACCTCCTCTTATCAGATCCATTCCCTTTCTGTCCCTCATTAGAAAATAAGCCAGCTTCTGAGATACTGAGGCATTTCTTAGTAAAATTGCACATCATTTCAGACACAGCACACATGACGTATCAGTTGGGCAGTATCTCTTACCTTTTTAATATTTATTTGTATGTTTGTTTGACTATGTAGCCCTGTGTATCTTGGAATTCACTATGTAGACCAGGCTGGGATCAATCTGCCTGCTTTTGCCTCCCAGTACTGGGATTAAAGATACATACCACTACACCCAGCTTCAGTATCTCTTACTGTTTTAAGTAATAGCTTTATTTTTGAAAGTATATTCCTTTCATTCCCCCACTTCCCTTTTCTTCATCCAACCTCTCCCATGTAGCCCCTTTGTTCTCTTTCAAATTTATGGCTTGTTGGTTTTGGTTTTTGAGACAGGGTTTCTCTGTGTAGCCTTGACTGACTTTGACTCATTTTGTAGACCAGGCTGGCTTCAAACTCACAGCAATCCCCCTGCTTCTGCCTCCTGAGTACTGGGAATAAAGGTGTGTGTCACCATGCCTGGCTGACCTTTTCTAAAAAATTATTGTTGTTGTTGTTGTTTTGTGTGTGTGTATTCCTAAATATATAAATCAACTGGCTTGGTATATATATGATTTCACAGCTGATCATTTGGCATTGGATAACCAATTGGCTCTCTAAGCCTCCTGAAAATCATCTAATTTCTGATATCCCTAGTTGTGATTAATTTCTTTGATTGTTTTTTCCAAAAGGCAAATTTTTATGTTAAAATGAACTTTTGAAACATTTGTCTTATTTTGTGTGCTTCATCTCAAAATTTTTTTATACAACATTTTTTTTTGCCATAGCAAGTTACAATTACTATTCTTTAATTTGTGATATTCCTTCTTCAAGGTATTTATTTTTTCTTCTACTCTCTATTTGATTTCTATTTCAATAGTATATCTTTATTTGAATGTTAAAATTTCTCCTCATTCTGAAAGAAAAAAAAAAAAGTAGGCCAGGCTTTGTGGCACTTGGGAACCAAAGGCAGGTAGATCTCTAAGGTCAAGGCCAGTCTGGTCTACAGAGCCAGTACCAGAACAGCCAGAGGTACACAGAGAACCTCCCATCTCCTCCCTTTTCCCATGAGACAGGGTTTCTCTTTGTAGCCTTGGCTGTCCTGGACGCTCTTTAGAGACCAGGCTAGCCTCGAACTCACAGCAGTCCCCTGTCTCTGCCTCCTGAGTGCACCACCCACCCAGCTTGGATACCCTCTTTTTGGAAAATTAATTTTTCCCTATTCTTTTGTTTGTTTAGTATATACATGTATGCACATATATCTCATTGGATTTGCCCATGTGTGGTTAGAGGCCGGAGGTCAGTATTAGGAGTCCTCCTCTGTTACTCTTCATCTTTTTTTTTTTTTTTTTTTTTAACCTGGAGCGTGCTGTACCTAGGCTGGCACTAGCATGCCGTTGGTGTTCTCTTGTCTCTGTGCCCACCCTTTACATTCCCGGTACTAGGATTAAAGGCTCATACTATCATGCCATCTTTATGTGGATGCTGGGTATGAATTTAGGGTCTTACATTTAACAGCAAATCTTCACAGCACCTCCATTCTGAATCTTCATATTAAAAACGATTATTATTAAGTGGTGATATCTTCAGTTTGCTTATCAATGATAATTAGGTCTTCCTGTAACTGTTGTTGTTTGCACATACTGATATAAACTACTGCATTTCTCCATTGTTTCGTAGGAATGTCATTTGACTGTGTTGACGTAGGATTGGTGATGTTCTGTGTAAGGCTAGAAATGATGCAAGAACCTGACCTGTATATTATCACATTCTAAGGATGAAAGCAAAATACAGCCCAACAGGCTAAAGTTGTGACTAATAGGGAAGGGTTTGACATTATATTAGTTGTGGAGTAAACACATTAATGAAAGTTTCTAAAGTTTGTAAAAGTCAGTTCTCTGTTGGTGTTTAGCCACGTGAGCACAGCTCTACAATTTAGTAATGAAAGCAAAGTGGTTCATTGAGAGAGGAAGCAACTTGACCTACTTGAGCCTCAAGAACAGGACAAAGTTACAAAGACGCCTATATATTTCAGTATATAAACTTTTACTTTGAGCCCGGCACTTGGGAGTCAGAGACAGGTGATCTCTTTGAGTTCGAGGCCATTCTGGTCTACAAAGTGAGTCTAGGACAGCCAAGGCCGCACAGAGAAACCCTGTCTCTAAAAACAAAACAAAAGATGTTACTTTAATGTAATTTTATATCCTAGGTTGAATCCCTTTCATAAGCAGCCCAAAGCAGCTGGGTGTGGTGGTTCAGGCCTTTAATCCCAGCAGAGGCAGGTGAATTGCTATGAGTTCCAGGCTAGCCTGGAGTCGAAGACAGCCAAGGCTACACAGAGAAATCTTGTCTCCAAAAACAAACATATAAAAAAGGAAACCAGTTACATAATTTGAAACCTATTTCTTTAAACAAAGCAACCATCTTTAGAGAGTAGTTAGAAGGTTACTTCTGATCACATGTGGTCACATCTTGTAGTCTGAAGTTGCTCTTAAGACAAAGTCTCCTATCCAATGCTGGTAATTGGAGTGGTTGTTTGATTGAACATTTGGGTTCTGTTTATCAAAATATATGCATTAATTTATGGAAACATAAAATGAAAATGTAACTAGCTCTTCAGGGAATGCTTAATGTTCACTGAGGTACCAAGCACCCGAAGCCTAGATTTTCAAAGATACAGTGGCATTACCTCTTAATATTTATATTGAGAAGTAGGTTAATCAAACCTTTTTGATAGGCATTTTGATTCTAGAAAGAATGATAATCCTGGGCTGTGAAAGTTTGCTCTGGGTGTTTGTGGGAATGCTTGGAGTTAACTCTGAGAACTTGAAGATTATCTTAGAGAAGTCCTGATTGACATATGTGTTCAGTAATCATGTATGTGACATTCTAAAGTCTCTAAACACATTTACGTAAATTTTCAATGCTTTGATTAAATCATGTCATAATTTTATGTGAAATTGTTTTCTTAAATTACTTTTTCCGGTTACTTTCATTTTTATCAACTAATTTTATATATGAGATACTTTTTTGGAATTTGCTACAAATGACCCACTCTTTACTAATCACTATGCTTTCAAATTTTTGTTTACTCAGAATGTTTTTTTCATTATTTTTGGTGCTTAATAAACAAGTGGTTTTATACAAAGCTGCATATTAAAAACAAAACAAAAAGCCAGTGCAGTTGCCACAGACCTGTAACCTCAGCACTGGGGGATGCAGAGGCAGGGAGGGGACTGCTGAGTTTCAGGCCAGCCTGGTCCACAAAGTGAGTCCAGGACATCCAAGGCCACATAGAGAGACCTTGTCTCGAAAACAAACAAACAAAAAACCAAAAACCAAACAAACAAAAAACCAAAAAACAAAAAAACAAAAAACAAACAAAACCAAAAACCACAAAATAAAAAAAAATTAGTCTATAAGTAATTTTTGTTAAAACTGACCTTTTTCAAGGAAAAAAAAACTGATAGCTAATGAAAAAACCAACTTCATTCTCTGTAGTTTCTTGTGTTCACTTACTCACTTGCTACCACATAAACTAGCAGTTTTTTAAAAAAATACTATAAACATTTTTTTCTCAAATCCTTATTGTTGCACTGAAAGGTACAGCCTAGGATTGGAAGTTCTTTCCAACTCGTCAGAATTTTCTCTCTAGTAATAAATTGTTTAACATGCATTTTCAGTTTTTCAATGCAGATATCCCTACAGTTTAATTACCTTTTCTCTACTTTTCACTTTAGTTTTTTTTTTTCCCCCCAAACTCCCCATTAATTTGGGTGAGGAAGTATCATGGTAAGGTGTGACTTAATGCGGCCAGGGAGATGGGCACACCTTGTCTCATCTTCCTTATGATGCACAGGAGATGGGCACACCTTGTCTCTTCTTTATGATGCGCAGGAGATGGGCTCACCTTGTCTCTTCTTTATGATGCGCAGGAGCTGGGCACACCTTGTCTCATCTTCCTTATGATGCACAGGAGATGGGCACACCTTGTCTCTTTTTTATGATGCACAGGAGATGGGCTCACCTTGTCTCTTCTTTATGATGCACAGGAGATGGGCTCACCTTGTCTCTTCTTTATGATGCGCAGGAGATGGGCTCACCTTGTCTCTTGTTTATGATGCGCAGGAGATGGGCTCACCTTGTCTCTTGTTTATGATGCGCAGGAGATGGGCTCACCTTGTCTCTTGTTTATGATGCGCAGGAGATGGGCTCACCTTGTCTCTTCTTTATGATGCGCAGGAGATGGGCTCACCTTGTCTCTTCTTCTTTATGATGCGCAGGAGATGGGCTCACTTTTCTCTTCTTTATGATGCGCAGGAGATGGGCACACCTTGTCTCTTCTTTATGATGCGCAGGAGATGGGCTCACCTTGTCTCTTCTTCTTTATGATGCGCAGAAGATGGGCTCACCTTGTCTCTTCTTCTTTATGATGCCCAGGAGATGGGCACACCTTGTCTCTTCTTTATGATGCGCAGGAGATGGGCTCACCTTGTCTCTTCTTTATGATGCTCAGGAGGGCACACCTTGTCTCTTCTTTATGATGCAGAGGAGATAGGCTCACCTTGTCTCTTTTTTATGATGTAGAGGAGATGGGCTCACCTTGTCTCTTCTTCTTTATGATGGGCAGGAGATGGGCTCACCTTGTCTCTTCTTTATGATGCGCAGGAGATGGGCTCACCTTGTCTCTTCTTTATGATGCACAGGAGATGGGCTCACCTTGTCTCTTCCTTGTGAGGCGCCGGAGATGGGCTCACGTTGTCTCATCTTCTTTATGATGCACAGAAGATGGGCACACCTTGTCTCTTCTTTATGATGCGCAGGGGATGGACACACCTTGTCTCCTCTTTATGATGCGGCAGGAGATGGACACACCTTTTCTCTTCTTTATGATGCGCGGGAGATGGGCTCACCTTGTCTCTTCTTTATGATGCGGCAGGAGATGGGCTCACCTTGTCTCTTCTTTATGATGCCCAGGAGATGGGCTCACCTTGTCTCTTCTTTATGATGCGCAGGAGATGGGCTCACCTTTCCTCTTCTTTATGATGCGCAGGAGATGGGC
>OU015749.1:121340063-121355279 GCA_907169655.1 Acomys percivali | reverse complement strand
GGAAGGCATGGGGAGAAAGGGGGAGGTGAAGAGGGGCAGGGTAACCTGTCATGGAAGGGAAATCCCCTCAGAGGTGTACATCTGTGCTATTTCTTAGACTGAGGATTTAGAGTAAACAGAATTGCATTGTATACTGTTTAATTGAAAGATCATATTTTAGCCAGGCATGGTGACGCACCCCTGTAATCCCAGCACTCAGGGAAGCAGAGGCAGGCGGATCGCTGTGAGTTCGAGGCCAGCCTGGTCTACAAAGCTAGTCCAGGACAGCCAGGGATACACAGAGAAACCCTGTCTCAAAAAAAAAAAAAGATCATATTTTAAAAATTGTTGTGTAGATTTTATAGAACTGTTTTGTTTTGTTTTTTTTACTGTCTTTTAAATTCTTTTCTTTAAAAAATAATTTCCTTCATTTCATTTTAAAATAGTAACATTGAGCAGTTTTGCTGCTATTTCAAAGAACTGCCTGCTGTGGAGTTAAGGAATGGAAAAACAGCAGGAAGGCGGACATACCATACCAGGAGCCAAGGGGACAGCAATGTGTGAGTTACTGGAGTTCTCCTTTCTGGCTTTGACCTGCAAAGCAAATGAATCTCTCTGGTGATTTTTATATTATTTAAGCTAACAAGTAGATTTTATAAAGCTCTTCTTAAATGCCCACATGTGGTGCCATCCTTGTCCTGAGAATTTCCTTTCTCAGTGTTGTATAAACTCTGCTCCCCAGTTGTTTGTTCCCTGATATGCCAATAAAGCAGCTTATAGCCAGTCACTGAGCAGGGGAGAGACTAGGGCTAGACTTCCTGCCAGCCAGGGGAGGAGGAGTTAGAGGAGGAAGTAGGGGATGGAGCCAGGGGAGAGGTCCAGGGGACATCAGGAGAGGGAGAGAGGGAGGGAGGGAGGGAGGGAGGGAGGGAGGGAGGGAGGGAGAGAGAGAGAGAGAGAGAGAGAGAGAGAGAGAGAGAGAGAGAGAGAGAGAGAGAGAGAGAGAGAGCGCGCTGGAAGTCTCTCTGGGATGTAGGCTGGGAAGAAAGCAGATTAGTTTAGAGGGTTAAGAATAGAGTAATAGAAATTCCTGTCAGAAATGGAACAAGCCTAAACAAAAGCAGTCCTGCAGGCTGGACATGGTGGGCATGGGCACACCTGTAACCCAGCAGAAGCAGAGGAGTTTGCGTCTGAGGCCAGCCTGATCTATACAGCGAGTTCCAAGATAGCCCGGTGCATGGTAAGATCCTGTCACCAAAACAAGCCAAACCAAAACCAAAACCAAAAACAACAAGAGAAAGTCTCTTCTAGATTTAGGTCTAAGGGTCCTTATGTGGTCTAAGCCCAGAAGCAGCCTTGTGATCATGTGCACTCGCTGAGGCAGAGATGAACAGGCCCGTGAGGTGAAGAAGTAAGCATGCAGGAGATGGGGCAGGGATGTTCTGTTGCTTTTAAAATGAACGTGCTTGAGTGATTTGCTTGTAAATAATCCACTGCTTTACTGTCCTATGTGTTTCCCTTAAATTCAGTGAACAAAATGATAGTACCTGAACATGCTCAAAGAGAACTATATAATTAAAAAATAGTTTTATCACCAATACTGCTGTTTATATGGGTCTTTGAAATGCTTTTGCATGGCTATCAGGCTTAGCTCTAAGCCCTTGAGAAATTTCAATTTTTATTATGTATTTTAGACAGCTGAGTCGACTGCATTGAAATAGTGGCCTTTCGAAAATGCTAAAGCTACCCCACTCCTCTATTCCAGGTCTCTGGTAGAAGAGTTCAGAAAGACGTTATGTGCTTTATGGCAAGGCAGCCAGACTGCGTTTAGTCCCGAGTCCTTGTTTTATGTTGTCTGGAAGATCATGCCTAACTTCAGGTAAGTATCGAAGAAGGGCGCAGAATAGGTCTGCATTCTTTCCGCTGCTTCTCAGCTCTTAAAAAATTGGTAGTACCACAGGTGCTCCAAGCAGTTCTTTTATTAGACAGACAAAGGGACTGAGGAAACCCTGGCTTTTTTAGAAGCCCCTGAGTAGCCTGTGTGTACTAGGAATATGTAATAGATGACAAAAGTTCCTTGATTTTTTTCAAGTCTTTTTTAAAATTCTGTTTATTATTTTTATGTTGAGGTGTTCTGCCTGTGTGTCTGTGAGGGCGTACGAACCCCTAGACCTGGGGTTACACACAGTTGTGATCTGCCACGTGTGTGCGGGGAACTGAACTCTGGTGCTCTGAAAGAGCAGCTAGTGCTTGCCACTACTGAACCATCTCCCCGTTTTTAAAGAATGAAGTGAGAGCTGGGGCTCAGTGGTAGAGCTCTAGCCTGGTATGTGCAAGGCCACAGGTTCAATTTGCACTTCTACCACACACAAAATGAAATAAAACCAGTGGAAAGCCACAGTCTGGCGCTGTGCTGTCCAGGCTCTAAATCTCAGGATCGATGATCTATGTTAATTAGAAGTCACCCTTAGGGAAATAGGACTAACTCTATTTGGCCACCTGTCCGTTCTCTGACTCTTGCCCTTCCTCTCTTGTTGTCATCCCTGTGAGACATCAGATCTTTACAGACGTATGGTACTACCAGAGTTGCCACGGGTGGCTGATCTTATTTTATTTTTAATTGAAGTAAGTTGTAGCTCTTAGAAGTCATGATTGGGCACTTTGCATATATCCTTCCTTGTTTAAAAAAACACTGTAGTGAAGCTTAACATATTTTGTACCTTTTCACATAGAGAAATGTTTAAAAGGTTAAAAACCAAACCTCTAATTTACTACTTACCAAATGAGTCCAGCCTTTGACTTAAGCACTGTTAGCCCTGGTCTTTGTTTTCAAGGAAACTTATGTGTCATTCTTCTCAGAAGAGACTCCAAAGACTCTTAGAGTTTCCTGACTGTAAGATAGGAAAAGCAGAAGTGAGGGTTGATGGGATGAGATGGCACTCATCGGGCTTGAACTTAACATAATGACCGTTCCCGGTCATTGAACGTCCACTGTGTGGCAAGCCCTAAGTACTTTATCCTTACTAAAAACCAAGCAACAAAGCATTTTGGCCAAGGCAGGAAGTGTTATTCCTAAGTTTAGAGAAGTCAAAACAGAGAAGCAACTTGCTCAGTCTTAACACATCTTCTTGGTGGTCTGACCACAATTAGAGCCCAGAGTGTTTAGGAGTTGGTTCACAGCAAATGTTCCTGAGTAAAACCATGGTGCAGCTTCCTTGGTTCCCAGGGCGAGCATGGCCCTTCCATTTCGAATGTTTGAAACTTCATATTTTGATAAAGTTCAATTAGCTTTTCCTCCAAACCTCGATGCATCCCTGCCCTTTCTGGTTTCTGTAGCCCAGCTGTGAGCACGGCTTATTTAGTGGTTGAATTTACTGATTCTAGTATTCCTGCTGATAAAGAACCTAAGAAGAGATAGCCAGGTTGGGATAGTTACCTGAGCCTCTGAGGTAATTTCTGATACGCGGAAGTTGTGATATCTCCTTCATTACTGCTCAGCATCAGCTGGGCTTCCTTCTGGTTCTGCAGTAATTGAGATTGTTCCCTGTTTTCATGTAATCAAAGAATCTCCCTTTGTAAAGATGCAGGTCTTGATTATCACCATACAGTACACAGGTGAGGTGGGGCTGGGCCTCTGTGTGGGTTCTGTGAGGATGCTGATGGCAGTGCCACTGAGGTTCTTAAACCATGGTTATGTGGAAGCACTCTGTCTTGAATTATGCTATTTTATTTATTTATAACTCCAAATTGGTTTTGTGTTTGTAAAGCCTGTTTTCCTTGATTAGTACAAGACAAAGTCTGGGGAAACTGATCCTGGGATGAGATTTGAGGATTCAGAAACACAAGCATGCATGTAGAAGTAAGGTCTTTCATGTATGAAGTGAGCATGGGAAACACCGTGAATGCAGGCAGCAGCTTTTGTGTACACATAGAGGTAGCTCCCCTCTACTGGAACCAAAAGCCTAGCAAGGAAATTGCTTCCCATTTTGGCCCTTTCCAGTGTGCAACACTTAGTTATATGTGTGACTTCCTAGGATGCCTAGCCTTGCCCATTTTTTACTTTTTTTTTTTTTTTTTTAATTTATCCGTTGTCTCCTCCTGGTCCCACCCTCCCTCCTCCTCCTGCCTGGTTCTCAGAAAAGGGGAACCTCCTCACCTACCATCTGACCCCAGCCTATCAAGTCTCATCTGGACTGGCTGCATCTTCTTCCTCTGTGGCCTGGCAAGGCCATCCCGCCATGGGGGGGTGATCATTGACTGGGCAACAGAGCCCATGTCAGAGGCAGCTCCTGCTCCCCATATTAGGGGACCCACAAGGAGACTGGGCTGCCTATTGACTACATCTGAGCAGGGGGTCTAGGTCCTCTCCATGCATGGTCCTTGGCTGGTGCATCAGTCTCTGTAGGTCCCCTGGGCCCAGATTTGTTAGCTCTGTTCTTGTGGAGCTCCTGTCCCCTTCAGGTCCTTCTAGCCCCAACTCTTTATTTATTTAAGAAAAATAAATTAAAATTTACTTTAGTAGGCAAAATACACGTGGCTCAAAATGTAAAAGACTAGGATAGAATAGGTGGAGAATGTTTTCTTTCACTCTAGTTACTTACCATCTTCCTGTTTTCTGGAAGCAACCAGTTACTGGATAGATCTCCATGTGTGCTTCCAGTGATGGGATCTTTACATGCTCAAGTGAGAGTCTGTAACTAAACACAGGTGATAATTATATGTGATAGTCCTTTTCCTGTACTTCTGTATATTTGTTTCTACGTGTGTGTGTTGCTGTTCCTAACAGTGCTGAGATGAACAGTCTTATGTACACATGTCTAGTTACCTGAAAGTGGAACTTGCTGGATCGGAGTGTTTGTGCTCTTACACTTTAGGTGGTCTTTTGTGCTGGCCTCTGTTATTCTTGCCTCCATCAACGTGAGTTTGCCATGTGCTCTTGGTGTCTGTGTCACCTGCTTCTCCTATGGTATTTGCTTTGTGGTCCCTAACTCTTTCTTTAGGATCCAGCTTTAGATATTTACTCCATGTAAGCCTCTTTATAAATCAAGTCAGGGGGATGGAGAGAGGGCTCAGCAGGTAAGAGCACTACCACTTTCCTAAAGGACACAGGTTCAATTCCCAGCATCCACATGGCAGCTCATTACTGTAACTCCTATTCCAGGGGATGTGGCAGCCTCATGCAGACATACATGCAAGCAAAACACCAATGCACATAAAATAAATAAAGCAAGTTATGTGGTATTCACTTGTATATCTACTTGCCACTTCTGCTTCCATGTACAACTCGATTTGCCTTGACTTCGTAAAACATAACTTTGTGTTAAAATATATTTTAAATATGAATAGAACTTAAAATTCCACCAGGTATGCAAACAGTGTAGTAATAGGTCATTTAGTCAAGAGCCATTAATGGGCCAAGTGTGATGACACACATCTACAATCCTAGCTCTCAAGACAAGGTCAGGAACATTGCAGGTTTCAGGTGGGCTACATGCACAGTAAAACCTTGTTCCCCTGTACTCAAAGAAAAAGAAAACTGCTATGTTTTAGGTAGTTTAGGGGATGTTTATCCTAGACTGATGGACATTAAAGAAGCATGTATTGCTTCTCTCTCTCCCCCTCTTCCCCCTTCTCCCTCCCTTTTTGTTTTTTAAAAATCTTTGTTTAATTTTTAAAGATTTATTTATTATATATACAGTATCCTGCCTCCATGTATGCCTGCACACCAGAAGAGGGCACCAGATCTCATTATAGATGGTAGTGAACCACCATGTGGTTTCTGGGAATTGAACTCAGGACCTCTGGAAGAGCAGTCAGTGCTCTTAACCTCTGAGCCATCTCTCCAGCCCCCTTCTTGGTTTTTTGGTTTTCGAGACAGGGTTTCTCTATGTAGCCTTAGCTGTCCTGGACTTTGCTTTGTAGACTAGGCTGGCCTCGAACTCACAGAGATCTGACTGCCTCTGTGCCCCAGTGATGGGATTAAAGGTGTGCAGACTAGGCTGGCCTTGAACTCACAGATCTGACTGCCTCTGTGCCCCCAGTGACGGGATTAAACGTGTGCATTGCCACACCCAGCAAAAAGAAAGTATTTTTTAAAAAAGGAATGATAAAGAACACATTGTATTTTATGGAATGAAGCTTTTTTTAAAAAAGTCAAATAAGATGAATCTATATCCCTATATTTTTCTTTTTTTTCTTTCTTTTTTTTTTTTTTCTTTTTTCTTTTTGTTTTTGTTTAAGGCAGGGTCTCACTGTGTGTCCATGGCTGACCTAGAACTCACTATGTACAACAGGCTGTCTTTGAACTCAGGAGATATTCCCGTCTCTGCCTCCCAAGTGCTAGGATTGTATTTAGTGTATTTTTGGTTGTGAGTCTAGCCTTTAATGGCTGAGCCATCTCTCCAGCCCATCTATGTATTTCTTAAGGGCTATAAGTGCATTTTAGTCAGAATCAGAAGAAAAGCAATGACTTTGGTTTTGCTAAATTTCAAATTTTAGAAAAGAAACTCATAAATGACTTACCTGTATAGAACAGTTGTTTTGTGAGCTTATGTAAGTTGAGGAGAATGTTTAGGGCATTAGAGAATCATAGTGTAACTGGGAAATTCCTTAACATTCATCAGACATTGTTTAAAGGGATGAATATGTGTTTACCTCATGAAAATAGAAATTGTTTTAACTACTGGGTATTGACTTGCATGGTATATTTTAGAAAAAAATGTGACAGATTATTTGGGAAAGAGTGAATTTTTTGTTCGCGGTAGAGTCACAAGTAACACTGATCTTACCTTTGAGTCATGAGAACAAGTGGGTGTTATGTGGAATAGGCTTGTATGTGGGTGAACAACTGACTAGCTTTGGGTGTTTCGGACTGTGCATTTTGTCAGGTTTGTTGTTGTTGTTTATTTGTTTGTTTTAAAGATCCAACTGCCTCCTGAGTGCTGGGATCAAAGTTGTACACCATACCTCCCAGCTGCACTTGAACAGTTAAAAAAAAAAAAAGATTTATTTATTATGTATACAGTGTTCTGCTTGCATGTAATGCTTGCATACCAGAAGAGGGCACCAGATCTGATTGTAGATGGCTGTGAGCTATTATGTGGTTGCTGGGAATTGAACTCAGGACCTTTGGAAGAGCAGCTAGTGCTTTTAATTTCTGAGCCATCTCTCCAGTCCCACTTTGATACTTTTACTCATACTAACTTGAGAAGTATTGGAGCATATATATATTCTGTAAGACAACTTATAGTAAATAAATTTACTTTTGATTTTAAAGTTTCATTAATTAGGGAGACTTCATAATCTGTAATTTCTAGGAAAGAGCAAAATATCTATTAAGGGAAACTATGAATGAAAGAGCTTTTGTGGAACCTTGTTTGAAAGAGTGACTCTAAAGTCATCAGAACAATTTACCACTTACGGAGAACCTTAATTGTGTAGTGTGTATAGGACACTTTTATTATAGTTTTAGAATACATTACATTTTATTTATGTATTTATGTATTTATTTATTTATTTATTTGGTTTTTTGAGACAGGGTTTCTCTGTGTTGCCCTGGCTGTCCTAGACTCACTCTTTAGACCAGATTGGCCTCGAACTCATGGCGATCCACCTGCCTCCTGAGTGCTGGGATTGAAGGTGTGCACCACCATGCCCAGCTCTTTTTTTCTCTCTTTGATTTTATTTTATTATTTTTTATACATTACATTTTTATAAGCCATTATTTCTTTTATTTGGATCTCTTCATTGTTGTTCACTAGTCATTGATCTGGATCAGTATAAGAATTTCATGAAGTTTCTTCTAATATAATTTAAGAAGCAATATAAGAATATGAGCAGGGTGTGGTGGCGCACGCCTTTAATCCCAGCACTCGGGAGGCAGAGGCAGGCGGACCTCTGTGAGTTCAAGGCCAGCCTGGTCTACAAAGCGAGTCCAGGACAGCCAAGACTACACAGAGAGACCCTGTCTTGAAAAACAAAAACAAAAACAAAAAAAGAATATGTTGCTATGTGTATTCAAGTTTAATGGTACATAGTTGTGTATGAGTCAGTGCATTTTTTTGTTTGTTTGTTTTTTGTTTTTTGAGACAGGGTTTCTCTGTGTAGCCTTGGCTGTCCTGGGCTCACTTTGTTGACCAGGCTGGCCTCGAACTCACAGCGATCTGCCTGCCTCTGCCTCCTGAGTGCTGGGATTTGAAGCATGCACCACCATGCCTGACATGAGTCTGTGCATTTTTAAAAGAACTTTCTCTTTGGTCCAAAAGATATCTTTTAAGATGGAAGTACAGAATATTAACTCTTTGGATGCTGGTGTGCACACTTATGGAGGTCAAGGGTTGACATATGGTGTTTCTTTTTTCTTTTCTTTTTTTTTTTTTCTTTTTTAATTGTGGCTTTGAAACAGAGCTTCTTTGTGTAGTCATGGCCATCCTGGAGCTCTGTGGACCAGGCTAGTCTTGAACTCAAGAGATCTGCCTACTCTGCCTCCTGAGTGCCACTGCCTCCTGAATACCACCATCACCTGCTACCACCACCTGGCTTGGCGTTTCTTAATTAATTTTTGAAACTAGTTTAAAAAATTATTTTAGAAAATTGACTCTCCTCCTTCCTTCCTTTTTCTGTTTGAGGTGGGATCTCTCTCTGAACTAAGATCTCTGTGGTCAACTAGGCTGGTTGACCAGGCCAGCAAGCTCTGTGGGTTCTTATGCCTCACCAGTGTTGGGATGACAGGCATGCGTTCTGTGCCTCTGTGGCTGTTTCACATGGTTCCTGGGCGGGGGCTGCACTCTGATCCATATGCTTACAAAGCAAGCATTTTTATCGATGAGCGTTTTTATCATCTTCTACTGAGCTCAGATACCTTTAATTCTTAGACTGAAGAATGAGCTTTTAAACATAGTTAACTACTCTAAATTTCTTACTTTTTTAAGTATAGGCTTAGACATAGTTTTCAGCTTAGGTTAAGTTGTACAATTTAAAGATTTAGTTCTTTTCTAGATAGAGGAGCCATGGAAGAATGGGAAATTTCAGGGTCCATTTAAAAGGTGCAGCTCTGAATGCTTGCTCTATGACTGTCTTGTAGGATTTTAGGTAAATCATATGCCACCACCCCTACTTGCCCCTCAATTTATCTCTAAAGTAGATGGGTCAGTTAAAATCACCACAAACCCAATTAGCTCTACTGTTTCATGGTTTTTGAAATTAAGAAAAATAGGTATCACATGTGGAAGTGGTGAGGCAGAGGGTGGGTTTTTGGGGGCTTCTTGTGAACATGGGGCTGCAGTCCTGAGTGGTGTTTTATAGGCAGTGGAGCACTCCCACACGTTGTTTTTGTTTACTTCAAGGGGTTATCAGCAGCAGGATGCTCACGAATTCATGCGCTACCTTTTGGATCACCTACATTTGGAACTTCAGGGTGGATTCAATGGTGTGTCCCGCTCAGCAATTCTACAGGAGAATTCGACTCTGTCTGCAAGTAACAAATGCTGCATGTAAGACTGAGCTTACTTTTGCTTTCGTACCCTCAGGTGTCTGCTGGTATTGCTGTGTGTGTTTGGGTGGGGTGCTATTGCTTTTAAATGTTGCTTCACATTATTTTTGGTGAGATTTTAATATAGTATACAGTCTATCATTTAAGGGTTTCTACCAGATATATTGAGTGATGTATACACGTGATACTACAGAGTGCAAAGACCCAAATCTGTAATCCCAGAGTGTTGGATTATGAGATGGGATGATTGTTATGAGTCTAGCTCCAGGCTCAGCTAGTCGTGAGATCCTGCCCCGCCCCACACATAGTAGAAATACATGGGCTAAAAGCATTTCTTTTATCTCTTACTATGAACAAAACCCTTTGTCATGTTTCCTTTATATTAACAGCAAGGTCTGATATAAGAACAGTTAATTTAGCTATGTGAGGTGCTCATACCTTTAACCCCAGCACTCAGGGAGGCAGAAGCAGGCTGATCTCTGAGTTCGAGGCCAGCCTGGTCTACAAAGTGAGTAGCCCAGGACAGCCAGGGCTACACAGAGAAACCCTGTCTCAAAAAAATTTTAAAAATGAACAGTTAATTTTGCTGAGAAAGAAATTATTTATTAGCTGGGCGTGGTGGCGCATGCCTTTAATCCCAGTACTCGGGAGGCAGAGGCAGGCGGATCGCTGTGAGTTCGAGGCCAGCCTGGACTACAAAGTGAGTCCAGGACAGTCAAGGCTACACAGAGAAACCCCGTCTAGAAAAACCAAAAAAAAAAATAAATTATTTATTATTCAGTCTGGATTCTAGTCACTTTTTTTTTTTAAAGACAGGGCTTTACTATGTTGCCCTCAGTGCTCACAGAGCACCGCCTGTGTACTGCACCATGCTCAACCTTTTCTGTTGCCAGTATTCTCTATGTAGGAGAAAATTTACAAGACACATTCCCCACAGAAAGGAGGAAATGTGATTGACTAGTACTTTGTGGAAGCTTATGTCACTCTCTAACCCCGCAGTGTCCCAGAACAGTGACTGTTGTGAACTGCCAGGTTTCTCCAGGGCCTTCAGGATCCAGTCAGAGTGCAATGTGCACAGGGAACAGAACGCTGTCTGTTCTAGCACCAACTTAAAAAGTGTTAGATAAAAATTTATGTTTATATATTATCATAGCATATTCATATATAAAAAATACTGAAGTGGGCTCTGTCAAAGAGTACGTGTTCTCATTATCTTATGATGCCCTGGGTATTCCCATGGAACTGTACTGTATAATCTTTCAGTGTTATTCTACTTAAAGACTAGTAATTGCAGCCAGGAGTGGTGGTGCACGCTTTTTATCCCAACACTCAGGGAAGCAAAGGCAGGCGGATCTGTGAGTTCGAGGCCAGCCTGA
Organism: Acomys percivali; assembly: GCA_907169655.1. Classification (NCBI taxonomy): domain Eukaryota; kingdom Metazoa; phylum Chordata; class Mammalia; order Rodentia; family Muridae; genus Acomys; species Acomys percivali. The sequence continues at coordinate 121,344,434 of OU015749.1, read as the reverse complement.
TCTACAGAGTGAGTTTCAGGACAGCCAGGACTATAAAGAGAAACCCTGTCTAGAAAAAACAAAAACAAAACATCCTGGTCTGCAAAGCAGGAGTACCAGAATATATGCAGCTATGAGCACTCAGTTCACAAACAGTGATGCTCAGGCTGAAGCCCACACACAGAACATTCACTATGCACAGGTGCCCTTTCTTGTTTCTGAGCCTAGGGTAGGTCTGGAATCAAGACACAAACTTATAGGGGGAAAAAATACCAGCAAGAGGAGCTGTTGCCTGACTTTCTACTGATAAAATAATGGTGAACAATTAAACTGATATTTGGTGTAAGGATCTCACCTCTAGCAAGTCTGGGAGTCAGGTGTTCTTCCTTTTTGCTTTTCGTGTTAGCATTGCAGGAACAAGGCATAACTTAACTGTATGGAACATCAGGGTGGTTAGTTTATCCTTGTTTGATGGGGTGGGGTGGTTTACACTGTTACTGTGAAATTGTAGTACTGTTTACAAGTGAGCACTAATACACCAGCACTTTTTACTGCTAGCAGTTGCTACTCAATCTGTATATTAAATGTTTTTACTTCTTCAAGTTGAGGATGTGCCATCGTATCCTCAAGTGGTTTGGAACATTCTGTATCCTCAGCAAGGCTTTGCAAAGTGAAAGATGAAAACACAAGGCAGTTGCTTCTTCTCTGAAGGGTGTATTGGGGATGTTGAAGCTGTCATACTGTCTCATATACAGTCATATATGAGATCTGTTTGCCCAATGTTAATGGTTTAAGAATCAAAAGAGCATTTTACTGAGCTGTTTCCTGTGTGGTGTTGTCTTTAGAAATGGAGCGTCAACTGTTGTCACAGCAATATTTGGAGGAATTCTCCAGAACGAGGTCAACTGCCTCATATGTGGGACAGAGTCAAGGAAGTTTGATCCATTCCTAGGTAAGGCAGACTGGTCAGGGTGCATGCTGCTGTGTTCTCTGCTGGTCCCACAGTGAGCTCACAGGCCTGTGACAACAACCCTGGTTCTTTTCTTTTCAGATCTCTCCTTAGATATTCCAAGTCAGTTCAGAAGCAAGCGCTGTAAGAATCAGGAAAACGGGCCGGTTTGCTCATTACGAGGTAAGGGCATTTCAATGTTGAGTTTTCCTGTATGAGTTCACAGTCTGTTCAGCTTTTTATCTGTATGTGGTTCACAACCGTGTTGTCTACTTCTCAGATCCTATTTCATAAGAACACTTCCACATGTTATCTCAATGAGGGATAAAATACTTAGGCTTCTCCTCTTTTTATATATTAAAAAAAAAGATTTATTTAGTTGCATCAGATCACATTATAGATGGTTGTGAGCCCCACTATGTGGCTGCTGGGAATTGAACACAGGACCTCTGGAAGAGTAGTCAGTGGTCTTAACCACTGAGCCATCTCTCCAGCTCTTCTTTTTATCTTTTTAATATTGGCATTTTTTCTAGCCAAATGAAGCAGGATTTTTGTAAATATGTGTGGGATAAACTAAGGAAAGAATGCTAACCATAGTTTCATCAGAGATCCACCTACCTTGGCCTCCCAAGTGCAGAGATTCAAGGCATATGTCCCCACACTCAGTGGAAAAAGTGTATTTTGAGAAGTGATGTTTTGAGGGGGCAGGGGACCTCTAGTGTCAGAAAGGCACCAGAGACTAAGACCAAGGCCGGTCGCAGCACAGCAACCCTCCCCTACTGCAAGGGGAAGAGTAGACAGTAAAATGCCAGCAATTCCATCTGCAGCAGACAGGTGGCCTAACCACAGGACCCCACCAGTCCTTTAGCCTGAGCTCCTTTATGGGAGGAGCAACTCACCCTGCTACCCCAGAGCTCAAGCTGCTCACCAGACAGTGCTAGACCACTGTCCACCTTAGGGTATAGAGTGGACTCAGAGAGGAAGAAGACCAACTCTTCTGAGTCCCACTCATACCTGTTGGTGCCAAAGCCTCAGTGTCTCCCTGGAGAAATCCATAAACACAGCTAAGACTGTCTCTCACTTGGATTTACCACGTAGAAACTACAGCTGCAGAAAGTTAGCCCTGCAGTTCCAGAACTGCAGATAAAGGCACGTGCTCTGGCACTGCTCATGCCTGACCTGAGTACACTTTGGGTGAACATAGAACAAGAAAGTGATAAGATTTATAGGGCACTGTGAAGCGAGTACATGTTTCTTTTCTTTTCTTTTTAAGATTTATTTATTATGTATACAGTGCTCTGCCTGCATGTAACATCTGCAGGCCAGAAGAGGACACCAGATCTCATTATAGATGGTTGTGAGCCAACATGTGGTTGCTGGGAATTGAACTCAGGACCTTTGGAAGAGCAGCCACTGCTTTTAACCTCTGAGCCATCTCTCCGGCCCCAAGCATGTGTTTCTTAAAGCACCATACATAGGACTTCGAAAGAGTAAAGGTGGAAGGCGCTGAAAACTTCCCAAATCTTCAGTGACACTAGACACATACACATATTAGAACATCCAACTTTAACAGAAAGACTATCGCCAAAGGTGTGTTATAGTTAACATGTCAAAAGTACAAAATAATTTTGAAGATAAGAAGAGAAAGATAAAATAGCTTGAGGAATACTCTTCATGTTTATAGTAGCCCTCACAGCAGAGGGCTAATAGGCCAACGGAGTCAAACTGCACACTCAAATGGTAGCATGTTAGCTAGCTGTGTCATGAAAACACATCCCTGTACTGAGTGCACTAAATGTGAGACATTCGCATGCCAGAGAAGAGATAAAACAAACAGAAAACTACCAGATGACTGAGGAAAACTTTACCTATCAGTAGTAACCTTAAATGTAAATGGTTTAAGTTAGCCAGCCCAGAGACAACATGCAAAGTAGATTAAAATTTTTAACTAATTCACAATATATCACACAGCTATTTGAAGGAAGCTACTCAAACACTTTCTCAGTTTCCAATTCTGTCCGTCTCAGTAAACTTTCATACAGTTTTATCCATTCTGAAGCCACAGAGCTTCGCTTAGAGGATTACATTCCATCACTTAAATTTGAACTCATGTATCCGCTATGAAATAAAGAAAAACAAACCTCCTACAAACTATGACATAATTGAAACGGGGGTGGGTGCTTTGTAACCTCCTTTATGACTAAAACGTCTTTTTGCCTACTTTGCAGTGCAGAATTTTCAAAGTTCTAAGCTTGCAGCCTACAGGTGATACACCTCACTGGTAAAGATGTACTTAGAGCCAAAGTAAAGGGTTAGAAGACGCAGTCCATTATATATTAATACATGGATCAATTCAGAAGATTTAACAGTTACGAGTACTTCACATGGAACCACCCAAATACAGAGCATAGATTATTTCTAAAGGGAGAGTATACTCCAACGCAGTAATAACTGGGATTTTAGTACTTCATTTCCTCTATAGAGAAACATCTAGACAGAAAATCTGAGTTAAGCTGTACTATGAAGCAAATGGGCCTGGTGGACATTTGCAGAATATAACTGCAGAGTACACGTTCTTTTTCAGCACAGGGAGCATTCTCTAGAAAGATAAAGAGATAAAATAACCTGGGTGTGGTAGCCCATGCCTGTAATCCCAGCACTAGGGAAGCCAAGGCAGGAGAATTTCACATTTGATGCTAGCCTGGACTGTGTGGTGAGACCCTGTGACCACTTAAAGTCACTACAGAGTGTGATTTAGAACAGAGGAGAATATATAAGGGCACAACCAGCTGGCTCCTAAATGACCTTGAAGATAAGAGGAGATAAAGGTCAAACCAGAAATAAAACTGAAATTACAGTTGGCTTTTTGAAAGAATAAGCCAAATTGACAAACCTGTAAATAGACTGAGTAAGAAAGTAAAAACCCAAATAAAACCAAAGAGGACTGATAATTACAAAGAAATTATGAGCCGTTCTTAAAAACTCTGAAGAACCATTCAAGATATGGGTAATTTCTTGAATATACACAATATACCAAAAATTTAATCAAGAAACAAAGTGTAAAGAGATCAGTAATGGGTTTGAAACAATAATTGAAGGTCCATACCCTCCCATCTCTGAACATCAGTTTGAACAGTCACTGGCCTGGTAGATCCTATCTTTTGCAAGGAAACAGGTAGAACCAGAGGATGTCACGTTAAGTGAATAAGCTAGACAAAAATATATGGATCACATGTTTCTCTCACACCTGAAAACAAACACACACCAACAGTTTGAAGGCAGAAGAGATAACAGGGGCAGATGGAAAGGCAGATGGGCATGATGTACACCCATGACAGTGAACTGTTAATATAGATGGCATGGTGTACACCTATTACAGTGAATCGTTAATATAGATGGCATGGTGTACACCCATTACTGTGAACCGTTAATATAGATGGCAT
>OU015749.1:121303308-121319303 GCA_907169655.1 Acomys percivali | reverse complement strand
CACACACACACACACACACACACACACACACACACACACACACACACGGACTCACTATATAAACCTAGTTGACTTGGAACTTAGTAGGTAGACCAGGCTGGCCTTGACCTCACAAAGATCTGCCTGCCTCTGCCTCCCAAGTGCTGGAACTAAAGGAGTGCGCCACTATGGCCAGCGTTTAAAGAAGAATTTTAAAAGCATACAATTAAAAATGGCTTCTGCTAGACAGCATGTTATGTATCTTCTCTGGCCTCCCTGCTAACAACCATATTCTAGACTCTTTCAAGGATAGTAATGATATTATGGTATTAATTTTTTAGACAGGGTCGCTATGTAGCTCAGGCTGGCCCTAACGAGCTCCTCCTTTGGTACCACAGTATGTACCACGGCTGGCTAGGAGGTATTTAACAGTTAAGTGTTTCTTTCCTTGCAGTGCTGGGTTGTGAGGGCCAGGGAAGCGCTCTCTGTGGGCTACATCCTTAGCCCTGCCCTCTCTCCCTAGCTTGGCTTTCTTTGAATCAGTGTTTCTCCTCAGGGTTCCCCAAAGGTAGGCTGCATTTCAGTGGTGGGATCTGCAGCCTCCATGTGTGGGAGCCACTGATGACAGAGGTGTGGGCAGAAAAGGCTAAGGACATAAGGAAGCAAGGGCACCAGATGGCTGAGACTAGCTAAATGTGGACACTAGAGAAGTGGTCTAAGGGCCACAAAAGCCACACCCCCAGTGGTCAGTTTCCTGAGGCAGGTGATTAGTGGGGCTGCTGGGCAGTATGGGACACACTCAAGGCCAGGATCATTTCCAGAACTGAACAGAAGGGAGCTATTACCTCCTTCTCACTTCACTGTGCAACAACAAAACAGATTGACAGCTTACAGCTCTTGGCCATGCAGAAAATGTGTGGGGAGACTCTCCTCACAGCCTTCCCCCAGCACAGCAGCCCCGTGAGCCCAGGCCAAAGCCAGGAGCAGGGCTCCAGCTGGAGGCTGCCGGAGGCAGAGCGCTGTCTGCACGAGGGGGTCGCGACCCCTTTCAGAGTCAAACGGCCCTTTCACAGGGGTTACATATTTACATTATGATTTATAACAGTAGCCAAATTAAGGTTATGAAGTAGCAATGGAATAGTTTTATGGTTGGGCAAAATGGGAGGGTCACAGCATTAAGGAGGTGGAGCACCATGGCTCTGCAGCAACCTCCAGGAGCTGCAGAGACGGGAAGAACACAGGGCAAACAGTGACACTGCGGAGAGAGCCGGGTGCAGCATCTTATTTTCCTTACCATTTCCTTACCAAACACCATACAACTACTTAAGAGGACACCCCACACCCAGGGAAAGGGGGACAAGCTATGGCTGACAAAGAGGAGGACAGAGATACTCAAGTGCTGTGCCGGAGTGTAGAGGTTAAGAGAAGGTCAGGCACAGGAAGGAATCCCAGAGGGCTTTCTGGAAGACACAACTCTGGTACTGTCCTCAAAGGGCAATGCTTGCTGTGCCCAGATGGAAGGGGCATGAAGGGGAGAACTCAGTACATCAGGGTGCTGGAGAGACAGGTGGAAGCCATCATGAGCAGGACACGGAGGTTGTGGAGCTGGCTAGCAGCAGTTACCCTGGGGTCGGTTTTCAAGGAGAGCAGCACAGCCAGTAGTGCACTTAGAAAGACGGCTCTCGACCTAAGCGTGCTTATTCCTAAGCCACCTTCAAAACGCAATGAGGCTGGGGTATCTGCAGCTAGGGCCTCGACCCTGTGCACTCCTCCTATGGCGGCATAGTCGGCCGGCACTGCTGTCTCTGTCTCCAGGTACCTCAGGTGTGCACCAAACAAGACTGGACCCTGGCACAGGAATTACACACAGAAGCAGCAGGGCCTGAGAGGCAGGAAGCATGAAGAAGCCCACTCAGCTCTAACTCAAGATGAGGGCAGGGAAGGGTGCTGGTGGCAACACGCTCTCCACATCCCCTTAGGCCCTTTCCTCACCACAGCTAAGTGAAGCTGAAGGTTTAGATTTGACACCCCAAGAGCTGAAGCCTGAACGGGCGGGCCTTCTGGGGAGGTCAAACTCTGGTTTCTCTGGCAGGCAAGCAACAGAGAAGGAAAAACAAAACAAAACAAATTGGCAGAGTCTTACCCTGTCAACCTTCATGATCTGAAACCTCTGGGAGATGTCAGCGGTGTTGGCCGGCAGTCGGGAGCGGCCAGACACGAAGCGCATGAAGAGCACGCGCTCCTCATTGGAGAACTCTTCCAGTGTGCGCCACAGCCACTGCACCAGCTGGTGCTGCTCGTCCACCTCTCGGTAGCGCACCACCTTCTTCAGGACTTCCACACAGATTTCAGGCATCCCGCACACCATCTGCTCCAGCTGTTTGGCCGTGAGGAGGGACAGCAATGGCACAGGGACAATCCAGGACATCCCTTCTCGAACTGCAGCCACCTGTCCCCACGAAAGGTTGTTCACTTTAACACACATTTGTTGTGTCGACAGACGCATGTTCTGTCTGCACCCAGGGCCACCCTTGTCTGAGCTCCGCCCTGCTCTGAGGCTCTTACACTCCTAGTCTCAGGTCAGAGTCCAAGTAGGAGCTTGCCTTCTCTCCCCAGAGAATTGTAGCACCTGGGTTCCTCTTCAGTGAGCACCCACTGTGTGTGCTGTTCAAGTGTGTTGTGTGGCTGATCCCTGCCCTCATCTATGTAAGTGGCTCCTGAGGACCAGCATGGTACAGACGGCTGTCTCTTGCAAAAACTGTGTCTACCAAAGCACACTTCTTGAAAAGGATGAAGAACGCACAACAGAAACTCAATAGTGGCAAGGAATTTAGTCAGAGCATCTAGGATCCACTACTTAATATCATTTTAATTTCCTCACATGAAAAATGAGGTGAATATTGTCCACCGTAGGTAATGACAAGATGGTCTGGGCAGTGCCACCAGCACTCATAATCATGTTTCTGCTTTCAAAGCACAGAGCAGCTAGGTAGCTGGAGACTGGAGGAGGAAGCTCCAGTCCTCTGCCTCTGTGGTGCAGGAGGGCAACCCTCCTACAAACACTTCTTTCTAGGCCACCTTCAAACTATCTCTGATTTAAAAGAAGGAAAACTACAAGCCTCAAAACAAAAGTTACACCCTGGGAAAGACCCTGGGCTGTAACTGGTGTACTGGTTACTGTGCCTGGGCTGAGGACTGCCCGTAGCATCCCTAAGGTACTAAGGGGCATATCTACCCTACCGCGTGTCAAAGCCAGCCCACCAAGGCCGGTAAAATAGGAAGCAGTGTGACACTGAGGTGTGAGGCTGGCTGCTTGGAGGTAGCAAGGAGATGACTGGGGACAATCACAGGAAGAAAATTCTACAAGATGAGGCGGAAGTGAAGGTGGAGGGGCCAATTCGCCAAGAGGAACAAGGACAGTGGATGGTCAGGAGCTCAGAGGGAAGGTCTGCAGAACCAGCCTGCAGGGAAACCTGGCTCAGGATCCTGGATCTATGGTAGGCAGTCTTATTTTCTCTAGGTTCTGTGCGTCTGTGAGATGCCGACAATAACCCTCATTTCCCAGAGTACCCCAGGGAGTTTCCTGCATACGATGAGGTCCAGGACTAGGCCAGACCAGTACACTTTACCCAGTTATTCACTAAACCTTCGAAGATTATAAATATTCATCGGGGCTGGGGCTGTAGCTCAGCAGTACAGCATTTCCCTTGCACAGGCAAGACCCTGATCTTAATCCTCAGCAACACACACATAAACCCTCCCCCACCATGAACTGGAGACAAACCCTGAGCCCTGGCCTTGTAAACACTGTTGCTGACTGAACCTAACTTTGCTAAACTAAGAAAACAAAACAGTTTAATGACTGAACTGGCTTGGCCCAAAAGCTAAAAGAAGGAGCCCAGGAGTGGATTTCAGAGTGGAGCAGGCTTGTGCATGAGGTGCACTCCTGGCTGCAGCAGGGGACTGCACGTGGAGGAGGAAAGAGGTCTTGTGAGGCTGTAAAACCATGTTCAGGGCTGATTGACCCAGCTCAAGCAGGCAGCAGATGGGATAGTAGTTAAGAAATAGAGGCCAGACACGTGAACAGGAGTGAGGATAGAGGGCCTCAATGCTGGCGAGAGAGAGCTTAGCCTCAGACAATGAGCAACTCAGAGGCTATTTAAGGGCGTGGGTACTGAGACATGGCCTAAGAAGTCTCGGATAAGATGTGAGACACAAGTGAATCTATGCATACATGGCAAACAATGCTCAGAGCTGGCAGGAGCCAGCGAGCTCTGGTCTGACAAATTCAAGCATCCCAGGCCACTTCCTGCACCAGGATGCTGGTCTCACCTGCCGGTCCATCTCATGAAGTCGGTACTCAATGGCCCTCTCCACATACTCCTTCCTGTTGGCAAATGTGAGTGGGATACTATTTCCTCCAGGGATTATGGGAACCATTTTACCATCAGCACTCTGGCCAACAAAGGAATCAAGAGGAATCATCTAAGAGAAGAAAAATAAATGTTGTTACACGGTAGAGAGGGTGAGAGAAGGCAGCCTCTCACACGAGACAGTGGTAATAAGGACAAGACGCAGGCCATCAGCTCTGACTGCTCAAGCCCGTGCTGACCCGTCTGCTCCAGGTAAAAGAGGCACATTTCTGTCCCAAACTAGGTCTGTTGTGTTCCAGCCATCTAGGCTTCCCTTCCCACTTGGTGCCCCTGGCTGTCCATTCTGATGTATAGAAAAGTTGTTGAAATGGAAGGAGCAGAGCTGGGGGCTGGACCAGCTCTACACACTAGCAGCTACCTGGGCCACTAAGGCTGAGCCACCAGGGGGCAGCTTGGCCAAGGCCAGGCTTACAGAAAGAGGAAGACAGCATCTGAGTCTACCTAGAAAACTGATCAGTGCACAAAGGAAGACAGCAGTGAGAGAAGCCCAGATGAGTCAAGGCTTACCTCATGGAAAGTCTCTTCAGTAATGCCACTGTCTTCAATGTGAAGAATGCTGTTAAGGGTTTGCACATAGAGCAGATCCACTTCCTCCAGGTCCTCCAGGGTAAGCGGGACACAACACAACTGTTTCCACACTAGAGGGGCCAGGTGAAGGTCCAGAGGTTTCTTTGTACGAATGGCAACCCCCATTAAAATTCCCAAGAACTTAAACTGCATTAAATGTTCATCAAGGCAGGCAGAGGGGTTAAAAAGGAACCTGTGAAAGAAAAGTAAGTCTTTCAGCAAAAGATTTCTCCAATTAGAAATGAGTTCCCCATAGTTAGAGCATTAGGTTAGACCTGTGCCACTGAATTCAGCAGTCATTAAGTACGCTCGGCTATTTAAACTCTAAACATCCCACTGGCCCCCCTCATTCGGTTTCCAGTGCTGGAACTGTAAGCATGTACCATCACACCACGCTCAACTTCAGTTCCTTAGGTAGTCTGCTCACATGTGCCCATTCACCAAGCTTGTACATATGTGAGAATGAGCATGTGTGTGTGAGAGAGAATGTGCATATGTGTGTGCATGTGCAGGGCTCATGAGTGTGTGGAGGCAGAGGAGGCCCTTGAGTGTCCTCTACTGCTCTCCGCCTTACTTTCCTGAGACAGCGCCTACTAGTGCTGGCTGGCCTGAAATTCACTATGTAAACAATCCTGGCTTTAGACTCATAGAGATCAGTCTGCCTCTGCCTCCTGAGTGTTACGATTAAAGGTGTCAGTCACTTGACACATAACTTCCACTTTATTTCTTGAGACTGGATCTCTCACTAAATGTGAAGCTCACCTGTTTTGGGCTAAGGTAGCCAGCCACTGAGCTCTCAGAACTGTCTGTCTCTAGTCCCAGCACTGGACTTCCAGGCACAAGTGGCCATACCCAGGTTTTATGTGCTGTGGATTTTGTTTTCAAGTGTTCTTACTTATTGAGTCATCTCTGCAGCTCATATTTTGTTTCTATTTTTTAAGACAGAGCCTTGCTATGAAGCTCAGGCTAATGTCTAACTCACGATCCTCTTCCCTCTACTTCCCAGGTGCTGGGGTTGGTTACGTGCCACCATTCCCAGCTGTGCTTAGAAAAAAGTAAGAAGTCATGAAGATTCAGTGGGGACCCGTGTGGAGCAGTGAGAGCAGGAAGCACTCAGGTGGCTGTCATTTTTAAGACGTGTGAGAACCATCTTACCTGTCTCTGTTGTAACCGACTTCTGCAGTGGCGTTAGGAGAGGGGATGAGGAGGTCAACTATGCCAGTCTCTAGTTCCTGCGGGAGAGGGCTTTGCTGAGAGATGGCAACCCAACGCATCGAGAGCAAACCAGCGACATTAAAGGTAATACTAGCAAGGGGGCATTTTGGGAGCTTAGAGTGCTATACTTCAGCAATCTCCACAGCTTAGCTATTAAACTTATGAAGTCCTCCCTGTGAATGAAAGGCCAGCATGAGAGGAGCCACTGGTGAGCAGCTGTGTGGTATGAACAGCTGTGCTGAAACTGCAAGCTGACTCGACAGTGACAGCCGAGAGTTACTCAGGCAAAGTGGAGGAACAACACTAATCTTGAAGCAGGCTACCAGTGTGGCTTCCAAATCAGAATGGGTCCAAACTCTTTTTCATTTTCTTTCTTTCTTTCTTTCTTTCTTTCTTTCTTTCTTTCTTTTAATTTATAGTTAATTTCTCTTTTTCTTTTTAAAAATATTGTTTTAATTCCAAAACAAATGTATGTACTTGTAATGGGTGTTTTGTCTGCACTCTGTCTGTGCACCACATACGAGCAGTATGAGGGCACTGAATCCTCTAGAGCAGAGAGTAGGTACTGAGAACCTAGCCTGGGTACTCTGGAAGAGCACTGGGTGCTCTTAACTGCTACAGTGTCTCTCAGCTGCAGCTGACACTCTTTAACATTCATTTTTCTATTCTTCTTGAGCTCAACAGCACAGAGTGGTCCTGGATCTGTCTCCTACACGACGTATTCACATGTCACCAATGTTCCTTCTACTGCAGCATAACTGGCAGTGGATGGTGCTAAGGTTATTTCTGCAAAACACTCCCCAAACTCACTATAATTCACCGCAAGCACTAGCAGCGTAACTGCAAGACTCACACACTGACAAACACTGGCAATAATCAAAACACCATTAACAGGGCTCAGTGGGATGCCACCTGCAGGTACCTGGCACATCTCTGTGATGGTGTCATCAAACACTCCTCCAGCATCATCAGCCCCTTCTCCAACCAGCTTAACCTTCCAAGCTCGGGAGGGTAGACGGAGGTCTGACGCATTTAGCTTTACCACTTGCCTTGCTATTTGCACAAAGATGGGCTTACACTTCCGTCCTCTAAACAACAACAACAAAAACCATCAGAAGTAGTACAGCACAACTCTTCACCTCCACAGAGCTCCACAAAGAGCCTTGGTGACATCCTCTCATCAGTAAACAGGCATGGGAACTAGTGTGAGCACTGTCACACAGAGATGCGTTAGCAGTAATACTCTAAACAATTAAAGCTAGTTAAAGAAACACACATGACCTACCTGGTTGATATTCTCTTTACAGTAATCTGAGGTCCATAATTTTTGCCTTGAACCATGGTTTTCCCTATGGAGCGAACCATGGGGAGCGTGTAGACTCTTGGCGCTAACAGAGGCCGCAGCTGTCCCTGTACAATGCCCCACGTTCCAGCATTGTAATGAGATGTGCTGCTCTGTAGACAACACAAGATCAAAGATGGCACAACACAAGACTCAGGAGAAATAGTACTTTTAGATATAATTTCTTACTGAAATGTCCTTTAAAAGCATAGATCTGAATATCAGTCGCAATTAGTAGCTTAAAAAAATAATGATACAACGTGGTTACTACTTTTTAAGGCTTCGGAAATGAAGAAAAGGAGAGCTGCAGACGGAGTACACAGCCATCCATAAGGTGACCACACTGACGCCCTGCACGGCCTTCAGTCTGGGTGTGCACACATACACTCTCAACAGTGTGAACACCGACTAGTTAGATGTTTCTCAGCTACCTTTTCTCATGGCTCTGTACCAGTCCCTTCCCACTTAACTAGAACCAGCTCGCTGACAGTCTAGTGCAACAGAGCATCCTCCTGCCTGTCTGTTGCCTGCGTCTAAGAGACATGGCGTCAGCTCTGTTCTCTCATCACTGGTGCTCTGAAGGTTTCTAACTGAGAGCTTTACAAACAGATACACATTTTGGCAGATATGCTTACTTAACCTCATTCATTTTCTTCTTAAATTGTGGAACTATTCTATAAAGAGAGACAAATTTACTTATCTCCCCAACTTCCCTTTACTAGATTGAGACGGTTCCTTTGCGAGGAGAAAGGAGTCTCCTAAACTAGGCTGACCTGACTCTTTGGCACCCTGATCTATGATCCTAGCAGCACTGAGTACTTAGATATCTTACCCGCCCCCACCCCCATATCTTTTTTCAGGTCTATGGGTGGAACTCAGGTGCCTGGTTAAAGTCAGGAAAACTCCTACCAATTGGCCACTCACTACCCACTTAGCATCCTATATTAGACTGGTCAGGAGCTTTGGCACGCTCAGGCACCCATGGTTCTTTCCATTTTAGATAAAGCAAAATCTTTCTGTTCAGCTACTTGCTCACAAGTCAGCAATAGGATACAATTACAACTGTTGACCTCCCTGTTTTTCTTGAGTCACAGAGCAAAACACATTAGCCAGGAGAGATTTTTTTTTTTTTCCCAAAGGCAGAAAGGCCCTGGGACCTGGCAAGCCCATCATGGGTGCCATTTCCCAATCCAGCACTTTACCTGGTTGTTGGGGCTGAGATTCAGTAGCCTCCACGATGAGTACATGAGGTCAGAGAAGTGGTAAAGCAACCGGAGCCTGGCCCGCACGGTGTGGATGCTCACCTCTCTCAGCACCCCGTACTGCGGGGGCACTGCATCAGGCAGACCCAGCTGGAGAGGCACTGACACACCTGCCCAAAGTACAGAAGCACTTGTGAAGGAAAATACAATGCTTCAATTTTGACTATTTTGAAAACTTTCAGACACAGTGAGCACAGAACAATCACTCGGTGGACACCCAACCTCACCGCCTGCATGCTGCACTACACTTGCTACAGTTACTGCTCTACATGGGTACCATTCTTCTACCCATTAATTCATCCTAGTTTTTTAGATGCTTTAGTACTTGTGGTGTAAATGAGAATAACCCCCAAAAGGCTCACAGATTTGAATACTTGGTCACCGGGGAGTGGCACTATTGAAAGGATTAATAGGTGTGGCCTTGCTGAAGGAAGTGTGTCACTGGGAGTGGGCGTTGAGATCTCAATAAACCAGAGTCTCTCTCTTCCAGCTGCTGCAGATCCAGATGTAGACCCACGTCTCCCTGTGTGCCACCATGATAATGGACTAACCCTCAAGCCACAATTACATGTTTTCTTTTATAAGAGATACCATGATCTAATCATGGTGTCTCTTCACAGCAATAAAACACTGACTAGTACAGTACTGATCCTTAAAACCTAAAAAAAAAAAAAAAATCTGGGAGAGGTGGCGCACGCCTTTAATCCCAGCACTCAGGGAAAAGGGAGAAGGAGGATCTCTGTGAGTTCAAGGCCAGCCTGGTCTACAGAGCAACTCCAAGATAGGGCTACACAGAGAAACCCTGTCTCAAAAAACCAAAAGCACTTTAAAAAACCACAAGAAATCACTTAAAAAACCAAAACCCAAACCAAATATCATAAGGCAAGCAATGGTAGTATAGGCTCATAACTCCTGCAGAAGTTCAAGACCACCCTCAGCTACATGGCAAATTTAAGGCCATCCTGGGTTACATGAGACCATCTCAAAATCCAAAACAATATAACAACAACAACAACAAAATACACACAAAATTAAAACAAAAAAGCCCCAAACAAACAACAAAGGAAACCTAGTCTTCTCTTCTTGAACTGTTTTTATTTGAATAAAGGGGGAAAAAAAACCAGTTATGGTAGGGGGTAAATTCTTCATTTCCTATTCAATAATTGTCAATCTCATCTTAATGCATGGTACATATGAGGATCAGGTATTTATCACCTGCTTGTTGGAAATCCACATGACAGTTAGTCCTTAGGAAAATAATCTCGGGCTGGAGAGATGGCTCAGCCACTAAAGGCAAGAGCACTGCCTGCTCTTCCAAAGGTCATAAGTTCAATTCCCAGCAACCATCTATAATGTGATCTGGTACCCTCTTCTGGCCTGCAGGTGTTATATATAGGCAGAGCACTGTATATATAATAAATAAATAAATCTTAAAAAAAAAAAAAAAGAAAAGAATCTCTCTGAGAAGTCTTCCCCAAGGACTTGCTATGAAGTAGAGAGGTAAGAAAAACGGAAGGGAACTCTAAGGGAATACTCAACCACACATGTTTCAGAAATCCTAGCACATAACACACCAGAGGCTAATTAGAAGTGGACGGGGGCTTGGAAAAGTAGTAATGCAAACATGGACCTACAGAGAATGCCACAATTAAGGATAGGACTACATTTGAGGGGAACAGAAGATACGGCCAATCAGAGGGCTTTATTAAGGGAGGCAATTACGCAAATGCTTGTGTGTGTGCACGTATGTGTGAGTCAGAGGCCATTCCTCAGGATGACCATCCACCTTGCTTTTGGAGACAGGGTCTTCTTCCATTGCCCTGGAACTTGCTGACCAGGCCAGACTGGCTGGACAGTGAGCCCCAGGGTTTGCCTGTCTCTGCCTCTGCACTGGGATTACAAACATATGCCAACACATTTGGCTTTTTTATGTGCTGTTTGGGTTCAAACAAGTCCTTATGCTTGTGTGTGTGGTAAGCACTTCACTAAGCTATGTCCTCAGCGCTGCCTTATATTTTCAAGTCCTTTTTTTTTAATGACTGTAATGATTTTCTAATCTTTAAAATATTTTAAAAGCTACAACAGCCACTATTCATATTTTACAATGGAACAAATGGCAGTAACTGGACTTGTACTGAGTCACCGAACAAACATCTTATTTCAAATGGAGTAAGGAATATACCTCAGAGCTCTTAAGTTTTTCAATACAGGGTTTCTCTGTGTAGCCTTGGCTGTCCTAGAACTTGCTCTGTAAACCAGGCTGGCCTCAAACTTAGAGATCCGCTTGCCTCTGCCTCCTGAGCACTGGGATTAAAGACTTGCACGACCACTGCCCGGCTCACCTCAGAGCTTTTTATTTTTGTAATAGTAAGCCTTACAAAACAAGTGTCACCTTTTTGAGACAGGGTTCCCTACCAATTCCAGCTGTCCTGGAATATACTATGTAGGTGAGGTTGGCCTAGAATTCATACAGAGCCCCTTGCCTCTGCCTCTCAAGTGCTGGGATTTTATTACCTTTTTATCTGTATAGAAATATACTTAGCAGATGCTCTAACATAACTAATTTTTGCTTGCCTAAAAATCATGCTGATTTCTTTGGGACTAGAGAAAGAGAAAGTAAGAGCTCAGGAGTCTGCTATCCACTCAAGTCTGCAGGAACAGCACCTGATATATTTATGGTGCTTTGTAGCACAAAGAATACCTCAGAAGCCTTGACAGTTCCAGACAGATGCTGGATGCAGTCAGAACTGCAAGTGATGTGCATCAAGGCACTGCTGAAAGAGCAGCTGGAGGAGCACAGATGGTCTGTCTCTCACCTGGAGCTCTTGGTGGGACAGGAGGGGCTGTCCATGCAGCACTGTGGCAACGGCCAGCTGAAATTTGACGGATGTTTTTCCCTTGTAGAACTGTTACCAGGGTTGGTTCTCGAACATGGTTGGTGTGGCCTAGGCCAAGCTGAGGATAGAAAACAAATGCACAGAGACTGAAGAGACAGAAGTCAAGCTGATAAAATCTATTAACATCTGGGTCACACAACAACATTAGTAATGAAACAAATACTAATTTTTTTTTTTCTATCACAGTGGTCCTCCGTCCTTTAAACTGTCTCTTAACACCAAGGGGCTGCAGGGCCAGCCCAAACTTACAGATTAGTCTTAACAACCGGTTAACACACTCGGATCCCACTTCTGGAAAGGTTACGAGTTCTTGGAAAGTAAAAACAGAAGGATCTGCAGAGTTCTTACTTAAAACACTGGTTTCTGCGTAACAATATACAGACATAAACTACACACGGACTCCAGGTCTCTGTTCTTAGCAGCAGCTACGTGTTCAGCATCAAGGAAGATCTTGTCGAACGAAGCCTAGCCTGGGAATTGCCCAAAGCCATTAATTCTCCTCTCATCAAGATTACTGAAACCACAATGACAAACAACTTCCCGGTCTGCTAATGCAGCTATGAGGAGAATTACGAGGCTACTGTGAATAACAGACCTTGAACATCAGGGTTCTATGGGCAATCAGATCCGAGATTATGGGAGGAGGTTAGGATGGCTCTGCCTATAGTTAAAAAACACTGTAAAAGCATCTATCTCAGACATCTCCTACCAAAGCCTTTCTCTTCCACACACAGATTTGTAGAAGGGCTAAGCACTCAGACCTGCAGTCTTCTCACATTCTCTTCCCTTCCATTCCTGCCTTTACTCCTGGGACTACTGGGATGACATGACTTCCTATACAAGCAAAGGATCTCTGGATACCACCACCACTACACCACCACCACACCACCACCACCATTTGTTTGTTGGTTTGTTTGTTTGAGACAGGGTTTGGCTGTTCTGGAACTAGCTCTGTAGAGCAGGCTGGCCTTGAACTCACAGAGGTCTTGCCTCTGCCTCCTGAGTGCTGGGATTAAAGGCGTGCGCCACCACACCTGGCTTGGATACAAATATTATAAAATATAAAGAAATCTTGCAAATAAGCAACACTGTTGTATTTCCAAAGCATGTAAGAGCAGCAAACATGACATTTACCTGCCCTTCTGAATTGCTTCCCCAGGCATAAACATCTCCAGTTGATGCCAAAGCAAGTGTGTGCTCAGCTCCTACGGCCACATCTTCAATGACCACCCCAGCAAGGACAGGGATTTGTTGGGGTCGATTGTGATTTCGGGCACGGCCCTCAGGCAAGCCTATCAAGCGGTCTGAAGGACAGCAAGACGAAGTGTTATGGATGGCACCCTGAAGTCTGTATTCTGTAACAGGCCATTACCTTTCTGTGTTAGAATGACAGTGATGTACATAACTCATTGGGGCAAAACCTGCGTTTCTAGCAAAACATTCCAGACTTTAAGTAAAAAGTTACATAGTGTTAGTAGGTGGAATTTTAGTCATTTGATTTAAGAAGCACAAAAGAGGCTATTCTTGTATGAAATGTTAATCTTTTTATTTATAAAGTAAATTAAAACTGAAGCCAGTATTTCAAGCCAATAGACTTTTCAATACTCATATTAAAAGGACTGGCACATGGTCAACAAGCATTCAAGTTTCTTGCGTTCTTAAAAAAGATGCTATTCAACCTGTCTTAGCCTCAAATTTATACCCCACCTCTCTCTTACACCACAGCTGCTCAACATCCTCTAGGCCAGTGCGCATGGCATTTGCCATCTGACTTCTACTTGCACAGCTGCCCTAAAACTGTTCCTCAAAACTGAGTCAGCGCCTGCCTGCTTGCTGCAGTGGCCTTCAGATTCTGGCCCATGGGGAATGACACATATCTGAGCCCCCCAGTCCCCTCTAGACTCTTCACTACTCTCACCAATACTCTATTCAAAATCAGCTGCCCTAACATTCCCTATAACTCTACTTCACTCTACGTATTTTCTGGGCTTAAATCAAATGACTAAAGTTCTACCTACTAACACTATGTAATCAATGTCCTAACTTGGATCTGTATACCCAACCCCTCTGGAGTCCCAGATACACATTGCCAATAGCCTGCTGGATATCTCCATACATATATCTAGAACAGAAGGCCCTGTATGGCGGTTATGATCTGGACATAAAATGGTCCCAAAGCTCATGTGTTGAAGCTGTGGTCTCAAACTCATGGTGCTACTAAGAGGATGCTAACTTCATCAATGGATTTTTCCACAGCTGAATGGTTACTAGGGGGTGGGAATTGGAGGTGTATCTTTCTTCTTCTTACTTTTATTTTAATTTAATGTATTTTATTTTATTTTTGAGACAGGGTTTCTATGTGTAGCCTTGGCTGTCCTGAACTCTCTTTGTAGACCAGACTGGCATTGAACTCACAGTTCTGGGATTAAAGGCGTGCGCCACCACTGCCCAGCTTGCTTACATTTATTCATTTAAAAATAGCATTTATTTTCATTTTATATATATGTGAGTGCCTACATGTATACCTAGTGCCCACAGAGACTAGAGGAAGGTGTTGAGTCCCCTGGAATTAGAGTTAGAGATGGCTGTGAACCATATGTGCTTGGAACCAAAGCTGGCCCTCTATAAAAGCAACATGTACTAGTAACCATTGACTCATCTTTCCAGCCCCTTATTTATTTGCTCCTCCTCCTCCTCCTCCTCCTCCTCCTCCTCCTCCTCTTCCTCCTTCTCCTCCTCCTGTGTGTGAACAGATACATGCCATACTATGTATGCAAAGATCGGGGGACAATTTTTCCTTTTCCCATCATGGGAATTCTAGGAAAGAACTCAGATCTCACATTTGGCAGCAAGTCTTTACACATGGAGCCATCTTGTCAGCCTGAAGGAATGTGTGTAAAGGATACATCTTGCCTCTTTCTGTCTTGTATCTAGCATAAAGTGAATGGCTCTGTTCGGCCATTCTCTTCAACCAAGAGAATCTGTCTCTTCATGAACCAGAAGTGACAGAACTAAAAACTATTAAAGACTAAAACTTCTGAGTCCATGAAACAAAACAATCTTTCTTCCATTATGTAAGTTATTTTGTCTTACTGAAGAAAAAGCAAATGATGACTATAGCTAAGCTCTTTTCCCCGAGCCAGCTCATTCCTTACTCAAGCACTCAGTGTTCTCCAAGCCTAGAGCCTCCTGTCGAGCTTACCTCGTCTGGCCTCCAGCCTCCCCACCCTCAGTCTCTACAGCTCGACTGCAGCAGAGAGGAGGGGAAGCTCAGGGCAGGGGTTCTTCTAGCAAGAGTGTAGCTCTCACACGAGACTTAAGGGAGGCAAGGCTGTCCTTGAAACAAAATTTATAAAATGGATGCAGGAAGTTGCATGGTAAACACCACTCACGAGAACTGTCTATAAACCCAGAAGACAAATGTCTTATAATATGCACATATAGAATGTAATGTAGGCTAGTAGATACCTTACCTTGGCCAAAAGTGTACACATGACCATCCTTGGTCAAAGCCACAGAAAACTGAGTTCCACAAGCAACCTTTTTAATTCCAATTCCACAAAGAACATCAACTTTCTGTGAAATAAAAGTATAAAGCGTATGCTCAGAGGGAAACAAACAAACAAACAAACAAACAAACAAACAAACAAGCAAAAACCACTTGAACTCGCCTATTGGCATTTTTAATATCAAGTATTATCTCCAATAGAGAGGCCAATTGTCACTGATTTGTTTTACTCAAATTATATTCCTAAAGATTATTTTCTCTTGCTGCTCTGGGTGGAAATTGAGTGTGTGGGAGAGAGTGCTGAGGCTGAGAAAGCCTGGCTAACATTTTCAGGAACTCATGTGAAGTGGAAGCATTCCACAGAGTTAACAGAAATGAAAAGAAAACCATGACCTTTTAAAGAACATTTCAAGACTTGTGGACCACAAAGCAGCTTCCTGTCAGTGTGCTTTTCTTCAGCTACCCCAGGTAGGAACAACTGCCTTCTACTTTCTAGAGAAAGTAAGTTTTCTGCTTCTCTGTACTCCTATTTGAATATTCATCAAAGCAACTATTAACATGTCACAGACTATATATGGTAACAAGTTGAAACCAAAGTTGTAAATCATGTCATGCTGTTTTATTAGATATGTAAGGAAAGACCATGTAACAAAACTGCTCCAAGCTGCAGACCCAAGAAACCTAAAATGTGAATTAAAGTTCCTAGTTGATTTTATATGTACTCATTTCTTTCACATACACACATACACACACACACACACACACACACACACACACACACACACACACACA
>OU015749.1:121266948-121298418 GCA_907169655.1 Acomys percivali | reverse complement strand
TGTGTGTGTGTGTGTGTGTGTGTGTGTGTGTGTGTGTGTGTGTGTGTACACGCTGCCAGTTTTTAGCACTCCTACTTGTAAATTAGCTTAAAACATGGAAATTAAGGCTGTACACATTACCTAACTAGAACCTAATCATAAGCAAACCCCCCATGAGTTCGCCAAGTTGGGAAGAGTTCCAGTAGATGCACACACTCCTGCAGTCAGCCATTTCTAACCATTTTAAATCCAGGGCAGTCTCACCTTGCAGGGCTGAGATAACAGTCAGCACATGAAGGTCATCTGAATTTCCTTGCCCTAATCTTCCATAACTTCCTTCCCCACAAGCCAACACTGTGCCATTGGCCTGGATGACAAAGGTACAGTTCTGACCACATATAACCTAGTATAAAACACAGAATTAAACACATTATCTTTATTTGGATCATACATGATCGAGATATATTGTGTACATGCATGAAGTTATCTAAGAATAAAAACCTTATCTCCATTACCCTGATTGTTCGTCTCTAGCACCCAGACATCTGAGGTGACCCTACGCACCGGAGGATATCTCTACCAGTTCTTTTATCCTTTGCACCAAGGCAGAAAAACTGGCCTAATCGTGGCCTCCCTAGAACCTTTGAGTACTATACTTCTGATAACAATCAAGGCACATATGAGGCCATCTGACTGAAATAGTTGAGAACCATGAGATTCCAGCTAACTGCACAGTTAAACAACAACATAGATAAGAGAAGAAAGAGAAAAGGCAAAGAGGATTAAAGCCAGGTGTACAAGGAGGCAGAAGCTTGAGGGGACACACAGGGAAAAGCAGTGAACCCTGAAACAGCTTAGGTAGGAGAGAACTAAAGTGAAGTAAGGCCTCAGAGATGGTTGGGAATACAGTACCAGACGACTAGATGAAGGGAGGGTATAAATAAAGTCTGGCTAAAGACATCAGGTAGGTCACGGCTCCAAAGAGAACAGCGGTCAAGATTAGCTCAGCTTCCAGAAATTTACTCTGCACTGGCCTAATACATTATGGTATTAATTCACTATATTTGGAAGCAAGAAATTTTAGAAACAACTTCTTCTCCTTCTCTTCTTCTTTTCTTCTTCTTCTTCTTTTTTTTTTTTTTTTTTTTTTTTTAGTTTTTTCTGTGTTATATTTGCTGCCCTGGACTCACTTTGTAGACCAGGCTGGCCTCCAACTCAGTGATCTGCCTGCACCTGCCTCCCGAGTGCTGGGATTACAGGCTTGCACCATCATGCCTGGCTTTTTTTTTTTTCTTTAACTTCTTAATAAAATGTTTTAAGTACAATAAAATCTTAGCAAGCTTTCATTTGGAGGCTGTAGCCTAATTTTTTAAACCAATATATTTTATTACAACTTATTACCCGAGTGTACATCACTTATAACCTGACCAACCAAAACAATAGGAAAAGAGGATTAAAGCACAATAACAAAACCGTAACGATATCAGTTCCGAGGAACGATTTTCCTGGTATATTCAGCGGGATTTCTTTTGCTGGAACCTGGAGTAACCAGAACCCTGAATCTCAGCAGGAGCTGGATGGAGCCCTGAAGCCTTCGCTCAAGCGGTTCTCTCTAAGAATGTCTCGAAGTGGAGCAATGAACAGCCAAAACTATCCGAAGTCTCCCAAGAGCCCCGCCTTCAGTTCTGGGCTCATTTATATGTATCTCCTCCCAGAGTCTGTTCATGAGATCTTTTCAGATGGCAACAATCAAGTTCCCGCACAAGGTGGTTGGTCTTTTAGTGGATTAACGTCACCTGTTCTCTCACAAGACAGTTCACTATCCCACACTTGGGAAACAGGTTTATCTTTCTTTCAGGAGGCCACATATAAAACGAGGTTCTCTCATGATTCACCACAATAAACTACAAAACTGACAAGCTTTAACCTCAAATAAGTTATCAACAGTAAATGAATTCCCACTTTTTTTTTTTTTTTTTTTGCTATTCATCTGCTAGTTACCTGTTGGGCCTGTGAGAATGAAGGTGCTGTAGCTGGTACCATCACGTTTCTTCCAGCTTCGGCCAGCTGTCCATGTCTGCCCGCACCCCATAAGTAGACATCACATTTACCTCCCAGGTGCCAGTCCTAGAAAACCCACAAGCACCTAAAGTTAGGTTTACCCAGTTGCTCAAACAAATATATACTGAGCACAAGCATGTGACAACCTCTACAGGAAACAGAAGGACACAGAAACACATGCATTTACAATCGAAAGAACGAGTGAAACCCACCACATAGCAATCTCATCTTTACTGACCTCGGGTCTAGAAGTTGCCCATGACATAATTTGTTCATCCATGCCATTGATCCACTTGCTGTTATCCTGTAAGACAGAGCACACATCAGAACTAATGGTGCTTTGTCAGTATTTGCCTGCTCTGTTAGTGTTAACAGTTCCTTTCTAAAGAACATGGTGATACTATGAGAAGTCAAGAGGAGTTGTTTTTACTTTGTTTTTTGTTTTTTAAAAAAAAAAAAAAACAGGGTCTCACTATGTTGCTCATGTCGGCTAGTTTCAAACTCTTAGGCTCAAAATTCTCTTGCTTGGGGATACAGGCATTTGCCTTATCATCCAGCAAGTCCAAAGTCACAGTAATTTCAAAATTGCTTTTCGTATTCTAATATTTACTTTTATCATACACACTTTGGCTACCACTGTAGCCTAGGTTCAAAGCTAACCATTCATGTTTACTGAGCACCTGTGGGCGTAAGGCCATGTATAAAACCTACTGCCTCCCTAGATTCTTTGTCAGTTTAGTGGGTAGGTCTTGTCAAGGCTTCAGTTTCCATATCTATAAGATGATATCAGGGCCAAACGGGATTCAAAAAGACCTGCTATACTCTGTTCTCTTCTATTATACTTTATTTCACTCTCTCTATTCTATTATTTGTATGTGGTGCTGATCCTGGGGACTGAATCATGCTGAACTGTACACGTCAGGCAGGTGTGCTGAGTATAGCATTCACAACACCATGGAAGACATTTCTTGATTAAAAATGTTTTCCTCAGATAATTTTCCTCAATTTAGTTATCTGTTTTATGTTGTACTTACATTTTTACATTCCAATGTGTGCAAACATAAACCTTAATTAAGGTTAGGTAAGGTGCTTGCTTGTACCCCTTACATTGACATTTTACCTTCATAACCATTTCTACAGCTAGACACTCTCAAATACAGTAAGGAAGAAATCACACACTTAATGCTCTTCTGTATTCTCACTTGATAATTACTAACGTGTCTAAAGTGTGGAGTGAATCAGAATCTCTATGCGGCATAAATCTCACAAAATGACCAGGAAAAAAACTGAACATGTATACGATTAAGGCACTTAACAAGCACCTACATACGAAGAAAACAGGAAAGTATGGAAATATGTATGGAGTCAGTGATTCAGAAGGGCTCTGTCACTAGAGACTTGCACAGCCATACCATATAGAAGTATATACAGTTTATCTAAGGGCATGTCACTAGCTAGTCAAGCCAGCAAAGGAACTGTGTCGTGCCAAGCAGCCATGACACAATCTCCAAACAGGTTAATAGCAGCTCACACTGCACTTACCATGAGGAGTACTAGCTCATCCTCGGGAACAGGCTCTAGGTCCGGGACGGTAAATGACTCTGGAAACTGTGCTCCGTTGGTCAGGGCTTCTGCAGCCTTGATGGTGGTTGAAAAGCACTCTAACCAGGCCCACTCATTCGGATTCCAGGACGCAGGGTCAGGGAGGCAGTTCTGATGGTGTGGTGGCACTGGAGGGTTACACAGCAGCTGATCCAGATGAAGGCCCACAGCAAGGGAAGCCAGACATTGCATGTAGGGGCTGTGAACAAGCTGGTCACCACAAACCACATGAGGCTAAGAAAAACAAAAGAATGCCGGTGTCAGATATTCTGAATAAACTTACTATGTTATGAAAGCCTACAGAACTAGTAAAGAGAATGCTGCATACTCTCCAATTTTCTCTATCATGTCTATATCTACCTACCTATCTATCTATCTATCTATCTATCTATCTATCTATCTATCTATCTAAAACCTTAATCAATCATAAATGGTTAATCAAAACTAAGAAACTTATGCTGCTGGTAAAATATTAGCCAAACCAGAACTTAATTTGGTTTTGCCACTGATAACCCTTTTTGTTCCAGAATCCAATACAGGATCATATTAGACAGCATGTGTGTGCGTGCATATTTTTTTCTGATTATAAACAAGATAGATAAATCTCAAAGACCTGACTCCTCTCACGTTTCCTCCTTTACCAGGTACTCATCAAAGGCAAATTTCTCTTTTATGGCAGTCTTTAATCATGGCAGAGCAAATCTGTCACAAAGACCATGAAATTGAATCTAGGCAAATTCTTCAGTAGAATTAATGGGATATGGGGTGAATAAACCATCTGTAAGAATGTATCAACACTACAAATTTTAGGGTCATAGTTTCATTTTACTCTGGTGAAAATAAAGAGTGGGTTTAAGATTAATTGAACAATTGCTTAGGTTCAAGTGACTTCATTTCTGTCCAAATAGCTGCCCTTATTTTCCCTCAAACTTCATGTGTCTGGTGGTGGGTGGAAGGGGATCCAGACTCTAAAGCACCAAACACTATGAGAGTCAGGGCCATGCAGTACCTTTTCATAGGCATATTGCTCTTGAAGCATCATGGGTAGCCGCTCCAGAAATGCTCTCATGCAGGGAGCCATGTTTAATCCCAGAACACCCTGCTGTTTCAGGGCTGTCCTACAGGTTGCTAAAACGTGGTTGGCAGAAGCCCATTCTGCTGTACAGTTCACAACCAAAACATCCTGGTGGAAAGTAAAACATGCCATATGATTGATTTATTTATGGAAAAGTTTAAGAATCGTGCCATCACCATTCAACCTGGGAAATTCTCTCCAGTAATTGCACTAAATACTTTTCCTTTTTACAAAAAAAAAAAAAAAAAAAAAAAAAAAGTTTTCTATGGAACTTTTAAAACATCTTAATTTTTGTCTAAGTAAAACAACTGAATAGAAAATAATAAAAAAGTGTGAATCACATTAACAAATTTTATTTAAAAATAATGTCAATTATCTGTTAGTTCAGAGGACTTGTAAGACAAGGCTCACAGTACACCTTGAAAGTCTGCCATAACTACAGGACACTAGCAGAAATGAAAGAGCTGTCTCCTCAGGAACTCAGGGTAAGGCCCCAGAACTGCCACAGGGCCAATGGCCACTGGCACTGTTAGGTGCTGCACACTACATGCTAATCTTAGAAACATCCTAGGGTTGGTTAGTTCTTGTTTTTACTTTTAGTACGACCAGTCTCATAGGATTATAGCTTCTTTTAACACAATTTAAACATATAAAATACAGTTAAATAGCACACTGGCTTTGATTTTTAAGAATATGAAGACTGCTGTAGGGGTAATACCATACAACAGAATTTCTTCACAACAAGCTGGCTAGCACTTTGCTAGAACCTTAAATTTCAAAGCCATGATATATTTTGGATACTTAAGTATCTTTGAGAATTTTTTTCCCCACAGAGTATTTTTCTGAGATAGTTTAGTGCTGTCAAAAATCACGTGAGAAAATCAGAATCGACTGTATCTTCCAATGGAAACAAATAAAACAAAACAGAACACCAAGCATTCAAAGCCCAGGTATAACAGCAAGGTTATGAAAAGAGAAATGGGCATCCCCAGGTTCTGAATCCCTTCTACCATTAAATACTTGTACTATCTTGAACAAGTAATAATCTTTCAGATAGCAGTTACTCCTCTGTACTGTGGGGGGCTTGGACTGTAATTTCTAAAACTTCTCTAGGCTCATACTCTATGGTTTGATGCTACGTTACCTTTGATCTATTTGAGCAGGCAGCTACCCCAACTTCCGGAATCCATACTGTGGTCTGAATAGCTCCAGAGCCTATCACAACCGTTTGCAGGACAGAGCCATCCTAAAATGAGGTATATTTATCAAACTCATTTCTTGACTTTAGGCACTGTTGACAAAACATCTGTTACTTTACATTCACAAAATATACATTAAAAATTATAACTGAGGGGCTGGAGAGATGGCTTAGCAGTTAATGCACTGATTACTCTTTCAGAGAACCTGGGTTCAATTCCCAGCAGCCACATGGCAGCTCACAACTGTCTCTAACTCCTGTTCCAGGGAATCTGACTCCCTTATACTGACTTATACAGTCAAAACACCAATGTACACAAAATAAAAATGATTTTAAAAAATTATAATTGAGCTGAATTCAACAACATTCCATTTATAACCTACTACCCACTTTTCACTTTAAAAATACTTATCAGTAAGAAACCCAAAGGACAGATTAGTTCTTTTAGAGCAGATGACTCTATAGGAGCTTCTTCATTATCCAACACTGTTACATGAATATTCTTAAGATTGGTTAGTTTTTTTTTATATATATGATTCAAACTAATGTAAAATATTTTTAAAATCTATGTCCTTACCCTTAAAGACCAAATGTTCATAAGCCCTCCAAGTCCACCAGACACCAAGGCCAACCCATCAGAACTGAAGGCCACAGTCCGAACGGGAGTGATGTGTCCCCGCAGCTGATAAACACACCTGGCTCCTGCTGATTTCCTATAGCCGTCCTGTAAGTCATCGTTTTGAATATATATTAGTTTAAGAATAATTTATAGGCTCAAGATTCATAGCTCATTATTAAAAATTTTACATTTTAGTAGTACAAAACTGGGGACTAAGGTAGAGAAATTTTAAAAACCACTATCTCTGAGACAAAAAATTCTGACTCTTGGCTTGTGAACAATAGTTTTATTTTAAAATTTTAGCTTCATGTAATTTTTATTTTCTCACCTAACACTTACCAACTGCATGTGCTTACTCTATACAAATATGCTTCCCTACTGTTGGCTGATGGTTCTGTCTGTAACACTATGTCTGATGGAACATGGTTGTGAGAAAACTCCAGGAAAACAAGACAATAGCTGTGACCTCTGTTTCTTCAAAACACAAAATTGCTCTTGGATGTGTCCATGCTCCTCTAGGTGCAGCAGGGAGGAGAGAGTCTACTTCAGGTATTCACTACAGCGAGCTGCTGTGGTTTGTTTACATGCCTCTATAGGAAAACACGTTTTGCCATGTGTGGCTTATCCTTGCGATTGTACAACTTATTCAGGTGATTCTTATCCCACGGAATATAAATTGTCGGGTGCTCTGAATAAAGTTGGTTATTGCACAGATTTTAGTCTATTTCCTTTTTAGGCTCCATTCTTCCAGGTTCCCCCTCATCTAGAACTGTTAAACAATGTCTAGTCAAATTCACTCTACCAGGTTGTTTAGAGAGAAGGCGCAGGGCAGCTCACGGGGACAGAGCGCAGACCACATCTACCTTCCCTGACCTCAGCTCTAGTTCTCTAGCTCTTTCCTCCTGGAGCACTGACCTCTTCCCCCTGCTTTCTTTCCTCTTTATGCTAGTTAAGACAGGATAGTATTAATGCATTATGAAGATGAAGAAGGGAACTTCTTCAAAGGGTGTTTGTATCACAGGCGAATGGGAGCTGCAAACTGGTAGTTCAGAGGGCCAGTTTAATCAGACACCCAGGGTTTGTTTGTTTGTTTTTTTAAGAAGTGTAAAATGCCAATATTAGTATCTAATTATTTGGAGTTTTTACTTACAATAGTAGGTGGTTTGGCTTCTACTTAAAACGATTAGCTACCTTGTTAACAATAGGCACTTAATTCTAGGAAGGTGACAATCAGCTGTGCAAGAGCTTACATTGCATCACAGTAAGTAAGAGCTTACTTACATCACCACTGAACGGAGTCAGAGGCCACCTAGTAACTGAGTGCTGGGTTTTAAAACATCTGGCAACAGTAAAAGGTTTCTGAATACATAACCAAAACTGTGAGAGGAAGCTCACAGGGATCCGAGGTGTCTCTGGCAGTGGCTGCTTTTGCATTGCAGCACCTTACTGCAGCCTGGGTTCTGAGCACACACGTCTCCCTGCCCTGTACATGGTGTCACACTGTTCAATACCAATGAGGGTTTCCAGAAACACCTTGATTAAAATTTGAGATTAAGGCCGGGCGGTGGTGGCGGCACACTCCTTTAATCCCAGCACTTGGGAGGCAGAGGCAGGTGGATCTCTATGACTTCGAGGCCAGCCTGGTCTACACAGTGAGTTCCAGGACAGCCAGAACTATTACACAGAGAAACCCTGTCTCAAAAATACAAAACAAACGAAAAAAAAAAATTGAGATTACATGTTATGAATTGTAGTGATTTTTGCACACAAATTTTTCTGTTCTTACAGAAATATAATGGTTTATGGAAAACAAATTATTTTTTTATTTTTGTATTGGCATTCCTCAGCAAGTATCAAACAAGTATATCTTCTGGGTTGCACTATGTTTGAATATTTGATTTTAAAATTTACTGTTTAAACCACTGACCTTAGAGCTTCATTTTAAAAAAATCTTTTGGCTTGGAATTAGGACAGAATTTCCAACAAGTTTGAAATGGTTCTAAATGATTATATTATGTATTTATATGCAAAACGTGTTCTCAGTATTGACAATTATAAAATAAAAAACTAATCAAATCTAAAGGACACTGAAGATGCTTTATCTCTATCACTCAGCAGAAACTTAATTCTTTAACGTAAAAATAAACAAGCACATGTATCCCATAAGTATGTAAATTTCCTTTCCTCTTTAATAAATGGTAAAATCAGAGATATACAAAGTATCATTCTAAAATAAACTTCATTATGATTTTTTATCAATGACTGCTTGCTGAGCTCACCCACTTTATATACTCACACCAGGGTGTGTAAGAGTTTCTTAGGTGAAGAGATTGAGAGTCGGGAAGTTTGAGATGAAGCACGTGTGCTTCCTGGAAGTACTTCCCAACCCCAGATTCTCGAGGTGATGTGAGCTGTCTAGATGCCTTTGTAAGAATCCAAGCCTGCAACAATTCTTTCAAAATAATTGTTATGTGCAGGTGAAGTTGTGACTCTGGATGGAAACTTCCACTGTGACACTCCACTGTACCAGACTTTGCTCAGGACCAGTGTATCCACAACATCCGCTTTATTCATCACCAACACAATCACCACTCAGTATGTATTAACTACCTCACTGTTACTAGAATGATAGTGTCCTTATAAAAATTACATAAACTTGGGAGAGCACACAAATTATAATTATTTACATTTTCCTGATGGATTGATACCCTTCAGGTATAGAGTACATACCTCACTGAGGAGGAGTTATTGCACTATGGTTTCAGATAAAGTTTTAACAGCTATACATTACCTGACAATTTGATTCCAGGTCCCACCATCCTTCTGAGCTGGCCATACCAGTCTGTGTGGTATCTTGTGGAATACGCCAAACACACACTAAGCCATTTTGACAGCCACTTAAAAGAAAATCACAAAAGGAGAACATACTAAATGAAAATCTAAAAACATGCTTTTATTTCTCTTAGGTAATTTTATGGCATTACACATTATGAAAATAGTAACAAGACACTAAACTGAGATTATTAGGAAGTCATTCTACTGCCAAGCAACAATTTACACCACCATAAAAGTCAACACACACACAAATCTGTAACATACGTGGCCATCAGTAACTGCATCTTGGATCCTTTCCCTGGAAGGCTGCACCAAGAGATGCCATTTACAGTGGACGGATGGCAGAGCGAATGGAGACAGCGCCAGCATCCTGAAACAGGCCCCCAGAGTTTCACATTTTCTTCTTTGGCACATGTCATAAGAATATGGCCTGCTGGGTCCCATTTCATACTAACAAGAGTCTCCTTAAAATGGTAGGGAAAAAATCAGAGTAATACTTGCTTCACAGTATATACTTTATATTCATTAGTTTGTGGATGGTACTTTCCTATAACTCAACTGTTTTAAAAATCAAGATTTTTATATGAATCAGATATTGCCATATAATTCTTAATCTAAATCAACTTACCCTTAAATACAGTCTACATCATATACAAGCTGGATAAATATAAAATTATATAAATTATGAAAATATGGCTTAGAAAAGATACAGTACCTTTCTTTTGCATGTGTTTGTACTGAATCATTTCTTTTACTGGTAATCATTACAATGTGAAAAGACAGAAACCAGAAAAGAAAAAAACAAAAAACAAAAGCAAAAACAAAACAAAAAACCCCAGCATTCCTCACCCCAAATTAGTGAAAATGCTTATGAGAGCCTAGGGTATATTTTATGTTTATATGTTTTGATCACTGTGCTTTTAAACTTTTAATTTTTTAAAAATAATTTTAATGTATGCATATGGATATTTTGCCTGCATACATGCCTGTGCACTATGTGCATGCCTGGCGCCTGTAGAGGCCAGAAAGAGCATAGGAACCGCAGGGACTAGAGTGACAGACGGCTGTGAGATGCCATCCTGAATCCTGGAAACTGAACCTGGCTCCTCAGGAAGCCGAGCTCCTGCTCTTCAACCGTGGACCGTCTGGTTTAGCCCTCTGTGGTTTTGTTTTACAACCCCTTCCCAAGCTTCCCAGGTCCTGGTTTCGTCATTTATGCCACCTGCCTGGGTGGCCCTGCAAACTTTAGGACTGAAAACCTCTGAGGACCACCTTTGCATCAGTGAAGGTTCTGGTATTAATGGAGAAACTGGACAGGGGATATTCCTAGAGCATTTCCATTTAACTCTTTTGCTTTCATTGTTTTTTTGTTTTGGTTTGTTTTGCTTTTTTTTAGCTTGAATTTTTTTTTAAAGCATAGACTTTCCCATGTGTACACATGGCACAAAGACTTTGTGTAACAATATTTTAATAAATGACATTGCAAAATATTGTTGAAGATACTACTTCCAAATAAAGCGAAAGACAGACAGACAGACAGACAGACAGACACTGAGAAGACACCTTTACCTTATGTGCATCAATAAGAACAACGCCTCCTTTCTCAAGTGCTTCCTTTGCTCCCATTAACAATTTCCCATCAAAATATCCTACTGCAAATGGTCTGTCTTCACTGAACCAAGCAAGGCAAGTGACAGATACTACCATGATAAAAATACAAGAAAAGACGGATTTGTCATTATTTATACACATAACTAGAAGCATTGAAAAGATCTGTGCTTCTACCAATACAGCAAGAAAACTTCCACACAGCTAACAAATCAGAGCCTGCAGCCTACATCCGATATAACCCACTTTAAGAATGCCATTTATTAGTGAAAGAAATTAACTTCACTTTTAACATTCCATTCTTTCCCAGGAAGGTGTTATAAAAAAAGAAAAGAAAAGAAAGGCAGTAACAATGTGGCTGTTATTCAGGCACTGTATCAGGTTCTTCTTTTGGGAAAGAATCTTAGCCTTTCAATACTTTCTAACTTTTGAACCCTGTGAAGTTATTGTCAAAAAATTTTAAAGTAGACTGTAACAAACCCAAAACTCCCAGGCGTGGTAGCACACACCTTTAATGCCAGCACTCAGGAGGTAGGTAGAGCACTGTAAGTTCTAGGCCAGCCTGGTTTACAATGTGAGTTCCATAATAGCCAGGGCTGTTACACAGAGAAACCCTATTTCAAAAAACAAACCAAAACCAAAACAAACCAAACCAAAACAAAAAAATCAAACAATACCCCCCAAACAAAACAAAAACATAACAACTCTGCTGTCAAACAGAATACCATACAAATTGGCACCGTGACCTTTGAATTACTTGACTCCACCCAAATAACTAATAAAAACTTTGAAGATGCAAAAAAAAAAAAAAAAAAAAAAAAAAAAAACTGCTAATAAAGACATGCACTTACTCAAAGGTACTCAGTAAAGAAAAAAAAAAAAATAGAGGCAGAATTTGTGTCATCTGCTGAGTCTAGGAACCTTCCTCCTCCACCTTCCCCTATTTCTTTAATTCACTCAGTTGTTAACTTGTTTTACCAATGATTTCCCCCTATTTCACAGCTCTAACTTTTAAGGACGATTTGGATCCTGCTGTAAATGTTAAATCATTCACACAAAGGATAAATGATTGATATGATATGACTAAGTGAAGCCTCCTTTGGCAAAGAGACACAGCAAGGGGTGGGAGAGAAATTAGTAACTAATTTAAATCACGCATGTAGTGGAAATATTAGGGAACAAAGCCAAAAGTAACACTGACTCAGCATTTCTATTCAACCAAACTCCTTTTTGTCTATCTGTCTACTTTCTTGACTGGTATACCATCTTACCATCCTTTCGATAGCAGTGTTCCAGTTCTCGGCGGTGCATAGTGGACACATCAACAACTTCGATCAGTCCTAGAGACCCGTCCATCCGTCCCACCAGCAATAACTCTGGAGACTCTCCTGACCAGGCTGTAGCAGGACTTTCTTCTGGCCAAGCCAGGGCAGACACCCAGTGAGGCTGAGTATCTACTAATCCTTTTCCTCCTACAGAGGGAGAAATAGAATGACAACTCACACTCATTTAACTCTTTATTTTTTACGATTTATTTATTAAGCATATAGTGTTCTTGAAGAGGGCACCAGATCTCATTAGAGATAGTTGTGAGCCACCATGTGGTTGCTGAGAATTGCAATTAGGACCTCTGGAAGAGCAATCAGTGCTCTTAACCTCTGTGCCATCTCTTCAGCTCATTTAACTCTTAAAAAAGAACAAATGCCAGGTGTGGTGGTATGCATCTTTAATCCCAGCAACCAAGAGTCAGAAGCAGGTGAATCTCTGTGAGTTCAAGGCCTCTCTGGTCTACATATGCCATATAGATATAGATACAGGTGGTATAGTTATAGTTACCTACATAAGATAGCTACCTGGATGGATGGATGGATGGATGGATGGATGGATGAATCCCTGGCTCACATGGGATTTAGTGAGGGATAGGTATGTCCCTCAATACACACACACACACACACACACACACACACACACACACACACACACACACACACACCTCTCTCTCTGTGTATATATATGTCTTGAGACCATTGTTGGGTTGATCTGGAGCTACTATGTGTTCAAATGTTGGCTGCTTCCTCCCAGGATCTTTGCTGTCCTACAGGCAGATTCTCACATATTCAGGATCACGTTGTGAACCTAGCCTACCAAACTGAACCTTTTTGGATAATAAAAGTTGCTCATAGCCTATAGTTGAGCAGAGAGACAAACAAAGAAGGAAAGGCAGAAATTCCTGGAAGGGAGAAAAGAACTCTAGGAAGGAAAAAAGAGGAAAGCTTTCCCTAGGAGACAGGAGACAGACATGACCATAGCCCTGGAAGGAGCTCTCCACATGGCTGGATGGGGCCAGGTAGTCAGGTTAACTTAGATGAGCAGTTGAGAGTCTGCCCAGCTAATGCCTAAGCTTTGAAATATTAAAAGGTCTTGGTGTCTTTATTTATATGGAGTAAGGGCTACCAGGGCCATATAACAGAGCCGGTCTCCAAGAATAAGAATAAATATAAATTTCAAAAAAGAACGAGAAAAAAATTTTATTAGCTAATATATACAATGGAGTCTCCTGTTCAATAGTCTATGACTTTAGAGGTCTGTGAGAACAAGACCTTTTTATTCATGTCTTATACACCATTCAAGTCACATGGTGGGAGGAGAAAACCTACTTCAAGTTATTCTCTAACCTCATACATGCACCATGGTATATACATGCACCTAAACAAATAAATAAATGTATGTGAAAGCACCTAATAAAACATTTTATCTCTGAAAGAAGCATAAATGATAGAGCTATTTCAAGTGACTGAAAATTACATAGCTTAGAATCCAGTAACTACTAGTTCTCTCAAAGCCTACCGTATTTTCCAGTGTATAAGATGACTCCTAACTTTTCCAGTTAAAATATAGTATGGAATATACCTGCTATATAAGACTATCCCTCTTCCAATGCATACCCTGTCCAGCAGATTCACATGTGTCTATTTGCAGGCAGGGTAACAGCCAGGCATTAAAAAGTTAAAAAGTTATCTTATACACTGGAAAATATGGTACTTACTGTTGCATTAAAAGGAGTTTTAGTTTACAAAAGTAGGTAACTGAAACTTCCAGGAAGTGTATCCTGTGCAATATTTTTTCTTTTTTTCTTTTCATGTCAACATTTTTTATTCTTGTTATATCTCAAAGGTTATCCCATCCTTTTTATCCTCCCATTCCTCCCTCCCTCCTATTTTCCCCTTACTCCCCTCCCCTATGACTGTGACTGAGGGAGACCTGCTCCTCCTGTATATGCTCATAGGGTATCAAGTCTCTCCTTGGTAGCCTGCTATCCTTCCTCTGAGTGCCACCAGGTCTCCCCCTCCAGAGGACATGGTCAAATGTGAGGCACCACAGTACATGAGAAAGTCATATCCCTCTCTCTACTCAACTGTGGAGACTGTTCTGACCATTGGTTAGATCTGGGTAGGGGTTTGAAGTTTACGGCCTGTATTGTCCTTGGCTGGTGCCATAGTTTGAGCAGGACCCCTGGGCCCAAATCTGCCTATCATAATGTTCTACTTGTAGGTTTCTAGGACCCTCTGGATCCTTCTACTTTGCTATTCTCCCATTCTTCTCTCATCTAGAGTCCCAATAGGATGTCCTCCACTCTTTCCCAGTGTCCTGGTAAGTGAAGACTTTCGTGGGACATGCCCCCTGGGCTAGTATGCAGGGAGTATATCTTGTGCAGTATTTTCATAGCTGTTGAACAGTTCATGGATTTCCTAGTAAAGAGAAGCCACTGCTTGGCTAAGAGACTGAGTGAGTGGATATTAGAGGACTATGTGAGAGGAAAACTAAGCTGCACCCACCGCACTTGCAGTGTCTTACCATTAACCTGCCAGATGTTCACCGTCTTCTCCAAAGCCCCAGCAAGGTATTTGCCACTGACACTCCAGGAAACAGGAGAGAAGCTTGGGTCACTGGGTGATCCGAGGCTTTCCTCAGCATCGCCTTCCCTAAAATGCAACAGGTGAATATGCAATTTCCATCCCCATTTCTAAATGTAGTAAGCTAGATTTCAGACCTTGAAGCAAGGAGGCACTTCAGACTAGTGATCACAGGACAGTCTTAGTCAGCAGTATTTGCCACCACAGAGAAGATGTCAAGTATGAAAGAATGATGCCTCAACTACTTCTCATAGTTAGGACAGAATCTATCAGCAAAGACATTCAGAATTGTTCTGGGTTGTAGACAGTTACTATTC
This sequence comes from Acomys percivali, assembly GCA_907169655.1. Lineage (NCBI taxonomy): Eukaryota > Metazoa > Chordata > Mammalia > Rodentia > Muridae > Acomys > Acomys percivali. The sequence goes on along the minus strand of OU015749.1, from coordinate 121,283,210 downwards.
AGAGTATGATTTCTGTATGCCAAATGTATACAAAAGGTCTAGAAAAGAAATACCAGTTGGAGAGAAAGGAATTTCATCAAATTCACTGTTGGTGGTGATGCAAATTAATACAGCCATTGTGGAAATTAGTTTGGAGTGTTGTCAAAATTAAAAACGTAACTATCATATGGCCCAGCTACTGCACTCTTGGGCATGTACACTAACAACTCCGTACTCTTTATTAGCATCTTCCTCATTTGTGGAATCTGGCCAATAAGATATGTATATATGCAAAGAAATGTATGTGCAGGCATGGTATAATCTGTAGAAAAGAGAACAAAAGAGGCTACGTATGAGGAGATGAGGAAAGACTAAATTGGGCAATGGATACAAGTTATACAAGAGGATATTATGTCAGTTGTGTTTTAGTTTTAACAATTGTGGAGTTTCCATTTTCCTTAATAGGGAAGCACATAAAAACATATTCAATAGTGCTAGTGTAAAATCCAGTGCAAAGCGTCACAGGTGCTGTGTGAAGTGGCTGTTCTCACTGTATGGAAGCTTAATGGGATGCACAGACTTTGGGCATGGTTAATTTCAATGTGTGATTTTTAAAATTTTTTTTAAATAATAAAAATGGTTAAATCAATTAAAAATAAATACAGCTAGTATAAGTATATAGTATAAGAATTCAACATGCTGTTACAAAACCAATTTACTCTAATTCCCAAATAACTGCTGAAGATTGATGAAAATTAGTACACTGCTTGATATAACTAAAATTGTATTTGCTAGAAAGGCCCTGTTCTAATTTACTAGTAAGCTTAATAGAGTTTTAATTTTATTTCCTGAATTACTACCATGGAAAGTTAAATATACACTCTGGAGATTTAGAAATACTATTCTGTAAGAAAAACCTTTAAGAATAGACTACCTTAACATAAGCAAGGTGAGACACACACAGCCTGCCTGAGCTTTCCACCAGTGGACAAGCACTTACAGTCTACTGAAAACGCAGGTCTGCTGGAGAGAGTACTGCTTCTTGGTGACATTCCACACCCGAATAGTGCCATCGTTGCCACTGGTAGCCAACAGGCCTTTTTTATTACACCATACACACGTCATTACCTGGAAAAATCAAGACAGGTAAGCCAAACCAAGTTTTTATTTTAAGGACTCCATCATTTGAAGTTCTGCAAAAAAAGTTATCTACCATGAAACTGTAAAAACATACACGATGTAATAATTCAATATATGTTGTTTCATTTTCAAATAGGTGAACTACCTATTTGAAGTACAGCTTTAAAGTATTATGCCCACGCTCCTTCAAATTATTTAAGATCTATTAAATCCTTTTTAATATTTTTTTGTTTTATTTATCATCATCTCTATATGTGTATATGGAAGAGAACACACATGCCACAGTGAACATGTGGCAGTCACATTTAGGGGAGTCAGTTCTCTCCTCTACTGTGGGTTCCCCTTGGACCACATCAGGCTTGGGTGGTGAACACTTTTACCCAATATATGTGTATGAGAAAAAGAAACACAGAAAACAGATACTGAGACCTACATTCCGAGCAGTAAGACAGGTCACTAACACACCTTATATTCAAAATACATACTCTGTTTTGATGAGCCTCCAACTTGATAACAGAGCATTTTCTGAGATCTCCTCCCATGTCAGCGAGTGTCTGTGGAGCAGTCTGGTTGTCACGGTCATGTGCAGCAAGAGTGCGCACAAGCTGTTGAGCAGCCCATTGCCTGTGCTGTGAAGACAGCCTAGAGGAGAGGCAGCAGGCTGCCAGGGCATTAGCCAGCTCCAGAGGGCCTACAGCAGAAGGATCATAGGAAGGATGGGCATGCAATTGGGCAATAAAACCTGCTTAGACAAAACAACGAAATGATGCCCAGGTAAGAGTTGGTAGTGATGAACAAACAAAAATGGGTTAGCCCATTTCTTTTTATAAATTAAAACTTTTATAAGCAATCATTTTACCACATATATAAAATATAAAGTATTTATTTCACATCAAATTCTATAATGTCTGATTCATTGCAAACCTATGTTTTATTATACACCAAGAAACAGTCCTTGCTCTAAGAACTTACATTGGGAATACAGCAGACATAACCTTCTGGCCTATGCAAAAGCAATGGGCCCTTAAGAACAACCACCTAGTGTCTGCTGCTAAAAGAGAGCCTTAGCAGGGATGTAACCGGAGTTACAGCCCAGTGACAGAGCACATACTCAGAATGCACAAGGCCCTGGGTTCCAATAATCAGCACCAAATACACAAATAATTTTAAAACTGGATCTTAAGAGATAGTAAAGGCCAACCAATCCCAAAGCCCATCAATCTCAGCTAAATGTTCTTGTCTAGAGTGAAGGTTAAATAGCAATTTAAGTAGTTCTTTCAAAGTGTTATCTTCAATACTGTTTCTACTTACATTGGATTAAACAACCCTACCATGTATGTTGACTCAAGCCATTATCTGTAACTATACTAATTGATACATTTTCTAATAGTCATTTCAGTGTCTGTGGAAGCCTGTAATTCCAGTGCTCAAGAGGCACAGGAGGATTGCAGGTGTGAGACCAATCTGGGACTACACAGACTCTGTCTCAAAAATTCAAAGCTATCTCTGCAATTCTTTTATATTTCAAAATTAAGAAATGTCCTTCATTACATACAACAGTGTAAAACCACATCTCTTTGTTTTGTTTTGTTTTGTTTTGTTTTGTTTTGTTTTGTTTGAGACAGGGTTTCTCTGTGTAGCCTTGGCTGTCCTGGACTCACTTTGTAGACCAGGCTGGCCTTGAACTCACAGCAATCCACCTACCTCTGCCTCCCAAGTGCTGGGATTAAAGGTGTGCACTACCACACCCAGCACAACCACATCTCTTAAGACATAAATTAAGTCAATTAGAAAGCTGTACTCAAACAGTACGAAACCTACCTTTCTTTTCTACTTCTGACTTATCATAATTAGGTCTCAGTTTGGCCCCTTTGTCTGCCAATAATGCCACAAGGGCTTGAGTTACAACAAAGTTTGGGGAAGTTACAAGCTTATTTTCTTCGGCAATTCCACGAAGAAAGCTGGGTAGAAACTTCCGCTGAATGGGATCATCAACTGTAGTGAGATTGACACCTGTTGCAGCAGAAATCAAGTTCTGAAGAGGCAATCAGGATAGTTTATTTTTTATATATTATTGGAACAAAAACATTTAATTTCAAAATGTTCTTTAAGAATCTCTAGGAAAAACAGAGCAGGAATTCCTGAAGCTGCCTTACCTGTGTACACAGCTGTACCAGCAGCTTTGCAGCACTTGGAGTATTTGATGCCAGGCATCCCACTGCTGTGCTCAGGTAGGCCAGGCAAGAAATGGGCTTGCTAGCCTTGCTGTGCCCACCTCGTGAACGCTCTGAGGTACTGGCCACTGCAGAAGGGCTGGTAGAAAGGCCAGCTCTCCCTGCTGCAGCTAAGCACATTAACCGAACCAGCGTACGGATATCCGTTAACCCCAGAGACTCAAGACCAGCAGCCAGGCTACAACTGGAACCACTGTCAGGAAAAGACAGCACTTCAGATAGACAAAGAAAACAGATTTCTTAAGGGGCAATTTTGAACCCCACATACATGCCATTCTCACCATCAAAAGCTATAACATCATTAGTCACATATGTCCTTATATCAAAACATGATTTAAAATTGAGACAGTCATCTAAACGTTTTCTTTATAGTGAATTATGCACTAAGAGTTATCACTAAATCAAAAGAGAAATATAGAAAGGGAAAAAGAAAAGAAAAAGGAAAACTTGAAAGGATCTTTGTGCAAAGATGAAGAAGATACAGCATACAAAACAGGATGCAGTAAAAACCAGTTTTAAAAGGGAAGCTCATAGTAATAAATGCCTACATAAGGAAAATGGGAAGGTAGCTTTACATTTCAAGAAACTAGAAAATTGAGAGTAATGCAGAGCCTAAAGTCAAGATAACAATAGAGCTGAAGTAGAAAATAATTAATAACAACAACAATAATAATAAAAATAAAGAGTTATCACTAAATCACTGGTATATGGCATTAGGAATATTCACAGCCTGGAAATCCCCATGTAGCTATGCTCTAGGTCAAGAAACAGAACTCTAGCAGCACCTTAGAAGCTTTCTAGGGGCTCCTTGCAGTCATTGTCTAATGTCTAAAGCTATTATGTTAGTTTTATCAATTTTTAATCTTTATATAGTTCTGCAGAAGTAGTAGTTCACTTAAAAAAAAAGATTTATTTGTTTATTATTTATGCAGTATTCTATCTGCATGCACACCTGCAGGCCAGAAGAGGGCACCAGATCTCATTACAGATGGTTGTGAGCCACCATGTGGTTGTGGGAATTGAACTCAGGACCTCTGGAAGAACAGCCAGTGCCCTTAACCTCTGAGCCATCTCTCCAGCCCTAGTGGTTCTCTCTTTAATTTCTACCTAGTACCAACTGAAACAGCTTAATTTGCAGTTTCTGGAACAACAACAAAAGAGACATGCAACTGACTCTGTTACTAAATTGGCATCATTTCAACCTAAAAAGGGCCAATCATTAACTGAATAACTACCAATAATGACTAAGTCTAACCTAAATTCATTCAACCACATCTTTCCCGATTTTGAAAACTCTCTCACATCCCCCACCAGAGTCCTGTGTAATTACACCAGCTGCTAACCGGGTCCCTGGACATAACACTCACCTGACGGAGAGAAGAGACAGTGCTCGCATGACCATGGTTCTCGCCAGAAGGACTTGAGCAGCAGCCGTCACCCTCCTTAAAGCCACCACTCGGTCATGAGGGTTGGCAAGGGCTGCTGCCTGCTCTCCTAACGTTACTCTCCCGGAGGAACTCTTCTCCACAGAGCCATGGCAACCTGAAAGCAGGATTTTGTTCAGTTCTCAACAAAGTAAAATAAAGTACTGGGCTACTGAATATTCCCCCTTGTTTTATATAGGTTTTAGCTTGTAAAGAAATATAGCAAGACATATGTTTTGTTCACCTAGAACTAAAAGAAAATTCCTTAAGGTGTTAAATTTAAAAGATTTCTGAGTTGATAGAAGAAAATTTCCATTAAATACAGGCTGGTTTTTCTTCACCCTTCTTATGTGTCACTTCTGATATTAACAAATATAGGAAGGCACTGTTTTAAAAAAAATATTTTGCCTACATGTATGGTATGTGCACCATGTGTATGCAATGCCCAAGGAAGCCAGAACGGAGGGAGCATCAAATCCCTTAGAACTGGAGTTACAGACAATGTGAGCAGCCATGTGAGAGCTGGGAATAGAACCCAGGGTCTTCTTACAAGAGCAGTAAGCGCTCCTAACCACTGATCCATCTCTCCAGCCCCAGAAAAGATATAATATTCTTTAAGTACAAATAAAGAGCTAACTCGCTAATAATGCTGATTTTAAATTCTGGTGTGTGTGTGGGGGAGGGTGTGCGAACGTGAATTTGGCTGGTCTAGCCAGATCAGCAAGGTCCACTCAGGTTCAGTGGAAGACTCTGAGGTGGAAAAGGATAGAGGAAAAACCCTCATATCAAACATCTGGCCTGTAGTCAGTGTCCCTCCCCCACCAAATGGCTAAAGACATTTGTTGCTGTGAGACTAAACTATCATTTTTACTATTTACCTAAGAAAAATATTAAAATAGGCAATAAAATCAATGACAATAAGCCTTTCAGCTCACCAATTTGCATCAGAGTCTCTTCCATACTGTTGGTAGCTGTGACCATTGCTACTGATGCTCCCAGTGGGTCACTGTCAGGAAACTGAACTGGTTCTGGCACAATGCGCCGGTCATTTAAACCGAGTGGTCCAGCAAGCAATTCAAATTCTTCTTCACCTGTTAATTTTTCATCTTCATCAACATCTAACATGTCCCAGTCTTCTGGAATTAAAAAAAATGTATGTCATGTGAACAGAAACATGGCATAGTTTGGCTAAGGATGATTATTTTAAGACAAATCTAAGATAATCTAAAATGTTCAAGGAGTCAAAATTCAAGACTCATACGATGAACTACAGCACCATCTCCTGGAGACCTGAGTGACCTGCATGCCTGTGGCTTGTGAGACTACTAGAATGGGGAGCGGAATCAAATCCACTAAAAGCAACAGCAAATGTTACAACCACTCATAGTGGGCTCACCTAATAAACAGTCAAGCAAATGAGTGCTCAAAAATAATAATGTTCATTTCAACTTTTTATTTTTTTTCCACAATTAGGACAGAAAAAATTTTAAATGTTACTCCCAAAAACAAAAACAAAAACTCCTGCAAATAAATTACCACTCTATGGTAAAGCTGACATTAAGCTTGGGTTCTTTCTCCTGTGACTCTCAGTGTGGACTGTTGTTATCAAGCAACCTCAGATGCACTTAGGGAAAGCACTAGGCAATAAGTACATAAACACACACACACGAGGGTCAAGTTTAGTAGCAGATGTTAAGCAAGAAGTATACACAAAAATACATTTAAAATAAGGAAGCTCTCAAGACAGACAACTACCTTCATACACACTGTCCTGCTTGCCAATTAGATCTGGAGCTTGTCCCTTGTACCTGCACCAAACATGAAGAACATCGTGTTTTTATATAAAAGTTAGTACCCAAATGCAAATTAAGTCATTAGAATATTGTAAGAGTTCATTAATTAAGCAGCAGAAAGTAAAAGTGTCTTGTGTTATGGGACAATTGCAGTAAAAAACTGCTGTATGTACATACATGCTTACAGATCAACGGCTGCTTTACAAAACAACAACAAAACTGAGGACGTTCTGGTCACTCTCAGTAACTCTTTTAATCAAACTCTGTCCTAGAAAGCGGCAACAATTTAACAGTTGCAGAACTAGATGTTAACTATATAAAGAGAGCTTCTTTTTTTCCTCTCTGTTCATTTAAACAGAGCTCATTTTTTTTTCATCAAGAAAAACATCTTAGTTAAAATACCAGAAATATGTTGGAAAACATTAATTTGAAGTCTTGACCCTACACTCTGAGGGTTAAGATGAGGACCCTGAACACAGCCTGCCACAACGCTAATGGTTAACACAATCAAAATGCCACAAAAGGCTTGCTGCCATGCCACTGTGCCTGGGGTCCCACAGACCAAAAACGGCCCCCAAATCTGCTGGAAATGAAATTCCTTGACCTCCACAAGCTCTGTCCCCAATTAAATCAAAATTAATTCTTTACATGAAAAACAAAAATAAAAAAACAAAAAACAAAATAAAACCCACACAGTTCCTATGTCTTAACAGACCAAGATGTTCTCCTTCGAGGAGGCTGTTATCTAGTGCACAATCTCCAGGTACCTTTCAGAATTTGCAGTCTTGGTTTTGGTCTTCAGGGCTAAGTACTTCTCCCTGCAGCTGCCACACAGCAGGTAGTATGGATTTCCACTCCCACATTCACCACCAAACCAGCCATCCACATAGGAGCCATTGCTGCGATACCCTTGGCGGTTTGCACTGCGCCCACAGCCAGGATGGTTTCTCTTCATGTGCTGGTTGAAGCTGACGACGTTGCATTCACACAGTTCACACACTACCACTTCTTCCCTGTCTTCAGACTCACAAACATGCTGCACAAAATGATTTTATACCAAATTATAGTCAATTTAGGATAAGAGGTAGATTATTTGTGATATAAAACTAGCTACTTTTTAATATTCTATAATAGTTGAAAGAGGTTCATTAGTGTTACATAATTTTCTTTCAGAGGAAGAATTCTGACCACACAATATGAAGGCGCTCTTTGCTCTTTTCTATCTGCTTAGATTATAACATTAAGATTATTCGACTGAAAAAAACTCAATACTTTAAATCTACCTCAAACCATTAAAAAATTATTCTCTAGTGAAAATTTTTTACCTGGCCATAATGTAAGACCTATTTTCTGAATGTCTACGATGCCATTGTGATTCATTTATGTTATTAACCTAATCAAGTAAATGAAAGCTCACATCTGTGAGATTTTAAGTCTTCACTATACAATGTAATGCTAACTGGTGTATATACATAACCCACATGGACTTATCCCTGGATGAGGGACATTACAAGATCTGGGCAGGCACTGGCTCCCAAAGGAGGCCTTATACACTTACTAACTAGAAACTATGAAGGACAAGAACATGCACTCAGAATGAATGCGAGTAAAGCAACAGTGTTAGATAACCCAGCAGTGTGCACTAGGACCTAACATCAACATCAGAACGAAGCATTACCACAATATGGCTCTAGTCATCTAGTCTGGGGAGAGAAGCAATAAATCACACAGAGAAAGCAACAAGAGAGACTTTCTTATCAGTTTGTAGTATCAAAGCAATGCTCAAGCATTAAATCCCCAAACCTCAGGATGAGCTCTCAGGCTCTTTCAACTCTAGGCAAGGCCGCTGTTAGTAAGCTGTATGAACAGGAGGGCAGGAAGATAAGTCAGAGCAGCCCCCGCTGCAGTCACACACACCCAGGTAGGCCAATCCAGTACCTCTGGGATCCACATTCCCAGAATATCATTGTCACTGGTCAGGTCTTGTCCAAACATAGCTTCCATTGCTTCATCATCAAGATCAATTTCCAATTCCTCATCTAAATTAAAGTCATACAACGCCCCTGGGTCTTGCTGCAAAGATATTCCTTCTCTCCGACTTTGATTCCTGTGAGCCTGCACAGAGCGGTATAACCCCGCTCAGGACAAAACAAAAAAGGCATTTTATTTGCATGAATAAAATAATCCTGAGTACTTCGCCAGTTCTTAATTTCCACACATGTAGAAGAGAACCTATCTCAGCTACTTCTTCGGATTCCAAACCATAAACCTCAAATTACAACTATCACGTTTCCTCATCTATTAAATACACTATCTCTCAGACTACTGATAAGTTTAAATAAGATACTACATACAAAAACTTTAAGATGTTATATTGTTATTTATGTTACAAATATTATTTATGTTATAAATGTCAGTTGCTATTACTCTTCCAGGTTCATTTTCTAAAATTCAGCTTCTCAGGGAACCAGTAGTTCAACGGGCAAGGTTTCACACTATAAAATTCAGCCTCTCTTCATTTGCATAGCCTATATTTTCTAAGCAAATCTCAAATTTCTTTCTCATGGTTCCCATAAGTGATCGAATCACTACTGATGTTGTAATATTTTAATAATATAATTCTTTTTTAACAACAAATAATGTAGTTTTCAGCATGGAAAATATATTTCCCTGTGGCCAGGGACATAGCTTAGTGGGAGAATACTTGCCTAGCATGCGTAAGTCCTGGGTGTGATCCCTTGCACTGTGATGATGACTGGTAATGATGATGATGAAATAATGGAACAGAGATATAGCTCTGTGCTGAAGTGTTTACCTAGAATGTGTAAGGCTCTGGGTTCAATTACCAGTATCATAAAAACTACAAAACAAAAGGAAAACATATTCTATGCCTCTCAATCAATCCTAGAATTTACTAATCTATTGAAAAAATTTGTTCTTGTTTCTCTAAGGCCTAGTCGTGAGGCTATGAAGTCCAGAGTACAGCAGAAAACCCAGAGACAATGCCTCTCCCAGAAGCGTCTGACCACTGATGTTAAACATTAAATATACACCATCACTTCTCAAATTGTAACTAAAGACGGAGAGCAGCTACAAAATCTTTCCAAATCTACAAGTAGCTACAAGTAGATGCCTAGAGGCAATTTAACGATGAACCTATGAATACATGCTGTGATTATTAGTCAAATTATACAGAGTACAAAATTATATGCAAACTGCTGTTCATTGCGTCGTAGCATTATTAGTTTACTTATTGTTTAGTTTGTATCTTCTTTAGTGCTGCTTCTATAATGATTTTTAAATGAGATCTTTTACCAAGAGAGGGATGTGGAAAATAATTACCTGCTCTTGCTAGCAATGTGCGAGCTGCTAAGTCAAACTTGTGCCTTCTTGTTACTGTGGAGCGACCTCTAGCTGGTGGTCCACTTCCAGAAGCTGCATTCTCCGTATGATCCAGATTATCAGGGCTACAAAAGCAAATGTGAAGGCAACACAATTTTTTTTAAAGCTCTCATGAAAAGAAAACAGAAGTATACGTTTGTTTGTACCTTTTTTTTTTTTTACCTTTTTCTCGAAATACCACTAAGAATAAAATAGTTTGTGTGCATGTGTGCCTCTGTGTGTGTGTGCGTGTGTGTGTGTGTGTGTGTGTGTGTGCGCTCGCGTGTGTATGTGTAAATGTAGGTGGGTGCAAGGTGATGTCCGAGAGCATGGTGTATAAGTCAGAGGGATGACTTGGTGTTGTTTTTTAGCTACTGTTTTGGTTTCCCGCTCTGAGCCAGGGTCTCTTACTGGAATTAACCAAGGAAGCTAGGCTGGCTGGTTGGCTAGTGAATCCTGAGGATCCACACATCTCTACCTATGCTGATGATGGTGGTAGTGGTAGTGTGTGTGCGTGAGAGCGTGTTTTGTGACAAGTTCTCACTATATGGTTAGCTCTGGCAAGCCTGAAAACTGCTATGTATAGACCAGGCCGGCCTTAAGCTCACAGAGATGCACTTCCTTCTGCAGGGATTAAAGGTGTATACCACTATACTTGGCCATGCCTGGGTTTTGTTTTTTAAAGGGTTTTGGAAATCAAACTCAGGTCACAAATACTTTACCAACTGATCTATCGTCCTTTAAGCAGGTTTTGGTTTAGTTTTTGATTTTTTCAAGACAGAGTTTCTCTGTGTAATAGGCCTGGCTAAGCTGGCCTCGAACTCACAGAGATGCTTCCTGAGTGCTGGGAACTTAAACAGGTTTTTAAGGCTTCAAACTTTTTAAATTAAAATTAAGACATTTTATAGAATACCATCATAACATATTTAGAATTGTTTTTGTTTGTTTGCTTTGTCATTCTCAATGTCTTTGGCTATAAAAAATATCCTTTTTTTTTTTTTTTTTTTTTTAATATTGGCAGTATCTAATGAGGAACTATATGTGATTTGAATGAAGTATTTTTAGTAGAGGACAGTTGCTGGGGATTAAACCTGAGGTCTCCAGGGCACTATAAGCATCTACCACTGAGCTGTCCCCTTCAGCCCACAACAAAACATTGAAACATTTTCATCCTTTTTGAAACTCTTTAATTTTAGGTATGGCATACACTGTTTCTTGGGCATCAATTTTATCTGATTTTGAATTCTGCCAACAGTAAAATGATGATTAACTCATGTAAAAATCAAGTAGGATCAGAAATGAGTATGTGGCTAGAGCTTTGCCTAGAGTGTGAAGCCAGGAATATCATCCCAAACCCCACAGCAAAAACAAACAAACAAAAAACCAAAATTTAAAAATATTTCAAACTAAATCCTAAATTATTAAATCTCAACATTTGAAATGACTGAGAATCTGTGCCAAGGGGAAACAGATACTTCAAATTAAATTATAAAGATATTTGTGGAATTTATAAAAAGTTTGCATGTAATATAAGACGTAAGTCTTGGTCACCTATCCTTTTCTGGCTTCTATAGGCAACAGGAATGAATGTGGTACATACATGAAGGCAAAATATTTATGTACATATAATAAAAATTTTAAAATAAAAGAGAAAGAAAATATAGTCATAAAAAGTGTACAAGGAAGTGATGGTAAGAAATTTTAGGATATTGTATTATATATCATTATAAGGTACATATACTCCAGAAACCTTTTCACAGCTTAAGATAAAAAGGAACAAATAATATTAGGTAGTGAAACTATAGGATTTGGTAATGTACCTAGCTATCTCAGGACTCACATTACTCTGAATTTGACCCCAGCACTGAGAAAAATGTTAAAATAAATGAAAACATGAATTTAATTAAAATGAGACAAAAAAGTCTATTCCACCAAATCCGTTTGGGGCTTTTCTGACAGGACTAAGGACTGAACTCAGGACTATGCAAGCACTCTAGCACTGACATACCTTTCAGTCAGAAATCAATTTCTAATATTAAAAAATTCATAAGCTGATAACTAAAATGCCAATTACTATCATCAAATTTATACAGCAGTAGAAGCATTTATGATGGGAAAGGAATGAGGCTTTAGAGGCACTACTTATGACACAGGAGACAAATAAAAAACCTAGATTTACTTTTCACTAAAGCCTTCCTCCATTTCAGCAGCATCAGCTGATGGTATATCTCCTGGTGACTGCAAGTAACAAGGGTCATTTGACTTCCCACCACTGCCCAAAGCTGCTGCCCCATGTCTGGAGTCCGCTGTGCTGCTTGGCTGGGGCTCCTCCTCATCCTCGTGCCCAGGGTGCTCTATCATCCACATAGCGAGAACAGTGATATTCTGGGCATCGGCCTCTCCTCGAGCACCTGCACAGGAGAAACAGTGTCTGACACTGGATTTTGATAAAGTAATCAATGTCTTATGTTATTAAGAATGTTTGTTCCGATGATTTTATAATAGATCTGCTGTTTAAATTCTTAAGAAGAGGGGCTGAGAAATGACTCAACAGTTAAGAGCACTTGCTGCTCTTCCAGAGGATGAAGGTTCCATTCCTAATACCCATGTCAGACATCTCACAAGCAACTCTAAGCCCAGTTCCAGGGACCCGGTGCCGTCTTCTGGCCTCCACAGGCACCTGCATTCACATGTACACGCATGCATGCACGCACGCACGCACTCATATACAACTAAAAATGTCTTTCAAAAATCTTAACAAGAGTTAGGAGCTCTTAAAAAATGCTTCTTTCAATAACATTTAGGATTTCTTGCATCTACATATACTGAAATATAAAATGTATCTTACCTGTAGCTTCCATGGCTTTTGCAATTTGTCGGAGAGAGAAGCCCATTTCCAGCAAGGGCACTGCAATTGCCGGGGGAGGAGGAGAGGTAGAGAGTCTGCTGCTGGGGTCTGACAAGGCTGAGGCGGAGAAAGAGCAAAGTAGGCTTAAACACTACACACCACAAGCAAAGCGCACACAGTAACTATTTGACTGCAATTTCCTAGAATTACTGTTAAATATGATAAATAAAGCATCGGAGGCTGGAGGCAGATTTTTAAGGCAAGTGCAATAGAGGGTTTTTTTTTTTTTAATGCTTGCTTGCTTGTTTGTTTAAAAACATAATTGTGGCTAAACTTCTTACAGCAATATAAGGCTGTTGTACAGATAAGTAAATCTGCTCATAATAAAAACTTAAATGTACAAAAATTTGCAAGAGCACAAGGAAATCTTTTTCTCCTGAACTACTGCAGAATTAACAGCAAAGCAGATGTTCTCACTTCTCTGACTAGGTAATGCCTACAAACACAGCCAGAGTTTGGAGATTAGCAATGTCAACATTTAATCCAGCCCCCAGTCTAGTGTTACAACATATGCTGGTAATGTTCTTTATAGCCAAGTATCTAGCATCATCTGTGCATTTTATCTGATTGTCAAGTGTCTTTGATTCCTTAATCTCTTTGGCTTGCTTTTCCCAGTACTGGGGATTGAACTCCGGGCCTTAAACATGCTAGGCAAGCACTCTCCCACTCTATTTTTACTTTATATTTTGAGACAAGGCCTCATTGAGCTGTTCAGAATGATCCTGAACTTGTGATCTTTCTGCCTCAGCTTCCTGAGTTGCTGGTCACGAATAATGATACATGAAATATCATGGCCTAGTTATTTTGTATAAAGCCTCTCAATTTGGGGTTCCTCTGATGTTTCCTTGTGATACAATTGTGTGGGTTATGAATGAAGCTATGCTATGAACGAGATTTATAACACTAAATATTGGCCTCTTAGGAAAGAAGGAAGTGCATATGTGATTGACACACGTTACTTCTCACTAAATGGCCATAGTTCAATCTACAATTCAAAACATAGGAAGCACTCAGTTTGAGAGTATAGTTCTCTTTCATTACATTACTTCTTTATCTTCAATTGAGAAAAGACAATGATGATAAGATCCATATATCTAGAATGCAAAGAGGTTCGGGGACTGTAGGACAGGGCAGCGAGTTCACCTGTGCGGTTAGCTGGCCTTGTAGACTGGGAATCAGGAGAAGTTAAACTCTGCCTCCTTCCCACTTCATCAGAAGGAGAGGTTGGTAATGATGATATTGGAGGAGTCTGTGCACGACGTGTAGGAAGTACAGTAGTGGTTGGATAACTAGAGAACATTTGCCTTTAAGACAATAACCAATGGTTAGCAACAAAACAAACAAAACAAAACGACTGGAGCCTCAAAGAAGAAATTTCAACCTAGAAGATAGCACAAGTTAGCCATAATTTAATTAATTAATTAAATCTTATTAATAAATATATTTTTAAGCCGGGCGCGGTGGCGCACGCCTTTAATCCCAGCACTCGGGAGGCAGAGGTGGGCGGATCGCTGTGAGTTCGAGGCCAGCGTGGTCTACAAAGTGAGTCCAGGACAGCCTGGACCCTGTCTCGAAAAACCAAAAAAAAAAAAAATTATAAAATAAAATATTCTTATTAATTAATGTGATTAATACTGAGTGATGAGAGAAAGATTCTTCAGTATTAAAAGTAATTATGTCATAGAAAACTCTTAACTATAAAAGTAATATGATTATCCTAGAAAAACATCAGCAACATATTGGGAAATGATGCAAAACTACAAAAAGAAACTAGCAGTCTTTGTCTTTACTGTGTTTTTCTTCTACTATAATATTGAGGTGACAATGGTATTTTGGTTTGAATATAGTAGTCAGGAAACTAAAGAATAATTTTAAGGACAAGAAATGTATACTAGAGATGTGGCTCATGTGGTAGAGTATTTGCCTAGCATGTACAAACCCTGGGTTCACTCTCCAGCCCTGTACAAACCTGGTGTGGTGACATATACTATAATCCCAGCAATTAGGAAGTGGAGGCAGGAGTTCAAGAGTGGCCTAGGATACATGAGCCCCTGTCTCAAAAACAAAAATAAATAGGAAATTTCATGTTATTTTAAATATAAATCCACCAGCTATAAAATTAACAAAAGTTAAAAAAAAGACTAAGTGTCTAGTTACTCAGCACAATTGAAAAATAATGTGTCTGCTGGGTGTAGTGGCACACACCCATAATTCCAGCTCTCTGGGAGAGAGAGGCAGGCAGATCTCTCTGAGTTCAAGGCCTGTCTGGTCTACAGTGAGAATCTAGAACAGCCAGCCACACCGAGAAACCCTGCCTTGAAAAACCAAAAGAGAAAAATAAGTTAACTAACTAAAAATTAATAATAAATAAATTAAAAAGCCTCATTTTCTTACTAACTTAAAATGATGGTTTGTTCTGTTCATTGTCACCACCACTCATTAGAAAAAAAAAAATCTATGCATAATAAATTATTTTATTTACCTTGAGAAAAAAGAAAAAGACCAGTGTATTCCAGAGAGAGTTGCCTTGTACACTGCTATGGTGGTGCGAACAGCATTTGAATGACAGGCAGAGAACAGGAACTCCCTCTCACAATGAGGAGGCACTGATGAGAGAAGCAAGTCTAGCTCTGTCTCCCCACACTAGGAGCTTTTTCTTTTCTGTAGTGCTGGGGAGTGAATGTAGGGTCACTAGCACATGCCAGGCAAGTGCTCTTACTACCAAACTTTAGTCTCAGCAACAAGGAGGTGTCTCACTTCAGAAAAGCACTGTTTACTCAATCAACCATGGCACACAGAGGGAGCAGTAGGCTTAATGAGTTTCGTGGAAATAGTTGTAACTTCAATCAAGTCCAAACCAGTAGTAGAAAAACAAAGACTTAAAAAAAAAAGGAAGATTTTAGCTTTGAGTTCAATTCCTAGTACTAAAGAAAGAAATAGAGGAAGTCATCTGGTGGGTACCCATGGCAACAAAGGGGCATGATTTGACTCTTTAATCCTATGCCAACACTACTCAGAGCCTCAAAGGAGACAAGAGGTCACAGATTCTCTGTGGATACTTTTAAATTATAAAACTGCAGGAGGCATTAAAAACCACAAGAATAGCCATGCGTGGTGGTGCACACCTGTAATCCCAGCACTTGGGGAGGCAGAGGCAGGCAGATCACTATGAGTTCGAGGCCAGCCTGGTCTACAAATCGAGACCAGGACAGTCAAGGCTATACCTGGTCTCAATAAAACAAACAAAGCAAACCAAAGAAAAAAACCCATAAGAATGTTTTATTAGCATCCTAGAATTACGACTCAAATGAGAGCTAATAAACAGTGTATGTGCTCCTCCCCCAAATATACAGTACACACACACACACACACACACACACACACACACACACACACACACACA
>OU015749.1:121235060-121266938 GCA_907169655.1 Acomys percivali | reverse complement strand
ACACACACACACACACACACACACACACACACACACACACACACACAGTAAATCTGACTTACTGGGGCATGCAGTCTCAGAACTTTCAAACAGCTCCTATGTGGGGAGACAACACACAGCAGAACTTGAGGATCCCTAAGGGCAGAGATGAGTTCCCCTATACTGTCTAGTTCAGGAAGAATAATGACCATGTATGCAGGAGGAAGGCCAGCGAGGGGGGGAAAAAGAAGCTCGTTTGCTTTCCTTACTTCATTTAAGCCACAGTGAAGCGAGCTCACAGCATTCTCTCCATAAAGATCTCTCTAAAGCCTCCCTAGTGTGTATTTAAGTCACAAACTAAGCAAAAAGGAATTTAAACATGTAAATATTTTATAGCATTCACTAACTTATTACACATAGATAGCTGAAGAAGCACCTTAAAACACATTCTTTCCTTTGAAAAGTAGACTTGTGTGATCACAGAATAAAAATGGAAAGTATAGAGCTGCTGAGACGGTTCACAGGAGAATGAGCTCATCCCAAGACATGATGAGCTAAAGTCAATCCCTGCAACCTATGCAAGGTGGAGAGAACCAACTCCCCAAGCTGTCCTCTGACCTCCACACATGTACTGTGATATGTGTTCTCACGCCACATAAATGTTTAAAAAATATGTTCAAAAAGAAAAGAACCTGAGGAAAATTATTCTATGCTCCCAACATGCCCCCGCCCCCAAAAAACACAGGAAGAACCAACTGATTTTCTTTCTGAAGAGAACAAGTCTAAAAGCTTAGCCAAGCCAAGTATGGTGGTGCACACTTACGCTCTCACTAAGATAGGTTTTTACAACATGATCCCAGGTTCTTTCCAGCTCTACAACACCTGATTAAACTTGGCGCACTCTGCGTAAGAGAAGCAATGTGCTTTAAGAAACACAAGCATCGGTGTTAAGAGACTTCATCTCTACCTGAGAAGACTAAGAGGCATCACTCCTGGAGACTCAGATGCAGGCACCGTTTCTGTGTCAGTGACAGGAGTGGTGGCAGTTGTGGTGTCCTCAAGGGAGCTGCTCATGAAGGAAGTCGTGCTTGATGCTGATGGGCTGGTGGTAACTGGTGTCTGTGCTTGCTGTGCTTGGTCACTTTCCTCAGCTTGCTCATCAATCTCTGTAAATCAAAGGTTAAGAAAATAGTAAGGGCTGGTCTTTGAAAGAAAGCTAAAGTCAAAACTGGAAACTTTCATTTTAAAAGTTTCTAGAGGTAGGTTTGGATATGTAAACCTGAAATCCCAGCACTTGGGTGGCTGAAGCAAGAAGATTGTCTTGAGTACAAGGAAACCTTGGGCTATGTAGCCAGGCCAGCCAAGACTACATAGTGAAATCCTGCTTCAAACAAACATTTCTATACATAAACACACTCTCTCTCCTCTCTCTCTCCCTCTCTCTCTCTTTCCTTTCATTATTGTACTAATTATTCTAGATTCTATAGGCCCTTGCAATTACTCTGATTTTAGAGAAGTCTCTTTAAAAAAATTAGAAGTGGGATATGGTGACACACTCCTTTAGTCCAAGCACTCAGGGGCTGAAGCAAAAGGCCTGCAAGCTGAAAGCCAGCCTGACCTATCTGACCAAGCTTGTCTCAAAAGGGGTGGGGAGGCGTCTAAAACTCAGTCAGGGTTATCTAAATATATCCAAACATTTAAACTATTTGCCCAGCATTTTGATTTTGATGCTTACCTCCAGTGCTGATAAGGGCATATCAATACAAGAAGAATAAAAACCTTGACAGAAATTTCACACTGACTATGACTCGAAGAGCATGTATATGCTGAAAATGTTTAGCATATTTATGGTTTTCCTTCTCCAGTAAGGGAACAACAAATAAAAATAAAGTAGCAGTTATTACAAAAACAGCTAATTCTAGGGCTGCAAAGATGGCTCAGTAGTTAAGAGCGCTGGCTACTCTCCCTAACAACCTGAGTTCAGTTCTCAGCACTCATGGCAGCTCACAGCCATCTGTAACTCTAGTTGCAAGGGATCCAATGCTATCTTCTGGCCTCTGAAAGAACCAAGCACGTAAGTGATGCACAGATACACATGCAGGCCAAACACCCATACACATAAAACCATGGATAATTCTATTATGTTTATTAAATGACCACATCCCTTAATAATAAACTTGGGACATGCCTACTTAAATGTACCATATACCTCCCTCTCTGTGTTCTATCTTAACTAAAATGTAATAAGAATGAAGGCAAAGCAAAGGGAAAAGCAGAAACTGTAAAGAAACTATAAACTCTCTTTTTCCTTATCTTCCCTTTCTCTCTCCCCCTCCCCCATGCCCCAGTTTTTTCTACCTGTCCCTTTAGGTAAGGTCTCATGTTGCTAAGCCAGGCCTCACAACTGACTTGTAGTCAAGAACATCCCTGAAGTTCGATTCTCCTGCCTGTCTTCCAAACGCTGGGCTTGCAGGCCTGTGCCATCTCTCCCAGGATAGCACACACTTCTTGAAGGCAAAGAATACCATTTTATTCACCGCTGCCTCTCTAGAAATTTTCTAGGTTCCAGAGAGGTAACACTAAGTAAGCAACAAATACCTTCTAAATGAACCTCATTTTTACTTAAACATTTATCCTATTTCCCAAAGTGAGGAGATAACGACAAGCAAAGGCAGGTCTTTTTACACACAATACACTGTCAATGAAACGGCACAAATTAAAGACATCTCTGAGAAGTTTTAACAATATGTTTTGAATCAGATCAATAAAGAGTTGGATACCTTTTGAAGAATGAATTAAGTATCAGGTGTTTTTGTCTGTTTCTTTTTGTTTTTTGCAGACAAGCTCTCATTACATAACTCTGGCAGTCCTGGAACTCACTATGTAGGATCAGGCTGACCTTGAACCCAGAGATCTCCCTGCCTGTCTCCTGAGTGCTGGAATTAAAAGTATGTACCACCAGATCTGTTTTAATTTCAAATTTCTAAAATTTAGCAAGTTATCAAATTCTAGTGTTTATGTAGACTTAAAATAGAAAACTACAAGTAACAAAGATGACCATTTATCTTACAAAGGTAAAACAATGTACAAATTTCTTTGGCTCACCACCATCTATAATGTGATCTAATGTGCACTGTATACATAATAAATAAATCATATATATATATTTTTTTGACAAATCACTTACAGGATTAAATTACTTTTGACAGTTGTAAGTATAATTTCATCAGATAACATACCTTGCTTAACTCTGCCCCCAAATTGGTCTTCCAAAAGCCCATGGACCACCAGTTTGTAAATCATAGCTTGAGCTCGTTCCAGATCTGCTAAGCCCAATGCTCGCTTTATCGGGGACCGCATAACTGCTCGCTTCACCATGTGCCGCATCAGGAACTGTAGAGCGGCTCTCATCTCCACGTCCTCGTGAATAACTGGAGAGCTTGCACAGTCTGAATTGTGGCCATTTTCAGCTAGAACTTTTGGAATCAGCAAGAGTTCAGCGTATTTACTACAGCCAAGAAGAGCACTAAGTGACTTCATAGCACCGAGGTAGAGATAGGAAAGCTGGACTGCTCTGATTTCTGACTGGGCGATGTCATGGGCTTTGGATGTATGTTCGTGATTCTTTCTCTTTCCTTCTGTTACTTGATGTTGGGGTTCCACACCTGGCAGTGTTGGTTCTAAAGAAAATGAAGCTATTTCATTTTCTGATTTGGAGCTTGTGGTACCCTGACTTTTGACATCATCAGACATTAACCCTGTTCGCACATCTAAAATGGATTCACTCTCAGGTTTCTGCTCAATGTCCCCCTTTTCCTCAGACTCATGACGGTGTTTCTTTTCATGTCGCTTGATGCTCTGTTTCCCCATATCTTCATGAATGCCTGTCAGATATGTTAGGTCCAGCAGCACAGAAGCTGTCAGGCCTCGGAATCGCGCCACATCAAACAGCAGTGGTTCACAGGGTTCCAGGTTATACAGTGGAGTATCACTAGGCGACCAAAAAGTTGGGAAGCTTTAATAAAGATCAGAATGACACAGGAAAAGCAAGTGAGGGAAAGACAGGAGGAAGGTACAGAAAATAACGTAGACAAAACAAGATGTACCGTGTACATAATGCAGAGAATAACTTACACAAACTGACATCATTACAAATTGAAAAAAATATTATGAAGAAAGAGCTGTGATGCTAAACGC
The DNA here is from genome assembly GCA_907169655.1 of Acomys percivali. NCBI lineage: Eukaryota > Metazoa > Chordata > Mammalia > Rodentia > Muridae > Acomys > Acomys percivali. The sequence goes on along the minus strand of OU015749.1, from coordinate 121,262,762 downwards.
AACAATAATGAAATGCACAAGTGCTTTCAAATGAGGCTATTTACCACTAATCACAGTGGAGTGAGCAAACGTCCCATAAGGACCTAGGTCTGAGTATCTTAGGGCTTTAGGAGCATGTGGGCTCTGTTGCTATCACTCAACCCTGCAGTGACAGTACCAAAGCAACCACTGATACACTAAGCAAGCAAAAGAATATGACTGTATAACTTTATTTACAAAATAGGAGGCAAGGCAGATGTAGTTTGATATAAACTAGTTAGGAAATTTACATAATCTAGTTTGTTGAATATGTAGTAGATCTTTGTAAATTCCTTCACAGGAGACTTTGTCTCATTAAAAATCTTACTTTGTAGTCTCCAACTGATAGTCATAACTTGTAGCTTAAGCAAGAATATGATTACACATTCCTGATATCTGGCACCAAATTCCAGAAGACTGAGTATATTAATTACAGAAAATATAATAAAAAGCCCTGTAAATAACTCAAGCTTTGTTTTTATTGCCTACTTCTTGGTTTTTGTCTATCTTTGTAATTTCATTTTTCCCTTTGCCACATTTCTCTTTTTCATGTATTAATATGAGTATTTTAGTATATTATAAACACATTAACAAGATATTAAATCTTCTCTGAAAACAAAGCAAAGAATGAAAGCAAAGGTAGACACTTTTGTATGTTTTATAAAGTTGTCACTGGGTTTCTTAGCTTATTGTGAAATGGAACGTGTACAATAAAGTCCATTAATGCCTAAAATTATATATAAACTTTATATATATATGTATTTCAACTAAGAGAGTCTATCACATTTATTTAGTTCTAAAATAGTACTTCTTTTGTTTGTTTGTTTGTTTGTTTGTTTGTTTGTTATTCGAGACAGGGTTTCTCTGTGTAGCCTTGGCTCTCCTGACTTCTTTTACAAACCAGGCTGGCCTCAAACTCACAGAGATCTGCCTGCCTGTGCCTGCCAAGTCCTGGGATTACAGGTGTGTACTACTTTCATTAACTACTATGGATTACTCTTTTTAAGACAATGTTTTGTCATATTAATATATAAGAATCGCATTATTTAATATAGTCAATAGTTACATAATAATTATCAATAAAGCCTTATTTCCAAATGATAAAATTATATACTCACATAGCTGAGATCCTTTGTTAATGGAAATATTCAACATTATTTTGAATATATGAAGTTTATATTTCAAACTATATACATACAACTACACTTAAATGCATTTAAGCATCTTGCTTAAGTCAATTATTCTCATAACTATTCAAAATAATGTACATTGAGGTAGGGCTGGAGGTAAGGGTGCACACCTGCACTTGGGAGACTAACACAAGGGGAGCATGAGCATGAAATCTACTTGGGCTACATAGTGCGTTCCAGGCCAGTTTAAGCTATATCATTCGATCACAAAAAAGGAGTGGGGGGGGGGGGTTCTCATGGACTGGAGAGCAGCTTGGTGGTTAAGAGCACTAGCTGCTCTTGTAGGAGACCAGGGTTTGGTTCCCAGCAAGCACATGGAAAGCTCACAGCTGTCTGTAACTCTAGCTCCAGTGGATGCAATGTCCTTTTCCAGCCGCTGCAGGCATAAGGCACACAGACATATTCAGACAAAACACCCACATGAATAAAATATAAAAATTTAATTTTAAAAAGACAGATTTCATATGTTTGTTAGCTACTTAGATGTTTCTACTACAGAGCCTTTATTTTATTTTTTTGGGGGGGTGGGGTGTTTCAAGACAGGGTTTCTCTGTGTAGCCTTGGCTGTCCTGGACTCTCTTTGTAGACCAGGTTGCCCTCGAACTCACAGTGATCCTCCTGTCTCTGCTTCCCCAGGGCTGGGATTAAAGGTACATGCCACCATACTCAGCTTACAGGGCCCTTTGAACTTAAAATCTCATCAACAGATAAGCTGTCTGGCTTTTTTGTTTTGTTTTGTTCTGTTCTGTTTTGTTGAGACAGGGCTTCTCTCTGTGTAGCCCTAGCTGTCCTGGAATTCGCACTGCAGACCAGTCTGGCCTAAAACTCACAGAGATCCATCTGCCTCTGCCTCCCGAGTGCTAGGATTAAAGGTGTGCGCCACCACCACTGGGCTGTTGGCTGGCTTTTTAATGTTCAAGTGTATAATAGAAATGATCAAAAGACAGGAGAAAGGTGGGGTATAGTTCAGTGACAGATCATCACGTGTTGAGCATGCAGAAGACCAAGTGTGATCTCTGTCACACATACCTGCCTACACGAAAAAGCAAGAACTCAAATAAAAAATAGCAGTTAAGCCTACTGAACTTATCAGTTCATGACCAAATTTAAAAACTGATTTTATAAATCACTCATTACTTAATAAATCAAAATAGTAATATCTAGCCACAAAGAAAATCATTTTTACAAGTTAACTAGCATTTCACCTATCACCTACAGCACATTATTTATTACTTGCTGTCCAGGCAATTGCCCATTCACCATCAAATATTTATCTGCTAAAAGAATAACTCAACACATCATACCTGATGGTAATTTCTGCTTCATCCCACTGGACCTTGGCAGAAGTGCTCCCTTCTTTGACCACTCCCAGCAGCGTGGCATGGCGCCCAGTTTGCTTGTGAACACACCGGCCTCCAACTCTAAGACCAGCATCAACACCTCCTATCACTGCTAGCACGGGCCACACCTCTATGCAGAGAGTCCTCAGCTGCGGTTCTGAGAGGTCAGCAAGACCATGCCTACTATGTTTACCTTTTTCTTCTTCTTTGTTCTCTTTCTCCTCTCTCATTTCATTTTCCTCTCGGCTCTGAACCGAGCGGCTTTTTTTAAGCTTCTGACCTGACTCTTTAATACATATCTTAATTTTATGTAGCCTTTCCATCATCTTTTTGTTAATGCAGTAAGTCCAACGGTCTGTCCGGTGAAGGATACGGATAAGCTGAATAGTGGCCTCAGCTAGCACTGCTGCTACTGGACTGCAAATAGGGTCTCCTGGAAGTAAATCCCGTGGTGTGCCACGCATCTGCATATCACAAATTTTCACCTACATAAAAGAAGAGAAAGTGGGATATGAGTCATATTAGTAGGCCTCCTTAGCAATTTGTTAATATAGGCTCGAGCAAATGGAATAATAATTTGAACTAGTACTAGTGTATTATAACATATCAAATCACCCCCAGCAACAATAGGCAGGAAATGTTAGAGGCACAGTGAGATGATCAGCAACACGGTCCTTTAGCATACCCTACCATTTGAATCTCTTGTAGCCTATACGTTCCAAAACAATTACAACCATTCAAAGGGTGGGTAAGAGCAAGATATTTGTGGCTGACTCAATTTAGTCCAAATAAACAGTAACTATTATCCTCTGTAAGAAACAGTAACTATTATCCTCACATCTCCGGATAATACTGAGTCTTGGAACTATTGTATATTGTTCTAAGGGCACAAATGTAAAGTTATAAAACTACACAACTGGGATAGTCCTAGGATAAACACACACTACAAGAAGGACACAGAAATGAAAAGAGGAAGCTGGTATGGTGGCACACGCCTGTAGCGGCAGCACCTGTAAGACCCTGAGTCCAAAGTCATTCTTCCTCTGACAGTATACTTGGGCCCTGGCAGGATCTTTAGTATAAAGTAGGTTCTGATGTCATCTGCTCAGCATCATGGTTTGGTGTTTTCCAACATCTGTAAACCTTGGAGAATTCACCCAGTCTTAGGATTCTCAACATAAATACATTCATTCTGTCTGGGAGACTTTTCTGATGAACTTCAGATTCCCTGTGAGTTCAAGACAAATATGGGCTATGTAGAAGTTCTGTCTCATCTCCCTAAACATGGTTAAAAAAAAAAAAAAAAAAAAAAAAAAAAGCAGCAAGATTTGAGTTTAAAATCTTAATTGGTCCACAATCTTGGCAAGTAATTCAAGACTTAGTTTCTTCATATGGAAAAAAAAAAAAAAAAAAAAAAAAAAGGACACTAATGGTAGAGCCCATCATCTACATTTATTTTAAAGATGAATATAGACAGAGCACTTACTAGAACATCACTAGGCTCATTGTGAATAGTTAACTTCTTTTTTTTTTTTTCTAACAAAGAATATTACCAGTGTAGCCAGGTGTGGTGGTACACACCTTTAATCCCAGCACTAGGGAGCCAGAGGCAGGCAGATTGCTGTGAGTTCAAGGCCATCCTGTTCTACAAAGTGAGTCCAGGACAGCCAAAGCTACACAGAGAAACCCAGTCTCGAAAAACAAACAAACAAAAATAATATTACCAGGGCAAACAATGGTATCAGGCACTCAGCAGCCTCTACTTTACCTGCAATTTATTAGCTACTGTTCAAGAAGAAGTCTCCTGTCTTATGAATGGCTAATCTTAGATTATAATTCCTTAAAACTGTGTGTGTGTGTGTGTATAGACATACATACATATATATTTATATAATTAATTTATATAAAACTATCACATATAAATGTAAACATATATTTTATTATATAATTATATCTAATTTATATAATTATATAATAAATTATGTGCAAGATGAATAATGTAGGTAACTTTAATGATTAATATCTGCTAAGTCTAAGCACATATTATAAGAAAATAATATACAATTTAACTTGAAAATTTTGTAGTATAAAATTCCACTAGAAATTCTTGACAACAGCCCTAAGTTACACTACACCCTCCAGTGAAAGGACAGGAAAGGGAAAACAGCACCACTACCCACAAGCACAGGGAGATCAAAGAGAAACTTGTTTCTGCTTTGGATTTAGATAAAGAGAACAAAAAGGTTTCAATGAGACTGTATACCCTTAACACTGTTCTCACCACATTCAAGTTCGTAACTCTCCCACATGAATGAAAGGTAGTTTCCCCACCTTAACACCAACTTTAATTATTCAATTAGTGGCATCTTACTGAGCAGTTGAGTACTTCAAGCCTTTTTCTCACATCCATAACTACCGTATCACTCCTAGTATATCCTGGAACTCTCACAGTGCCACTGTGTGCAAGTTGGTTTGCTAGATACAACTACAGTGCCTTAATATGGAGTAAAGGCAATTCCTAAAATCATCTACCCTTCTAGAAGAAGGACTTCCATGGGCCAGGTACCTTTATTGGTAGAGAAACCATACTCTTTTAAGACCTCTGTATCACGCTAACATAACACTAATTTAATATAACCAGTACCCCTATGCCTAAGCACATGTTGGGCTTCTGTTTGTTACCTTCTCACCGGGGTTGCTGCTATAGAACATCACACATGGGTACAGCTCTGCTGCATCCACATCTTCAAAAGCTAATTTGGGTTCCTAAAATGTGACAGAGAAGAAGCAAAGAAAACTTAAGTTGCTTTAAAAACTGATACTTTGTAACCACATTAAAATTCAAAGGTTATGAGATAGAACAAAGGTTACTGAAGCCAGATGTCAACTGCCCTTTCACCCAAGGCAATGCTACCTAGAATATGTGATGCCAAACTGTTTGCTGGTTTCAAAAATCTTACTTGATCTTTACCACCTTTCTGTAAGTTTGGCACTAAAGAATTTTCAAAACCAGAAAGTATTTTTAAAAAAGAAGAAGAAGAAGAAGAAAAAGAAAGTAAATAATCTATACACCAAATAACCAGTACTCCATAACTTGAGTGGAATTTAAATTTGAAGAAAACAAAGTAGTGTTAGTGAACAGGTTTCAGTACCTCTCCATTTTTCCCAAAGGAAATGGTCCTGGCTTCCATGTCTAACACACAGGTAATAAAATCTCCTTGAGTAAAGCTGGACAGAGTCAGAGTCTGCTCTCCATTGTGATAGAGGTTTCCACTGTAAGCCCTATAAAGCCACATGTCTGAGGTAGTGCGGTGATTAAAATCGTGTACTGGCCAGCGAGAGACTCCAACACATGTGCCCTCATTACCTCTATTTTCCTTCACAATATAAAACTGAAAAAAGAAAAAGAAAAGACAATGTTCATTAACACTGAAAAAAAAAAGTGTGCTTTTACTACGTTAATTGAGACTTGGGCACGTTTATAAATAATATTTACATGTTTATAAAAACATTAACTTTCTTTTCAGCATAAGAAGAAATAACAAAAATGAAATAATTTCATCAGTTTATAAATATTTTATAAAGCAAATTTATTCTTCATCTTATAAATATGAAGAATAACTTTTGTTACCTACAGTATTTACACAATTTTAGCTTACAATTTAATTATGATGCTGAGAGTATTTTCGAAAATTATTCATGGAAAGCTTCAACTTCCTACACACAGATTTGCAACTACTCTCTGTAAACACTTTATTCATAAAGGATGGAAGACTACAGGAGCTCACACCCTCCCTCCACTCTTTAAGGTACTGACTAAACCCCCAGCTTGTGATGTTGCTTCTGACTCACTGTGTTCATTCAGCTTTCTGGTTTTGATTTGATTAATTTGATTCTATAACCCTTTCCCCTGACACACAGCTATCTTTGAAAGACTGGTATTTTCAAGGCTATTTAATGAATATATAATTAGGATAAAGAGTTAATTTTATATTGTGTATTAGTGTATTACCATGTGCGTTCAGGAGCTTACAAATGTCAGAAGAGAAATCAGAGCCCACAGCCATGCTGGTACTGGAAATTGAACCAGAGTCTTGATGAACAGCACTGCTCTTAACCACTGAGCCATCTTTCCAACCCCCAAACAGGTAGGCTTTTCTGTTTGTCTGTTTTTCAAGACAGGGTTTCTTTGTGTAGCCTTGGCTGTCCTGGACTCACTCTGTAGACCAGAATGCCCTCGAACTCACAGAGATCTGTCTGCCTCTGCCTCTCTAAGTGCTGCAATTACAGGCATGTGTCACTGCGCCCAGCCCCAACAGGTAGGTTTTTAGATTTGTTTTTCTTTTAAGATTTACTTATTTATTATGTATACAGTGCTCTGCCTGCATGTAATACCTGCAGGCCAGAAGAAGGCATTATATCACATTATAGATGGTTGTGAGCCACCATGTGGTTGCTGGGAATTGAAATGAGGATCTCTGGGAGAGTAGACAGTGCTCTTTACCTCTGAGCCATCTCTCCAGCCCTTTAAATCTTATTTTGGGGGGAAAAAGTTGGGATTTTTGTCCTGACCATCCCCTAACCTTTCTTTTAAATTCTTTACAAAAAGAGTTTTGTGAGGAAATTCTTTTGTCCTTAATTGCACTCAATTCTTCTGTACAAAAGGTATACATAAAATTTTTTTTAATAAATGAAAAAAATCAAGTTATAATTACTAAATGGATACACCAAGTTTCTTACAACACAGAGAAAACAAAAGCCCAGAGTCTAAGGAGATGTGGAGAGGGCATCAAACATTATAGCAATTCCTAACGGTTCTCCCTTCTGGAAGGGGAAAATGGGTACTGCCCTGAAAGCTGCTGTGATTACTGAGCCTCCTACAAACCTGACTAAAAGAGAGCAGGGATAGGGTCCTACTTCTGATTTTCTAGACACAGACAAAGATAACAAAATTCTTCTACGTGACTACTTCAGATAGCCACCCTGAAAAAAGGAACTCAACTAAATCAATCATTTAGAATGAAACAGAAACAGAAACAGACAGGAGAGTGGAAGGTTCCATGACAAACCAGGGCTACATAGTGAAACTCTGTCTCAAAACAAAATAAAAAACAAACAAGAAACTTAAGAATGAAGTCACATGGGTGTTAAGTAGCTAAGTCTACTTAGCCTACTGTGCCACCTAATTGGCACAAGTCAAATCACTATTACAGTGTGAGGTCCTGCTAACAGTTTTACTGTAAAGCATGATGGCCACGAACCCAGGCAGCGGACTGAGCACGAGCAGGCAGTCAGTACAGCAGGGAGGGTCCTGCTTGTAAGCTGCCTTTGGCTGGCACCAGGTAACTTGACCAGTAAACTATTCCCCTCATTGATTTTAAAACGACAACAAAAACAACCTCACCTAAGTGCTAAGGCTGGCTCTGCTGTGCCTACCTTGTTTTTCTAAGTAATGTCACTTACGCACTTTCCCTCTGGGAACTGAAAGTATGAAGACACGCCATGTAAAGGGTAATTATAAGCGTTCCCTTAGTACTGCCTTGGTGCTGCATCTCTAACACTTTCCCAGGCAAAAACATGACGTATTTGATGGGGGAATGGTGACCCCTTTATTTCACATGCTTTTAAACCATCATAAAAAAAATTAGACTAAAGTGTTACCCTAAGAGCAGAGCTCATGTATCTCCCTTACAGCCTCCACTACAGTACCACAACAGAGCATGATTTACATAAAAAAAAAAGGTCTTTCCAAAGGTTTTGTTTTTTAAAGAACCCAGAGAGAAGGGATCAAAAATCTTTTAAAATATTTTTTTGAGTTATGCTATAATTACATCATTTCCCCCTTCCCTTTTCTCCCTCCAGCTATCTGATACCCACTCTTGTTCTCTTTCAAATTCATGGCCTCTTTTTCTTTCTTTGTCTAGGGTTGAGGTTTTGTGAGCTTTCCCCCATTAACAGCCTTTTTTAAAAGCTGAAAGTAGAAAACAACAACTAAGAATTCTCCTTACCTTCCATTGATAGCACCCAGAAGTTACTCCAGTTGACGCTAATCCATATCCTTTCCCTCCACTGCCATGAGTTAAAATCTGTCCATTTTCCACAATGCAACACTGAGCTTTCTCTGGATCAAAAGAGACTTCTTGAATGGGGAGATTTTCATCCTCTTCCTCCAACTCTCCCTGCTTCTACCAGAAAGGAGGCTGGGTCAGTGTTTGGAAGTAAACAGATCTCTAATACATTACTGTGCAAGGCAGTAGGAATACAACGCCTATAAAGAGCTTATTGTTCATTTAGGGTACACGGAGACTAATCAAGTCATTTACATAGTTAGATAGGAATCGAGGGTGACTCCAAGGTTTTTCACTTCAGTAATAACTGGAAACTAGGGAAGTAACAGAATGTGATGGGGCTGAGGATGTTATTTTTTAACATACTATAAGTATGAGATGTGAGCCAGGCGTGGTGGCACTTGCCTTTAATCCCAGCACTCAGGAGGCAGAGGCAGGTGGATCACTGTGAGTTCGAGGCCAGCCTGGTCTACACAGCTAGTCCAGGACAGCCAAGGCTACACAGAGAAACCCCGTCTCAAAAAAAAAAAAAAAGTAGTGAGTTAATAGAAGATAACATTTAAAATTTAGGCATCAATGGCATGGATAGCCAAATGAGGTTTCTTTGAATATGGAAAGGGGAGGAGGCGTGATAGTTGTGGGGGTGGGTAATAACTAGGTCCCCAATAGGCCAACACTTAAATAGAGAGAGAAAAACCTGTAAGAACGAAAGACCACCTTCTAATGTAGAAGAAAATCAGAAAAACTGAAATCAGGACAACTAACCTAAGAATTTCAGGGCAGGATGAAGGTGAGTCAGTGGTGCCTTACGGCTACAAGGACAGGTACACAGGAGAACCAAGTGAGATATGGACAAAAATGCAAACCTTGGGCCTCTATACCCCAGGTTCTACATCAAGGATTCAAGTAACCACAGATTGGAAATGTATTTTTTTTTAACATGGGAAAAATGTTTATTCTAACATGTAAACACTATCACCAAAGTAAACTTAGCACCACTCAGATACCCAACAGCTTTGTGTGACTCTTCATTATTATTATTATTATTATTATTATTATTATTATTATTATTATTATTATTATTATTATTATTTATTAATTAATTTGGATTACAACTCAATTGTTATCCCATCACTTGTATCCTCCCGTTCCTTCCTCCCTTCCACTTTCATCCTATTGGAAATGTAATTTTTAAGAACCAACTGAATCTGTATGGACATGCTTAGACTCTTCTCATCAAATAGGAAATGTGGGATCATCACTCTTTATAAGAATTTATACTGTGTTATGTATTAGGGGACCTAGAAATTATTCAAAGCTTATGGGAGAATTGCATAAGTCACATACGGATACCATACCGTTTTATATACAGGACTTGAACATCAACTGATCTGGACAAGCTTGGATTGTACTAGAACCATTATCCCTATAGATAATGAAGGACAACTATAAGTGTAATGTTAATACTTTATAGAATTCTGGCATCTTGCTGGATGATAAACAGAATGAAGAGAAAGTAAGAAGTTGTTCACGTGTAGTTTACTCCTTTGAGATACTCAGGAGAACAAGAGGGAAGAATAAGAATAGGAAAACTATGCTTTGAGAGGTGAGAGTGAGAGAAGAGCATGAATGAAGACTGAGGGGAGACGAAGCCAGCACAAAGGACAAAACGCACACACAGGATGCAGAGCAAAGCCCCTCATGGCAGGGCCTTCTAACCAGAGACACAGACAGGCACTAGGGTGTCTACTTCTGAGGCCTAAAACCATCATTTTGGGGAAGAATTGATTACCTGCAATTTTATTTCTTGTTCTTTTTCCTTTATTTGAATAGCATGTTTGGCCTGAGCAATGGGAGTCTCCCACATACAATCCGATAGAAGGGAAAATAATCGTTCAACAACCTGGTTTATTGAAGGGAAAGGATGATAAAATTTATAAAAAGAAATGTTACACATTTTTATGAGATATACACTCTAATAGTCAATGGAACATGAAGACTGATTACACTAATATGCCACCATTACTTCGCTTGTTCTATATGAAATACTTTTATTCTTAAAAGATCATCAGCTCACTACAAAATGACTTGGTTTTATGTCTCCTTTCTAGATACAGGAGTCCGTTTCAGTTTTCCTGTCTTTCATATTCCTGCCTCTCTAGAGACACAATCTACTAAAAAAATCTAGACTGCTCTTTCCTTTTAACTTTACATGTATTTTTTTACTCCACAGCTTATTTTCTTCCCGTTCCTTAAGAACAAAGGATAAACAAAACAATCTCAGAAGCAGAAACTGTGCTACTGAAGACAGACACATTTACAAGTAGAGCCCTTAGTAACCCTCAGTTTCAGGTGAATCACATTGCAGATGTCAAAGTATTTTCCGGACAGGTGTGGTGGCGCACACCTTTAATCCCAGCACTTGAGTGACGGACGCAGGTGGATGGATCTCTGTGAGTTGAAGGCCAGCCTGGTCTACAAAGAGAGTTCTAGGACAGCCAGGGCTATTCCACAGAGAAACTCTGTCTCGAAAAACAAAAACAACAACAAAAAACAAAAACAAAAACAAATTCCAGCAATTTAAAAAACACAAACCTGTGCCATCTGGTCATCTTCTACCCCGGATTCACAAGCGGGCAGCACAGCCTCAAGGACATGAAGAGCAAGGAGCCTCGTTCTTAAGTTACCAACTAGAGGAATTCCTGGGGACAGGTAACAGATAAATCTTCTTGTTATCAATATGACTGGTATCTAGAGTTAAAATTAACTTTAAAAAATTTCCTAACAGTCTGGAGCTCCTAGCCTGATCCATATGCTCTGTCCTGGCAATCAGACACCGTGCGTGGTCGGCGCCACCATCTTAGATCATGTTGGTGGTGGGAGTACAAACTTGTACAATCACTTTGGAAATCAATCTGGTGCTTCCTCAGAAAACTGGGAATAGGGCTCCCTCAAGAACCAGCTAGTCCACTCCTTGGAATATACCCGAGAGATGCTCCATCATACAACAGGGACATTTGCTCAACTATGTTCATAGCAGCCTTATTCATAATAGCCAGAATCTGGAAACAACCTAGATGTCCTTTAGTTGAAGAATGGATAAAGAAACTGTAGTACATTTACACTATGGAATACTACTCAGCTATTAAAAACAAGGAAATCTTGAAATTTGCAGCTAAACGGATGGAACTAGAAATGATCATCCTGAGTGAGTTAACCCAGACCCAGAAAGATACACATGGTATATACTCACTTATAATTGGATACTAGCCCAACATTGATATCCTCTGAGAGTTTTCACTCAGCATGGGATTGGGACAGATGCTGGGACTTCCTATTGGGACTCCAGGTGAGAGAAGTATGGGAGAATGGGGAGACAGAAGGACCCAGAAGGTCCTGAAACCCTACAAGAAGACCATCAAGGCTGGTGAATCTGTATCTAGGGGGGGGGGGGCTGCACAAACTACTGTATCAACCAAGGACAATGCATGCAGTAAACCTAGACCCCCTATTCAGAACTAGCCAATGGACAGCACATTCTCCACTGCTGTGTGGAGAGCGGGGACTGACTCTGAAATGAACCTGGGTGCCCCCTATTTGACCACTTCCTCTTGGTGGGGAGGGCACTCAGAGGAAGGGTAAGCAGGCTACCAGGATGAGACCTGATAGGCTGTGATCATATAGTGGGGGAGGAGGTCCCCTTCTGTCACAGGCCTAGGGGAGGGGAATAAGGTGAAAGACAGAAGGGGGAGGATGGGAAGATACAAGGGCGAGCATAACAACTGAGATGTAATCTGAATACATTATTTAAATAATAAAAAAAAAAAAGAAAGAAAGAAAAAAGAAAAAAGAAAAAGTTCCTAAGGCTATGAAGCAGTTTATAAAAGAAACAGACCTACATTCCAACTTACTGTCACATGAATTCTGGACCCAATCTATGCCTGTTGGTATATATACATATTTCATGTACATGTTTCAATTTATGTCTTTTATTGGACAAACCCTGCAACTACATGAGTCAGAGGCAGAATACATATATCATGTATATTAATCCTAAATTTGGAGTTTGAATTTATAACTCAGTTTAGTGAGGAAACAGAGTTTGGAGGGTATAATAATTTGACCAAAACTCCTTCAGTAGGAGAATTTGTTAAAAAGTCTGTGAGCATCTAAAGCCCATACATATGGTCTCATTCCCTTGCTCCAGTCCATGTCCATTTCAGAGCTTGGTAGGTTTTTGGTTTTTTTTACGTTTTCATACATGTATATATTATATGTTGATCACAGCACCCTTCAGTGCCCAGTAAGCAGTTTGTACATTTCTAAAATTAGATAAGGTAGGAACAAAATTTTGGAATGTAAATATTTATTCTTCTAATAGATATAACCTAATAAAATATCTCTTACTTTATGCCTTAAAAACATGATATAAACTTCACATCATTAAAGGAAGCTGTAAATTACACTAGTTAATAAATACTGCTGAAGCATATTGAGAACGTAAACACATATAATAACCCATAACATGGAACACTATCTTATGATTCTGCACGTTTCAAACTCATTAGGGAGGGATAATGAAAGAACTTCTAGAAAGCAGAGTCACAGTGAACTATATACCTAAACGGTCAAATTTTAATTTTTGTTTATATTTTATCAAAACTGTGGGTAGCAAAAGACCATCAGTAACCTGTATAAGATTACCAGACTTTTAGGCAGGAACTAGGAATTAAGCTTAATATACAGAACTGACATAGATACCATAAAAATAGAAGTCACAATCAAGGCAGCTGAATCACATCATGATAGAGGGGACAAATTCAGATCTGACCTGACAATCTAAAATATAAGGTCAGACTCATAGTAAATTATATATTATGAACTTCTCCATTTATTTTTAGTACATGTTATAATCTGAACAAATAGGGCCAAATTCTCTAGAGTAAACCATAATTTCTCCAGCAACACTTGGCATTATTAGTTCTTTACCAATTGTTATCCCTGAAATTGGCATTTTCTATCAATTAATAATCAAAAGTAAAAGAAGTCTTGAAATCAAGATCATATGCCCAGAGTTATTAAAATTCTAGCATCACCTTATTAATATGTGTGCAACACATGAGAGCCCTCCACACACAGGCAGCCGACGTACCTGAAGAGCATTTCTGAGACGCTATGTTTAGAAGCACTTCTGTCCATTTGGGGGACGCCATTTTTGATTGAATTGCTTTTGAAGACACAACTCTGCGAAGAAAAACTAAAAAATCCCCTAGGTGGAGTTCAGCCGCATGTTGTTTCCTAAGAGTAGCTGAGAGGTAAAGAGACAAATTTACATTTTAACTGGAAGGCAGCAGGATAAAGTTTGCCAGCTTACAATTTGATTGCATTAAACACAAATCTCATCCACAGTCTAGGTTTTCAATATGCTACCAATTTCTGAAAACTAGAGAATGGGAAAAGGTAAAAATTTAAATGAACCCTAATAAACCAAAATATATGGATGAGAAGGGTAAGCATCCTAGAATGTGTATGCGATGGTCAATCCTTATCAGCAACTTGACTGGTTTTGGAATCACCTAGAAGATGCACCTTTAGGTGTGTCTGTAAGGATGTGTCACTGAGGGAAGACCCATCCTAGATGTGGGTGGCACTGACCCCAAAGCAGAGGGTCTCACTCTGCCTCCTGCAGATGTGATGATGTGACTGTCAATGTCCTGTTTTTCCAATATGACGGACTATAACCTCAAACTAGAACTCAAAATATTTTCTTACCTTAGAAGTTGCTTATCAGGTATCTGGACACTAACACCTAGTATAGTGTACTTGTACTTACTCTTTGTTAAGAATTACTATTTCAAAAAGCAATGTATAGTTAGCCAAGCCTAGAGTTCCACTATATAGAATTTTGGGGAAGATGGTCTGCAAACCCTTTAAAAGTATTACACGTATTTGACTAGGAAGAAAGTTCATGACTTTTAATACACTTTGAAAAACAAACAAACAAAAAACCCCCAAAACTATGCTTCTTGCTTCCCTGCCTAATCTCTAAGTATCATATCTCTTTTTAAAAAAAATCTTAGCTGGGTGCAGTTGCGCACACCTGCAATCCCAATACTCTGGGAGGCAGGGGCAGATGGATCTTTGTGAGTTTGAGGCCAGCCTGGTCTATAAAGTGGGTTCAGGAGAAGCAAAGCTACACAGAGAAACCCTGTCTTGAATGCCCCTCCCCAAATCCTACAATGAGGTGGCTCAGGGGATCGGAGCACTTGCTGCCAACCCTAACGGCCCTCACGGTGGTCATGGTGGGAGGAGAGAAATTACTCTCCCAAGTTGTCTCCTGACTGCCACACTTACGCAGTAGCTTGTAAGCTTTCCCCTTACCTGCCAACAAAATGAATAAATTAAACAAAAATTTTAAAACTTTATGGTCTCACATTCTAGAACTGAGTCTGGTACACTAGGAGCCACCTCCATGTATATGTCCTTCCACACAATTCTGCCCTAACAAGTACTCTCACTTTCCAGACCGACATCAGCACCAGACTTTCTCTTAAAACTGCTCTCATTGCTTTCCTCTATCCTATGCACATCGAGGCCCTAAAAATGAATGAAAAAGGAAAACAATGTAAACAGAGCACCAAAATTAATCCCTTCCTGCTGACTTTGAAGCCACACAGAACCACTATCCTTATGGTGCACATGCGCGTGTGCGCACACACACACTCAGACACACAAACACACTCAGATACAATTCCCTTTCACATTTGCTTATCCTGGGACAGTAGCACGCAGAGGAGGGGTGCCAGGAAGTCAACAGAACAGAATGCCAGCTCTCAAGAAGAACCCAACATGAACATCTGTCACAATCTGGAGACAAGTATCTAGAATGCTACCTGCAGAGAGCTTTCGGGACGCCACATTAACAAATACACTGGAATTTTTGATCTTAGCCATTCTGATGGGTGTAAGATGGAATCTCAGTGTCATTTTGATTTGTATTTCTCTGATGACTAAGGAGGTTGAACATTTCTTTAAGTGTTTCTCAGCCATTTGATATTACTCTGTTGAGAATTCTGTTTAGTTCTGAGCCACACTTCTCAATTGGGTTATTTGGTTTGGTGGTGTTTAATTTCTTGAGTTCTTTATATAGTTTGGATTTTAGACCTTTGTCAGATGTAGGGTTGGTGAAGATCTTTTCCCAGTCTCTAGGCTGTCGCTTTGTTCTGTTGACAGTGTCTCCTGCCTTACAGAAGCTTCTCAGCCTCATGAGGTCCCATTTATTAATTGTTGACCTTAAGGCCTCGGCTGTTGGTGTTCTGTTCAGGAAGTTGTCTCCTGTGCCAATGTGTTCCAGGCTCTTCCCCACTTTTTCCTCTAACCGGTTTAATGTCTCTGGTTTTATGTTGAGGTCTTTAATCCACTTGGACTTGAGTTTTGTACATGGTGACAAATATGGGTCTAATTGCATTTTTCTACATGTAGACATCCAGTTAGACCAGCACCATTTGTTGAAGATGCTATCGTTTTTCCATTGCATAGATTTGGCTTCTTTGTCAAAAATCAAGTGACCAAATGTGTGTGGTTTTATCTCTGGGTCTTCAATTCGATTCCACTGCTCCACCAGCCTATTGCTGTGCCAGTACCATGCTGTTTTAATTACTGTTGTTCTGTAGTACAGCTTGAGATCAGGTATGGAGATTGCTCCAGAGGATCTTTTATTGCATAGGATTGTTTTTGCTCTTCTGGGCTTTTTCTTTCTCCATATGAAACACTCCTTCACTGCTGGTGTGAATGCAAACTAGTACAACCACTTTGGAAATCTATCTGGCGCTTTCTCAGAAAAATGGGAATAGGGCTTCCTCAAGACCCAGCGATTCCACTCCTTGGAATATACCCAGAAAATGCTCCACCACACAACAGGGACATATGCTCAACCATGTTCATAGCTGCCTTGTTCATAATAGCCAGAACATGGAAACAGCCTAAGTGTCCCTCAGTAGAAGAATGGATAAAGAAACTGTGGTACATTTACACTATGGAATACTACTCAGCTATTAAAAACAAGGAATTCCCGAAATTTGTGGACAAATGGATTGAACTAGAAATTATCATAATGAGTGAGTTCGCCCAAAAGCAAAAAGAGTTAAATGGTATATATATACTCACTTATATCAAGACAATAGCCCAAGGGGCATGTCCCATGAAAGTCTTCACGTACCAGGAAAGTGGGTCAGAGGGGAGGACATCCTATTGGGACTTTAGGTGAGAGAAGCATAGGAGAATAGGGAAATAGAAGGATCCAGAGGGTCCTAGAAACCTACAAGAAGAACATTATGACGCGCAGATCTGGGTCCAGGGGTCCTGCTCAAACTATGGCACCAGCCAAGGACATTATAGGCAGTAAACTCAAACCCTTACCCAGATCTAGCCGATGGACAGGACATTCTCCACCGTTGAGTGCAGAGTGGGGTCTGACTTTCATGTGAACTCTGGTGCCCCATTTTTTACCACGTCCCCTGGATGGGGAGGCCTGGTGGCACTCAGAGGAAAGATAGCAGGCTACCAAGAAGAGACTTGATACTCTATGAGCATATAGAGGGGGAGGAGGTCCCCCTCAGTCACAGTCATAGGGGAGGAGAGTAGGGGGAAAGCGGGAGAGAGGGAGGAATGGGAGGATACAAGGGATGGGCTAACATCTGAGATGTAATATGAATAAATTAATAAAATGTTTTAAAAAACAAATACAGAGAAGACTTGTAAAAGGAGACCTCTGGGAAGGGACACATACACTGACAACAGATGGCCAGTAATCAACCTTCACAGGAAGGTGCATCCAGCAGAGAAGTCATCTGTTTGCTGAGGTGAGTGAACAAGACTATGACAGAATTGAACTGCTGGGAAGCTGGAGAGGAAATTAAGAGCAACTTCTTTACATTTCCTCCAAACAGCACTTTGTCTCTTTATTACAAAACAGTTTTAATAATATTAGTTCAAAAAATACATAAGTATCAGTCTCTCCTGTGCACCTCTGTCTCTCATTCGATGCCTGCTCCTGTACATCTCAAGAGTCAATATTCTTCTAGGAAGCCTTCTTTTACCCCTTTTACCCCTGCCTCCAGCAAGTGTATTTCTAGAACAAATTAGAGCCAAATGTGGTGGTGCATATCTGTATTCCTGGCACTCAGGAAAGAAGGGATGAGGAAGATCATAACTTCAAGGCCACTTTGGGCTCAGAGACCTCAAATATAAAGCTGTCTGATACAATTTGATGATACAATCCTATGCTTGAAATAAAGGTTACGCTCTCCTTTTAATTATGTGTTTTAAAAAGATTGGGGGTTCTTCATACCTAAGCAGCCTGATTCTGAATGATTGGCCACTGATGATTATAGAGTTAGTCTCTCTCCCAGACATTTTCTAAACTGGGCCCTCTCTCTAGGACAACTAGAGGGTTACGAACATGGGCTTCATCTGCTGTTAAACATGCCAAGACCCAGTCGTGGAAACACTGTCTTTTTTTTTTTTTAACTGGATATTGAAGGACCCCAATTTGGGGCGGGGTAAAGGATGGGGCACTGCCGTGTAGCCCTCGCGGCCCTGGAATTCATGTTCTTCTCTGACCTAGCCTCTATGGTGGGAATTCTAGGCATGTGCCAGCACATCCAGCTAAGGAGCCAATTATCTAGGGGCTTTATGGTTGAAAAGTAACTCTATAATTCTTTCCTGTTGTCTGTATGTGCAGTACACAGCACAAACTGGCAAGAATCTGGTACTTTAACAGCTCTTTATCCCACAATGAATCTCAGAAAAGCAGAAAGAGGCAGGGACGCTTTGATTTTACTGATCATTTTGTAAGTCTGCCTAAGCTCTCTGTGTAAAGATAACTCTATATACAACTAAGGGGGAAAATCATGCCACTGGCTTCGGCTGGAAAACTAAAAGGCTAGTCCTTGGTCAGAACCACACATTCTGACATAAGAAATTCAGAGGATGTTTCTTGTACATAACCCTATGGTCTATGACAACAGAAACAATGCATTATCACTTTGCTTCTGTTTGGTATATTCTCTCTAATTCCCCCATATAAGTCAACAATATTAATGTGGTCTAAATGTCATTTAATTACAAATATATCTATTAAACTATTAAATATTAACAATCACAAAACTTTCATTATGTGCCAGATAATGTTCTGTGTTTACATGTATGAAGTTACTTAGTCTTCAAAACAATCTGTACAAGTTGGCTCTATAGTTACCCTTATTTTACAGATAACAGAACTAGAGCAAAGGATGGTGACGAGCTTGCTCTCTTCTGTCTACCCACCTAACCCTGAAGGGACTTTTAAAGGGTTCCTGGAGTTATTGTGAGAACGAGACATGGCAACTCGCAATCTTTTTGAAATAATGACCAATTTTAGACCTTTATTCCTATAATTACATTAATGACACAGGCAGTAGTTCTATTGCTTCAGGCATAAATTCTACTGTAAACAAGTACTTTAGTTTCATTCTTACGGCTGTGATGAGACACCTTAGCAAAAGCGAAAGCCACTGCTCTCTGCTCTGAAGCTCCTGCTGCTGTGGCTTCTCTGACCTCATGTGCTTAACCTGGAACTGCGAGCCAAATAAACCTCTCTCCCCTAAGTTCTTTTTGCCAAGATATTTTACCACAACTGCAAAGAAACTAAAAAAAACATGTTCACTATAAAACAAAATGATGTACCAGCAACAAAAAAATTACACTTGCCAAGTGTAAAGAAGAATTCTGTTAGCTCAATTCTTCTGATTATAAGCCAGTTCTTACTTATCAAAGCCCCTACTATCAGGGAACCATTCAGGTCAGGACTGTGGTTGGAGGAGGTTTGTTAGAATCACACAACTCAGAAAAACATCCTCTTTTTTGTTTTGTTTTGTTTTGTTTTTTGTTTGTTTGTTTGTTTGTTTTTCAAGACATGGTCTTTCCGTGCCCAGCTCTCAGAAAACATCTTAGCCTCTCCCTATACAGCCTGGAGAAACCGGTCACCCACAATTTAGGTCCCTAGAGCGGAGGCTCTACCTAGAGAAGGAGCAGCAGCATGAAGCAGCATCAGAGTGAACCGAGCACAGGCGCTCAGGCAGAAGCTCACCCACGCCATCCGTATACGCAGAGAGTAAAAACAGAAAGCAGCCGATCTTCATATCACGTGCACACTATGTGCCTCAACAAGTGCCATATGTGACAAGGAAAGACAAGAGCTTGTACTACCTCTGAAATCTTTCTTCTCAGTTTCTCCACTACAGTCAACTTTTTTTTCTTCTTCTTCACCCTCTTCTTCTCCAAAAGAGGCCATAAACAGTACACCAGTTTGGGACAACAAATTCTTCAATTGACTACATAGTAGATCCAACAAGGACTGAACTACTTTGGGGCTCAGTTTATCAGCGTAAGTTCTATGTGAAAAAAGGAAAAATTAAGTAACGAGAGCACAAAAATGGACGAACAAGACAGGAAAAACAGGCCCCATACAGTTCTGCCAAGATCTTTGTAATATTTACCCAGTAGTGATGGCTAGAATCTGTAGCAACCTTGTACTGGCCACTTTCAGAGCTGTGCTAAGCTGGGAAACACCGGTCTTTGGCAACAATTGCAGGGGTTGTCCTAACATGGTGTCTGTACCACATAACTGTGACAATACATTCAGCAGACCAGTGGAAATTGCCAAAGAAACATCTACTGGCTGATAATGAACACTGAGGGCAAAAACTGTAACCAAGAGAAGACGTTGTTGGGCTTCTGAAAAAAAAAATACAGAAAAAGAAAGGACAGTTGAGAATCTCTTTAAAATTAAATATTTACTAAAATAAACTTCTCCAACTATAAATGATAATATAAAGTAGTATTCAATTTTTAAGTATTATGCTCTTTATCTGTCAGTTGGTCTGATAATGTTAAACATAAAATAGAGACGATTCTCTACCATTACCTGAGACCAAAAATGCACATCCTTGGTCTTTATTCTCAGGAAGCTACTCACCAATGTGATGCTTATTTGCTTGAAGGGCTCTCTCTAGAGTAGCAGACAACTGTTGATAAATCTTATGGACAGCCACCTGGATTTCAATCTGAATGTTTCTTTTAGCTGCTCTGATCCCATCCTAAATTATACAGAAGTACTTTTAAAATGATAATAATACCATTTTGAGAAAAAAAAAAAAAAGATAGAGGAGGAGGAGGAAGAGAAATAGTAGTAACATTTTAGCCTTAGCCTACGCTAGAATCCTATGGTGTTAATTATCCACTAAATTACAGCATATGAAAGGTTTATAACAAAATTAGTTTAAAATAACTGGTAGTTCTTGATTCTGAGTATTATTCCCTTCTTCTAAAGCAACTTTGCCTATCTAAATAAAAGACATAAAAATAATAGTTTACAAGTGCCAGGTAAGGTGGCATATGCCTTTAATGCCAGCGCTTGAGAAACAGAGGCATGCAGCTCTAAGTGAGTTTGAGGCCAGCCTGGTAAATAGTGAGTTTCAGGACAGCCAGGGATGTAGAGAAAGATCCTGTTGCAAAAATAAAAAAAACAAACAACAACAACAACAACAAAGTTGTTTACAAATTAAAAAGGAAAACAAAGTAGGTAAAATAATAAAGCCTAAAATGTTAAATATTAAAACTCATCTTTGCAAAGTCTAATTCCTATCTAGCATGGATTAATAGAGCCGAGCCAGCAAAGACTCCAAAAGCATAATATACGATCACTCACCTAATTCCACCTGAATGATGTATAAACTTAAACAGACAATGACAGACCTTAAAGGTAAGTTATAAGCTTTCAGAATTTTAACCTCAGTCATATACATGACCAAGTTCCACATCATCCATCTGGCTCTGTAAAAACATGAAGAACTGAATACAGAACAAGATGTCACTCATATCACTTACCTGATAGTGATGCAATCGGCCGTTCTCGCCTTTGGCTCCTGTGTGTCCAACAGTGCCTAAACCGAAACACCCTGCTAGAAACTGCAGTCTCACAGATGTGAGCAGGGTGGACGACTGAAAGCCTGAACTTGACCTGCTTCCTGTCAGCAAGATGCTACCCTTTTCCTCCATGCCAGACAAAAGAGTGAGGATCTGGTGAAGTGCCTCCAAACGAAGCTTCAAGGAAAAACATTTGAGAGACGGTCACTAAACCCAAACATAAAGAGTTCTGTATGCCACGTGTAATATGTTATCTAGGACAAAGAAAGTCTAACATTTTCTAGAAATCTATTCAAATAAGCATTTTATTATAACTGTTTATTAAATCAAGATGCACCTAAAGCCTCTCTAAGGACATTTTAATATAAAAGAATATACATACATTGGGAAGAGTAGATTTGGGTTGGTTGGTACTGAGAACTGAACTCAGGATTTAAAGTGCTCCACTGCTAAATAATATACCCCAAGTTCCTAAAGTACTAAATGGACACAAAGTGTCAAGACCAGCCTCTTCCACATGGTGGATAGTCTTAAGAAAGTCAATGGACTCTTTTGTTGTTGTTGGGTTTGTTGTTTTTTGAGACAGGCTTTCTCTGTGTTGCCTTGGTTGCCCTGGACTCGCTTTGTAGACCAGACTGGCCTAAAACTCACAGAGATCCACCTGCCTCTGCCTCCTGAGTGTTGGGATTGAAGATTACAGGTGTGTGCCTTCGCATCCACTAAAGTCAATGAACTTCATGAGTCTCAGTTTCTTCAGATGGAAAATAAGACTAATAGTTCAGTATCTAACCTACTCAAAGAGCTACTATAAAGTGCACAAGATGTACATGAAGGAGTACAAAGCTTCATAGCTTCATAAGTACAAGAAAGGTTATGTAGAATTATGGCCCCCCTCTTTGTAGCTCTAGAATCAGAAGTCCTTCTCCATGGTTTGTCCAAGGCTCACTTAAGTTTTTGACTCTATCTTCTCTACCCACTATTAAGACTACCCACTGCCTCAGTGGCTCAGCCCACCCTTCTTTGAAAAAAAAAAAAAAAGAATTTCTACTTTAAAATATTTAGATTTACAGAAAGTTGTAAAGAAGGTTTTTATGCGGAGCAGTAATATCAATACTAATGAACATGATCATAAAATCAAAGAACTAATGATCAGCTCTGAAAACTGCTGAGGATGCTTTACATCCAGCAACAGCAGGTACTCAGGTGAGATTAACTGCCTGATTGTTTAACTGAGTTTTAGGTCTCATTTTACTTTATGTGTACATGCCTGAGTGTATGTATGTGCACCTTGTGCATACAGGTACCCAGGGAGGCCAAAAGAGGCCACCATGTTTCCTTGGACTGGAGTTATAGGCAGTTTAGAGCCATCTGAGGAAGGTATTGGCACCATAACAGGGATCTGCCACAGTATATGCTCTTAATCACTAAGCTCTCCTCTAGCTCCCAATTAGATCAGGCCAAGCAGAGCTAGATGGGGAGACTCTATCTCAGAGGAAAACAGAGGGTGGAGAAGGAGGAAAAAGAACAACAAAAGACAAAAATCTCAATTTTAGATTAGATTCTCACAGTAATGATTACTACAGTAAAGATAAGCAAAAAATTGGATTAAAAAGTCAACCTCAGGACTAGGAAAATGGTCTGGTGGGCAAAAGTATTTGCTGTGCAATTATGATGAGCTGAGTTTAGTACTCCAGCACCCATGTTAAAAGCAGGCCCAGCCATGTGGGTCTGTAACCCTTACACCGGAGGACAGGAACAGTGAATCCTAAGAGCTCACTGGACAGCTAGCCTAGCAAAACAGAGGCTCAGTAAGCAATACAGCAGAGAGCAACAGAAATCAATGCCTGACTTCTTGCTCTGGTCGCCGCATATGCATGCCTGGGTTCACATACTCACACACAAATCCATCTCACTAGTGTGTGCACATTTTCTTTCCTCTTTGATAAGTGATACAAAAATTGTTTTAAAAGAAGTTTCTTTAGCATTTATCAGTAAATATTTGCTTTGCACGTCTATTTTATATACCTATATACTCAAAATTGAGTAAAAATTTCTTAGGTAAAAAAGGATCATGAATGGAAATTACTCAAGAAGCCTTGAGGTAAGACTGCATTAATCTGTAATAGTGCACAGTCTTCATTTTTCATGATCAAGACATGATGAAGTACTCTTCATATACTATGAATGTTCCTACATTTAGAATTGCCTTCACCACCCTCATTAACTAGACTAAAGCTAGGGATTTGGAGAAGACAGCTACAGAGTTCAGTATTGTCATGTTATATCATGAACACATGACATCCACATGATGACCCGTAATCTTAATCATGATTGCTTAAAGTTCTATCTGACAGATTTCTAACATCATTCTTTTTTTTCTCCTTCCCATACCCTGTTAGAAGTAAGTCACTAAGTCCAGCCCACTAACAAGGAAAGAATTTAAGTTCTTTTTCATTTACTTTTTCTTTTTCTTTGAGACAGGGTTTCTCTATCTAACAGTCCTGGCTGATCTGGAACCCACTTTGTGGACTAGGCTGGCCTCGATCGACCTCACAGAGATCCACCTACCTCTGCCTCCCAAGTGCTGGGAATAAAGGTATGCACCACCACAGCCAACAAGAATTTAATTTCTATTGGAGGAAGGAATGTCAAAAGACCTGTGGATATGTTAGTGCAGTTGTTAGTATTTGGGCTTACTCTGTGACTGTGCAGACATCCTGGGTGTTCTAGTTTTCTCATGAGTCTCTATTCTTCAGTGTGTCTTTACTGCAGCAACCACTATTGTAGGTACTTAATCGCTAGGTGTTCGCTCCTGCCTTCTTTTCATTTCCTTTCTTTTTCCCCGTGCTTTTGTGATAGGGTTTCTCCTATGCAGCCCTAGCTGGCCTGGTACTGACTATATAGCCTAGACTAGCCTCAAACTCACAGCAATCCCTGTGTCACCTTCCCTAGTACAGAACGGAAGCTGTGAGAGGCAGCCAATTTCAACCTCGCTTCTCTAAGAGGGAGGACTTAGGATTATTTTGTTCTACAAGATAAAAACTTTAAAATGTACTTTTTTATCTGGTTCAAATAATGCCATGCTTCATTCATTAAGAAAAAGACGTCTCCAGGCGTGGTGGCGCACACCTTTAATCCCAGCACTCGGGAGGCAGAGGCAGGCGGATCTCTGAGTTCGGAGGCCAGCCTGGGCTACAGAGTGAGTTTCATGACAGCCAGGGCTGCACAGAGAGAAAACCCTGTTTGAAGGAAAGAGGAAAGGAGTGAAAGAGGAGAGGAGAAGAACGGAAAGGCCTGTCAGGTCGGGGCTAAGAAGACAGCCCAGTGGTTAAAGCACTTACTGCACGAGCACAAAGACCTATGTGTGGACCCCAGTACCATAGCAAAGCTAAGCCTGGCAGCCTATGTCTACAACCCCAGCGCTGGGGGCGGAGATGAGGCACAGGGTATAGCCAGAACAGAGAGTTCTAGATTCAGAAGGGACCTCGTCCCAAAATAATAATAATAACAACAAAGCTGGGCCAGCAAGATGGCTCAGTCGATAAAGGCATTTGCTGCCAAGACTGAGGACCAGAGTTCAATCCCCAGAACTCACATGGTAGAGGGAGAGCACTGACTCCTACAAGTTACCATCAGAGCCCCGTGGCACATGTACCATAGAGGAAATCCAATTTGACCTCTAGACTCCACAAATTCACACAGATCACATCCTCTCTCTTCTTCTCTCCCCGCACCCCCACACCCATATACACACACAGAGGCAGTTATGAAAAAGAAAGGGAACAACTTTTCATAGAATTATACATTCAGTGGTTCACTTTTGGTCTCCAGAATCTCTTATGAGAAGTAAATATCAACAACTTACTTCTGCCCTTAGCTGTTGCTGTTCCATGGCAATGATGGAGGCCTGGGGACTTGTAGACATACTTTCTTCCGGCTCCTTAAAACCTGGGGCATTCCCCACATCTCCACTCACAAAACTTATAACATTTTCAATCAGTGCGTGGACTCCCAAAGACTTGGTAAGGTCAAAATCAGACTCAAAGGAGTAAGTGGAGTTGTAGAACCAATCTCTGGTATGTTTCAGGCGAGTCCAAGAGTCACTCAGAGATTCCAATTGACTATGCATAGGACCTACATAAAAATGGGGGAAAAGTCATCAACAGAGATGGATAGAGAAGAGAACACATTCTCAAACCAGATGAGGGGCCGAGGGCTACTCTACACTAACTGGTGAGAAATGGGTACTCAGGTTTGAACACATGCATGCATTTAGTGAATCTGGGCAAAATGCTTTGATTAAAAACAAAACAAAATAAATAAAAAAACAAAATGTAGAGCAAAGTAAGAAAGTAAAGAGAAAGGTCTGTTGATGTATCAGTGTCTACGTAAGCACTTAAGCAACACACTACCACAAGAAAATAAAGGCAGAAGCTGCTCTCTAAGTGCTTAACCAAGAAGGCTCTGCAGTATTACAGCACATCATTACTCATGAGCAACAACAAATTGGGCACTTAGAACTCTATTGGCAAAACATAATCAAAAAAGGATTTCATCTAATTTAACATCATCACTGCAAAGCTAAGTCACAACTCCACAAAATGTCTACACATCTGCAATGACACATTAGCAAGAGGGAATAAAGAAGGGCAAGCGAACTTACAAAAAGGAGATGCACACGTCACTTTTGGGTTTCGCTAACACAAGGGACTCTCTTACTACCCCTGACATGTGCATATTTATCTCGTTATAAAGCTCCTATATAAAGGGAGCAGAGTTTCACAAACAAGAACATGTGGTATCTACTGTAAAACAGTAATGGTATTCTCAGCAGTACTGTATAGCTAAGTATTATTAGTGTGCTGATACCTTTTAAACACTTGAACATAAAACTCTAACATGTTAGTGTATAAGAACAACTTTCTACATTACATGCCAAGCTAGCTTTAAATAAAATATATTTGTATCCAACTTAGATACTCTGAATTTAAACATTCTTAGGGAGCTAAACTTGCTTAATTATAATTTTGGTTCATAATAAACCCTCTTATTATTGTTCTATGCATGGCCTACTTTTGTATTTATATGTTTATATAATTTTTAATATAAATATAAAGTTGACAAAAACTTGTATCAGTTTGTTTTTCCAACTCATCTTTTCCTATCTCCTTCTACCTAAATTTTTACTAGTCTGAAGTTCAGCTTATCCTTATCTTCTTTTCACTGCTATCAAATTTTATCTTACATACTCTAAAGACAGACAGTGTTTACCTGCAGTCACGATACTGCACAGGTATGTGCTGTGCACGTGTGTGGGGTATGAACACATGTGTCGCTGGATGCTCCTGAATCTTTATCCACATGAATATAGATTTGACTTAGGCTGTCTTCCTAGATTATTCTCCATTGTACATGCTGTTGCAGGGTCTTGCTATGAACCTACTGCTCATCGTTTTGGTTAGTTAGCTATCCAGCTTGCTCTGCAAGGTGGGCTACCAGACCCAACTGGCCTTCAGGTAGGCTCTGGGGATCCAACTCTAGTCCTTACATTTGCAAAGCAAGAACTCTGCTGATTCATCCACACAGCCCCAATTTTAGCCATTGTTTTACTTTCTAAAAGAAGTATTACTTCTGTAGTCATTTTAGACATATTCTTTTCCTGCAATGTAATATTGCCTACATTAATCCAAATTACTATATATATAGCCATGATTCATTTGTTTGGCTGTTATCAATATTTTCCTCACATGAGCATACTAACTTTCTGTATTAGGAATTCATTTTAAGGTACCCAACAAAACATACATGGGAAAAAACCCTGTATTTGTTAAATTATACCAGACAGAAAAGTTTGGCTGCAGAGAAAGAAACTCTAATATGAGTATATAGTCCTGCTTTTTCACTATTACATTGGTGCCAGTTAAATCTTAGGGCTTTAAAATCAGACACAGAAATTCATAATAGGGAACTAATACTATGAACTATTAGATATTCCAGTAAAACTAATTCATATATGGAGAATATGTGGTTTAAGTACCTTTCATGTTTTCATCAAATATTCTTTTTCCCAATAGTGTGTGTGTGTGTGTGTGTGTGTGTGTGTGTGTGTGTGTGTGTGTG
>OU015749.1:121219368-121235050 GCA_907169655.1 Acomys percivali | reverse complement strand
GTGTGTGTGTGTGTGTGTGTGTGTGTGTGTGTGTGTGTGTGTGTGTGTGTGTGTGCTGGGGATGGTAATGGGTATGTGATATTCATGGAGGAGTGAGTGCAGGCTAGCACATATCATGGCACACAAATGGAGGTCAAAGGACAACCTTGGATGTCTGTCCTTGCCTCCAACTTTGTTTGAGACAGGATATCTTGTTGTTTGCGGCTGTGTATACCAGACTACAGCTGGCATGGGCTTCAAGGTGGTCTATCTTCCCTTCCTTCTTGCCATAAAGTGCTAGGATTATATGCACACAGATGCTTCAGCTGTATGTGGCTTCTGGGGATCTGAGCCCCTTGCAGAGCCCCATGAGTTCTTTGTAATTAGGCTCCAGGACTGCAGATACTGTTCCACATGGAGAGCTTGCCTAGTATGCACACAGACTCCTGGCTCCATGTCCAATATAGAAGGGGAAATCTTTAATGTTCAGTCTTATGAAGATAAAAATTAATAATATGGAAAAATTTCCGAATTGTATGTATAGCTTTTATATAATATAGACAAAGTAAGATCTATGGGTATATAATATATTATATTAAAAATTTTTAAATAAAGCAGAAACTTAAAGACACTCATTTCTCATTTTCTTAAGCAGTCCAAATTGAAGGGCTGTTTATGGCTTAACCAACAAATGTCAGGTTTTGGTTCCCTGCACTGGGATGGTTTTACTTAATAGCAAAATTTCCTAATAAAACAGTCTTTGTCTTTAAACACATGTAATTTACTTTTTTGAGGAAACAAGAAGCTGAGACAAATGAATTTGCCAAAATAGCAACATTGATTCCTAAATTCTATATAAAGCAGCTTTATAAATTCCTGTTATTAGCCAGGCGGTGGAGGCACACGCCTTTAATCCCAGCACTTGGGAGGCAGAGGCAGGTAGATCTTTGTGAGTTCGAGGCCAGCATGGTCTTCAGAGCGAGTTCCAGGACAGGCAGGGCTGTTACACAGAGAAACCCTGTCTTTAAAAACTAAAATACATAAAAAATAAAATACTGTTATTTAACAATTCAAAACTCATAGATCCATGGAACTTTCAATTGCTTGGTTAATTATATAAAGGCTCAATCACTAGTCTACCAATAGTGAACTGCCTTTATATACAGAGAAATATTCCATGGAATTACTGGACATGCCGAAACAAAAGCCTTTCTGAAAGCAGGAGTCAGCAAACTTTTTCTGTTATGTGTCACATAGTAAACAGTCCAGTGGTCCATAAAGTCTTGGCCATAATTGCTCAATTCTGCTATTGTAATCAGAAAACAGACATTCTATAAGCAAATGAGTATGGCTATATTCCAACTGTTTGGAAAAGCCTTAAAGGGTAAAATTACTGGGTATATGATTCAAATAAACTTATAAATAAAAGATAAGAGCAGGAAAGATATCATACCAAAGCATTGCAGGGGCATGGAAGAAGAGACAGGAGGATCTCTATGAGTTCAAGGCCAGCCTGGTCTACATGTGTTCCAGGACAGCAATATAGTGAGACTCTGTCTCAAAAGACAAACAACAGAACAATATTTCAGTGAAATATTTAGTCTGACATAAAAAATCATTCAGAGTCCCAAAATTTAAATATATAGAAGTGAGAGAATTTTACTTTAAAAAACAAAGTATTAACTTTGGGTTGTTCTGTATTGTTTGATCTCAGAATAGAAAATCCTATCAACGTCTTCTACACTGTAACGGGGATGAAGCCAATGCTTACTACGAACTCAAAGGTGACAACCACAGAAACAGCTCACAAGACATTGAGACTGTTTACTTGTCCTTACAACTCTGGTCCTTAAATGGAATTTTCAAAATGAACATGGCAGAGCTGCAATACATACTTTATAAACCATAAAATATGTAGGCAAGCTAAAAGGGGGAAAAAATTTAAACATGCCATCATGTACTTGCTTGAAGCTCTTCTTTTTTCTGGGGCTCAACTGGCCAAAAAGGAGTAAATACCCTACCACATAAGAATCAGAAGACAAAAGAAGAAATTTGATACAGGAGATAACATTTACATTCTTTATGTAACTTGAAACGCACACATAAAGTAGCATTTCACACACATATGCCATATGCTACACCATGAAACACACATTGATAAATGTTTCCAATATTACTGAAGCAATAAAGTACTAACAACATATTGAAAGGCCCAAGAGAAGGGACTCAAACTATACTTTAGCCAATACTGTCTACCTGATCAGACTTCTGACACTGCTCCTTAAGTTCTACCACTTTCACCATTAACAGCTTCAGTTTACGCAGGAAACAACAATTGACAAAAAGTATCATCTTTTAAAAAATAATCAGCTTAACCTGCACAATTAAAGCAAATCTTCTAAGTATTTGTCAAAATACCAAAATGTCAACATAAGTTCTGTTGAGAATTTGATAAACTTGTGAATACATGAGTTCATATTTGTGAAGTGCTTAAAATAATGCCTGGTGATAGTGAGCAGTTTTTCCATATATATTTCACTTCTTCCCTGAGGAAATAACTTGCTTCATTTGTTTCTTTTTAACAAAATTTTTGTTATTTTTAAGTTTAGATTTAGCTCCCCCCCCCATTTTATTCCCCAGTCATGTCTGCTATGGTGCCCATGCTGTCTGCAACTCTTGAAGTTGACCACTCCTTGCACTGTATACCACCACCCAGCTGTTACTGTAGAAACTCCTAGCCTAGAATTTAACCTTGATGTCTCTGAAAAGAGATACAAAGTGGTCTGGCTAAAGGTCATATGCTCCATTGCTTTGCACCTTCCATATCTGCTTTCTTAGATCACAGTGAAACATTAGCCAAAATTAAGGGCTTTAAAAAGAGCAATCGTGTTTCATTAGCATGAATCTTAATATTCCTAATGCCAAATACTAAGTGAAGGACAGGTGATAAAGCTTTTCAAGGAGCCATTTTTAGAGGCACTGAGCATACACTGACCACTAATTATCATTTATACATGTTTAATTTTAATAAACAAGGTATAATTAAAACTATTATTTCTCTCCTGTTCCTCTTACCTGACTTTCAGTAAGTCAGGACCACTAAGAGCAATAAATGGGAAACCTATTGAAGGGAAAAGTTTTTTATTTCCTCCTCAAATACCAGAAATGAGTAAATATGCGTATAAAACAAATGCTGCCTAGACATTTGGTTTTTCACCATAGTACAAGTCACAATTTCACAACAAACAGTTTGTCCCAAACAGTTCTCAGATTTGGAAGGTTCAACTGTCCCAGAAAAGACATGTAGGTGCTGGAGAGACGGCTTAGAGGTTAAGAGCACTGGCTGCTCTTCTAGAGGTCCTGAGTTCAATTCCCAGCAATCACATGGTGGCTCACAAACATCTGTAATGTGATCTGATGCCCTCTTCTGGCAGGCAGAACACTGTATACATAATAAATAAATCAATCCTCAAAAACAAACAAACAAAAAAAACCACACCATGCATATTGAAGTATATGGCATCTGGCTCATGCTGCCAAGTGAGTAAGAAATATAGTGGCTTACTATACCACCATTTAAAAGCAAAACAAAATATACACTTCCTCCAGTGTGCAGTCCAGGGGTAATCACTAAATATATAAGTTTTTTTTTTTTTAATTTAGAAACATGTGTTAAATGTTTTTTTTAAATTAAAGGTTTTATTTCAAATAATGTGTTTATGGGGGGAGGAGTGTGTGCATATGAGTATCAGTGATTTTGTTTGTTTTGAGGCAGAGCCTGTCTGCACAGCTTCACGCCTGACATCAGCGATCTTGAAAACAGGAGAGTACGTGATCCCCTGGAACTGAGTTATGGGTTGTGAGCAACCTGATATGGATGACAGGAACTGAACTGCAGTCTTCTGCAGGAGCAGTGTGTGCTCTACACCACCGAGCCAGCTCTATAGGCCCTCTTAAAATGTACTTTCAGTGTTTTTGAAGAAAGATATCTATTATAGTAAGTAAAGGCTATAAAATATGCATTTTTATTATGTATCAAATCTAGGATTCTGAGACTGAAAAATAACTGTTTTGAATTACATTCCTAAAATAGTAACTCTTCTCCTTTCTAGTCACGTGTCCCTAGTAATAAATTCAAGAGCAAATTTGTTCCCTGGAAACATTAAAACAGAAAAATTAACACAATAAATTGGTACCACATTAAGTGATAGGATAAAATTTCAAATAACTACTTTGCCTCCCTATTATAATATTCCAAATGACTAGTTGTAAAAAAAAAAAAAATTACATAAGGGCCTCTATATGCTTTTCTGACTAAAAAACAACAGAAAGGTAAATTCCAACAAGTCAATAGGGAGGTGCTTGTACTACCTTGGAATTTTTAAGGAAGATGGTTTGTTCATACATAAAATAAAAAGAGATTAATGGCTTAGTTAATTTTTATCTATTTAGTGCTAAAGCTATTGAAAGTTTATATACAGTCTTAGGATAACTTTGAAAAAATATCAATAGGCAACAATTCCAGATTTTAATTTTAATATGTTGACTCACAATTAAAATATGAACTACTCTGAATTCAAAGATAAACATGCTACTTTCTTTTATTTAAAATATATTGGTTTGTTTCAGCCTGGTATGAGTAGGAAGGATTGAATATCAAATGCATTCTTCAAGAACATTTTCAAAAATCTTATAAGAAAACAACCTCAGGCAATGGACTACCACTTACAAATACAGTCTTAGTGCATGATAGACCATTAGGAAGCTCTCAGACTATAGGTTAGCTCCCTCTGCTCTTCAGCAAGTCTGTGCTGTCTACTCCTTCACATCAATAGCACTTAGTGCTTTAGCACTCTTAACCACTCCTGAGTGCTGGCATTATAGGCGTGTACCACCAATGTCAGATTTAACATGGAACATTTCACAATATTCACCTCAGTTAAACAAGCTAGAAAAGTAAGTTATGTTCCAAAATTTTGATTGTTTCATCAAGTGAACTGTCAATTTCCAAAGTATTTAAAATTAGAATATTGCACATATATTAATATCATAATTTCTTTTATATCACAAATAACTTAGGTTTTGTGGAGGGTTCTGTTTTGTTCTGTTTTTTAAGAAACCCAGAACCTTTGACACTTATTATTTCAAGGTCTTTCAATAAATAAAGTGTTGGCTCTGGGCCTTAATAGTCCTAATATTGCAGTAAATTTTAATCTACAGGAGAGCTGATGTTTCTTCTTTTGAATATATATATATATATATATATATAATTTTCAAAAATAGTATGACCTATGGTCTTTTTTTCCCACATTCTTATCTTCTTTTTTTTGTGGGGCTCTGTTTTGATTTTGGTCTTTTTATATGAGGGAAGTGGCTGAAACATGAAAGGGTTTCATTTTGAAGAACAGAAAATTGAATATCACAGAAACAAATTTTCTTCACAAGCATTTAGAAACCAGCTACTAGTGGAAATTCTTAACATTTTGTATTTTTATAAAACTATCATATACATGGTTTTTAAATGAAAGTGCTAGTTAATAAGAGAATAGTAATATTTAAAGGTATTTTCAGTTGCCCTTGGATTGATATTACCTAACACCACTGCTCTTTCCCTCTATTTGTATGCATTAACTGACATTCGTTAAGATAGAGCTACTAAGAAACGATTCCTTGTAATATTATAAAGTTGCTCCTCGAGGAAAACAATGTTTATTACATGCCACACAGTGAAAGAACAAAAGGGGAATGCAACCTAGAAACTCTCTATTTGAAGGGATGTATGTGTGTAGTCAGTGAGTCAGAGAATAGAAAACTGTGTACATAACCTCCAAAAAAAGACAGGCAATGTTTCTGAAATTCTATAATATTTTTTAAAAGTACTTTTTAACAAAACACATGAAAAACAGACAGAACTAATTATTAACTCTTATGCATTCCCAGTTTTTAAATATATGTGCATTTTAGAGAAAAATCTTCCTTTTAATTTTCCTAATAAAATATTTCTGAACTGCTTTTTGGCAATGATATCCCAGTGACAATCAGACTTAAATATATCAGACAGAGAAACAGCTACTTAAGTTAAGTTGCTTACCTCTCTTCCTATGAGATGATGCCAAATCCAAATCAACATTGCGTCGGCCACTCTATAGCAAGTTAAAAAAAAAAGTTTAGCTATGAAACGGTTTTTTAATTACTATTCAATAAAACATCAGAATAAAAAGTAACCCATAATAGTTACAGTAATGTCCTATTTTTTTCACTAATCGAGTCAGACCAACAACTCACTGAAAATAACCATAGAAATGCACACGCACATAACTTCAGAAATATTAACTCAAGCAAAAATGCATTAATTACCACAATGAAAGAACAGCAGTGTTTGCTGCTACTACCTTTTCTCATCTTTATTTTCATCTTCCAGTTACAGCAGGACCATCATATTTTAAATACCACTGTAATAATATTCTATTTCCCAAAATTACTACTTCTTCCTCTATATTTTCCTTTCTTTTCAAAATTTGCACTAGCTTTGACTGAGAACTTAAGAGATCATTGAACAAATATACTAACAAGAAAAAGTTACACAATTCTAAGAATTTGTTGGCACTCTAAAATACTTTATTTTTTTTTAGGTTTTTTTTTTTTTTTTTCCAAATCTGTTAAAATAGAGAAATCCCAAACTAGAGAAACTGCAGACAGCTTAATGGAGTTAACTCTGTGTATATCACCTGCCCACATGCACAACCAATCATGCATGAACCATACATAAGTTAACTTAGGTTCATGCATCTAACATTATGACAATTTCAATTGTACTTTGATAGTGCTTCACACAAACAAAAGAATGTGTGTCAAATAAAACTACGTGGGCTGGAGAGATGGCTCTGTGGTTAAGAGCACCGCCTGCTCTTCCAGAGGTCCTGAGTTCAATTCCCAGCAAACGCATAGTGGCTCATGACCATCTATAATGTAACCTGATGCCGTCTTCTGGCCTGCAAGTGTACAAGCAGACAACACTGTACACATAATAAAAAATAAATCTTAAAAAAAAAAAAGACTATGTAAAAAACTAATAAATGGATCACTTGGTAAATACTATGGAAAGTCTTCACGTATTGCACGTATAAATGCACCCATGTGTAGGTAAAGCATGTTGTCAGATCTGTTTATACACACACATCAACAGAAAGTGCTAGGTCTCAGGCCATTTTGTGCTGGGTAAACCAAATCATCCAACCAGCCTCCTAAAGACATCACTGTGTTATGAATCGTTTTCATCACATGTACCTTTGATCAAAGAAGAAATTTTAATCTCGCCTCAAACCTAAAAACAGCTATTTCTCTTTAACTGAGTTGTCTTTATTTCTTAGACACTCTGAATTGTATAATACTTCTTCCTGTGTGGTGGCTCCTCCCTTCTCAGAATATTTATAGTAACCATAGTAATGCACACATTTTATTCAGGGCTTTATCTTTGTGTCTAGTCTTTTTTTCAGTGTTAATTCATTCATGTAGATTATCCTTTTGTAAAGTATTTGCTATATGCTAAATCCTTTTAGTTCTAAAGGAGCTAGATAAAAGTAGATAAGAGAAAACCACAAAATGTTGACAAGAATCAGAGTCTGAATTCAAATGATTCAATGAATATCAATCAAATAGGGCTTGGCATTTTTATAGGTAATTCACTATAAAATATATCTTACAAAGAAGACTTAAGCAAAGATTTATCAATGAACTAGTTACCTTTGTTTATTTGAAAAAAAATTATGTTTCATTCACTAACACTCTAAAGGAAGCCAGGTGTGGTGGTGCACGTCTTTAATCCCAGCAGTCAGGAGGCAGAGGCAGGTGGATCACCTGGTCTATAGAGCGAGTTCAGGACAGCCAAGGCTACAAAAGAAACCCTGTCTCCAAAAACAAACAAAAAACAAAAACAAAACAAAATACCCAGAGGCACTATTGTACATCAAATATAAGAATCACCTACTAAAATAGAGTACAAGAGGAGAAGGGTACAAGAAAGAAGAGTCCACTACAATCGGGGCACACTAACCCATCCCGTGCACTTACACAAGTGTCAAACCCATGAGTCAGGACCTGAGGAAGAAGTCAGGGCTGAAGAGCAAATCATTGACAAACAAGTGGTAAATTATGTGATAAAGCTATATCATCCCTTTTACAAATCTTTCAAGTTTGTATATGCCTAAAACAAATATAAACAACTCTAACCAAAGCCTTGTATATCTAGAGCTTGAAAGCAAGCGTGCTTTAGATATACCTACCAGTGCATAACCCTCTTCATCTGACTCCGGCTGGGACAAATCAGATTCACTCCTTGACTTGATCAGTCTGTAACTTGGACTTGCATGAACTAGCCGGCTCTCTGCAGTGAGACTTTCACTCCTGTCTCACATACACACAAAAAAAAGGTTTTTGGTTGGGGACAGTTAGTGACCGTAAAGCTGAATGAATGGAACGAGCACAAAGATAATGCACAGTGAAATGTCATCATGTCTGTCCATGGAAAGCCTGGCTCAAGTAATGCATAAAACCCTTTGGAAGTTACATTAAATTACACTGGTAAATTAAATTACAGAAAGATGCAAGTAACTTTTCGATGTTTGTTAACTATGGTGGTTTATATGTGTGGAAAACTTCTTTCTCGTGGATCTAGAAATTCACATTCCAGGCTGAACCAACACTACTGTTTATTTTAAATTCATCCTGGTTAACTTTATTCCTTCCTCTGTCTTTGACATTTCAGAAGAGAAACTCATTGCAAGAAGTACCAAAGGGAAGAGGACAGCATTCCAGCTTCCAGTCAGGCCCACCTGGTCATAAGTCCAGTGCCTTCAGAGGCACTCACAGAGGGCTGCTGCAATTGCCCTTCTTCCCTTCGCTTCTGAAGTTCATCAATCACAGGACTTACTCCTAATATTAGGAGCGCACAGCGGTGGATCACGGAGTTGCAG
The DNA here is from genome assembly GCA_907169655.1 of Acomys percivali. Classification (NCBI taxonomy): domain Eukaryota; kingdom Metazoa; phylum Chordata; class Mammalia; order Rodentia; family Muridae; genus Acomys; species Acomys percivali. The sequence continues at coordinate 121,226,099 of OU015749.1, read as the reverse complement.
GCTGCAGTGTACACATCCTGGCCCTCGGGCAGGTCTGTGCTGACCCTCCGCTCTTGCTGAGACTGTGGAGGCGGGTCATCAGCTCGGGCCCCAGACCCTGCCCCACTGCTCATTCTATCTCGGTCTCGACTACGAGCTACTTCTCGGGCTGAGAGGAAACACTGAAAGATTTCTGTAACATGCAACACAAAAACAAGGTCTTAACACATGGGGGGAGAAGAGCAAAGAAATAACAATGGAAATAGTCAAAAAGTTTGAGCCAAAACTTACTGAAACAGGGAAAAATCAGTTTTTAGATAAGAAATACAGTATGGTAACAAAGTTATATTTTAATGTCATACTTTTCATAAAAATTACAATAGAAAATATTTCTATACGTTATAGAATTTGGATGTGGCTGGTTCTACCTTTAAAAAAGTTAGGAGTAGTGCCATCTTAAAACATGTCAAACGAGTATGTTGGCATATTGACTGCTTAGGTGACATCACGTAAGATCTGTGACTTTGGAAAGGGCCATTTGGCCTATCTTTTCCTCCATGAAGCAAGTCATGTAGACTCTTTTGGGAGGAGATATCTTTTGTAGATCAAGGCTAGAAAATAGCCTCAATCACCAAAGACTGCTAATGAGACTGCCAAATCAGACTAAGCAAACTGTCTAAAGTAGCCTTAGCTTCCACACCTCCCTGGGCTTGCCATGTCTTTACAGCATCCCTGGAATTCTTCCCTACCCTAGGTATCCACTTATCCTGTCACTTCCTAAATTACTTGCTCCTTATCGACAAAGTATAAAGGCATCTAGTTTTGGTCGTTTCTTTTTAAATACACTTTCCTGTGAGTGTTCCCCCATGTACATATAAAACAAATGAAAATTATATGCATCTGCTAATCAGCTCCTGTACTAATGTGATTCCTAGATTCTGTCAAAAAGGTCATATAAGCACTAAAGAATAACAGAGGAGCCCCTTCTCTGGGGTTTCAAATCTTACTAGTGAGTCAGGTCAGTTTTCCAAAGTGCGGTTCCAGACCAGCAGCAGCTACAGGATTTGTGTAACTATGCAAATGAAAGTATCAGGCCCACCCAAACTTTCTGAATCAGAAGCTCTACAAATGGAGCCCAGCAGTGTTAGAACAAGGCCTCCAGCTGCTTCTAAAGACCGACATACAGCTCTAGGCCAGAGGTTCTCAGGCTTCCTAATGCTGCACTCTTTTAATACAGTGTCTCATGTTGTGGTGACCCCAGCCATATAATTATTTCCGTTGCTACTTCATACCTAAACTGTAGCATGAATATCTCTTCTTATGCAGGATGGTTTTAGAAGGCCCCTGTGAAAGGGTTGTTTAACATACCCCCAAAGGGGTCACAATATACAGGTTGAGAACTGTTGCTATTTAGGTTAAGTTTCAAAAAGCTTGTTTACTTCTGAAATGTTCATTACCTTTGTATGAAAGAAATGTCAGGTTACAAGGAAAACAGACAAATTTAAGCTTATGAATAATGAAACCCTCTCTCTACCTTCCCAAGTTTATGCAATTTCTAACACCTGCACTTGGCTGTAGGAGCAAGCACCGAAAGTCTTTGCTGAAACTGAAACTGTTTATGATGGGCAAGACTGCCTCCACAGCTAGACACCATCATCCTGAAGGTCCATTTGACACAGCCTGTGTTGCTCACAAGTGCTAATAAGTCAGCAGGTTCAGAGGATGCTATTATAATAGTGAATGTTTTGCAACAGCTAAATAATTCTTTGGTCAAATTTGGAGCAAAAATGGTATTTATAGTGGGTAATTTAGGCAAAAAGGTTGGCAAAATATTAGGTTCATCTGTTAATATGAATTTTACTATTTAAAGTTTGTACAACTTTATTTCTTTACACTTATTTTATTTATTTATGGGTGGGAAAGACATATGTTGAGGTCAGAAGCTACTGGCAGGAGTTGGTTCTCTCCTTCCATCAAGTGGCTCAAACTCAGGTGGCCAGGCTTGGCCTTTCCCTATTGAGTCATGTTGTCCCTTAGCCTCATAACTCTAAAACTGGACCTTTACATTTAGAGAATTAATATGATATTTTTTGTTATGCTGTAAAATGTCCCTTACTTCTATAAAAATCAAAACAACAAGCTCTCAAAAAGTGCAGAGCTAGAAGGTACTAAAAGTGGTTCACATGACAGATACTGGAATTTCCAGCAGACCTGGTTCTAACTCAAGCTATTACCTAACTGTGGCTTTACGTACATAATTCTGCCTCCTTAAACCCCAATTCACCATCTTTACCATGGAACACTATTAGAACTTGAAGACTGCTATGAGATGATGAATTACTCTATTTGAAGCCCACGGCCGAGTGTCCCGTGCATCACAGGTGGCTCCCTCGTCACAGCAGTTTATATACTGCCATTCCCCAAGTGACTATTATGCTTTCTTTTACTAAGGGAAAGTTAACACTTTGTCACTATGCTGTCCTCTCTGACTTCTTTTCTAGGAATTTTTGAACTGATTTTTAAATTTAACTACAGAAGCTGTCTCAGTTTGACTTGCAAAATTCTAGTGTCACCCTCCCTTATCTGTGACTTCCTTTACTCTACCATATCTTTGTGCTGTTGTTGTTGTTTAAATTCTTTTTAATGTTCTTTGAGACATCTCAAAATAATTTTTAGAAGCACATAGAATACAAATAAACCAATAAAAAAAAACTAGGAGCTATAGCTCAATGGTAAGAGGTTGACATATGTCTGAAAGACTAAATTTAATCCCCAGTGCCATCTCCTTGTAAGTTGAAAATATATATATAAATAATGTCTAAACTAAATGTATAACTGACTTTCATATTGTAGGCTACAAATTGACTATACATGCTAATGTAAAATAGCCAAATTGCTTAAGATATTATACAGACTTGAAAAGCTTTGATAATACTTTTTAAACATATAAATAACTATCTTTAAAATTTTTTTGGAGGTTTGGAATATAAAGTATAAAAAGTTTCATCCACCCACCCCATGCTATTCTCGTATCATTGTTCTGCAATTGCTCTTATCTCTTGTACCTACTGAAATAAAGTGTAATTGAAATTTGCAATTTTAAAAGTTCTACACACAGAACACAAAATAGATCCCTTATATAGTGTCAAATGCTTTTAGAAGCATTGCATAGACACACTGTCTTTCTCTGTTTTCCTACGAAAAATAACAGCATGATGTTCACGTCTCCAGTAACACGGGTGTACTTACTGCCAGCTGTCATCACTTCATGTTCCCGTTCTTCCTCCTCATCTTCCGGCTCTGGATGGCCGTCCTCTCTGTCTCTCTCAGCCTGTTCTTCCATTTCAGCTTCTTCATCAATGGTCCGGGTAAAAGAATGCTCTTGAGGATCAACATCTGCAGAGTCTTGGTTATCTGAGATCTTTTAAAAAAAAAAAAAAGAAAGAAAGAAAAGAAAAGAGAAAAAAGGAAACTACACTGACTATATATTTCCAAAGCTTTAGAAAGTTTCCATAAAATCTGAATTTTATGTCTTAGAAAATACTGCTGATATCAATAACACATAAACTTTCAAATGGTACACTGGTTAAATTTCAAAACTTACACAGACTACATGCACACAAAATACATATAGATAAATCTATGTTCTTTCTTGTCTGGCATTTTCATTGAAATGTGATGCTATAAATTGATACACATTTATTTTGGTGTTTGGCTATAAGCTACAGAGCTATAATGTAAGCTACAACATGACACAAGAAAAAAGGTGATTTTAGTATTTGGTTTTGGGCTTTTTGTTACTCTTTGCTTGCTTGAGACAGGGTCTTTCTATTCAACCCTGGCTGTTCTAGAACTCACTATGTACACCAGGCTGGTCTTTAACTCAAAGAGCCACTTGCCTCTGCCTCTGAGTGCTGGAGCTAAAGGCAGGTGCACTAAGCCAGCAAAAAGGGGCCCTGGGAGTCTACTGTCCCCTTCAAGTTGCCAATGCCATTGCTCTGTACAACTGTTTAGGGTTCAAACCCAAAGCCTTGCACATGTTTAATAAACACTCTACCATATAGCTATAACCCCAGCTCACCAATAATTCTAAATTTAAGATAGCACTTTTAAAAATTTAATTCTGCCCTGCCCCCAACCAAAAAAACCAAAAGTTCAAAATCTGGTAAGAACAATGCTAAGGTAGTTTCCCATTGTGGTCATTCTACACCACAGTTACCTAGAACTACAAAGACGTCCTGACAACAGGTACTCTGAAAGTCACAAATACTGTAATGAAGTAATTCATCTATAAATTTCAACACAAAATACAGATAAAAGCTTTCAACGAGAATCGTATTAGAGGTTATTTGTGATTCATGACCAGTAAATAACTTAGACATCTCACAATATAGAGATACTTAGAAGTGAAGCCCATATGTGACATAATTACTTTCATACTACATGAGTTTCAAATAAAAGCCTCAAAAAATGACAAACTACTATTTCTTACGGACTTTTAAGGTCACTCTTCATATCCACAAATACCGAGTCAGAGCATGCTGAAGTCGTATCTGTTGTTTATGCTTGAGAATTAAGTCACAAAGAGCAAAGGATCTGATGTGCCCCAGTTTTAAAGTAAGCACGGTGAAGAGGATGCTCTTTGCTTTTAGGCTTGTTTCTATTATTATAGGGTTGTGCTGCCAGAATCACCTAGCCTTTTCAAAACTATCTGTTGTCAGATTTACTCCTGGATCATCCTCAATCAATGGTCTTAATCTTCACGTTCAGAGCACACAACTATAATTACAGGACAAATGAATGTTTTATGTTATGATTTTGTCCTTTTTTCACCTTTTTCTACAATGAGTATCTTTGTTTGTTTGTTTGTTTGTTTTTCGAGACAAGGTTTCTCTGTGTAATAGCTCTGGCTGTCCTGGAACTCACTCTGTAGTCCAGGCTGTCCTCGAACTCATAGAGCTCTGCCTGCCTCTGCCTCCCACATGCTGGGATTAAAGGCATGTGCCACTACCGCCCGGCTACACTATCTTTAATACTTTCCAGTTCTTGTATGATTGTATGATCTGAGGTTATCTGGAAATGTCCCTGTGTTTCTGGCATCCTATGTTAAGCAGAGTAATTCTAATGTAGCTTAACCAATAAAAAAGAGGAAGAAGGAAAATAATGCCTATGATCCACAAGACAGTTTGTTACTATCATCTATGAAGGGCCATTACTCAGCAGCCCTATCACATTTGATAAAAATGAGGTAAATGAACCCAATGCTTTCATTCTTCCATTACTTTCCACTAGAAAACATGCTAGCATGTTTTGAACATCTGCCCTAATAAGATATGTTTTTCTCTCATAAAAAAAAAAATATGTGGGGCCACCTCTGACAAGCTTGCAAGAAAACATAGAAATTAATTGATTTCCAACTTTACCCATCTGTCTCGTGATGATGACCTGGTTTGAATAAGTTCAAGGTTCTTGCAAGCAAGTAAACGACTTCGAACTTTGTATACACAACGGTACACTTCTGATAAGCTTTTACCAGGTTGGTATCTAAATAAAGAACCAAAATAGAAAAGTTACCTAGTTTCTAACATCATGAGAGCAAATATTTGTCTGAGGATAGTTTTTAAGTTACTTGCCGGCTTTCTCCACATGCTTGACTAAGTAAGTTTGTGTGTTTGAGGAGTGCTGCAAGAACAAATCTAGACACAGTGTCCAAGAGTGTCTCATTACTTAAAGTTGCACTGTCCCAATCTGAAAACAAAAAATAATACAATGACATTCAAAAGGACTCATTCTGAGGTTATATTAATAGCTTTAGTTCCCCAAGGCTGAATTTTACCAACATACTGAACAACTAACTACTGTTTCAGGTGCTGCAGAGACAGTTCTGAACCATGATTGATCTCATGGAACTTGAATCTTGGTGTGGGGTATGGAGATGGGTAAGGTAGTAAGTAAATCTGACAGGCAAGAGATAAGGAGAGAAACAAAGCAAGGCAAGAACTGGGGGCACTGTGCTATATAATTACTATTCCATACAGGGTGGAGCGGAGCTCTAAGCGAGGCGGGGATAACATCAGATAACCGTGTGCTAAGTAAGAACACAGCTTGAGTTCAGGAGGGCGGAGCTGCTCGAGCTAGAGGAACAGGCACAGAGTAGAAGAAGAGGGCGTCAGAGAGCTTGTCTGGGGAACCAGGGCAAACCCTCCCTGCCTGACCTAAGGACAATGGGGAGCAGCATTAGAGGGCTTTGAGCAGAGACATGACATGATTGTATTCCAATGCAAAACCAAACAAAAAGTGTCCTTGGAAAATATTAAGTTCCAATTTAGTTTTATTTGTTCTTAACTATTCTTAAGGCTACTTCCCCAAAAGATAAAATGGTACATTTTAATTTTCCACTTTATTTCCAAACCTAGGTTAAAAATATAAATCCACATTTAACTACTTTATAGGTAAAAGAACTGAAGATACAAATATGCCTCAGTTTATATAAAACCTTACAGTCCACAGAGACTCTTATAACAATGTACACTGGATATGTGCATACAGAATTTATCCACATCAGGTTCTTGAGGAATTACCTATTCCACAGACCTGATTACTATCTGAGAACTGTTATGACATAATTAAACAGGACTCTTAATTCTCAATTAAGAGAGTAAAATATAGAAATACTCTATGCTCTGTTTTAAAACTAGCATGGATTATCCTGCTTTTACCTGTGTGTGTGTGTGTGTGTGTGTGTGTGTGTG
>OU015749.1:121167232-121219268 GCA_907169655.1 Acomys percivali | reverse complement strand
GCCTGCCTCTGCCTCCCAAGTGCTGGGATTAAAATGTGTGCCACCACACTCAACTTTGTCTTACCTTTTTAAAGTAATAAATTCATAAGGAACCATCATTAAAGATATATTCATTTTACATCAAGCATCATAGAATGTTTTTACTATTAAACATGAAGTCCACAATGCAAGCGTATAGCAGACGCCTAGGTTTGTATTTACCTTAAGTGTATGTCTAGGTTTTAAAAGTTCTCATTCCTACATAATAAATGATAATATGATGTAAAACTTAATTATGGGCTGGCAAGGTGGTTCATCAGGAAAATTATTTACTACATAGGCTTAATGGCCTGAGTTCAACCTCTACAACCCATGGAAGTAGGGGAGAACCAACTCCTGAAAGCTCCCATCTCAACTCCAGGCATGTGCCATGACATATCACACCTGTACTCACACATGCACACACAATTTTTTCAAAAAGAAATTTAAGCCTAAGTGTATGACACAATATGTTCAAATATCAAAAATGCATTTAGATAAGTAAAATTTTTCTCATTTATTACTTTACCTTTCATGTCTGATAGGAATCAATATCACAGAATAAATGATCAAAAAATAAACAAAAATGAATGATCTATAGCTCCTTTTTTAATCTGCTTTCAAAAACTGTTTTTATGTTATATTAACTTATTTCTCTAGGTGAGTAGGGGCACATACTACAGTACACACATGTGTAAGCCAGAGAACAACCTGTAGAAGAAGCTGGGTCTTTTCCTCCGTCATGTAGGTCTTAGGGACTGAAATCAAGCTGTCAGCCTTGATAGGAATTGCCCTGACACCTCTCCCTGCTCCTAAGAGCCATCTCACTAGCTCCTGTTTACTTGTTTTTACAAAAGAGGTCTCACTCTGTTGTCCAGGCTGGTCTTGAACTTATGGACTCAAACAGTCATCCTGGCTTAGTCTCCCAAGTAGCTGGCAGTAAAGGTGTTACCACCATACCTGCCTGAGATAAAAATTTCAATGGTATCATTTCCTTTCTTTTAAAATTAACACTGAGAGAGAGACAGAGAGACAGAGACGGTGGGGTGGGGGCGGGGGGGGGAGAGAGAGAGAGAGAGAGAGGGAGAGAGAGAGAGAGAGAGAGGGAGAGAGAGAGAGGGAGGGAGGGAGAGATAGAGAGAGACAGAGACAGAAAGCCCACCCCAGAGTGTGAGCACCATGACATGTGAAGCCCACAGGAAAAACTGCAGTTCTCATGTGGGTCCAAGGGATTAAATTCAGGACACCAGGCTTGGCACAAGCACCCACTGAACCATTATCACCAGCCACTAAGCTACTTCCACTGGTGTTTAACTGAGCTAGGAATGGTAGCACATGCCTGTAATTTCAGTACTTAGGAAGCTGAGGCAAGAGGACAAAGTATTTAATGCCAGCCTTGAGCTTAAGACTCTGTCTTTTTAAAAAGATATATATATTTCAGTTCATTTTTTATAAAATATATAAGCCAACGAAAAGTAAAGACATATTACTTTTATCATCCTTTAAACCTGAAAATTCTAAGATAAAGAAGAAAACTAAAGGATAGCATAAGAAGAAAGAAAAACATGGAAGAAAACAGAGACTACAGATGTGACTATCAACAATATGGGTGACTGTGTTTGTCTGGTTGGGGTTCTTGTTTTGAGATAGGGTTTCATGTAACCCAGGTTAGCCTCAGACTTGCTCCATAAGGAGGCTGACCTTGAACTGATCCTCCTGCTTCACCTCAGAGTGTTGGACTTACAGGTGTGCACCACCATGCCTGGCTTTAACATGGATCATCGTTAAACATGGGTGCTAAGAATAAATCAAGGATATTGTTTGAAATTTACACATAAAATTAATTCTGATTAAATATATATTAAAAATGGAAATATCACCATATATTTGCATCCTATTTCACTATCACATTTAACAGCATATTTTATCTCAATTACAAAGTATCAGCACTCTGAATAGGCAAAAAAATTTTTTTACTCAATAATCCTATAGCCTAGTCATCTAAATATATATGCTCCAATATATAATGCTTCACAAAATACTTTTATAAAATTATTTATTAGAGTCCAACTTTAATCCAATCAAATTTCTTAAATGGGATATATGTGAATATAAGAAATAACCTGATATATTTTCCACAAATAGAAAAAAAATGTTTTAAATGTTACTTACAAAAACCATTTTCCTCAAAGAAAGAAAGCTCCTATTATTTTTTATCTATTAAACACGTGTACTAGATAGCACTGCGAGTTAGCTATGTATTTACCCACTTCTTTCTTTTCTCTTACCTTTACTAACTGCATAATCCTGCATGCTAATCCAAAGGCTTCTGGCAGGCTCTTTAGAACAACCCAATGCCAAGTCTACATAGACAGCAATCTCAGGCCGCAATTTGTAGTCAAAAGGCTTCTGTTCTTCATTTCCTGAAAGAGCTACTTCTAATAGGCAGCTCATACATTTATCTATTAAAAACAAGTTTTTAAATTAATAATGCTATTTATTCATCTCTCTCCCACCCTCCGTGTGTGTGTGTGTGTGTGTGTGTGTGTGTGTGTGTTTGTGTGTGTGTGTTTGTGTGTGTGATGCTAATGTGGAGGTTGGAGGACAATTGCAGGTGTCACTTCTCTCCTTCCACCAAGTAAGTCCTGGTGATCAAACTTGGGTTATCAGCCCGGGAGCAATCACTTTACGCCTTAAGCCATTAATCTTCAATTTCTCTTTATTTGGGGGGGAGGGGTGGCAGGGAGGAATTGGGGGGAACACTAGGGATTCGAGACAGAATTTCTCTGTGTGCCCTAGATGTCCTGGAGCTCATTCTGTAGACTAGGCTGGCCTCAAATTCAAGAGATTCACCTGCCTCCCAGGATTAAAGCTGTACACCACCACTACCTGGGGCTAAATTCCCAATTTTAAACTTCATAAACTTTGTAACTGCAAATAAAATCTTATTTACTCAATGCATATGAAATTATGTACTGGGCTAATTTAAAGTAGATACTACTAAAGTGAAGCCCTCTAACTTTTTTCAGTAGGAGATAGTATCACCTCTCTAATTTCCTCTAGAAGAAAAATATGGACATTTTGGCAAATAGAGGCCAAGGATGCAGAATGCCCTACACATGAAGTACCACCTTGAAAACTGTTACATTAACAAATGCACAGCATCCTTTTTGAGAAAAGTAGGACTCCAGGGAAAAAGAAGAAACCCTTTTCTCTTTGATAGATTAAAAGAAATCGTGTAGAGTGATACAAAAGAGACCAGAGGAGATGGAAATGGCGACTGAGGGAGGTGTGGAGCTAGAGTTAGAGATGGAGACCAGCGGCCTGCAGCGGCCTCCTGAGAAGCCTGGGAAGCATGGCAGTGATGCTGCTGACTTGGAACAGGCCACTGACTACACGGAGGAGAAGGGGATCGAGAGTATAAATCTGCAGGCGGCTGTGTCAGTCACTGGAGACAGAAGGTCCAGGGACAACAAGGCCAAACAGGAGCGGGAGAAGGAACTGGCGAAGGTCACCATCAAGAAGGAAGATGTGGAGTTGATAATAACAGAGATGCAGATCTCTAGAGCAGTCACAGAGAGGAGCTTGCAGGAGCACATGGGCAATGTGGTGGCGGCTCTGACTGCCTAACCAACTGATAATGTGCTTTTCAGACATTCTGGACTGATTTACTAAAATAAAGTGTTTCTTCTCTTTTCCAGTTTCATCTGGAATCAAATGCATTATATATTCTATTTTGTTGTCAGTTTCTATGTTGGACCCTGATGAAACTGTATAAACCATCAATATAAGGAAGTATCTAATGTTCAAATACAGGTTCTATTTTTATTTTCCCCCCACTGGGACCAGACATACCAGGAACAAAATTCCCAATTTTTCAGTAGGATCTTTAGAAATCAGCATCATTGTTATTATTAATGGAAACAAGGGTTTCCAATATACTGCAATGTCTGGGCTGTCTATACTGTCTGGGCTGTCCCTGTCACTCATGTACTCGAATTTCAAGAATGTACACACCAAACCTATGTCACCTAACTTTTTTTCATTGTTCTAAATGATGGCCAGGGTTTTGACAAGTGCCAAAAGTCAACTCAATCCATAATATTATAGAAATAACACCCATTTACTATTTTACACAGAAAATACCTTTTCTTGATATAAATTACACAATTTTATTTCTTAAAAACTAAAAAGAAAAATTAAAACTTAAGTTTATTTTATTCATACTTAAGTTCAGTTAAAAGATATGTGTGAATCCAGATGAGTGAAGAGTAGGGACTGACATTCACACAAACTCTGGTGCCCCATATTTGACCATGTCCCCTGGATGTGGAGGCCTGGTGGCACTCAGGGGAAGGATAGCAGGCTACCAAGGAGAGACTTGATACCCTGTGAGCAAATACATGGGGAGGAGATCACAGTCACAGTCATAGGGGAGGGGACTAAGGGGAAAATGGGAAGGAGGGAGGAATGGTAGGACAGAAGGGATGGGATAACAATTGAGATGGAATAGGAACGAATTAATAAATAAATTAATTAATTTTTAAAAAGATATGTGTGAATCAAAACATCTTCCGTACTCAGGAGATTACTGAGGACTGCCACAGGTATGAGTGATGAGAGCACTGGAACCTTATCCTGCTAAACATTCCCTGAGAACCCCACAGTTCCACTTCCTTTGCTTCGTATGTATCAGTCTGGCATTCATTAGCCATAGTCAAGATCACTTGCTAGTTCAGAAGTGAAATGATGGGCGCTATTTTCCTTACTCGTATTTAGCACACTTCCATGCCCAAAGAAGAACTTCCCCTGCCCTCCTTCCTCCCTGTCTACTCCATCTCCTTCTCTTCCATGTGGGCTCCCTCTCATTTCCTCTATTCCTCTATCTGACTTTATCTTGTGAATTTTTCTTACTTGAAAAATAACAAAAATTAGGTTTAATATAGGCTAGCTAATCCTACTCAGTATTTCATACACTCAAATTTGGAGGCCCAAAGAGATTAAATAACCATTCCTAGATGAAATTACTAGATCATATATTGGAAATGAATAAATCTTGTGTTTAGTGTAAGAGCAACAAAGTAAAGAAATGGGAAAGATGGAAGGAAAGCGAATTCCCAAAGACATTCCAAAGGGAGGAATAAAACCTGCCATTCACACATAAAGGAAATGGCTATGCTGGCTAGTTTTATGTCAACTTAACACAAGCTACAGTCATCTGAAAAGAGAGAATGTCAATTGAGAAAAATGCCTTCATCAGACTGGGATACAGCCAGGAGGCCTGTAGGGCACTTCCTTGTTAGTGCTTGATGAGGGAGGGTCCAGCCCATTGTGGGTGGCTCCACCCCTGAGCTGGTGGTCCTGGTTTCTATAAGAAAACAGGCTGAGCAAGGCATGGGGAGCAAGCCTTAAGGAAAGCAGCATTCCTCCTGGCTCCAGGTTCCTGTCCTCTTCAAGTTACTGTTCTGATTTCCTTGATGATGAACAGTAATGTGGAAGTGTAAGTCAAATAAGCCCATTCCTCTCCAAGTTGTTTCTGGTCATGGTGTTATATCTCCGAAGTAGTAACCCTGACTAACACAATGTCTGAAAACCGGGCACTGCTCAGTTCTCACAGGCACTCCTGCAGTACCTTCCATTCAGGGAAGCAGTTCTGTTACTTCAGAACACAATCAAATATTTTTTTCCATGACTTGATCAAATTGAGTAAAAAGTATAAAAGACTAGAAACAGAGCTTTATTTTTTGGGGTTTTTTGAGATGGGGGAGTCTCCCACTGTAGCCCAACCTACCCTGGAACTTACTCACATAGCTTAGACTAAGATCTTGTAACAACTCTCCTGACCTGACTCCTCAGTTCCTGGGATTACAGGGTGAGCCACTGCAGTTGGCACTAGGTCGGCGGTTCTCAGCCTGTAGGTTGCAATCCCTTTGCAGGCTGCATATCATACATCCCAAATATCAGCTATTAACATTATGCTTTATAACAGTAGAAAAATTAGAGTTATGAAGTAGCAGTGAATTAATTTCATGGTTGGGATGCCCACAGCATGATGAACTGTATTAAAGGGTCACAGCATTAGGAAGACTGAGAATCACTGCCAACATTTCCCTACACTAGTGGTTCTCAACCTTCCTGCCACTGCAATTCATGTTTATTTTTTGGTTTTTTGGGACAGGGTTTCTCTGTGTAGCCTTGGCTGTCCTGGACCCACTGCAATTCTTTAATATAGCTCCTTATATGTTGCAGTGATCTCCAACCATAAATTATTTTCATTGCTACTTTATAACTAATTTTGCTACTGTTATGAACTGTAATATAAGGTCTAAGGTTACCGTAAGAAAAGGTCATTAGACACGCCCCCCCCAAGGGGTTGCAACCCACGGGTTGAGAATCACTGCACTATACCATGCTGCAGAATTTAACTACTTTTTGAAAACTATACATTATAGGTTTAGATACTCTTTATTACTAATGTGGAAAAATGTATGAGTTCTGTTTTCAACACTGTTTTCAACATGTATCATGTGCTTCAGAGAAGCATATTACCCAACTGAGGGGTGTCCATTTCCACACCATCACTGAAAAGTGGTGTTTTCATCCAATATGCAGTATCCTGTTCCTCTGGAGACACAGGGGAGCCCTGAAGCATGCCACCAAGACATCGCCCAATAAGGAGAGCAATTGTTCTTTCCAGATCCACAAGCCACACCCACGACTGAGCTGGCTGAGGTAATGGCACACCAGCTGGGTCGATTACTTCTGGCCCTCCTGAAGAGAAAAATCAGGAGTAATTGTTTCTTTATCTGTTACCTTTAAATTTTAAAAGCTTTTTCATGGTCTCTAACTTATTATACTATAATAAGATATTGAAGAAAACGATTGTTCAAGGAAAACATGTAGTATTTTTTGTATACAAATTACCTGGTATATTAGACTAATTTAAAACTTATTCAGACATGTTAGGCAGCAGATAATTTTTCCATTGTAAAGTTACTAATTTTAGGATAAATATTAAATTAGCACATGCAAATCTAGCTCAATAGATTCTATTAGACCATCAAGTTTAAATTTTATCATCTTTAGTCAGTCTTTGGGACTGTTTCTCCAAAACCAAACAAGAATTCATCAATTAAAGTGACACTATTGTTTAATGATCTTCTGGCTTGAACTCAGAATTGTCTTATAATAAGACCCAGACCCAGGATAGTCACAAAGATAACAGAAGTCAGTGGTGGGGAAAAAAAGCATTCCAAAAGGCAGGTATTTGGAAAGATCAGTGAGCAAGCCTCTAATAAAGCTAATAAGGAAAAACAAACTCCATATATTTTAAAAATAGGAATAAAAAAGATATATAGCAATGCCTCCATAGGAAAATTTTCAAGCCATAAATGAATATAACCAATTTTATACCAATAAATTTGAAAGCCAACAAAATAATATTTTCTGAAAAAAATAGCACAATTTCTAAATGGATTAGAAAAAATCAAAATTTCCACAATCGATGCACATATACATTAAAATATAAATAAATAAATAACAAGGGCCAGATAATTTAATAGATAAATTCCTTTAACACTTCAAGAAAAGATAATCTTTATCTTACAAAAATTACTTCAGAGAGTGAATATTCCAAATACATACTATATGGTTAACACAATTTTAACAAACTAGGCAAGAACAGCTTGAAAAGGGGAAACTTTTAAAAAATAATCAGTTATGAAGTCAAAGAAACCCAGAATAGAAGGGTACTCAACTCACCCACTTTAGGAAAGCAAGAACAGCCCTGAAACTGCCAATCAGTATTCTAATATGGTCATAAGTTTGGTATTTTGACCATTTCAATTCAGTGATCAATAGAACTGACCACTGCTACAGCAGGAGGGCTTCAAGATTATCCTTTCAGAGTCCAGTGCTTTCCAGAAACAAACAAAAAACCTCTAGGCACTGAACACACAGCTTTCTCAAAGTTACACAAGAAGTTACTAGCAGAAACTATGATCTAGAGCTTTATATGTCTCAGTCTGCATGACTCCTTCCAATTAAAAAAAAAAAAAAAAAGACAATTCCCTAACTTGAAAGGTCTTTATGTTCAGGCGGTAACATTTCTTTGACAGCCTTAACACAGACTCCAAAATGAAAACACAACCTATTGTCAGCTGTCTAGAATCACCAGTATAGTATAAATCAAGCATGAATTAGACTGCCAAGTCTAAAATCAATACACTAAAAAATACTTTCTCAATTTCCATTTTAAAATCCAACCAGTTGTCTATATAGCCAACAAAAATTTTTCTATCAAATATTTAACACTAAAGTATATTATGTTTATTAATCAAACAATTAAATCAAATATAATGAAACACTAATAAGAAATGTATTATTATTTTAAATATCTCAAAGGAAAAAGTAATGCTGACTAAATTATGACACAATTTTGTTATCTGTTATAAAAACACATTTTAGTTTTAATTATGTCAAACTCTGAAGAACAGAAAGCATTAGAACCGCTGACCATAAAGATGCTTTTTACGCCGGGCGTGGTGGCGCACGCCTTTAATCCCAGCACTCAGGAGGCAGAGGCAGGCGGATCTCTGTGAGTTCAAGGCCAGCCTGGTCCACAAAGAGAGTCCAGGACAGCCAAGGCTACACAGAGAGACCCTGTCTCAAAAACAAAAAACAAAGCAAAACAAAATGACACGTCCATAAGCAACTTTCTTAGCTACTGCATTGTCAGTTGGGCACTTCGTAGTGGTCACTCTTAAAAGGCCACGTTTTTGGTCACATGAAACACCTATATTGTCAGGTATGGCTTTATTTGAGATACACAAGAGGAACAACCTCTCTTAAGAACATTATTTAACTTTTTACTGCCTATACTTACCATGAAGAGGCCACTGTAATTCTTGGTCTTCTAAAAGAGCAGCAGCTGGCAGGAGTCTATTAAGACAATCAAGAGGTGGCAGGAGGTCGAGGAGATAACTCAATAAAGGACGAGCCACTGACACCGGAAGTAACAGTAAGGAGTTAACAATCTGGCAGAGCATACTGCCTGCAGCTGACACGTATATCACATCTATGAAGAACAAGAAATACAATGTAAATCAATGATCTCAAGCTTAAAAGCAAAAACAAGAAACCCTAATTCCTTCTTCAGTTTCAAAAGAGAATAGCCAAATTCAGTAACTCTTTGCTTAATACCCAGCTGATAGCTGGTGTCATGTTAGTATTACCATCAGAAAATAACATCCACAGACACTGTGGAAAAGCAAACATCTTGCCTGCTAACAAACTCAAAACACAGAAATTGCTTTCTTAAGACACATTATAATACCATATCCACTAATTTATCTCCACTTTTAAATTTAGTCAAACATTTGGAGTACCTATAACAGATTAAGTACCAATTCTAGATAGAGATACAGCCATGACGAAAGCAGCCAAAAACCCACCTTCCTGTGATGGCTAACATTCTAGTAAGGCAAGTTTTGTTTTTTCTAAATTAAAATAATTTTTAAAATTAAGATCATCGTAAAATATCCATCTTTTCATTATGAGTATCACTTTTCAATCAAATTTGTTATATTATTTCCCTGTACTCAGGGCCAGGAGGAATATTCAGAAGTGAGCTCAGTCTGAATGAACAATAAACTTATATTGTATATAGAACAGCCAAACCATAGTAACTAATAAATAACAGTCTTGTTCCTCAGCTGATTTCTTTCTTTCTTTCTTTCTTTCTTTCTTTCTTTCTTTTCTTTTTTTTTTTTAGGAGAAAAAACTTCAGAAACCAACAACCAAGAAAATAGTCAACAGGCAACTAGAGAGAAGCTGTGGTGTCTGGGAAAGTCCTCAGCTGAGTGCAAACACAGGAACACACGCATGGTAGTTTAAGACACTTAGACTAGATGAGCCTATTTGGAAAGAAAAGAGGATTAAAAACAAAATATGGAAGGGCATATTCAAAGGAAGAGAGGGCAAATCTTTAGAAAGTGCCAGAAAAATACTGGTCGAGATGAGTAAGAAAAAGCAGGACTGTGGTACACAGAAGAAAGCCCATGGAAGGCCAGGCATGGTGGTGCACGCCTTTAATCCCAGCACTTGGGAGACAGAGACTGGCGGATTGATGTGAGTTTGAGGCCAACCTGGTCTACAGAGTAAGTCTAGGAGAGCCAAGGCTACACAGAGAAACCCTGTCACAAAGAACCAAAAAAACAAAAAACAAAACAAAACAAAAAACAAAAAAACAAAAACAAAAAAGAAAATAAAAAGAAAGAAAGAAGCCTATGGAAGAAGGAAATAGGACACAGCCTTTGGAAGGTTGAGGATGAGAGATACCGCCAAATATGCAGTAAATAAATTGTTATATAATAAATTAAATGCCTTTAAATTAGATCTGCTGAGACAATCAGAATCCTTTAAGATCAATCAGTATTACATCACCCCTAAACAAAGATGAAAGGAAACAATACCAACACAAAGGAACTCAGGATCATTTCTCCTCTGAACAGAGGTGTCAGATCTTCTTAAGGTTTTTGAAAAGTTCAATAACTCTTGCTTTACAACCACTGGTTAAATGTGAAATTAAATACCAAACTTACCTCTTAGTTTTCCTCCAACACTGCCATTCCAAGGACTTTCTTTAAGTAAATTTGCAGAACGTGAATAAATATCTGTAGCATGAGGCAGCAAGAGCTGAAGGTGTTTATGAAGCAATGCCACACTACTTGAGTTCTGCGGAGAAAAAAGTCCCTAAATTATCACTCTGAAAGATCCAAGGTACAAAAATATTATGGCATCCCCAACTATCTAAGCTGTACGTTCCCAGTAGAGCATCGTGAAAAGCACAGCATCGCATACCTCAGTGACGTTATTAATGTGGCAAAAAGCAAGCAGTTGTTTCTGCAGTGAGCACAGCAGCTCATGAAGATGGGCAGGCTGGCTGTTCTCTGCAGACGATGTCCCAAGAAGGTATTTGTCACTGTTCTTTTCCAGCTCTCCAAAAGCTTGATCCTAAAATGACACACATGGTGAAGATTATATTTCAAATATGTTTTCTGTTTTGTTTTATTTTGGTTTTTGGTTTTTCGAGACAGGGTCTCTCTGTGTGTAGCCTTGGCTGTCCTGGACTCACTTGTAGACCAGGCTGGCCTCGAACTCACAGCGATCCGCCTGCCTCTGTCTCCCAAAAATGTTTTAGGAAACTATTTTTATGTTTATTCTTCTTTATAACATGAGAAACACGATAAAATTTTAACATAAGTAGTGTTATAATTTTAATTACATATTTCTTGGACACCACAGTATTTCAGATCTAACATGTTTCTGTCTTTAGAGAAGGAAATCTAAAATTTTATTTATATTGCTTAAATGTTAAAATATTTTGATCTAAAAAGGTCCTTACCCCTTTATTCTTTTCTTAATATATTAAAAAAGCAAGGTACCGTATAAAACCCTAAATTTCTTAAGAGAGTCTTCATTAAAATTTCGGCCAGATGAGTGTCTGGGTGGCAGGTCTGAGGACCATAAGGCTGATCTGGCAGGTTCCCACAGCCCACGCACACAGTGGAGAGGTCAGCAGCATCAGAAGGCGAGCTGTAGCCAAGAAGGGAGGCTACGTGGGTATGATCTTGCAAACTTGTCAGAATTATATCCAGTTGCATTCTCTACACAATAAATGAAAAATAAATATATAACTATATAACACTCATTAGAAGAGAGAAAACGGGGTTTTAGGACAAAAACTATACTAACAATGCTAACTAATCCACTTACTTGCTTGATAAACAACCTTTAAGAAGTACATAATTATAGGAAAATCTATTCAATTAAAACCATTTGGGAAAATGTAACTTATAGGTTTTTAATCTCATCTTTTATGATAAACAGCTAAATAATGTGCATAATAATTTAAGCACTGTAAGTAGACATTAGTAGGAAATACCAACAGATAAATTATACTCATGTTATTACACAAATTACTAGTGACAGCTGCAAAAAATTATACTGGAAAGCATCTCTGGACATTATATTGCAAGTAAGTACCATGCTTCACCTCAAATCTATAGCTCTAAAATTGACTCTTCCACTTAGCTCAGCAAAGTATTTTCATATACTTAAAAATTGAAAATAAGCACACTCACACCTCAAGCACTTTTGCTTATGGTGATCTTTTCCTTTTGAGATAAGCAACTCTATGCCTGGCACCAACAGCAGTAACACAAGACTGACTTGAACTCAGCACTTTACAATAAGCCAGGGGTATCTGGTTTGACACCATAATTAACACTAGAAAAGTGAATCATGATTCTAAGAACAGACCCCAAATGACTTAGTAAATCATCATGTGCACCATTTCAGGTCACTAGACATCCAACAATTCCTCCAACACACAACACCAAGCACTACTTTGTGAACATGTGGCAATCGATTTGCTTTATTTTCCTCTCAGTCCAACTCCTGTGCCATGAGTGGCTTAAGTGTATGCAAAAGCTTACTTGTCCTTTGGATAAGCTTTCCCATCTATCAGGTCCTTGGGGCAAAAGAGAATGAAGTAATTCCATCCGTTCTCGTAATGGAGGTAACAGCATGGTTGCTCCCACTGAGAGTGTTTCAATTACCACCTAATATCCAGAAAGAAAGGAAGAAAGAAAGGAAGAAAGACTCAATTGCACTGATTACCCCAACCTTCTCTTTTGAATAGCAACATATAAAAAGTGAATGAGTTAACCATTGGGACTACGTAAGTTTAAAGGTGTCATGTGAAAACTGAAAGCACAATAAGTCTTTTTTTCATTTAAAAGGTTTAAGAACATCTGCCAGATGTGGTGGTTTGTGCCTTTAATCCCAGCACTTGGGAGGCAGAGGCAGGCAGATCTCTGAGTTGGGGGTAGTCTGGTCTAGAGTGAGGCCCAGGACAGTCAAGGCTACACAGAGACACCCTGCAGCTGATGGTATCTGTTGTACAGCTGGACATGTCATCTAACCAAAGCTTCAGCTCTTACCTCTTGGATTTCATCTGGGACAGATGAGTCCATCAGTCTGAAGAGCAAATTTCGAAGTGGACCTGCCTGTCTCCCAAGAATACTGGTAGCTACCCCTCCCGCAAGGGCCAGAGCAAGGTGATTTGAAAGCAACTTCAGGCACAGCTTAAGAAAATTATGGTGTTCCCTGAAACAAAATAAGCTGTTGTGAATTTCTGAAGCATAAAAACAAATATAATATCCAGTTTGAGGAATATTTTTTCTCTTTAAAAATGTTTTGTCACCTGGTGACCAATGATAAATTTTAAAACATCATTTATGAAATTATATATAACATTTTAAAAAAACAAGAAGTTAGTAATAAAAGTTTAGCTCTTTTCTATCTTATAAAGAAAACTCAGGTAATTTGGAGAACAACAAAAAAGAATAAGTTAAAGTTTGAAAAGAATAATGACTACATATGCATGCATATGTATCTACAACACACCTTGATGAAGGAAAAGGCAGTGGGGGAATCTCACTGTTTATTTTATCACAGTATCTCTCAAGAAAGGAACGCAGATGTGAGAAGGTACTCTCCTCAAGATCTACACAATAAGGCCGGTGCCATGCAACAACTTGTCTAGAAGGAAACAGAAGAAAAGCACCCAACAGCCTTATTATGAAACTTCTACATATGAGCAAAAACAAAAATTAAGACACAGTGGGGTTTTAGTTTTTTGTTTCATTTTATTACTTTGGAGTAATTTGTCTCACAAAGAAGACCAACCGGACAAAGGGCAATGAAGTTAAGCAAATGTTTTAAATCAATAAAGCTTAGTTCTGATTTTAGTTCATTTCCTCTTGATATGGAGACATTCAACTGTGTGTGTGTGTGATATACATGTGTTCACGTGTGTGTGCATGTGCATGTGGGGGGGTGTCTACATGTGGTGGAGGGAAGAGGTTGATGTCTTCCTCAGTTACTCTCTACCTTATTTTTGGAGACACGGTCTCCAACAAGCTAGTGAGCTCCAGAGCTCACCCCACTGCAGCCTCAGCTCCGAGACAGACACATGTGCTGCAGCGCCTGACCTGCACACTGGCCCAGGGTCCTCATGCTTGCAAGGCAAACATTTTACCAACTCAGCCATCTCCTCAGCTTTACACTGAACATTTAAATCATTCTCTAAAGACAGAGAACTCAAAATGAAAAGACATTAAGCAGTGTCTTAAATACAACTTGTCTTGAAATATATGTAACCTCAATAAACACATGAAATGGGATCTAAATGTGATTTCTATGAAAATAGTCAATACTAAAATTATATACCCTTTAAATAGCATGTGTGTGTGTGTGTGTGTGTGTGTGTGTGTGTGTTAATCTTAAAATACTTTAAATTTTATTCTAAATTTAGTAATACTACTGTTTGTTATAGTCTTGTAGTATGAAGTGTTCTGCCCAAAGACTCATGTGTTGAAGGCTTGGTCCAAGCTGGTAAACTCAATATTGAAAGGAGGTGGGCTGTTCTACTGTGCCATAATGCTATGACCTACTTCAGGCCAAAGCAATGGAGCCAGAAAATCATGAGACTGATACATGTAAACCAAAAGCAAATTCTTTCCCCTTTTAAAGTTATTTATATAATTTGTTATAGTAGGCAAAGATATTAACACAACTACTTACATCAATAATAATAATTCTTTGATATAAATTAAATGCCTTTTGTTTGTTTGTTTGTTTGTTTTTTGAGACAGGGTTTCTCTGTATAACAATCTTGGCTGTTCTGAAACTCTCTTTGCAGACCAGGTTAGCCTTCAACTCACAAAGATTTGCCTGCCTCTGTCTGCCTCTCAAGTGCTGAGATTAAAGGCGTATGCCAGCCACCACACCAGGCTCAAATTAAATAACGTTAAATTAACATATGAGTTTACAAGAAAACTTTGTCTGTGAAGAGCTACAAATGATCTGTTTATTTTTCACATGTATACTTTTACAAAAGAAGGCATCCTAGGATAAACCCAATATCCTTTCCCAATGCCACCTGGACACCCACATGGTGTGTTATCATGAACAGCAGTTGTGTAGTATGTATCTTATTCTTATTGTAGAGATCTGCATATGTGGTTCTGTTAAATATGAGACCAATATACTTACTATCAAAATCTGTACTATTTAGAAATTTATTTTAATACACCATCATTATTACTAGTATTAAATTTAATTATTCAACTTCTGAAATACAGTAAGTAATGTTGACTCAATGGGCATTCAAAGTCCTGAAATAAATATAGGAAAAAAATTTTTTTAACTGATAAGAATGTTTAAACAGTACTGACCTGTCCCTAGGGAGAGCAGTCCATGCCAAACTATGTGATGTCCCAGCTGAGATCTGCTGAATAGCTATGCCATCTAAGCCACTCACTTTCTTTGGTTTAGTAATAGGACCAGTGGAATTTCCCTGGCCACACTGCCCCATGGAGTTATTGCCCCAGGCATAAACTTCATTATCTAAAAATAAGACATTAAATATAAACGTTAAACTTGAATGTAAAACACTTTTTAAAAGGAATAATTGATAGTATTTCTTTAAAAACAAATGGCTTAGAACACTTGTAATCCCTGCACCAAGGAGGCCAAGACATGAGGATTTAAAGTTTGTGCTTAGGCTATAAAGATGCTACCTAAAATACTAAGCCAAAAAAAGCAAACAGACTTTACCATGAGAAAGAGACAAACAATGACTATCTCCAATGGAAATATCAACGATTCTTGTGGCAGCCAACTCTTCGACGAGCTTGGGTCTCAAAGCAGTAGCTTCTGAAGAGCCACAGGCTAGACAGGCCCCACAGCCCCAAGCATAGACCTGAGAGAGACAAGAGGACATACATTCCTAAACAGGTAGGCTAGTAGCTAAAGTTATCAAGAAATGTGCTACTTTTCTGATATTAAAATAACATTTAGTGGACTGATCAATAAGATAGCTAAGAACCAAACATACTGTAAGCCCCTAGCTGCCTCACTGGTCATCCCCCAACCCACTCTCCAAACAATTCTCTCTAAAATACAGACATTAAAAAATAGAAATATTAAACTAGTAGCACACCCAAGAAAATTAACAATAATTATTTCTTAGCAAATATATGCACCTTGCTTGTTTCACAAGAAAAAGGTAGCAGGGCTATAGTGGTACATACCTTTAATTCCAGCACTCAGGAGGCAGAGGAAGGCAGATCTTTGTGACTTCAAGGCCAGCCTGGTCTACAGAGCTCCAAGCTATGTCTTGAACCTAGTCACCCATTCCCCCTAAAAAAAGGTCACTGCCATTTATTGTGCTGTTTTTAAACACCCAGTATATAAACAGATGAGCAGGTGGGATGAAAACAAACTGGTCACAGGTAAATTAAAAGAAAGAAGAGCCTCTGCTGAAGTTACCACTAACTGGCTTATATTTGGCAAATACTGACAATCTAGGCAGTAATGGAAATACTATCTTAAAACTTCTCCTTAATGCCAGGTGGTGGTGACAGAGGCCTTTAATCCCAGCACTTGAGAGGCAGAGGCAGGCAGATCTCTTTGAGATTGAGGCGAGCCTGGTCCACAGTGAGTTCCAGGATAGATAGGGTTACACAGAAAAAAAAAGAAAAGGAAAAAAAAAAAAAAAAAAACAAACAAACAAACAAAATTCCATTTACATGTTTCTTACATGGCAGGCTAGACCAAGGAGTGGCAATATGAAATTTATAAGGTAAATCATAAAACTGGTTTTAATTATCACTCATAAAGCATATGTGAATCAGAAGTCAAGATGGTTCCCCTGAACACCTTCGTTACTGATTAATAACAAAATGACTAGTGGTTGACTTAGGCTGACCAGGAAAGATGCATGAAGAAAAGAGGAAGATAAAAGGAAGAATGTCTTCCAATCAGGCAATCCACACTGAACAATCAGCAGACTGAAGAACGTTTTCTTTCAATTGGCTTTGATATTATTACACTCATTCCTATCTTTATGTTATAAAGGCTTTTTTATGGTTATTATTTTTATTTTGTATTCAAATTATTTCAGGAAAGACTGGTAAGGACAGGTTAGATGTCTCCATCAGAAGAAAAGACCATATATTTATAT
The DNA here is from genome assembly GCA_907169655.1 of Acomys percivali. NCBI lineage: Eukaryota > Metazoa > Chordata > Mammalia > Rodentia > Muridae > Acomys > Acomys percivali. The sequence goes on along the minus strand of OU015749.1, from coordinate 121,202,158 downwards.
CAGTTACCAGAAAATACACTTAAGACAAGTACAGAGCGTAAGAAAACTCGAACATAGCAAAGGTCTATTCAGATAAACATCAGGAACTAAACACGGGGAAGGACATATTACTAAGACTCGAAATGACTCTGTGGTGGTTTGGATACGGTCCCCATAGACTCATATGTTCGAATGCTTGGCCCATGGGAGTGGCACTATTAGGAGGTGTTGCCTAGTTGGAGTAGGTGTGGCCTTGTTGGAGGAAGTGTCACTGTCAGTCTGGCTTTGAGGTCTCCTATGCTCAAGCTCAGCCCAGTGTAGAACAGAGTCTCCTGCTGCCTGCAGATCAAGATGTAGAAGTCTCAGCTCCTTCTCCAGCACCATGTTTGCCAGCATGCTGCCATGCTTACCACCATGGTGATAATGGACTAAACCCTTCAAACTATAGGCCAGCCCCAATTAAATGTTTTCCTTTTTAAGAGTTGCCTTGATCATGGTGTCTCTTCAGAGCAATGGAAACCCAAACTAAGACAGGCTCCAAGTCCAAGACAGTATGAGTATTCAGTAAGGCCCTCACAATTTTCTTTCAAATATTCTTTTAGCTGAGCACTAGATTAAGAATATCTGTAGCTCACTTGGTACGTCACTTGTTTAGCATGCAAAATGTCCCAAATTTGAACCCTAGAACTACAATGCACAAAAAGCATACTTGTCTTGCATTTTAGGCATTATATCATGATGTATAAAAATACATTCCCTTCATTTAAACTTGAGTAACATGTAGTGGAAATCTAGCAGAGTCACTGTGAGGGAACTGAGACAGATGGAGCGGAAAACTCAACAGGTTCGATGGTGGTCAGAGTGGCTCATCTGATGACTATTAAATGTTTCTCCCATTTCATTTCCGTAAATATACACACTGGACTTTACATAACCTAATATGCTCATGATACAACTATTCTATATAGCAAATAATCTGCAAATTCGCTCAGAATATAATGTGACAGATTTATTATTTACTACCAACAGTTAAACATAAGAACTTTACATTCAAGCAATGATCTTACACAACCATCTGGTACACAAAGCAGAAATTATTTCCTCTCTCATAAAAAAGAAGCATGTGACAGGAAAGGGAATCTGAGATTTGCCTGTGGATATAAATTAAGTAAGTGAATACTTGCTGATTTTGATCCATGGATTCTTACTACAAAACCCACTGTGTGGAACACATGAAAGATAATGTATTTATACCAGAGTTTTAAGATTTGCAATTGACTTTGTAATAAAATAAAATGAATAGTTTGTATTAGATTTTTCAGCATATGGAATACTTGAGGCTTTCAAAGAATAAATTAAATCTGAATTTCAGCTTTTCTGGTCATCTACTTTGGACTGACATACATTTGGCTTCTACATTTAAGGCCAAAGTGGCTGGTGAACTCAAGGAAGAAAAGGTCAATGTTCTTCACTGTGCCTGGTCCTCTTTGGCAACACCACACTTTCCACCTGAAGGTATTATCTTTATCTCCCCCCACCCACCCCGTGGTTTTTTGATACAGAGTTTCCTCTGTGTAACAGAGCCCTGGCTGTCCTGGACTCACTTTGCAGGCCCTGAGGGCCTTGAATTCACAGAGACCCATCTGCCGGCCTCTGGCTCCTGAGTGCTGGGCATCTACCTTCTTTTTTGATCATCTTACTTTTTTCGTTCCTATCGCTGGTCCCCTCAAGTTTTTGTTTTGTGTTCCCCCACTATTCTTTAACAGAAAGGAGCCTTTGCGGTGCCTCGGTGATTTGGGTGAGAAGGTTAAAGGGTTCTAAGTGCTAAATGAATCAGCTTACTTCAAAGAACGGGAGCCGAAAGGATATGTACCCAGATCACACAACCAGGTAAGAAAGCAGGGCTCCTTTGCATCTACTGCGCTTGAAACAAAATTAACTATTTTCATCTGTATATGTTGCCTTAAAATGCTTTTCTAGCCAAGCAATGGTGGCGCATGCCTTTTATCCCACCACTTGGGAGGCAGAAGCAGGCTGATCTCTATGAGTTCGAGCCAGCCTGGTCTACAGAGCAAGTTCCAGGACACCAAGGCTAAAAAGGTTTTCTTTTCTTTCCAAGTTTCAAGGTATCACTTTTCAGTCTATTGAAATACTCTTGTGTATGCTCTTTCATTAGTCCTACCTGCCCTGTTGATGTCAATGCAAGTGAAGACTGGCTCCCAGCACAGACTTTGCGAATAAACATTCCTTGTAAAGCTTCAATAACTTTAGGCTTATACACTCTGTTGGTATCACCATGGCCAAGTTTACCTACATACATAAAAAGAAAACATTATTCAAGTTAGGCCACTTAAGTCTCCTCTTGTTTTAAAGCACTGAATTTAATAAAGTACTTTAACTTTTATAGCAATGACCAGACAGATTTAGAAACCCATAAGTTCGTGATAGCAGAGGACATTAACCAATAAACATGTCTGTTTTAAGAAAGCTAATAATTAATAACTAATAGCCTTTTGTGTCTTATTTTCAATCCATTAAAAACTATTTTAAAAAGACAGAAAATAATTTTTTTCTTTCTTTGTCCTCCTTTAAGCCATATTTCTAACTTTTTCCTTTTTTAAATTTAAAAAAAAAATTCTTTAAAGATTGTGGTATGTGATAGAAAAAGAGAGAAAGAGAAAGAAAGAGGGCGATCAGAGGTATTGAATTCCCTGGAACTGGAGTGCTGGGAATTAAACTTGGGGCCCCTAGAAGAACAGTTCTAGCTAGCTCTTAACCACTGAGCCAACCTTCCAGCCCTTATTTTTCCTTGTTTACTTATATGTGCACGCATTTGTGCGTGTTTGAATATGCGCATGTGCATTCCCAGAAGAGGGTGTGGAGCTGAACTGACACATGGTTGTGAGTTGCTCGATGTGGGAGCTAGGAACCGACTCCAGTCCTCTGAAGGAGCATTAAATGCTCTAAGGCACTGAACATCTCACCAGTGCCTGTATTTCTGACTTTAAATGGTTTGACAGGGAAAGCAGGTATTGTAACACAGTCTTGTAATTCTACTGCTCAAAAAGCAGAGGCAGAATAGCTGCAAGTCTAGTGTCACACAGCTAGACCCTGTCTTAAAGGAAGAAAGGAGAAAAGGAATGAAGGCAGGCAAGCAAGCAGAAAGCAAGCCACTATAATCCCAGAATTTGGAGGGCAAAGAGGATTGTTAAGAGTTTAAAGCCAAGTCAGGTGTAGTGACACACACCTTTAATCCCAGCATTTGGGAGGCAGAGGCAGGTGGATCTCTGTGAGTTCCAGGCCAATCTGATCTATACAGAGAGACCCATTCTCAAAAATAAATAAATAATTAAAAATAGAAATGAGTTTGAGGCCAGCATGGTCTACACAGCTAATTTCAGGCCAGAAAGGGATACGTAGTAAGACCTTGTTCCAAAAAAGAAAAAAGTGCTGACAGTTTACATATTTTTTGTTGTTGTTGTTTTTGTTTTCTGTTTTTGTTGTTGTTTCAAGACAAGGTCTCTCTGTATAACCTTGGCTGTCCTGGACTCACTTTGTAGACCAAGCTGGCCTTGAACTCACAGCGATCCACTAGCCTCTACCTCCCAAGTGCTGGGATTACAGGAATATTCCACCACCCTCGCTTTAGCCTCTAACTTTCAAACTCTCTTGCCCCAGCCTTGTAAATCCAGGTACAGCAGGAAAGCAGCAATATACCTGGCTAAAATTATCTTTTAATACTTAGTGTCATTGATCTCTGTGTACAAGTAAGCATTCATCCTGCTGACAGAACAACTAATTAGGCCAGGCATGGTGGCACACGCCCTTAACCCATGTTTAAAGAACCACTGCAACATACATCTTACAACACATTTTATCATCCAGTTAACTAATTCATTCAGATCACATCTCAATGGTTATCTCGTCCCTTGTGTCCTCCCATTCCTCCCTCCCTCCCGCTTTCACCCTACTCCCCTCCCCTATGACTGTGACTGTGACCTCCTCCCCCAGGATATGCTCATAGGGTATCAAGTCTCTTCTTGGTAGCCTGCTGTCCTTCCTCTGAGTGCCACCAGGCCTCCCCATCCAGGGGACATGGTCAAATATGGGGCACCAGAGTTCATGTGAGAGTCATTCCCAGCTCTCCACTCAGCTGTGGAGACTGTCCTGTCCATCGGCTAGATCTGAGTAGGGGTTCAATGTTTATCGCACGTACTGTCCTTGGTTGCTGCAATAGTTTGAGCAGGAGCCCGGGGCCCAGATCCGTCCGTCATAATGCTCTTGTAGGTTTCTAGGGCCCTCTGGTTCCTTCTATTTCTCCATTCTCTCATACTTCTCTCACCTAGAGTCCCAATAAGATGTCCTCTCATCTATCCCAATTTCCTGGTAGGTGAGGTATGCATAATTGCACATATAAGCACAAAATAATAATCTCTCCTTGATTCCGCATTTAAGTTATCATCTAATATTTCCTAAGTCAAGTGGCATCTAGATTGTGTGTTCTTTATGTCTTTGGCTGTTTCACTTTTTCTTATTGCTTCTCTTATTTGATATTATACACACACACACACACACACACATTAGTGAATAATTTATGACAGAAAAAATTAGGAAAATTTGAAGTTCATCAATGACTTTGCTTTTAAGAATTTCGTCTGGAAAATACTTGGGGTTTTAAATACGTTAGTTTTGATATTCATGGCTTCATAGTTTGTCTGATAATAGCTATACATTAAATTGTTGCTGTATCATTCACTTTTGACACTTTTTATGTTGAGTCTTTTAATTTTTATAGTAACATAACCCAGATATGCTATAATAAAATACTGCATTTTAAAGCAATTAAAAATATTTAAAATCTTTAAAAAAAAAAAAAACTACTGTAATAATGCAAGAAACAATTTATTTGTTTTTATGTGTGTTCATCCACATTTGAATTTTTCTATACTGCCATACATATTTGAAAAAGATTTTTTTTCTTAAATTTTTAAGGAAAAAAGCCTAAAGCTACAATAGGTTTTTCTCCCCACACCCCCCTCTTTTTAAAAAAAGAAACATACCATTGTCTCCTCCTCCAAAAGACCACACAGTTCTTCCATCTTTGGACAAAGCAATCGTATGTGAACTTCCACAAGAAACTTCTCCTACATTGCTAATGTCCTTTACTAACGTTGGAATGTTACGGCTGTTACTGTCACCATGACCTTAGATAAAACACAGAAATATTGTTAACTTCTCTTCTCTAGGACATAATTCACAAGCGTAGTATGTTACCAGTTATTTTTAAATGCAATTAAATACAAAAAAGATAATCATCTCTACCTGCTCTACCTAAGTCTCCTCGGCTGCTCCCAACCTGGGGGCACAGGCACATCAAGGAGGTGTTAAAGCATTCTAATTCCTGCAACAGTGCTTATCTTAATCTGTCCAATAACATATCCATGTCAACTTGTTTCACTGACCAGTACATTATAAACTTCAGGGTCATAATGGTATGTTTCAGAGTATCTCTCAAACTCTACAGTGCCTGGTTACAATGTTTTGATAGATTTCATTACATCTTAGATAACAGCACCAGAATGTAGATAAAATTAAGTATAGAAATGCATTTTAGAGTATAAACCTAATAAAAGAAAAGGCCGATGAACTCTGTGATCACTGGTTCCTAGTAACAAGTCATTTCTGTTCTGTAGAAATAATTCCAATTTTTAAAAACTCTTACCTAGTCTTCCAAAGTCTCCTTCACCCCATGTATATAATTCACCATCCTCTGTGACAGCAGCACTATGTCTGTATCCAGCTGATACACAAACAACTACCTGGATTGCACATAAGTAAATCTGATAAGCATACAAATGCTAACACACATACATAGGGACTTCACAAGCATTATCACACACAACTCATGTAGAAGTTGTCATGAGAACCAAGGCAACTGACTAAGCAATCACTTATGGCCATGTTCTGCTTGCTGAGCCCTGAACCCTGGCTTTGACCCAAAGAAGAAAACAAGTATTCTCTATCCAAAAAGAGGCACTGTAATTTCCAGCAAAGGCATGCCTGCTCACTAGCAGGAATGCTGCAGCATCAGTCAAGTCTTTACTGAAGGAGCTGGAGAGAGCACAACAAGGAACAATGGCAACTTTTTAAATCTAAGATTAACATAAAGTCTCTAGTCTTTACTGATTATATAGTAAGTAAGTAACTCAAAAAGTACTATTACTAATCTAACTGAAAATATAAAAGTCACACAAACTTCTCACAGGACTTTTTGTCATTTAGAAATTATCTTTGATTAGTTCAGTGGTTCTCAACCTTCCTAATACTTCAACCTTTAATACAGTTCCTCAAGGTGTGGTGACTTCAAACCTCAAAATTATTTTCATTGCTACTTCATAACTAACTTTGCTACTGTTATAAATAATGTAAATATTTTTCCAATGGTCTTAGGCAACCCCAATGAAAGGGTTGTGGCATACCTCCAAAGGAATCATGACCCACAGGTTGAGAATCACTGGATTAGTAGAATCAAAGCATTAAGGACATATAACAACATAGCTTGGGGATCACTGATCAATATTATCAGCTACTTTTTTAAAAAGCATTCAGAAAAGGTCAGCACTATGAGAGAGTGTTTCTTCTCTGTGTAGCCCTGGCTGTCTTGGACATGCTCTGTAGACCAGGCTGGCCTCGAACAGATATCTGCCTGCGTCTGCCTCCCCAGTGCTGGGATTAAAGGTGTGTGCCCAGCTAACTCCCTATTTTTTAAGGCGCCAAAAAGGAGAATTGACAAACAAATTTAAATGTGAGACTCAATTTTTTAATATTTTTTAAATGTTCTTAAGCAATTTTTAAAATATCCTTAAAACTGAGAAATTCCAAGATTCCATTTGTAAATTAACTTAAATATTCTGTTATGTTTCCACCATGACATTTAAATTTAAACCACCCTGTTATAGAAAGAGGACAGTAAAAAGAAGTAAGCAATGGAAGTAAAGCAATGAAATTAAAAAGATATTAAAAGAACCAGAAAGTCACAATTGTTAAGAGTATTTAACAGAAGCACCTTAGAGTTCCATATTCAGTATCCTTTCAGTTACTGAGGCAGGGCCTGCGTTGCTATGCTCACTGCTCTCAAACTAGAAATCCTAACTGTCTCTGTCTGGAATTACAAAAGTGTGCCACTACACCCAGCACACTCTGTACCTTAGCAAGTATTTACTGTTGTTTACTAACTGGCATGTTACAAGAACCACTGCTTTAGATCTTATAATTTTGATAAATAAACTAAAATACTACAAGTCATGGCTGTGTGGAGTTTATTTGATAGCCATTTGAGAAAATGTCACATGTTGGAAAAAATGTATGTATTCTGTTATAAAACTCGAAATCTTAAAACAGAAAAACCCACTTAGGTCTTACTATGTTTAAAAAAAAAAAAGTCAAAGAAAAATAAAAACAAGTTCCGTTTCTAATGGCATCAACTACTTAAATGATCACTTAACAACTCTAAATGCCTCATCATTCAAGGGCTGGAGCGATGACTCAGTCCATAAAATGTTTTTATGGAAACATGAAAACTCAAGTCCAGTCACCAGAATTTCACATAAAAAAGCCAGAAGTGGTGGCACATATTTGCAATCCCAAGGCTGGAACTGCAGAGACAGAGGATCCTGGGCTCAAAGGGCAGCTTAGCTTTAACCTGTGAGATGCGGTCTCAACGAAACAGAAGGACTGGAGAGATGACTAGGCTGTACAGCGTCTGCTGCTCCTGCCTGGGCCTGGGCTGGATTCCAGCTCCTGCACGGTTCCAAGAGATGACCCGGCCTCCTCAGGCATCAGGCATGCGCACATGCATAGACATACACATAGGCAAAACACCCACATGCATAAAATAAATCTTTTTTGTTTGTTTTGTTTTTTAAGACAAGGTTTCTCTGTCTGGCTGCCCTGGAACTCGCTCTGTAGAGCACTCTGGCCTCAAACTCACAAAGATCTGCCTGCCTCTGCCTCCCAAGTGCTGGGATTAAAAGTGTGTACTACTATCACCCAGCAAAGTAACTAAAATACATTTAAAATTTTTTTAATTACGGGGGAGGGCATGTGCATGTGTGTGCAAGTGCCCGTGGGGGCCAGAGACACTGACCCCCTTGCAGTTGGTGTTTCAGGGTAGCTGGCAGCAGAACGTGGGGCTTCTGAAGAGCAGGGTGCATGTTTACCACTGAGCTGACACATTTCTCCAACCCGCCCCCCACAAATCTTAAAACGTGGACTACTGTCCTAGAAACAATACCCAAGGTTGACCTCACATGTCTCCACACACGTCAAAAACTAGAGTTAAAATTAAAAGGAACTAAAACTGAATGATACATATGAAAGTATACTCTAATCTATACAACAGATACACAAAAAGCCAAGACGAAGAGTGGTGAACAGGAGGAAACTCAGAAGAGCATATCTCAACACCTCACGGATATTGTCAATTACTGCACGCCTGGATCTATTTTTAAACCAAAGCACATACCTTCCCCTGTAGTGGGCCCTGGATAAGCTTGGGATATTTCTGGGTTGAACTATTCCCATGCCCCAGTTTCCCATAGTCGCCGTCTCCCCAGCTGAAGACTTCGCCTTCTGTCGTGAAAGCTAAAGTGTGACCATCGGAGCCTTTAGATGATGAGACTTTTTTAATGGACCGGTGAGGCTCAAAAGTTAACTTTTTTAAGGTAGATTGATTATTGGAATCTCCGAGGCCCAGTCTCCCATAGCTGCCTTTACCACAAGCTCTGACAGAGCCATCTGTAGAAATGACAAAAGTGCAATACTGTCCAGCTTCAATCTACAAAAGAACATCAGAATCTTAAGTTAGAAAATGATTTTAGAGAGTCAAATGTAGTACTTCAGGTCAGGTCAGGGTTATCAAAAAGGCAGAAAAGAAATAATTCAGAGCAGGAAATGGCATGAGCTCCATAAAGAGCCTAAGCAGGAAAACCGATGGCATTTTCATATTAACCTCATGCTGAGTGTAAATTCATGTGTCTTTTAAGGTTATCTTCCAGATAATGACAAAAATGAAACAATGGGGCTGAAGATAGTTCAGTGGTTAAGAGGACTGGCTGTTCTTCCAGAGGACCAAGGTTTGCCTCCCAGAACCCACATGGCAGCTCACACTGTCTCTAACCTCAGCTCCAGGGGATCTGATATCCTCTATTGGCTTCCACGAGCACTATATTTACATGTTACACAGACATTTGAATATGCAGGCCAAATATCCATACACAGAAAATTAAATAAATGAAATCTAAAAAAAAAAATCTAAAAATATAAATATATACGCTCCTCATAAATGGAGCAGGGAAAAAAAATCCTATAAATTCCTTAGAGTCTATTAAAGCAAGAATCACTAAGATAAAAACATATATTCACACACTTTTATACTCATGAAAAAATGCAATTTAATGAAAAATATAAATTACAATATTGAGCTATAAAAAGAAAATAACTTGATCATAAGAAAATAAAGCCAATTTGAAAAGGGGAAAAGGCCAGTTCTTATTAAATATTGCTTGTATTGAATACAGTATTAAAACCTACTGCCTGCCTGGCATGGTGGCACACACCTTTAATCCCAGCACTCGGGAGGCAGAGGCAGGTAGATCGCTGTGAGTTTGAGGCCAGCCTGATCTACAAAGTGAGTCCAGGACAGCCAAGGCTACACCGAGAAACCCCTGTCTCAAAAAATCAAAAAGAAAATAAATAAATAAAACCTATTGCCATTCATTAGGATTTTTTTTTCCCTCTGTTTTTAGTATTTTGAAACAAGGTCTGGCTTTGAGGTGCTGGTTGGCCTGGAGTTTGTTGTACAGACCAGGCCTCTACAACCTGAGTACTGGCATTAAAGACGTTCATCACCACACACTGCTTCATTAGGCTTTTTAAAACACTAAGTCCCAATTTAATATTTTGAATATAGAAATGGTGTCAAAAATATGAAAGAAAAAATTCATTTTTCTGTTTAAAATGAAGGACTGAGTGATAAATATCATAGGTAAGAAATGCTCAATCGAGAATTTTTATTCATTGAAAAATATACTCAACATTATCTACCACTCCACAAGGAATACAGAGAACTTACGGTCTGAGCATCAGAGAAACTCGGAGCCAGTTTGGGTTGCAGTATTTTCTCCTGTGTGCCTTCCACCAGCTGATGGCTGCTATTGCTGCCCCAAACGTAGCCCTCACAGGTCTCGCAAACGACAGGGGCATCGCCAGGCTGCACGCCATCGGGGCTAGCACATGTTCTGGAGTAGTCAGAAGCCATTCTACAAACCTATTGACAGTTAAACAGACAAAAAACCAACTCATACATCTCTAGTCTAGTTTTACAAATTCCCTAAAATTATTGTCTTAACCAGGAATACTCTAAGTTACTCACATCTAACTTTGCACACCGAGAGCTGAAATATTTACTAGCACAGAATGAATAGCTAGAACAGGAAGAGGGAAATACACGATCGAGCCTCTTTCAGTAAAAATGTTATCACCTACAAACTTTACAGAATCAGCTCATAAAGACAAAGGAGGAAAAAAATACCACCTGATACTCTTGTCGCTCTGGCACAATAAATGTTACCTTTTTTCATATGCACATTCTTTAACACAGTCACTCCAATAAACACAGAACTGACAAATGACACAAGACAATAATGCAAAACTCCCTGTGTACTCTTCATGCTCGAATAGACAATATTCCATCTATTGTTAAAAATCACAATTAACCAGTTTTCTCTAATGGACATTCAAATCCTAATCTTGGTCACGCAGACCATTTACTGACCAGGCAAGTGGTGCACTGCTCTAATCCCAGCACTTGGAAGGCAAAGAGGACGTTACTGTATTTTGTCCCAAAGCAGGGGAAGTAAGGTGGCCTTCTGACTGATCCATCAAGTGATGGGTCTACATCAGAACATCAGTCTTACTAAAATCACACTAACACTGAGAGTTAAAGTTTAAAGTATCTTATAAACTGACGTTGCAGCAAAGAGGAATGCCGTTATTTTAACTCCACATCTTCTATCAGTAGTAGAGCTAAAATTAATCCCTCTATTGCTTTCCATGTTTTTGCCAGCCTATTAAATGGGAAGTGATAGAAAAGTTTTACTCAGAACCTTTAAATAAAATGCAAAGCAATAGAGTATGTTTGACAAGGCTTTCCTAGTGAACATGGGGACAGTTCTGAGGAAACGTAACTGCCTCTGACAGAGGATCTGGAATTTCACTGAAGACAAAAGTAAAACTGATCATTTATAGACCTACTACTGTGACGAGGTCCTTCCTCACTCTTTTCTCTCAAAAAAAAAGGGGGGGGGCATACTCGCGAGGTTTAAAAACACACTTTTAAAGTAAAGCTAGAAGGTGGCTGATAAGCAGGATTCTACAGAACCAGCAGCAATATGATTCTATAAACACTCCAAATCTGCAGAGGAAAACTCATCCCCTATTTAACATTCATAACAAACTATGCATGGCTCCAAGAACCACAAAATGAAAGTAGGTGACCACAGTGTGCCACTAAATGCACACATGTTATTACCATCTGTACAATGCAAAGTAATGGAGGGCCTGACAGACAACAGAGCAGGAGGGCCTCCAGCAGCCAGGTAGGTACTCGTTAGGAAGATGAGAGGCCAATGTAAGAAAACTAGTTACAGCTTGGAAGAGTTCTGCCCTTTCCCACAGAAAACAGGACCAAAGGCTCAAGTACAATAAGTTTTAAATGTCCTGGATTACCTAGCTCCTGTAATAATAATAGTAATAATAATAATAATAATAATAATAATAATAATAATAATAATACCACCCAGCCAGGATTCCCTCCCAGGACAGAGCACAATGCAGAGGACAAGCTACTAGAGTATATTCAAAAGTGCGTGTGATAGGAACAGCAGAGAGAAGAGATGAAGACAGGTAAGATAAAAGAAAAGAAGGCTGAGGAAACACCGCTGTTGTAAATATTATACAAGAACACAGCATCTAAAGGAATCTAAAGGAAAACAAAACATGCTACCTTGAATCCCAATCCATTCTGAAGTTCAGAGAACTAGTTTAACATAAAAGTTAATACCAAAGTACTGTTGAACTTGATTACTTGGTCACAGTGGTGCCTAGCTGTAATTCCAATGCTCAAGAGATCAAGGCAGGAGGACAGTGAGGTCGAAGTCAGCCTGGGCCACAGACCCTGAAACAAAAACCACAAAGAACAAACACAGAGTGAGCCGAGTAGGAGAAGACAGGGGAGGGGGCAGCTAGGGGAGAGCAGGAGGGTGGGCAGGAAGAAAGGGATGAAAAGCAGAACAAGGTGGGACGGGGAAGGAGAAAGACACACTACCACCCTGTAATAGAACATGGCAGAAAACCCACCCCACACAGTAAACTGTCATCAATTCAAGCCAAGAGATGAAGAAAATCAAACAATAAGTACAAGAGGTAAACAAATCTGAATCAGAAATGCTCACGTGACAAAAGTGAGAAACTGGGGTGCTTAGCTGCAAATGGGACTGACATATCATGCCTCTCCAGCCAAGGCTTGGGACCTTCACTGCAGAGGAGGCAGAAGGCTGAAGAACCATAGGTGCTGGATAACGTCAGGAAAAGTGTCTTAGGCACAAGACAGGGCAGTCCCACGTGTGAACTCAAAGGTGAAGTCATGCACCTCTAGCTGAGGAACTAACGGCATTCAATAGCTGCTGGGAGAGGAAGTCTGGCTCACTTTTGTTTTGTTTTGTTTTGTTTTTTATGACTTCAACCATTAAGTAGGTCAAACTCCAAAACAAGGCCTAATTCCAAGTGTAGTTGGGCAACACAAACTGGACTTTGTAGACTAAAATAAAGAGAAAACTCAAAATTGAGTGGATCAGGGAAGTGAGGGTAAACAGGGTAGATCTAGAAAGAGTTGGGGGAGAGGTAGTATGATCAAAATTATCATCACTGTGAGTTCAAAGCCAGCGTGGGCTTCAAAGAGAGTTCAGGACAGCCAAGATAACACAGAGCAATCCTGTCTCAAAACCAACAATGACAACAACAACAACAACAAATGTTATCTTAAAGTTTTTTAAGGAATAAAGTAGAAAGTTTAAACATTTAAAAATGAAGACCAAAGTAGAAGAAATAAGAGAATAAATAAAAATAGTATGGGCTAAAGGAATGCTAGGCAGTTAAGAGCACAAGAGGACCAAAGTTTGGTTTCCAGCACCCACACTGGACCACCTGTAACTGCAGTTCCTCTGGTCTCTCCAGGGGCCACATTTTTGGCATCCATTCATATAACAAACACATACATAGATAAATGAAAATAAAAATAAGTCTTTTAAAAATTAACAGACAATGTCCTATGAGTAATGAAAGATAAAGACATAGAAATGAGAAATAAACTAAAAATGATTTTGTTTGTTTTGTTTTCAATAAAAGGTGACAAAGCAAGGTAAAAGACTAACATACAAACAGGAGTTCCTCCCCCCAAAAGAGCCAAATGACCTGGTGACAATGGCACAGCTCTTCAATCCCAGCACTCGGGAGGCAGAGGCAGGTAGATTTCCATGAGTTCCAGGCCAGCCAAGGCTACACAAAGAAATCCTGTCTCAAAAAAAAAAAAAAAAAAAAAAAAAAAAAAAAAAAAAAAAAAAAAAAATCAAGAAAGAAAGAAAGAGGGAAGGAAGAGAATAAAGATAATATGAAAATCTGTAATTTAGGAAAATATTTCTGAAATAAAAAGATCTGAAACCATATACTGAATTCTCACATTTCTAAGATTATTATCCCGGGGTGGGGGGTTGGGGGAGGAACATCACAGTGTTTTCTAGTAAAATTACTGATCTTTAAAGGGGGGCAACCCTTTCTTTCAATTGTTTCTCATCAAAATGAGCATATGACTCCTACAGAAAAGAAAAAAAAAATGATTTCCAGACTTTGACAATGATTATGCCAGAATAGGGTAACATATTTAAGATTCACAAGAAAATATAGTATGAACCAATAATTCAATCAAAAGCAGTTTCAAAGAATAAAAAGCACAGCAGTGATCAGCATGCAAGGACAAAAGAATCTTATTCCTCTGTGCTGTTACTGAGCATCTAGACAATAGGTTCAAAGTGAAAAAGAATAGAGAGGCTCGTGGGACTAACACTAACTGAGTCCAAAGGCAGGGACTTCGGAACGGCTATATGCTCTACTACTACAGAAATAAAGCACAAAAATGGGTTTTAGAGACCACATAGCAGTCATTATTTGTCTTATTTTCAACATGCTCTGTGTGTGCTCACAAATATATGTGTGACATATGTAACATGGTTAAAACAAATAAAGACTATTCTACTTCTTGTGATCTCTATAGTCTTGACGATCAGCACACTCCATTTGATGGAAAAAAAGACTTAAATGTAATATAGGAAAGGTTAGGTAAGCAGTCAGTAGCTCAGAAGACACTTTGATTTTAAATCAGTATATTAATCATACACACACACAACCACACACGCATGCATGGACAAATGTACTCTTTGTAGCTATGTCCAATACAGAATAGCCTAGAAAGAACAAATCAGTAGTGAGTAAGCATCTCTAACACTCCAATTGTGGCTCTGAAAATCAACTTTCTCAATAAAAGAAACCAACAAATTTGGGGGAGACAGCTAGTCAACTGTCTAGTGCAAGAAGTGTATGTATACAAGCCAGGAACAACAGACTGTATAAGATAGCAAGAAAGCTATCACAGATTAGGAGCCTTGTGTCAGAAGAACCCAGGAACAACCTTAAAGAGACTACCACCTTGAAAAGACTATTAGCCCAAATGACGCAATAATAACTCCATAGACTGAAACTCAAAGTTCAAACCTAATAGTCTATAAGGATATTTTTAAATGACATCAACTGGTCAAGTTTGGAGGATGGAAAGAGCAGCAATTCAGTCAACTAAAAACTAGTAAGTAAAAAGCGAATGGGGAGCCCAGCGTGGTGGTACATGCCTTTAATGCCAGAACCTGGAGGTAGAGGCAGGTGAATCTCTGTGAGTTCCAGGCATCCTGTTCTACAAAATGAGCTCCAGGACAGGACAGGCTGTTAGACAGAGAAACTCTGTCTCCAGACCCCCTCCAAGCTCTCCAAAAAAAAAAAAAAAATGAAAGAAACAAGCACTTACTCACCTTTCCCATATAAACTGTTTATATAGGAAACAATCAGCTAATAAAAGAAGCAATACTCTAAAAAGTATTCCAATTAATAAATGGATCAAAGTAACAGAATTAGAATATCATACAACCACCACCAACCCCGCAAAAAGGGGGGTGAGCACATAGATTAAGATTTTTTGAAACATTTTTTAAGTGGGAAAAACTTAACTCAAGTCCAGGCGCGCGCGCGCGCGCGCACACACACACACACACACACACACACACACACAGTGACAAAACTATAAGAAAGTTAGTTTAAAAGTCAGGACAGTGGTTCTGTTGTGGAGGAGAAAACAAGCAATGGCCAGAATGTGAAAGGCCTCCTGCAGTGCACAGCGGACAATAGGAGCAAGTCTTTCCTTCTACCGTGGGGCACCTGGTGATCAACCAAGTGTCAGGTTTGACAGTAATCTTTTTTTTTTTTTAAAGCCTGAGTAATTACTAGAAGGGTATTTCTTTTATAACAATTCATTAAGGTACAAAATTATTTATATATCCTTCTGAATCTGTTTTACTCAATAACTTTTTTCAACGAAAATTACCAATACATGACACGAAACTTAAAATAAATGAAGGAGATACATCAAAAAGTCTATCTTTCCCACCTCTGGCACTACGCACTGAGTTCCCCTCTCCGGAGGCAGCCAAAGGCAGCATTCTCCTCCAGACCCTTTCTAGAGGTAAATATATGCTATAATATCTTACAAAGTTACCTTTAATGCAAAGCTATGAAAATTACATACCTCTTCAAAAAGACATAATGCTGCTTCATAGAGTGAACATAAGCCTTCAGATGTTCTAGTTGGTTCTCTCCACTGACTCCGATCAGCAGATGAACCCTGTAATTACACATTGTAGAGTACAATATGGAAAGGAAACAGACATTTATGTTTAAAAAATTATTTGAAAAACCGCTTGTAAGATTAGGTGTACTATGATCAAATCCTAATATTAAGCCATGAAACTAACTGAAAATATTAACAAAAATGTTCAAATGATCAATTAAGCACCAATCCCTTTCTAACCGCCTCATTAAATATTGAGAAAGCCATACTAAATAAAACACAGGATTCTTCTGGGCAAATGCAGAATCTTGAAAACAGCAGTCTACTTCTCAGTCGTATCCTTGACTCACTTTTATAGGTCAGGGTGTGTGGCTTTAGGAAGAGGATGGGTGATTTCTAACTAGGTACAGCTGGTTTCTGTCCAGGAACAACAGGACAACAGACAGAAACTAGAAAGCCAGTAATAAAGTTATTGCTACATTTTACAGCTACTATGAGGTAGTCATCTGTGGGAAAAGTTAATCAATTTAACAGAAGCAGGTGAAAAAGTATATAATGTAGTCAGAAAAATAGGGATTTCTGAAAGTAGACTCAAGATTGTAAGAACTATTTAACACAGTATGTGGCCCAGGAGTCTGTGTTATATTAAGATACTCAATACATGTATAAACCCAGGCTAACACAGTTGCTTCACACCTTCAAGATCAAAGTAAATAATATCTTACCTCACAGGTTAACATGATAATTGAAAAAAATATGCAAAGCACCTGATAGAAAACAGGCACTAAAATTAGTTCACTTCCTCCTTACTCCAAGTAGTGAGGAACAGTGAATCAAAGAAGCTGAAAAGGCATCGAGTAGAATATTATTAAATAATGAATAAACACATTGTACACAAAGTCATATATACATCTATTTATTACTATAAGTATTTCTTGAGGTTTTCTTGTCAATTTAAATATCAAATCAACTTGTGAATATATAAGAAAATTTATGCTAGAAGATGCTAACTGCTGTAAAACAGAAAGGGGTATAGAGTACTCGCCTAGCACATTAAACCCTGGGGTACGCCCAAGGGCAGGGTGCGACAGTGGGAGGGTGAGGCAACGGAACTCAACAGTGTTATTCCCTCATAGATCCTCTAGCTGTTTTTCTCTCACCCAACATTCAAGCCAAGCTCTCCTGTAAACTCTTTCCAGGTGCCTGGCAGTTCTATGCCTCCCATTTGCAGCTTTAAGCAAGACTATACCCCTCTACACACACACACCTAAGTATGCAAGAAAATGTATGGTCTCACATAGTTTCTGACTTCTTGGCTTACAGACTAAGCCACATTAAATCATGTGGTGTAGAACTTCCCTCTTGCCTACTGGAAACTTACAAAAGGTAGAAACCCACATTATGTGGTCCGAAAACATTTTCATATTCATTATCCTTCTCTCTCTCTCTCTCTCTCTCTCTCTCTCTCTCTCATATATATATGTGTGTGTGTGTGTGTGTATGTATGTGTGTGTGTATATAGATAGATAGATAGATACATACATACATACATACATCAGCTTCTTTCCTAACCCTGATGATCTGACATGTGACATGTCTGTTATAACAAATAGAGATTATGGAAAACAGCCTAAACTCCTGGGGTACTCCTTTCCTTCTAAGGAAAAGTGAGGAAGAGTCCTCTTACTAATTTTGTTCTAAAAGGAAATACCCATAAAAGTGTATAATCATATAGTGATGGTGTCTAATAATATCTTTTTCCTCTTTATTAACAAAAGCAATTCAAAATGCATAGATAAGAATTGAGTGACTTTTCACAGGAATATTAGCATGAGCAAATAAACAGTATTTCAGATTTGAAAGGAGCAAAATCTGAAAGTACAAAAGAAACAAAACAAAACAAAACAAACCACAATGAGAAAAACAGATGTCCAAGTAACATTACTTTTTTAAATTAAAAAAAAAATGTTTTAAAGAATATTAGCTGGGCAGCGGTGACACACACCTTTAATCCCAACACTCGGGAGGCAGAAGTAGGAGGATCTCTGTGAGTTCAAGGCCAGTCTGGTGTCTACAGAGAGAGTTCCAGGACAGCCAAGGCTACACACAGAGAAACCCTATCTCAAAAAACAAAACAAAAAAGGAAAGAAAATAAGAAAAGAAAATCAATGGTAACATGGCCAAATATTTACAGTTTAGTTCATAAATACAAAGCATACACCAGATAAAAGTTCAGTGCTTCTGCTGTGAAAGTGACTTTTTAATGAAACATTTTTATTAATCAAAAGCTTTGCATTTCATTTGCTGATGGAGGAAGGTTTCAAATATGTAAATATAACAAGTGACATTTGTAGTGAAATTTAAAATACATTTGTTAGGTTATTGTGAGCAAAAGGTACATAAACTCCCCCTCTCCCCCTCTCCCTCCTCCTCACTGTCACAAAAACAAAACACAGAACTCTGGAAGAACATGCTGGCACACCTCTTCATCTCAGAGCAGAGGCAAGCGGATCTCTGAATTCAAGGCCAGTTGGTCTATTCAGGACAGCCAAGGATATACAGTGAGACTATTACACACAAGCGCGCGCGCGCGCGCGCACGCACACACACACACACACCAAAAAGAAAGAACAAGCAACAAAAACCTGATCAATTTAACTTTACTGAACTTATACCTAAATCAGTTTATAAGTATTTGAGCCCTAATGCTTTAAAATTCACATTTTCATTCTTGGATTTCAAAGCTATTACATTTCAGTCTTGCAAATTTTTAAATTTATCATATATGCTTATTCCTTAATATGATATCCAAAGTTATGATAGTGAAGGGATTTCATTTCTAATGACAACAAATTCTTCACAGACTTCTGCTCAACTCACTACTTCTGTTTATTCAGGCCTCTGTTCAAATGTCACAACTCAGAGTCCCACCCTGACCACATTAACTAAAATAGCAGACCTTTTAATTCTCAATCTATCATTCTCTTTCCTCTTAAGATGTCTCGTTTGAAATTATGAATTTTTATGACTTATTTTTATTTTATGCATACAGGTATTCTGCCTGCATGTATATCTGTGTACCATGTATATGCAGTGCCCAGAGTCTAGAAGAGGGTGTTGGATCTCATGGAACTGAAATTACAGATGATTGTGAGCCATCATGGAGATGCTGGGAACTGAACCTGGGTCCTCTATAAGAGCAACAAGCTCTTAACTGCTGAGCCATCTCTCCAGCCCTAAATTTATGTATTTCTTTCCTGATCATCCTAGCAAGATGTGAACTTTGTAAGAGCAGAAACTGTATCTCTAGGGCTGCACACCCAGGTCCTAGAATACCACTTGACATACAGTACATAACTTTTAAAGTCTGGAAAAGGCCTTGTAAGGTGGTGCACACTTATAACTACCACACTTGGGAGGTAGATGCAGAAGGATTAGAAATTCAAAGTCAGCCATAGCTACATAGCAAGTTCAAGGCCAGACTACAAAAAATGGAAAGGATGAAATTGGAGATGCTTTCAAAAAACTGCCATCTCATTTTACACAAAAAAGGGACTCCCATTTTACACAAAGAAGTTAGGTTAATTCTCCAAATCCACTAAAATAAGGTAACACTTAAACAATAAACTCAGCTTCTGATGCAGAGGCCTTTACTGTACTAACTGTCCAATCCTTACAGATCAATGTGTTTAAGTTTTTCCCCACAGAGTGAGAGCGAGAGCATGAGCACACGGACACACGTGCACACACACACAAATATATATATAAAATATTTAAGCAATTTAACATACCAAAAGAATTCCCAAATTACTTACAAGAACCACAAAATCATTAAAAGCAGGGTTGACTAGGTAGCAATTTGTTAAAGTTGACACTTGGAGTACATGGTACATACCAAAGAACGCCTCATCTGCATTAATATAGCCATAAAGCAGTCAAAGCTGATCATTCCTTCCTGGCTTGATAGTAGTTTGTTTTTTTCCATGGTATGTACAACCGCTGAAGCCCCCAAAGCCATTTCTATCCATTCAAGAAGATATCTCAAAGAGCCTCTCTGAGCTGCTAGGCCAAGCAGCAACTCAGAAGCTAATCTGCGACCTAACGTGTCTGCCCCAGAATTAGGAATAGTTACTCCTTTAAGAAATGTTGTGACTTGTGATAAGCAGTCCAAGCCCATAGGTGGGATCTTGCTTTCATTTGCTAAAGACAACGGAGGCAAAGAGCTCACAACTTCAATTGCAGTATGAATAACGTCGTTGCAGAGGCTGAGGCCAGGTCCCGACACAGGCATCATCCAACTTTGTCTCAGAAGTGCAAATAATAAACTTAGCCCAGTTCGGACACCCATTTCTATAAGTGCATCAGTGCTTGACCGGGGACGTTCGCTGACAGAATGGACGTCAGCGGATCCAGAGCTGCTCTCTGGAGAATGCTGCTGCTGCTTCACTTTGCCTTTGTCATGGTACTTGTTAGACAGTGCATAAAAGACACGCTGGAGAACAAGCAATCGCTTCCGCAGCGCCCCAGCAAATGGAGAGTCTGAACATACCATCTTTGCTAGTGCTAGCTGGCTGCTAAGAAGGGCATCCAAATAATGGTCCTGCTCATCACTTGAAAGAGACTCACGTTCAAAGTCGGGCAATTGTGGCCCTTTGAGGCATAAAACCTGTTGAGGCAAAGGTACTACTTCCTTATTGCTGACCAGTTTAGAATACAAAACAGTAACTCCCTCTCTTGTAGCAATAGATTCACTGTCCTCTGTGATCCAGGAGCTATTCAGGTGTTCGAGCCATTTCAGTTTCACTGGTGGAACCATAGTCGCCATGTTGATTTATTCTTCAGCCATTAGATCTACAGAGGAAAGAAAGAAAACAATAATTAAAAAAAAAAAAAAAAAAAAACCTAGCACAGATGACCCATAAAATGTTTCTGGACTTCTGTCTTCTAATTATATCCAGTGATTTTAAAACTAGTAAAATGTAAATGAAGCCTAAGGTTTAGCTCACGGTTCATACCATTGTTTTATTTTAGCTCTGATAAATGCACCATGGTTATATAAGACACTAAGTTAAACAGAAATAGGTAAAGGTCTATAAAATTGCAAAATATTTAAAAGTTAGTTTAGAAAATAGTATTTCATTCTTTGTTTGTTTGTTTTTGTATTTCTTTAAGACAGGGTCTCTCTGTGTAGCTCTGGCTATCCTGGAACTCACTCTGTAGACCAGACTGGCCTCAAACTCACAGAGATCCACCTCCCTCTGCCTCCCTAAGTGCTGGGATTACAGGAGTGTACCACCATGCCCAGCTTGGAAAAATGAATTTTAAATGTAGTCTCTATGAGGAAGGATCAAGTGTTAGAGCCTGTCAAAATATACATGTCCCCACTCCACCATCAAGTGTACAGCGCCTGCCACTGCTTCATCCCCTTAGAAGCCTTAATTTAAAGTGACGATCCCTCTCTGCTGCCCATTAATGTAGCTTACAAATTAAACTCCCAGACAACAAGTTCTCATCAGCTCCAATTCATCCTCCACTCAGCACAAACCCAGACTTACATGCTGAAAGCCTCAACAGCTGGTCTGATGTTTCACACTAACTCCTTGAGATCAGAAACACAAGAGTCCCTACTTGTCTTCCTGCCTCCCTCCTTTACTCCTTTCATATCTTAAATTCTTAATACTGGTCCTTTCAAGAAAAAGGCCTTGGGAAAACTGCTTCTAATATCTTTATTTAATGAAGTCCTTTCTCTTCTTCAAAATTTACTTCAAAAATCTTGTAGGAGCTCTCAGAATTAGTGCATTCTAATTCTCTAACAAAATGCCTCTTACTTTGAACTAAAACTATGGAAGATCTTAAATCACCTAAGAGATAGCATAGACCTCAACATCAAAAACCTTGTTCCACTCAATTTTAACATCCTAGCATGCAACCTAAATCATCACTACAGTGCTTGCTAAATTACTAATTAATTGCAATTACTCTTCTCAATTAAACCATGCGGGTAACCAAAAGGGTAAGTGATAGGATTATTACTGTCAGTTTCTCTAAACCTTAAGCATTTAGTGGCTAGGTACTATTTCTTACTTCAATAAAGTATACGTAAAAATGGGCCTGTAATCCCAGCACTCAGGAGACAAAAGCAGAAGAACCATATGTTTGAGGCCACCTTGTACTACATGCTACCTTCCAGATCAGCCTACACTAGATAGGGAGACCTTGTAGCAAGAGAGGATTGTCTGAGGCAGTGATGGTGATGCCACACACCATCAGTCCAAGCACTCAGAAGGTAGAGGCAGGCAGATCTCTGTGAGCTTAAGGCCAGTCTGATCTATAGAGCAAGTTCCAGGGACAGCCAGGGCTACACAAGGAAACATTGTCTCAAATAAAAATGGATATTTAAATGAATTGGTTGATAAAATCTATGTGACATGGAATAACATTTTTCTTTTTAACATTAATTGTTTTTTACTTTTACATATACATTTATATTATTATGCATATATACAATCAACTACCCACAGCAAGAAGAGTCATGAAACAATCAGGAATTATATTAAATGTTACATTCTTAGTGTTTTGGCTATTTGTATTTGGCAGTCTTGAAGAAAACATCTTTTCTATCTTGGTGCATCTAAAATTCTAAATGTAAATCAATATCTATCATATCTCATCATTATCAACTTAAAACATCTATCTAGACCTAAAGACATCTTAACCCCTAAACAACTAAGCTTATTTGTAAAACTAAACTATCTGGTCTTCAACCCCATCAGAGACTTGAGAAGGAATAAAAATTACCTGAGTATACAGGGCACGCAGGTGAGCAGCTTCCCAAATGAGAAGATGACATAGACAGTTTGCAGAATAGCAATTTTTAAAAACATTGAAGCTAGGGTCTCTCAAAAAGCCTGCACCCATGTCTTAGTTGTATGCTAGCCTTTCTTTGGCCTCTCTCCCTTAACGCATTTCTTAACGAATTGTAAGTTTGTTTCATGAAGAATAAAATAATGAGAAGTTTTTCAACAATTTACTATAGAAAACAAAATCCTGTGTTGAAATCAGCCAAAATATTGATCTCTTTCCCCATCCCCAGCCCCGGCTCTCCCTTCCATGACTAGACCTGAGATTTTTGATTCCTAGAAAGAGTCCCTTTGCATTTTTTTGCATATGCTGCTCCTTCTACTTAAGAATCTGCCTTCACCCAGTCAACATCTAGTGCAAGATATCAATTTAAACAGCCCAATACCAGGGACTTATTACGCTATACTCACGCAGTAAGTCAACTTAATCATAAGTTACCTATCACTTTCTCAGGGACGCTATCCTTGACTGCACCCACAGGAGAGCAAGTCCATCTTTTAAAATACACAGCATATAGGCTTTTGAAGACAGACCTAATGATTCTTTGGATTTCCTCGATATCTGTTGTTATGTCTCCCTTTTCATTTCTGATTTTGTTAATTTGGATACTCTCACTCTTTGCCTTTTAGTTAGTTTGGCTAAGGGTTTGTCTATCTTGTTGACTGTCTCAAAGAACTAGCTCTTAGTTTCTTTGATTCTTTGAATTGTTTTTTTTTTCTAATTTATTGATTTCAGCCCTGAGTTTGATTATTTCCAGCCTTCCACTCTTCTTGGGTGTGTCTGCTTCTTTTTTTTCTAGAGCTTTCAGTTCCATTAAGTTGTTTGTATGAGGTGGCTCCAATTTCTTTTATATAGGCACTTATTGCAATGAACTTTCCTCTTAGCACTGGTTTCATTGTGTCCCAAAGGTTTGCATATGTTGTGCCTTCATTTTCATTGAATCCTAGTAAATCTTTAATTTCTTTATTTCATCCCTGACCCAGGTGTCATCGAGTAAAGCATCGCATCGTTCAGTTTCCATGTATATGTCAGCTTTTGTTATTTCTATTGTTATAGAAGTTCAGCTTTGTATTTGCTCAACTATGTTCAAAGCAGCATTATTCATAATAGCCAGAATCTGGAAACAACCTAGATGTCCCTCAACCGAAGAATAAATAAAGAGAAGGTGGTACATTTACACAATGGAATACTATTCAGCTATTAAAAACAAGGAAATTTTGAAATTTGCAGGCAAACGGATGGAACTAGAAATGATCATGCTGAGTGAGGTAACCTAGACCCAGAAAGATATGAATGGTATATACTCACTTATAAGTGGATATTAGCCCAAAATAGATCTCCTGAGAGACTCCACTCAGCGGGGAATCAAAACAGATACTGGGACTCAAGCTGGACTCTGGGCAGAGCGCTGAGAGTGGTAGGGAAGAGTGGGGGAATGGTAGGTCCAGGAGGGAGCAGGTGCTCCACTGGGAAACCATCAAGGCCTGCAGATCTGGACCCAGGGGGGCCTGCACAAACTGATGCACCAACCAAGGACGATGCATGCAGAGAACCAAGATCCCTGCTTAGATGTAGCCAATGGACTGCTGAGTCTCCATGCTGGGGGGCGGGGGTACTTCTGCTGAACCTCTGACATGCACTCTGGTGCCCACAATTTAGTCACTAACCCTTGGCAAGTCGGCCTTGTGGGCACACAGAGGAAGGGGATGCAGGCTATCCTGATGAGACCTAATAGGCGGTGGCCAGACAGTGGGGTAGGAAGGTCCTCCTATCAGAAGTCTAGGGGAGGGGAACAGGGCAGAAGAGGGAGAGAGGGTGGGAACGGGAAGATAAGAGCATAGGGATAACAATCTGGAGATAATGTGAATAAATTATAATAAATAAATAAAATACACGGCAGCCACCACTTTAACTCTGTAATATCTTTCACAGTTTGCATTTACATACAATTTGTGTAGTTATCTGCTTAATGTGCATTTATAACAAAGTGAGAAGTATACTGTTTAGTTTTTGCCCCTTGGTCCTGATAGTTTCTAAGACCCTAAACATTTCCTAAGTGATAGGGGAGAGTATTTTTGATATTCACAAGAAGCTCTGTTCTAACGTATCTGAACTTATACTCAGGTGAGCTCCATTCTGAAAGAAGTGGGCATCAGCGATACCAAACAATGGTTAAAGGATGGGTGCCTTCGTGTCTACCTCCAGACCTTTGGGAAATGAAAGGCAGAGTGCTACTGAGTAGACATTTACCAAGGTTATTCACTTCTCCAAGCTCAGGAAGAGAGCTCATTTCCAAAGTTCTGCAGCTTAAATTCCAGCACGTGCTGCAGTGCAGTTCATCCCACTCGAACCCCATGTACTTGCTGATTGGTTTGGACACTTTTACTCATCAAACAATATAAACTGTTAAACAAAACTGCAGAGGAGGAGACAGATTGGACTGAGTACCTGCATAGAGTTTTACAGAACAAACCATATTGGAGTACCCATGCTAAAGTTTCCCATCAACAAGCTATAGCTAAGTCATTATCTCATCTACCCAGAGACTGGTGAGACAGTCACATCTTCAAAGAGCCAGTCTTAGGCACAGGACAGAAACCCTTTGCTTTATCCTACGCATGCAAAGCAGACTTAAAGGAGCAGTCTAGTTTGTTCTTTATTACTGCTTGCTTCAGCCCTTTTCTGTCCGTAAAGCCAATCTCTTCTGCTCAGCTCACTGGAACACTCTTTCTAGTTACAGAATGAAGTATTGCCTGATTCAGGAATCACATATAAAAGCCAATTAAATCTGTAATTCATTTTGCTCTAATTTTGTCTTTTGATAAAATTATCAGTTTTTAATTGCACAAAATCAACACTTAATGTTTTGACTGCCACTATTTAAAAGAAAATGCACAAAAAGAGAAAAGACTCGATGCATTTGCTGCAAATTGTTTTGCTTCAGTAAGAACTAGTCAACAAAGCAGGAAGCTGACGTGCTTGTTCAGCACATGAAGAACTAGAGACCAAAGAGAATCAAACTGATGAGGTTTGATCCTAGAGCCACTGATTCACAACCCCGATGAACCAGCTAATCCTGACACACCGCAGTCGCTTTGTTTTTAAATCTATAGTGATGACTTATCCTACTGAAAGTCCCATTTGTCTCTGTCTCTTCCTGATCCAATACACAAATCTAATAATTACCTAAGCTATCAAATCCACCGATAAAAACTAGAGTTGGAAAAAAAAAAAAAAAAGACTAGGGGTTAAAAAAATAACACTATCAATATTTTCCTGAAACCAAAATAAAGGAGGAGGGGGAAGCTAAAAGAGTTGAGCAGACCAGAAAGAGGAGCATGCTGCAGAGACTGACGCACCAACCAAGGACCATGCATGGTGAGGACCAGACCCTCTGCTCAGGTGTAGTATAGTATAGTAGCACCGTCTCCTGTGGGTCCCATAATATGGGGAGTACAGACTACTGTGACATGAACTCTGGCCCCACAGGTTGATCACGTCACCCTGGCAGGGTGGCCTTGCCAGACCACAGAGGAAGAGGAGACAAACAGTCCAGATGAGACTTGATAGGCTGAGGTCAGATGTTAGGGCGAAAGGGCTCCCCTTTCTGAAGACTAGGGGAGTGAGGGCCGGCATTTCAGGGAGGAAGGGTGGGACCCAGAGGCAGCAAGGGAAGGGGCTACAATCTGGACATGAAGCAAACAAATTAAAACAATAACAACAAAAATCAATACTACAACAGAAAAAATTTTTGAGCAGAGGATTCTTACAAACAAGTCTTTAAAATGGTTCTTCCAAGTGAATTTGCCGAATTCTGAAGCTTTCACACGCTCTCTAGCTAAACAAAGAGATGACAGCTGTTAACATTTATTGAGCATGTTCTACAAGGTAGGAAGTAATACTGCATTGTTAAGACAACACTATGAGACAGGTGCCTAGATTACCCCCACTTGCCAGCAAAGGAAATACAAACAGAGAGGCTCAACAGTTTGCCAAGGTCACAGTACAGACAACTGGCTGAGTGAAAATTCAAAGACAGCAGCTTGACATCTGACCTTTCAAGTAGTAAATCACACTGCTTCTGATCATCACAGTGCTAATTTAATAGGTTCTACATCACTCTAAAATTTCTAGTTAAAAACCTCAAAATGTTTCAAAGAATCAAATGTCTATTCAGCTCATCCTAAAAGATTTATTGCTATGACTTAAAACATGTTCTCCCTAACCACATACTCGAAGATTATTAAGAGATTTTAGGGGGCTGGAGAGATTGCTCAGTGGTTAAGAGCACTTGCTGCTCTTCCAGATAACCTGGGTTCAATTCCCAGCAGCCACACAGCAGGTCACAATGTCTCTAGCTCCAGCTCCAGGGGATCCAGCACCCTTCTACAAGGCTAGCATGAAGACAAAGTGGAAAGGGAAAGAGGAGGGGAGGGAAGAGGAGGGAAGAAAAGGAATGGAAATGAGAGAGAAAAAACAGTTCTGATAAAAAACAAAGTTGGGAAGGAGTGTTCAACTTTGCTTGCTGCACAAACATGAGGACCTGAGTTCAGAGCCCCAGCACCCAAGTAAAAATGGAAAGCCATGGTGTGCCTCTGTGACCCCAGCACTTGGCGTCAGAGATAGGAGGATCCCTGGAGGCTTACTGTCCAGCCAATCTAGCCACATCAGTGAGCTTCAGATTCAGTCCGTCCAAAACAAAGTACAGAACCGTCAAGGAAGACCTTCAAAGTGACCTTTGACCTCTACACAAGCTACACACACACACAGAGGTGTATACATATACCTCCCAGCACATACACCATTTATTGAATTAGAGATTAGAGATTATAAAGCTAATGTAATCAAGGCTTTTCATACTGGCATCAAGATAAATCAACAAGCTGGGCAGTAGTGGCGCACGCCTTTAATCTCAGCACTCGGGAGGCAGAGGCAGGTGGATCCCTGTGAGTTCGAGGCCATCCTGGTCTACCATGCAAGTCCAGGACAGCCAAAGCTACACAGAGAAACCCTGTCTCAAAAAACAAGAAACAAACAAACAAACAAAAGATAAATCAACAGACTCTAACTGAAAATACATAAGGAGACCCATGTAAATATATAACCAACTAACTGTTTTTTTTTTTTTTTTAACTGAACTACCAAGGCAGCTTTGTTTTTTTCAACAAAAGGTACTCAGACAACTGATTAGACATAGGGGGTTAAAATAAAGCTTGCCTTAAATTCATACCATATACAAAAGTCAACTCAAATTGCTTAATGAACCAAAATGCCAGAGCTAAAACTAAAAAAAAAAAATCTGTTAAAAAAAAATAGAGGCCAAACATATTAAGTATACTTACAAAATCCCCGCACTTAGGAGTTTTGTCAAGAGGATGCCAATGTGAGGCCAGTCGGGGCCACATATCAAGTAATGGGGAAAATGGAGACAAACGTAGCAAGCCTGGTTAAGAAAACTGTGACTTGGGACAATCTAATTTAAAACTTTCTAATGATATTATTAAAATTATATAAAGGTTGCAGAGATGGCTCGGCAGTTGAGAGCACTTGGTTCTGCTCTCCACACCCACATAGAGGCTTATAATTGTAACTCCATTCCATGGGATCCAACACCCTCTTCTGGCCCCCACAGGCACCAGGCAGGCATGTGTTGCACTGACATACAAGAAAGCAGAACACTCAAATACATAAAATAAAAATAAACATATCTTTTTAAGACAAAGAAAGAAAATTAAAAGTCAGTCAACAAGACGGCTAAGGCAGGTAAACAAAGCATGTGCTGTGCAAGCCTGACAACCTGAGTTCCAGTTCCCAAGCCACATGATGAAAGGAGAGAACCAACTTTTTAAAGTTGTCCTCTGACTTCTACATGCACCCAGTGGCATTCAAACACATGCATACAGACACACATTATGGAAACATAAACACACTCAAAAATATCAGTAAATTTTTGTTAATACTGTCAAGCCCAAACTGAAAAACAAAAAACAAAAATCAAAACATGTCACCAAGATATATAAATAGCCAACTATCCATATAAAAACATATCCAGCATCATTAGTCCTTAATGAAATGTAAATTAAACCACAATAAGTCTATTAACCTGGCTAAACTTTAAAAACACAGCCAATACCAAGTACCTGTGAGAACATGGAGCAAGCAAAAGACTCACACACTGCTAACAGAAATGTAAAATGAAAAACTATTTGACAACTTAGTATAAACTTCATTAGAAACATACACTGGGGGGCTGGAGAGATGGCTCAGAGGTTAAGAGCACTGGCTGCTCTTCCAGAGGTCATGAGTTCAATTCCCAGCAACCACATGGTGGCTCACAACCATCTATAATGTAATCTCGTGCCCTCTTCTGGCCTGCTGGTAGAGAACTGTATACATATTAATAAATAAATCTTTTGAAAAAAGAAAAAAGACTAGGAAAGAGTCACCATTCATGGTGGGTACAGATCTTTCAGGATATCTACCTGGAACCCCTCACCTATGCTCTGTAAGTAAGCCTTAAAAAAAAGAAAGAGAGAAAGAAACATACATTGTACTTTCATAATACACAAAATTCTATTCCTTAGGGATTCACTACATATTTACACATGACCTCACAGCATAAACATCAATAACAGCCAAAACTGTCCTTTGCTATACATATAACCTTATCCTTTATTAAAGATAAAACAAGGTGTTCTTTTTTCGGTTTTGTTTTGGGGTTGTTTGTGTGTTTGTTTGTTTGTTTGTTTGTTTCGAGACAAAGTTTCTCTGTGTAGCCATGCCCGTCCTGGACTCACTTTGTAGACCAGGCTGGTCTCAAACTCACAGAGATCCAGCTGCCTCTGCCTCCCCAAGTGCTGGGATTACAGGCGCCACCGGGCCCGGCTTCATGTTCTTGTTTCTAAATGATAAATAAATCTTTGCTGAATGTTTGATACAGCAGGACATAAAGCATACTCAATCTTGTAAGTTTTCTAGACAATCAACATACATTTTGGGTGTTTTGGTGGGTTGTTTTGTTTTGCCCTGTGAAAGGCATCATTTTGTTCATTGTGAGTTGAATGAACAGGTTCTGGGAGCCAGGCACACTTGCTGGGCTACAGAATAGTAACTGCCAATTCACTTCTAATGAAAGAATCTTTGAAAACAAAAAGAGTAAATTACACGTGTCAAGTTAAACAATCTGTTACTCTAATAGGTACAATTAATCCAGAATAAAAAAAAAAAAAAAACTGTCAACACCTGCAGTTAACCTTAAACTGTAGTTGCACCTTGGCCAGTACCAA
The DNA here is from genome assembly GCA_907169655.1 of Acomys percivali. NCBI lineage: Eukaryota > Metazoa > Chordata > Mammalia > Rodentia > Muridae > Acomys > Acomys percivali. The sequence continues at coordinate 121,172,029 of OU015749.1, read as the reverse complement.
CAGGCTAGACTTAAAAAAAAAAAAAAAAAAAAAAGTAGATTTTGTAAAACTGTAGGTCTGGTCCCCATAGGTTTTCATAACTGAATATGTAGGCTTCTGGATGTACAACTACCAACATTTAATTCAAAATCAAACACATAAGGAATCCAAGGTGTCTGGCAGCACTCACCCATATTGCATCATATAACCTCACTACAGCCTTGGTTCTGAACACACAATGGGTGTTTTACAATGTGCACAGTCATGCCTCACAATGTCAACCAACACTGCCAGCAATACCTGCTCAGATTCCAGACTAAGTTACAATTGCAGAGCTATTTACTGAATGTACAAAGTTTTCTGCTCTGTGGAAACATAATGGTTTAATTACAAGGGGTAAAAAGGATTTTAATAGTTCCCTAAATGTTATTTCTTAGCATAAGTATAAAATTAGTGTATCATTGGATTACATTGTACTAGAGTATTTCATTTTAAAAATTGCTGTTTAAGTTGCTGGCTTCAGTTTCACAAATAAAATAATGAATTAATTTTGGCTAAAGATTAGGACAGAATTTACCTCAATTTCCTAAATAGCTTTAAAGAGATTTCTGCCATTTAAACATGTTAGTGTGAAGATTAATGTTGAAGATATTCTATACCTTCAGTAGCAATTATTCAGTCAAGTTGTTTGGTTGGTTGGGTTCTTTTGCAGGAGGGGTGTTCTTTTTGTTGTTTTTTCCAGTCAGGGTTTCTCTGTGTATGCTTGGCTGTCCTGGACTCACTTTGTAGACTAGGCTGGCCTCGAACTCACAGAAATCTGCCTGCCTCTGCCTCCCTGAGTGCTGAGATTACAGGTGTGCATCACCTTACCTGGCTTCAGCCAAGTTTCATATCCACCACACAGTATGAAAGTTTGCTTTAATTTTTAATAGTAAGACCTATGTTTACCAAAGAATTGTTTTATAACATGCTTATGATTATTATTTGTATGTTTGGTTTATAGAGATGACTCAACAGGTAAAGGCCCAACCACCTTTATTTTTATTTACCTAATAAAATAACTTTCATAGAAAAGACTGCACATTTGCAAACAAACTGCAGTCCCTGTTACTTCCTAGTAGTCTGGGCCATTAGTACTTCTGGGATTTATCAGCAGCAGGTTTTCTGCATTAAGTACTTAATGCACTGAGCTCCTAAGCAGAACTAGTTTTATCTTGTGTCCAAAAACCAAGTCGTGCCTACTCACTCTGAAATAAGGAACCAACCTAAAAGATGGCAGACGAAGAGGAGATGGTGATTAAAAAGTAATAAAAGAAAGTTTCATTAAAAAAAACCAAAAAACATAAACAAAAAACAGGGGGCTGGAAAGATGGATCAGAGGTTAAGAACATTGTCAGTTCTTCCAGAGGTCCTGAGTTCAATTCCCAGTGACCACATGGTGCCTCATGACCATCTACAATGAGATCTGGTGCCCTCTTCTGACATGCAGGCACACATGTGGGAAGAATACTGTATAAATAATAAATAAATAAATCTTAAAAAAAAAAAAACTAGAATAAAACAGCTTTGTAAGAACAGAAAGGCATCTTAAATAATAGTTTAAAATTCAACATAAGCCAGGCGTGGTGGCTCATGCTTTTAATCCCAGCGCTCAGGAAGCAGGAGCAGGAGAATTTCTGTGAGTTTAGCCTCTGTGAGGCCAGCCTAGTCTACAAAGTGAGTCCAGGACAGCCAAGGCTACACAGTGAGTCCAGGACAGCCAAGGCTACACAGAGAAACCCTGTCTCAAATATATATGAAAACAAAATCACTACTTGCTGGTAAACAAATACTTTAAAGCTAAGTGATTCTGTGAAATTCAAAGCTCACTTTAGTCTTCTATTTTGCATATTTTCTTACTATCTCAGAACAATTTTAATGCAACCAAAACAACTTACATTGTTTTAACAGTGAGCAAGGGGAACACGCACTCCAACGTTCATGCCATCTCACTACTGCTATGTCTTACATCTGCCCACTCAGAAGCTACTATCTTTTCCAAACTTCCAGAAACAGCACCCAGCCGCTATACTAACCCATAATAAGCCATAATAGAATCAAAACCACTTCAGTATTACCACGGGTCTATTAGAAATTGTAGTTAAAACACTGTGGCCCAGGCATGATGATAAACACTTTTAATTCCACACTCTGGAAGCAGAGACAGTCAGCTCTTTGGAAGTTCTGGTTTATATAACGAGTTCCAGGTCAGCCAGGGTACATAATGAGACCCTGTCTCAAAATAGTAACAATTTTAAAAAATAAAATAAAACATCAGTTTGAAAAGTATTGCAACAGTTTAGCTGTCAGTATTCAATTTTATATCTAAATTATAATTCATGTCTTAAAAATACCTAAACTGAAGGCTGCAGAATTTAGTTCAGTGATAGAGCGCTTGCCTACCAAGAACAAAACCCTGGTTTCATGCTAACACTGGGAAGAAAACAACAAACATACAAAAACGCTAGACTTCGAGTATAACATTTTTTTAAGAACATGCCAATTTGGGCCTGGATACCTCAGGGGTTTAAAACACTGGAGTTTAGGTCTCAACACCCAGGTAACAAGCCAGGCATCGCATGTGCACCTGTTACTACAGCTCCATGGGGTCCTTCTGACCTCTGGGCGTGAGTGCACCTGTGCATTTACACTCATACTTATGCTCAATAAATAAAATGAAATTCAAAGAATGTGTTAATTACAATAGGCTATCTTGGCGTACTCATCATACCAAGTGCCTTTTTGCTATCAGGCCAAACAACTTTCTAATAACCTAGTTAGTCAGTTAGTTGGGGGTAGACACATATGCCATAGTGCACACGTAGAGGTCAGAGAACAAGTTTCAGGAGTCCGTTCTCTTCACAAGTGGGTTCTGAAGCTGCCGTTACCTGATGATCCACCTTGCTGACTCAATCATCTACTTAAAAGCTCACACATGCAAGCAACACAGTGCAGACCTCTAGCAGTGCTCCAGAAGAAGAGTTGGGTCTTGGCTCCGGCTGAAGTGACTCCAGGGCTCATCCCTCCAGCAGCTCCTTCTCTAAGGAACTTCAAGTATGAAAATAATTTCTGCTTGACTACCAGAGTATTTTATAAAATAAAAGGCTAAAATTAGGAGCTGGAGAGATGGCTCAGAGGTTAAGAGCACTGGCTACTCTCCAAAGGTCCTGAGTTCAATTCCCAGCAACCACATGGTGGCTCACAACCATCTATAATGAGATCCGGAGCCCTCTTCTGGCGTGCACACAAACATGCTGGCAGAATACTGTACAAGTAATAAATAATAAATCTTTTATTAAAAAGCTAAAACTAGAACAAACTATTTTTTGGCTTGTCTTTACTCTTAGTTATTGTTGTTGTTGTTGTTGTTTATTCTTTTTTTTAAATATTTATTAACTTATTATGTATACGGTATTATGCCTGCTTGTACTGCAGGCCAGAAGAGGGCACCAGATCTCATTGTGGATGGTTGTGAGCCACGATGTGGTTGCTGGGAATTGAACTCAGGAGCTCTGGAAGAGCAGTCAGTACTGTTGAGCCATCTCTCCAGCCTCTGTTGTTGTTGTTTTTAACCTTACTTGTTAGTGTTGAGTTCCAACGTCTACCAAGAAAACCTTGACATTTCAGAGGATAAAAGATCCATTGATGTTGATTGTTCTGTAGCAAAACCCTTCAATACTATTCTAGTCTAACATCTATTTTTTTTTGTGGCAAAACAACTATAAACATTTTGAGAAATCAAAGCGAGTATCTAGACCTATTGTCAACCCTGAATTCCTCAACACCCATGGGAAAATAGTCCTGCCCATTTAACTTTTGACCCATCAATACTGCTTATAGGAATCTCCTAGGAAGATATACTATATACTCTAATAATGCAAAAGTAGGTATATACAAGGTCAATTATAGAAACATTGTTTATAACTGCAAAGTACAGAAAACAACCTAAATGTCATACATAGATATAGTTGTATCTATAGTTATTTCTAAAAAATTAACCTAGAGGCAGAAATAGGCAGAACTCGGTAATTCAAGGCCAACCTTGAGTTCCAGGCCAGTACAGCCTACAAAGAAAGACCCTATCTTTTAAAAAAGAATTTTTTTAAAAATCAAGAATATGTAAATAACATAAATTCAAAAGAATGAACCAATCTGCATCATTCCCAGGATACATTACTGTTAAATGAAAAAATGCAAAAGATTATAATAAGTTCTTCATGTAAGAAAGGATTAGAACTTAGAGTTGTAGCTCAGTGAAAGCGCTCACCTAGTAAAAAGGGGCCCTGGACTCATTCTGTAGAATACACATACACATGTCTGCGCACACACACAGGGGGTAGCAGGAATGCAGGGAGCAGTTCCTCTAAAAAGTAAACCTACAATGACAAACCTGTCCCCCAAAAAAAAACATCACCTAGAATTATTGTTATGACCCAGGAATTGCCTCCTAGGTATATACTGTAGAAAGTAGAATTTATGTCCATACACACATACACACACACAAAAGTGTACATGAATGTTCATAGCAACATCATTCCCAGTAACTGAGAGGTTTAAAACAAAACAAAATTGAAAAAAAAAAAAAAAAAAAAAAAACCAGTGTCATCAACTGAAACATGGATGAGTAAATTGTGTTACACAGATATCATTGAGGCAGGGAAACATCTGAAGTACATATACAAGCTGCAACATAATGAACTCTGAGCAAATTCTACTAACCTAAACAAGTCAGGAACAAACGAGCACCTACACAAGATCCACTAACCTAAACAAGTCAGG
>OU015749.1:121151582-121167222 GCA_907169655.1 Acomys percivali | reverse complement strand
GAACAAACGAGCACCTACACAAGATCCACTAACCTAAACAAGTCAGGGACAAACGAGCACCTACACAAGGCACCTGACTACAACAAGCAAACCCACAGAGGAAGCAGAACAGATGCAGACATGGGAAGTGATGGCTAATGATCACAAGGTTTCTTTGGGGGCAATAAATGTTCTAGAATTAGACAGTAGTGATAAGTGACACAACCTTATGAATATACTTTTTTTAACTATATGACAGCAAAGTCCTGCAACCCAGTACTTAGAAGGAGCCAGGAGGACCTCAAGTCTGAGGCACAGGGAGACCTGTCTGAAGAAGGAAGGAAGCAAGCAAACAAACCTGGTTTGAACACTTTAAAAGTTAGTTTTGATAGAGCAAGGTGGCACATGCCTGTAGTCTAAGCTACTTAGGAGACAGAAGAAGTCAAGTCATTTGAGGCCAGCATGAGCAACATATTAAGATTCTGTCTCAAAAATTAATTAATAAAGTGAAAGAGTGAGGGTTTTTTGTTTTGTTTTGTTGTTTGTTTGGTTTTTTTGGTTTTTCAAGGCAGGGTTTCTCTGTGTAGCCTTGGCTGTCCTGGACTCACATTGTAGACCAGGCTGGCCTCGAACTCACAGCGATCCACCTGCCTCTGCCTCCCAAGTGCTAGGATTAAAGGCGTGCGCCACCACACCCAGCTGAAAGGGTGAGTTTTATGGTATGCAGTTTGTATTTCAATTTAAAAATTATGTGAGAAAAATAATAAAAAATATAGGGGCCGGTGAGATGGCTCACCAGGTAAAGGTGCTTACCACTAAACCTGATGACCTAAATTTGACTCCTGAGACCCAGACCATGTAAACAAAGAACCAATTCCAAGTTATCCTATGACCTCCATGTGTACCATGGGATGCAAACACACATACTTAATTTTTTTTAATGCATATAATCTGTTCTTTTGGGTAAAATTCTTGAGGAAGGGATAAATCAGAGACTAAATTTAAACTATGGATACCTTAATGAATATGGGGAAAAGGTAGAAACAAAGATAGAAACATAGGAATGCAACAGTAGGAAGATACAGTGATATTCTGTGCAACCGTCTTAAGTAGTAAAGTTTGACAGCAGTGATATTCAGTAACAGTACTGTTTCACAAACCAAAATAACAATAATGCCATGTATGTTGATACATGCCTGTAATCCCAGCTCTCAAAAGGTTGAGGCAGGAGAATAACAAGTTAGAGCCCAGCATGACACACTTGGGAGATCCTATCTGAAATCACTGTCATCATCACCCATAACAATAATTAGTTAACATCAACCAGGACTAAAAGCAGTCAAAATAGAAAACAAAGCCAGGCATGGTGGCACACACCTGTAATCCCAGTACTTGAGAGGCAGAGGCAGGTGGATCAATGTGAGTTCCAGGCCAGCCTGGTCTACAAATCAAGTCTAGGACAGTCAGGGATACACAGAGAAACTCTGTCTCAAAAAAAAAAACAAAATAAAATAAAATAGATAGGTAGGTAGGTAGATAAATAGATAGATAGATAGATTATCAGACAGACAGACAGACAAACAGACAAGAAAACAAAGAAGCAGCAAAGGACCTGAGCTGCACTGCACAAAAATAACACAGCCACACTAAAGAGAGCAGGGAATAAAAGAGCCAACCTAAATAGCTAAGGCTAAAGATAAAAACTGTACATAGATAATCTTGTGAATGCTTTTCATAAGTTAACAAACTACCTGATGGATACTCCAAAAGTTAACAAATGTATGTTACTATACTGAGATCCAGGCTTCTGTCACAGAAAGAAGATACAAATAAGGAATGAGTGACAGTCAGAACAACCTTGTAGTGTTGGAGAAAAGCGTATGGATGTAAAACTCACGCTCATTGATGCACAGAGAAATATAGTCATCCTCCAGCGCAGTCAAAGGATAGGTTCCACAGTCCCCATCCCCGGCAGGTAACATAATCTATTGTTCTCTGGCCCCTGTGGGCAGTGATTCCATCATGCAACTAAATTCAGTGATGGCCAAAACTTTAGCTGCAATAAAATGTCTCTGGACACAAGAATGAATCCAGGGTGTCGCCAGCAGCACCCGTCCACGCTGCATCCTGTGACTCCACTAAGTCTTGGTTCTGAACATAAAATGCATATCCTTTGTGCTATGCATGCCAAGGAGCAATTCTGGAGACACCATGGCTCAGACTCAGACTGTTACAAATTATGGATTTCAGTACTTTTACCATGCAAACAAAGTGTTCCTCTTTTATAGAAAAAATACAATCGGGTATGGTGGCACAGCCTTCAATTCCGATACTCAGGAGGTAGAGACTGGTAGATCTCTGTGAATTTAAGGCCAGCCTGGTCTACACAGCAAGTTCCAGGACAGCCAGGGCTACACAGAGAAACCCTGTCTCTAAAATCCAAGAAAAAAGGAAAAAGAAAAGAAGAAACCAAGACTTATATTTTTACCATTATTCCTCAGCACATAAGCATCAAATATCTCTGGATTGTTTTATGTTAGAATGTTTGATTTTTAAAGTTGCCGACTTGACTTTCACATAAAAATCATTAAATAAATTTTGACTTGGAATTAGGACAGACTTTCCTACAATTTCTGAAATGGCTCTAAATATATTCCTGAGATTTTGTTCTATGAATTTATCAGAAGCACAATCTCAATGCTGTTGATTATAAAACCAAAATATCAATCAACTAAAAAATGTTAGAAGATGATCTATATCCTGTAGTATCAAATATTAATCAAGACTTAATTTCTAGGCTGGGCGTGATGGTGCATGCCTTTAATCCCAGCAGCTGGGAGGCAGAGGCAAGTGGATCACTGTGAGTTTGAGGCCAGCAAGTTCAGGACAGCCAAGGTAACACAGAGAAACCCTGTATCAAATAAACAAAAACAAAACAAACAAACAAAAAGACTTAATTTCTTATCTAAAAATAAATAAATGCACCCATTTCTCAGTATTCAATTTTGTTTTCATCTTTAGTAAATCCATATGCATACAAAAATAGCTATTTTAAAATAAGTTTATCATTATCAGTAAATGTTTCATTTCCATACTTTATATAACTACTTATTCAGGGATACATAAAAACTTGACAAAAGGGAATCAGAAGTAGAAAAGGGTTAAGAAATCCTACATTGTATTTGCCTACAACATGCCTATAACATAACAAATTATGAAATGCTTAATATACTGCAAACAATTATTGTACTGGGGAAGGTGAGATGGTCAATAGCTAATGGTGCTTGTCACTGAGGCTTGCAACCTGAATTGGGTCGCCAAGGTCCACAGGGTGGAAGAAGAGAACCATTCCCACAAGTTGCCCTTTAATCACTGGAGACACACACACACACACACACACACACACACACACACACACACACACACACACACTCTAAATGTAATTAGATAAAAGCTCCCAGTGGCCAAGTTTGGAACAATGTAAGCAAAATAATACTATCACATTGGACAATAGTCTGTAGAATCAAATGAATATCCCTGCCACCACATTGATATAAGTAACTGAATTAACGAATGAGGGAGAAAGGCCTTTGACAGATAAAGTCCAAGTCATAAATGTAAGAATAAGGGAACTACTACATATACCATAACAATACAAATGATCAAGGCTAAAATATCATGAGTAACCAGATACCTCAACACCATGAGCTCCTTATGTATGACACAGAATCACTGTTATAGTCAATCCATGGGTAACTTCAAATCTAATCATGAGAAAAATATCAAATAACCCCAAAATGAAAGAATGTCTAAAAAAATAAATGAACAATACTCAAAAAGTCATAAGAAACATAGAAATTGGCCAGGCGTGATGCCTTCAAGCCTTTGGACCCAGAGGCAGTTAGAGCTCTGAGTTCAAGGCCAGCGTGGTCTATATGATATGAGGCGCAATCTCAAAAAAACAAGCAACAAGCAAACAAGCCAGCTGGGGTGCTACATGCCTGTATTCTCTGCACCCTGAGTCCTGAGAAGAGTAAGCAGGAGGATCAGGAGCTCACACTTAGTCTACACCTAGAGCCAGCCTAGATTGCATAAGCTCCTGTCTCAAAAAGAAGAAATTAAAAATAAGACCTAACCATATCTGATTCACTTACTGGTAGATCTCCCTGGAATTCAGTATTCCCATTAATTTATAGGGCCAACAGAAAAAACTAATCAGAAGGGCATTTATTAAATATCTATTTTGTGTTTTTTAGTTTAAAAGAAAATACTAGCTGAAGTGACTTTGCCAGACTTTACAATCTCCTTTTTAAATGACTTAGGCAATTTTTTCTGTTCAAGGTCTTGATAATACCTATAAGGTATCCCTAATAAACCTCTTTTGTGAGTGCATTATGGCAAAGTTTTATATACAATAAAAAAAAATTCTGTTCAAATTGTTGCTTTTATGGTTGTCTACCTACAAAACTTCAAGGGCTTGTTCATTTTTTTGAGACAGTATCTCCCATGTAGGCGGGACTGGCCTGGAAACCTTCATCATCTGCCTCCACCTAAAGCTCACGTTTTGTTTCACAGGCATGCTTTTACCTAACACAGTCTTCTACCTTATGCCAAAATACATCATCAACATTATCAGTTTCAGTCTAAAAACCCAAACTTAAAAATCAGCTGTCCACTAAACCCAATCATTTAGTTTCGGACACTACGACTTTTCACTATTTATTATGAGTCTTCTACTAACCAGTTCAGCCCGACCAACAACATATTCTCTTTAAACGTGCTATCCTTTTCAATGTGAAATTCATTTAATGAAATTTTTTCCAACATGTTTATATTAATGATCAGATTAAGTGATGTATGCACATTTGCTTTCTCCTCCATATGCCACCAGCATGTCTGCACGGAGAAAATACAGGACCAGCAAGACCAGAAATTTAAAAAGCAAAATGGTAAGAACCTTAGGGAAAGTAACAGAAGACCTTACTAGGCCATCCATTTCAATGGCAGCTGTCACTCTATCCTACTTTTGAAAGATGCCAGGTTTCCAACCTCCCTAGGTATTTTTCTGCCATACAATCCTGTCACGTGATCATCTTGGGAAAAAATATTATAATTAACTGTTCTTGCCCTACCTTATGCTGTCTTTTTCCCTCAAATATCATGACAAAATATTTTAGCTTATTTCTAAAATTTACAAATGTGTGTGTGCAGATGTTGACGACAAACATGCATAATGCGTGTGCATTTATGCATAATACAGGCACATGGGGCATTCACTTTTGCTTGTATGGAAACACATAATCAAAGGTACATCACTATCCATTTTTTAAAACTTTGAAGCTTAGTTTCCTTTCTCATCATAATTAATAATTTTTCTTTGCTTTACATAAACACTGGCCCAGTCTAGAGGGCTCAACACAAACAAACAGAACTATAAAAATATTCAGGTATTAGATCTCAAAAGAAAATGTTAACATTTGATTTCTTAAAGCCATTTGATCAACAATCATTTTGGAAGTAAGTGGTGATGGCAGGGAACAGCCAGTGATAATGAACAAGTAAACAGGTTTAATCAAGTGGGCCAAAGGAATGACTCAAATAAAACAAATAATCTTTCAAATATACGTAAAATAAGGAAATATCATTCAAGGACAAGCCAAGTACTGTTAAAAAAACAAACCATAAAGGGGTCTGTTAGAAATACACCAAAATATTAACAATAAAATGCTATTTCTGGAGATGGGTTATTAATTCGTTGGCATTCATCACTCTTATTATTTGATTACTTATATACACCTTCAAAGTATTACAGACATTTTAAAAACACAAATGCAGATTCTGTCCCTGTGTTCCACAGCCAACATACACACATACATGAGTACATAATACACACATGCAAATTGATACGAACACATATATGTACACACACACACACACACACAGTCTTTATGTAACCTCCTAGGAAAGCTAAGTACCAAGCTTCTGTCCTCGTGTCTCTCGGGAACCTGCCACCCATCACTGTTCCCAGGGTTAGCTCCTGTCATCCCCACCATCCACCCCTCACCCTGGAGACTGCACAACTGTCTCGTCTCCGCTCCAGGTAGCAAAGGCTTTAGAAATTGTAATTTTATCGAGTGAGAGATTTGGAGAAAGATTTACCGAAATGATGAGCATCCCCCACCCAAAGGCACAGACGGCGAGAAAGACGCATGGTCTCATCCTCCACCCCTCCGAAGTCGGCCGGCGACCCGGAGCGCCGGGAGTGGCGACTCTCCCCAAGATGAAGAGCGCGGAGAGCCGCTCCCCAGTCAGTCCCAGCCGGGGCTGAGGGAGCTGCGCTCGTTACCGGATAAAGGGGAGAAGGTCACAGACGCGACCCCTGAGGGACCCCGAGAGACCCGGACAACGAGCCTGCTCAGGGGCGGGTCCCTCGACCCTCCGGCGGGCGGCTCGGCTCCTACGAGGCGGAGGGTTCCTCAGGCCTCCGCCCGCCGTCCACAGGGAGCCGGCAGCCCCACTCGGCGGACGGCCCGACCCCGCAAACCAAGCACACACACAGGAGGTCGGGAGGGCCAAAAAGGAAGCGTTACCTACCGTACGCGTGCCGGGAGCTGGCGGCGGTAGGGTGCGGCTCCGGCACCCGGCACCCGGCACCCAGCACCCGGCAGGCCAGCGGCTGCGCTAGCCGCGTCCTTTATATTTTTTGCTGCAGCGGCGGCGACTTGTCAAAGGGAAAGACGTAAGAGGCGGCGGCGGCGGCGGCGGCAGCGGCAGGCGAGTCTCGCGGGACTTGTGGGGGAACTCTCGCGAGATCCGGAGCGCTGACCCTGCCTCCTCCCAGCCTCGCTCGGGAGGTGGAAGGCAGCCTGAGCGGATGCAGGGAGGGGACCGGACAGCTTAGGGACTAAGGGGAAAGCGATGAGAACTTTGGGGGTCGGGAGACCCCTGTACAGGTTCTAGGGACATTCTACCGCCCCATGTCTCTTACCTCTGAGTCCTCGCGGAGTCACGTCTGCCCGTAAGGAACTGACAATTGGGGACGTTTCACAGAGGGTGCTGAAGGATCCTGCGAGCGTGGATGTGCACTAGATGAGCACGGGACGGTCCACGGTGCCGCCGAGGACTGTGAGGAAAAGCTGGAACCCTGCCGAGTAGCCACACCCCTACTTTATCTTTGCTGTTCTCAGGGTGCTCCACGCCCTTTATCTCCCATCACAGACTGCCCTTAACCTTCTGGCTGGTTAAGTTCAAGCCCAAGAGAGTGTTTTAACTTGACCTACTTCTACCCTGTTATTTGTGTCTGAGGAACACCTGAGGATTGACCTTTAGCTAGTGGGTCATTGATCCTAACCTATACAGTGAGGACACTTGACTGGCTTGGCCGTCTATCCCCAGCGCCTAGCATAGATGGAGGTGCCCAATCAAGTTGTTAAATGCCTCTGTACTTCCCACCTCGTCGTTGTAGCTACCTTCATCAAAAGGTTTTTCTGGGGAGCTAGAGAGCTGGAGTAAGAGGGTTTACTGCTCTTACAGAGGTCTTGAGTTCTCTTCTCAGCACCCAACTCTTTAAAACCCACTTCTGAACTCCGCGGGAACCCCCAGTCATGTGCACATACCCATACATACACATATTTTGGGTTTTTTTGTTTGTTTGTTTGTTTGAGATAGGGTTTCTCTGCATAGCCCTAGCTGTCCTGGGACTCTCTGTAGACTAGGTTGGCCTCGGACACAGAGATCTACCTGCCTCTGCCTTCCAAGTGCTGAGATTAAAGGCGTGGACCACCATGCCTGGCTTTTTTTTTTTTTTTTTTTTTTTTTTTTTTTTTTTTTCTGGCATAGTTTTTGTAAATAAAATCGTTTTTTTGGTTTGTTTTTTTTTTAAGTTTTGGGTTTTTTGTTTGTTTTGTGTATGTGTGTGTGTTTTGCCCGGCACCAATTTATATGTAACTGGCAGAGGATATGGGATGGTGTCTGACCCAGAGGCGTAGGAGAAATAATAACAACATATACCGTGTGTATGTGTGTGTGTCTCAAAAATATACACACATCTATATAGCATAGGCAGGAGATAGCATATAGCCCTTTGATTCAATTGGAGATGTGTGTCATATAAATTTAGCCCAAGACAAAAGCTACCATTCTCAACCCTCAACTTTATGTATGACTTTGAACAACTTGCTTGACTTCCCTGGAACCTCAGTTCCTAAACTTTTCATTTAGAATATTAGTTGTTATTACAGGGTTCCTCTAAGGAGTAAAATATGTGCAATGTTTCAGCTAAATATGAGATCACTAAGTGGATTCTGTGTATAAAATGTGTATCTTAGGGAACTAGACATGAGGGGCAGATTAACACAAGTGATATCATTGTTGCTAGTGCTTTTTATGGTCTCAGTGTATAACATTGACTCAAGTCCAAACAACCTGTCACCTTATTTTTCACCTCAGGCTAGAGACTGAACCTAAAGCTCATGAGCTCTAAGTACTGGCTCTACCACTGAGCTACGACAACTGCCCTTAGTTTGACTTCCTGATGATGTGGTCATCTATTCCACTCACAAATAGTCACACATTCCATTTCCCTGAGTAGATAACTAGGGGTTTTGCTCATTCTGTCAGGAAAACGACCCTGCTTGTCAGGCTCTCGTGGCATACCCATGAACTCCCAGCTCAGGGGGCGCTGAGGCAGCGAGCTTCAGACGCGAGGCATCATGAAAGGGCTGGGCTGCATAGGAAGACTTGTTTTGGAAAAAGAAAAAAAGAAAGTACTCAGCCAGGCATGGTGGCACATGCCTATAATCCCAGCACTCAGGGAGGCAGAGGCAGGAGGATCACTGTGAGTTTGAGGTCAGCCTGATCTACAAATCGAGTCCAGGACACCCAAGACTACACAAAGAATACACATATATATTCACACATAGACATGATTAAAAACAAATAATAAATTTTTTTTTAAAGAAATTTCCTCCTTTGCCCTCTATTTAGCTTCCTCCTTAGGGGACAAATGCAAAGAACTAAATACAATTAAATCCATCAGCAAACAGTTACTTTTTAATTTTAATGTTTTGGGTTTTTTTTTTTTTCAAGACAGGGTTTCTCTGTGTAGCCTTAGCTGTCCTGAAATTTGTTCAGTAAAAATTTGCTCAAGGCTGGCACTGAACTCAGAACTCAGAAATCTACCTGTATCTGCCTCCAGAGTGCTGGGATTAAAGGTGTGGGCCGCAACCCCCTGGCTAGTTTTAAATTTTTTATTTATTTATTTTTGCTTTTGTATGTATGAGTGTTTTGCCTGTGTGTGTGTGTGTGTGTGTGTGTGTGTGTGCCACTTGCATGCAGTGCTCACGGGACAGAAGAGGACACTAGATCCCCTAGGAACTAACATTACCTGCCACTGTGTGGGCCACAGTGTAGGTGCCAGGAATCAGACCTGAGTCCTCTAAAAGAACAGTAAGTGCTCATAACAACTAAGCCATTTCTCCACCCCGATATACACTTATGAATTAATGCCAGCAAGGAAACTCTAACTACTTTTCACCGTTACTTTGGCCTCATCGCTTTCCCTGAACACACATGCTCAAATTGGCATTTGCTAAAGCCTGATCAGCACCATTCTCCAAGCTCTATCCCTTTATCCCACATAGATCTCCCCTGGAGAAAGATGTTACACACAGAAGAAGTTGGAATGGGTTCTCAAGACCAGGACCTCGGTATCACAGGTCCCTGTCCTGATAAGTGTCTGAGCCCTGCATGCTGGCCACTCTGGAGAGGCAACTCTCTCTCCTCTCACCGGCAATCATTGCTGCCTCATGGCACATTCCTCACCACAGTGAGGAACTGGAAAGTCGGAAACATATAATTTTCATCTTGCATCTGCCTGCAAGATATGTTTAGCTCTTACATGAAAGTTATAGCTAAGCTGGAAGCAAAATCGGAGGAGTGAAAATGTGGAGGAAAGGGGGAAAGCTAGAAAGGTGCAGAGACTGTGTTGAACCATGATGGCTCTGAAAACAGAAAATGGCCACTGCAGGGATCCATAGACAGGAGCCCTGTTGTTTCCTGAAATTGCAACCTGTCTGCCCTTGGTTTTCACAGCCTGTGAATAAATGAGTTTCCTGCTTAAGAGTATAAGAGTCAGGCTGGAGAGATGGCTCAGAGGTTAAGAGCACTGGCTGCTCTTCCAGAGGTTCTGAGTTCAATTCCCAGCAACCACATGGTGGCTCGCAACCATCTATAATGTGATCTAATGCCCTCTTCTGGCATGCAGGCAGTGCACTGTATGCATAATAAATAAACCTTAAAAAAAAAAAAAAAAAAAGGCCAGGCGTGGTGGTGCACGCCTTTAGTCCCAGCACTCGGGAGGCAGAGGCAGGTGGATCGCTGTGAGTTCGAGGCCACCCTGGTCTATAAAGCGAGACCAGGACAGCCAAGGCTACACAAAGAGACCCTGTCTCAAAACAAACAAACAGACAAAAAAAAAAAAAAGAGTATGAGTCAAAAAACCAGGTGTAGTGATCCACACTGTTAGTCCCAGTGCTCCGGAGGTAGAGGTAGGCATATCTCTGTGAGGACAGCCTGGTCTACATAGAGAGGCCCAGGCCAGCCAAATGGACAGTAAGACGCTGTCTCAAATATATATATATATATATATATATATATATATATTTTTTTTTTTTTAAGAGAGTCAAATGATGTAGAAAATTAAAATTAAATGGGACATTTTCATTCATTCATTTGACACATCTCCTGTGAGTGGCAGTTAGCCAGACACTGTATAAGGCTCTAAACAGACTGTTGACAAGCTTTAATACCTACCCTCAAGGAGCTCCTGGTCTAATGGAAGAAATGGGAAGAAGAGAATAGATCACTACAATACCACACGAGGGTAGTACAAATAAGAAAGGGGGGCGGGGGAAGCCAGAGAGAGAAGAAGTAAAGGGAGCTTAGAGGCCGGTTGAAGGATGAGCCTTAAATCAGCTCCGGGATGACTTCAGCAAATTGCTTTGATGTGCGTTGTGAATTCTACTTTGTTCTAATACTGTACATCTTCTAAACCATTAGAAAAGAGTCTTTGAAGCCAGGCGTGGTGGCGCACACCTTTAATCCCAGCACTCGGGAGGCAGAGGCAGGCGAATAGCTGCGAGTTCAAGGCCAGCCTGGTCTACAAAGCGAGTCTATGACAACCAAGGCTACACAGAGAAACCCTGTCTCAGGGGGAAAAAAGAAAAAAGAAAGAGAAAGGAAGGAAGAAAAGAGTCTTTGATGTGGAGTCATTATATACACCTATTAGCTTTGAAGAAAAATGGAATTAATGGAGGGGAAAAAAATCAAAAACACTTTATCAGTCTGGAGAGATGGCTCAGAGGTTAAGAGCACCACCTGCTCTTCCAAAGGTCCCAAGTTCAATTTCCAGCAACCACCTGGAGGCTCACGACCATCTGTAATGAAATCTGGTTCCTTCTTGTACAGGCAGGCACACATGTGGGCAGAATACTGTATAAATAATAAATAAATCTTTTAATGGGAGGATACAAGGTATGGGATAACAATTGAGATGTAATATGAATAAATTAATAAAATATATTTTAAAAAAACAAAAAAAAATCTTAAAAAAAAAAACAACACATTTTATCCTTATAGCGTACGTTTAAACACCAGGAAGGAGACTACATCCCACTTCACATGCTTGGTCCCTCTGGCTTGTCTTCCAAATCCAGGTAACACAGCAACCCAGAGCCCATGGCATTTCCAAAACATAATAGCAATACCTACATATTTTAGCTTATGGTTTATTTATACTTACTTGTAGATGTCTTTAGTTCTTGATTTGTTTTTGTTTTGTTTTGAGGCAGAATTCCATCTTTCATCTTAGACTGGCCTCAAACTTGGAATCCTCCCCTCCTCAGATTCCCAGGGGCTGGGATTACAGGTGTGTGCCACCACACCCAGTTGTTTTGTTGTGTTGGTTGCAGTCTCTGTGTTCTTGCCTTTGCTCAGCAAGGCTATGTATGAGGCAGAAAACCTAAAGGGTTGGTCTTATTACATTGATTTATTTTCATAGAGCTTGGGGTTGATCCCAGGGCCTCATGAACATGAAGCAAATGCTCTGCAATTGAGCTGCACCCCCAACCCCAATATTAACACTTTAAAAAGAAAAAAAAAAACCTAAAAAAGCAATTAGTTATTGCATCTATCAAACTTTTACTTTCCGCAATACAGTGTGCTGGAACTGTAGGGGTTCAAAGCGTGCACAAGGGGGCGGGGAGCTAAACGGACGGTCAAGTATTGTGTTCCCCATCCCTGCAGTAGAGTCTGCCCCTCCACATGTGTCACTAAAGAGGCAAAGGCAGCCGGTGGCGCACGCCTTTAATCCCAGCACTCGGGAGGCAGAGGCAGGCGAATCGCAGTGAGTTCGAGGCCAGCCTGGTCTACAAAGCGAGTCTAGGACAGCCAAGGCTACACAGAGAGACCCTGTCTCAAAAAAAACAAAAAAAAGAGGCAAAGGCAGAGGCAGGAGGCTCTGTTGCAGGCTTGAGGCCAGGCTAGTCTACATAATCCCAGGCTAGTCAGGGCTATAGCAAGACCCTGTATTTAAAAAGACATTAAAAAAGAAAGAAAGAAAAAGAAAGAAAAGAAAAGCTGACTTGTAAGAGTAGGTTCACAGTCTCTGAAACTTGTTGACACAACACTACTGCCCCTCCAGGGAAGGGGGATATCCGGAAGGCCAGGATGTTTATTGTACCTTGATATTTATAGACTTTTAATGGCTAATTTAGTAGGCTCTCTTGGGTGTGCCCATCACTATCTTATCTTGGTATAAGTAAAATTCGGAATTGTCTAGTCCAACAGGTGAATTAAAGTTAATTTAAAAAAAAAAAAAAAGCAGAGTGTAGTGGAGCATGCCTCTGATCAGAGTCATCCTCAGCTGCTTGTCAATTTGATGTGTATTTTCAGGAGACTAAGACTTGCATGGAACATAGCCATCATGCCAAAGCAACACAGCACAAACTGAAGGACAGCAAAGGATGAACAAAAGTCACAGAACAAAGGAGATTTGTGGGGCACAGAGAACTTTGTCTAGGTGGTAGAGTCAGAGAAGTGAGTTCATGGCTAAATATAAAAGTTACGCATTCTTTTTTAATATATAAGATTGTTTTAGCTATTCTTGGCTTCTCGTTTTTCCAAATGTAGTTGAGAATTGTTCTTTCAAGGTCTGCAAAGAATAGTGATGATATCTTGAAGGGAATTGCATTAAATCTATAGATTGCTTTGGGTAAGATGGCATTTTTACTGTGTTAATGCTACTGATCCATGAGCATGGGAGATCTTTCCATCTTCTGATTACCTTCAACTTCTTTCTTCAGAGACTTGACGTTCTTATCACACAGGACTTTCATGTGCTTTGTTAGCATTACACCAAGATACTTTGTATTATCTGTGGCTATTGTAAAGGGTGTTGTTTCTCTAATTTCTTTCTCAGCCCAGTTGTCATTTGCATACAGGAGGGCTACTGACTGGTGGGAGTGCAAACTTGTACAACCTCTTTGGAAAGCAATATGGAGCTTTCTCAGAAAATTGGGAATAGGTCTACCACAAGACCCAGCCATACCACTCCTGGGCATATACCCAAAAGATGCCCCACCATACAACAAGGACATTTGTTCAACGATGTTCATAGCAGCTTTATTTGTAATAGCCAGAAACTGGAAACAACCCAGATCTCCCTCAACCGAAGGAAGAACTGATAAAGAAAAGGTGATACATTTTAAATACCACTCAGCTATTAAAAACAAGGAAATCATGAAATTTGCAGGCAAAAGGATGGAACTGGAAAAGACCATCCTGAGTGACGTAACTCAGACCCATAAAGACACACATGGTTCATACTCACTTATAAGTGGATATTAGCCGTATAGTGCAGGGTAACCGTGCTACCATTCGCAGACCCAAAGAAGCTAAGTAACAAAGGAGGCCTAAGGGAGGGTTTTTGAATTCCACTCAGAAGGGGAAATAGAATAGGCATCAGAAGTGGTTAAAGAGACAGAACAGGATAGAAGAGGGAGTACAGACAGAAACAAGGGTGGGGAACAGATATGGGGAGAGTGGAGACAGGAGGACAGAGGGCTTGCAGAGAGGAGAGAAACTGTAGACAGCGGCAGTTCTGAGACAAGCTGTAAACTCACAACAGGATAGGCTCCAGGGAAGATATGGGGGTGACTCCAACTGAGACCTCTAGTAGCATGGGGCCATGGAGACTGAAGAGGCCACCCCTCAAACTAGACAGGACTCCTAGTGGACGGAGCGGAACACCAACCCACCCACAAAAAAAACCTTAACTCAAAATTTACTCTGCCTACAAGATGTGCAGGGATAAAGACAGAGCAAAGATTGAGGGAGTGTTCAACCAATCCGTGGCCCAAGCTGAGACCTGCACCAAGGGAGAGAGCCAACCCCTGGCACTAACAATGACACTCTGCTGTGCTTGTAGATGGGAGCCCGGAACAGCTGCCTTCTGAGAGGCTCCACTCAGCAAAGGATCAAAACAAATGCCGAGACTCACAGCCAAAGATTGGAGCCTTGAGGAAGAGTTGGGAGAAGGGTGGAAAGACCCAGAGGGCACAGGAGCATCACAAGAAGAACAACAGAGTCTACTAACCTGGGTCCAGGGGGACCTGTGGGGACCGAAGCACCAACCAAGGACCACCCGTGGACTGGATCTAGTCCCCCTACACGTATCTACCCAGTGGGCAACTTGATCTTCTTGAGGGTCTCCTAGTAAGAAGAGTGGGGGCTGTCTCTGACATGGACTCTGTTACATCCTTTTCAATCACTTCCCCCTGGCAGGGCTGCCTTGCCAGGCCACCGTGGAAGAGGGTATGCTCAGTCCTGATTCGACTTGAAGTGTTGGGGTGGGTTTAGTGGGGAGGGGGCTCCCTCTCCTGAGAGGTAGGGGAGGAGAGAGAGGGAGGGAGGGTGGGAACAGGAGGAGAAAAGGAGGGAACTATGATTGAGATGTAAAGTGAACAACTAAATAAATAAAGTTAAAAGTTTTGTTTTTAAGTTATACATTCTCATAATAAAGTATTCTCAAAAATAATTAAATAATCCCCAAGCCTCTTCTTTTTTACCTCTTCTTTTCATGAACAGGTAACTGATCTGCCAAAGAGGTCTGAAAAGAAGCAGAGATACAAAAAAATAGGACCCAAAATTGGGCAAGTACTTCTTTTAGGAATAAAATTCCTTCTTGCCGCATGCAGAATGTACAGAGTTCCTACTAGAACTTTCTATCCTCAGTGAAATTACCACTTGTGTCAAGACTTAAACAGTATTAAAAACTTCCTAAGCCTGACATACAGTAATCGTTTCTACGTCTTGATTTAAAAAAATATAGATATGATTTTGTCATTTCCTTTGGCATTAGGAGAAGGGCAGGGTTTCCTGTACCCAAAGCTAACCTTGAACTTGCTATGTAACTGAGGCTGGCCTTGAACTCTTGATCTTCTTGTCCTTAGTTCCAAAGGACTAGAATTAGAAGTGGGTGCAAGTACATTTGGCTTAAGGGCACTATTGTTTTTAAGGTGGTATCTCCTCAAGCTGTTCTCAGGCTAGCCTAAACTCACACGATGATAGCCCACACTAGCCTCACACTCTCAGCTGTTCTCAG
>OU015749.1:121135587-121149431 GCA_907169655.1 Acomys percivali | reverse complement strand
TCTCTCTCTCTCTCTCTCTCTCTCTCTCTCTCTCTCTCTCTCTCTCCCTCTCTCTCTCTCGTATCTATTGTTAGGCAGTGAAATGGGGATGGGAAGAAGAAGAACCCACAAAGACTGGCTACACATGTGTGTGTGTGTATATACATGCATGTGTCTATTTACACACACACACACACACACACACACACACACACAGACAGTGAGCCTGGGATTTGGAAGCGACTGTAAGAAAGTCACCAACTAATAAATAACAAGACTGGGATTTAGACACAGCTCCGTCACTCTTCAAAGCCTAAAATACAAACTAAGTCCTGCTTTCTTTTCGGTGAGAACTAGTTAAAATATATGGATAACCAAGCTCTAAGAAACTGGTAAAATAATAGACATGGTCAACATCTCTGTCCCCTGCTTTTCTGCCTTGTTTGATCAGTTTTGGACCTCAAACACTACCTCCTGGCTGCCCTGGGCTACAGCCTCCCCATTCCCCCCTCCAAAAGCCAAAACAAACAAACACATAAAAAAATCCCCAAACAAACAAACAAAAAATTCCCTATCAAGGTGTATCTGGCCTTCTCCATATGATGTTTTTTTCTAAAGGACTGAATGCCCCCTCCTCCTAGTTACTGCAATTTTTTATATTCCGAGTCATGCTCCCTGAGCTGCTCAGCCAACTGGGACAGACCTGTAGTCCTAACACTCAGGAGGCAGGAGGATTGCAACTTCAAGGCCAGCCTGTGCTACATAATGAGTTCTAGGCCAGTTTGGACTACATGAGGAGATAGTATCTCAAAACCTAAAGGGATTAAGGAGGGGCGTTCTGAAGTATGGGGAACTATGAAGAGAAACTTCCAGAAAAATGAGTATTTCAGAACCTAGGAGAGAGGAATAGATCAAATAAGTAGGCCTCTGAAAGTTCCCGGGTCTTACTACCTCCAATCCACCTCCCACCCACTCTCTCACTACACCCCCACCCCACCCTGCCACCACCAGCATCATCAACTCCTTACTATAGTTCAGGATACTCTCTATATAAACTCAATCTAAATGTCTGGCTCTTCTTTGAGGATCATTTCATGCAAACACAAGTTTCCCAGTGTTAATCTGTCTTATCTCAACTTAATTCTAAGCCCAACTAAAGAACATAGAAAGCATTGTGAAGTGAAATTCTTAAGAAACAACAGCCGCAGCTGGGCAGTGGTGGCGCACGCCTTTAATCCCAGCACTCAGGAGGCAGAGGCAGGAGGATCTCTGAGTTTGAGGCCAGCCTGGTCTACAAAGCAAGTCCAGAACAGCTGGACCTGTTACACAGAGAAACCCTGTCTCGAAAAACCAAAAAGAGAAAAAAAGAAAAGAAAAAAGAAAAAAAAAGAAACAATAGCCGCACCTCTATTAAATGTTTTACAAGGCTGCTTGACAGAGTAAAACGTCAATGACTCTAGAGAGCTGGAATGCCACAGGTCTGGAGCCTAATTATCTCGTACTATCTTATTGTCTTTTGGAGCTGCTACTTTGTTTATCCGTACCCTCCCTAAGAGCCCTATGATGGTCAGATGAATCTTAGTGTACCCCTCAGCCTCCCCAAACCTCAAGGCTCAGGATGCCATAAGGGGACAGCAGAGGATTGGAGCCATGTCTCAGTGTGTAGAGTGTTTGTCTGGCTTTTGTAAGACCCTCGCCTCAGACTTCAGCAGGGAAGAGATCTGAAGCTTGTCACTAAGGTTGCCCAGCTCTGCTGGAGCTTAGCTACCTAATGCCCTCATCAATGTCTCGAGTAATCATGTTGATTTATGACCTGCTTTGTGCTTTTAAGGAAATAAGAAAATAATTTATTTTGATCTAAATACACA
This sequence comes from Acomys percivali, assembly GCA_907169655.1. Classification (NCBI taxonomy): domain Eukaryota; kingdom Metazoa; phylum Chordata; class Mammalia; order Rodentia; family Muridae; genus Acomys; species Acomys percivali. The sequence goes on along the minus strand of OU015749.1, from coordinate 121,147,584 downwards.
TACTCATGGGGCAAGAACAAGCCCAACTTTCAGTTTCCTGACAGCTGAAACTAGGCCAGTCCCACTCACTTGGAGCTCAAGACATTTATGAGGAAGGAAGGAATGACATCCAAAACGCACAGCTGTCCCATTCTTTCTTTCCCTGAGCCCTAGACAAATCCACCAAGTAAGATTTATATCTGTCGCTATCAAAATGCAAAATACCCCCTTGCTGTTCCCACACTTACTGAACTCAGTTGAATCCTACAATAAGGTCAGAAAGAGCCAAGCCTCAATGAGCAACCCTGAACTAACACTCTCCCTCCCTCCCTCTCTCTCTCCCTCCCTCCCTCCCTCCCATCCCGTCCCTCTTCCCTCCCTAACCCATCTAGCTTCCACTCCATCCTCTCCCTCCCCTCCCTAGTCCCACCCCCCACCCTCTCTCTTTTCCTCCTTCTCTCTCTGTCTCAGGAATAAAGTTTTCAAGGCCACAGCAAGTCCAAAGGTGAACCGTTGGCTTGTGTGGCACAGCGATGCATTCACTACAGACAGACAGTGAAAGATGTTACCAAAGTTTGAGCAGAGCCAGCAGTGCACTGAGGGCTACTCAACAGCCTCTTGACCTCCAGACATGGGAATACGCTCTTTGGTTTGCAAAGCAAAGCAATAAAGTCACTTTGATGGTTCATGTAACTAAGCATCCCATAGCTGTATCAAGCTTGACACGTGGACAGAGGGGTAAACCAAGCAAGCACATTACAGACTGAACGCCTCACACTAAGTCCAGTGTTCCTCTGAGATGGCTTCATGCCCAAGCAGCTCTCTGCCTATAGGATAGACCGATCTTAGCAGCCAGAAGCCCCAAACATATGTTGCCTTTTGTGTTTGTTTATTTATTTAGAAACAATGTTTCACTCTGAACTCCAAGCTGGCCTCAAACCCGAAGTCCTTAAATCTCAGCTCTCTGACTGTAAGATTACAGGTGAGTGCCACCATGCTCAGTTTAAATCTGCTTTTCTTCAGCGTTGAGAACCAAACTCAGAACTTTGTTCTTGTTGGACAAACATTCTATCACCGAGCTCTAGCCTTCAGTCCTCCCCTTACTCTTTATTGTGAGACATGGCCTCAGAGAGCTGTCCATGCTGGCCGTCCCCGCCCACGGTAACCCATGCAGCCTTGACTCTTTGATCCACCTGCCTCAGCCTCCCAAATAGAAGGGATCACGGGCCTGTGCCATCTGACCTGGCTTAAAACTACAAGTTGGGTAGAGAAGCACGCACTTATAATCCCATAATTCAGGAGCCTGAGGCAGGAGGATTGCCTTGAGCTCAAGCCTACCATAGGCTACATAGCAAGATCTTATCTCAAAAAGCAAAACAATCAACAACAAAAACCATTACAAGACAAATTAGAGCTATTTTAAACACATCCCCCCCCCCATACATATCTCAATTTAAGGTGAACACCCTTGTCAAGAATTAGAATCTTGAGGAGGCATTGTGGCATAGTCTTTAATCCCAGCACTCAGGAGGCAGAGACAGGTAAATCTCTGTGGGTTCAAGGCCAGCTTGGTCTACGTAAGAAACTCTAGACTAGCCAGGGCTACTAGCCAGTGGTGATCCACCCCTCAAAATAAAATAAAATAAAATAAATAATTGGAATCTTGCAACCTTTCCCAGAGTTCCCATTCACAAACCTCCCCAGATTTTTATCTTTATAGTTGTCACATTACTACACGTATTTCTACTCTGGGCTTTAGTCCTTTCCATTCTGCAAGCTGATGTGTTCCTGTGTTTCTTTCAATCCATATTTTTATTTATTTTATCTGATCTGTTGAAGAATCCTTTACTTGCATGTATATCTATGGTCTATATTTTGGTTGGTTGCTGATTCCTTGGTGCAGTTTAACATGGTATTCTTTCCCACATATTTCCTGAAAACCTATCCTTTGATAGGAGAACAGGAAGGGTTTGGCAAGACCGTAGGAGGCTTGTAATGCCTGGTTTTCTCCTTTTTACATGAAGTTTGCAGCCACCGGTGCCTGGTGCCCATCTCTACAAAGTTACTGAGAGGTGTTCAATGATGAAACCCTACTTTTAGGATTGGCCAACTGTAGCCAATAAACCAAATCAGACAAATTTCTTCTGTTTCTAGACATAAAAGTTTATTGTCAGGAAAAAAGTACTGGAGCATAGAACACCAAAAGCTAAGGTCAAGTGTTTGGGATGTACCCCAACACTTGTCTTGTAATGTTGCTGGTTCTTGGGGCTACCCAGGTTAGGGTACAGGCCCCTAAGAGTCATCAGTTCTACAGACTTCTATTCCCTATAGGTCAAGGGCTCTCATTTCACTCTCACTATTTTTGATTGCCCTACCTAAGGACACGTCACCTCTCCCCGTCTCCCCATCCCCCCCAAACCCCTAAGGACCTGCGGCTTTTGGCAACCTTCCCCAGGGCTGCATGCTGCCATGTAACCTCTTCTCTCAGCTTTGTAGTTCAACTTCCTGTGCCAAAAGCCCATCAGCTTTCCTAGGTAAAAGAGAGAGAGCGAGGTTGCTGGACACGGTGGCTCCTGCATTTACTCCCTCCTGACTTGAGAGGCAGAGGCAGCAGGTGGATAAAGAGTTCAAGGTCCTAGCTTACCAAGAAGTTTGAAGCCATCTAAGGCTACAGGAGGTATGGTGTTTGCATAACATGTACAAGGCCCTTTGGGTCCAGTACCCAACACTTAAAAAAAATGTGGCTGTCGAGATGGCTTATTGGGTAAGAGTACCTGCTGTGAAAGCAAGAGAAGCTGAATTCAGATTTTCACCATCCACGGAAAAGCCTATAAACAAGCACTGGGGGGCAGAGATGGGCAAATTCTGGGAGTCACTGGTCAGCCAGTTTGGCACCCCGGCACATGCATACACACATGCCCAAACATTACCCAGACATCTGAGCAAACTGATTATATTTAAAACAACAACAGCCGGGTGGTGGTGGGGCACTCCTTTAATCCCAGCACTTGAGAGGCAGAGGCAGGAGGATTGCTGTGAGTTTGAGACCAGCCTGGTCTACAAAGTGAGTCTAGGACAGCCAAGGGTACACAGAGAGACCCTGTCTCAAAAAACCAAAAAAAATAAAAAAGAGGAATTGAGGAACTGACACTAATAGGAAATTCCTAGAAAAACAAAAACAACAACAAAGGATCCAACAGCTATTCTCTAGTATTTATCAAGGCCAAAATTCCCAGGTTAACAACTCATGGAGGTTGCAGACATTCCTTTACTCACATGCTATTAGCTAACAGTTATATGGTTACACCTAGCTGTAAGGGAAACTGGGTTATATGGTCTCTACTGGGTGGTCATGGACTTTTTAGTAATAGGACCCGCCCCTAGAAGAAAGAAAATTAAAGTGACTTCTAGAGTCAGCTTGCCCAGCTACCATCTGTTACAAATGGTTCTCTGTTAAAGGTAAGTATTGGCATGTCCTGGAGATAAAGCCAAAGGTGCAAGAGGCCTGTAACCTATTAAAAAAAAAAAAAAAAAAGAATGGGGGGGGGAGGGGAGGAGACATCTCCGAGGGTAAGAGCACTGGCTGTTCTTCCATCTATAGTGAAATCTGGCTCCTTTTTCTGGCCCATAGTCATGCAGGCAGAATACTGTATATATAATAAATAAATAAAGCTTTAAAAAAAAGAGGAACCAGGCAGTGATGGCACATGCCTTGGGAGGCAGAGGCAGGCGGATCGCTGTGAGTTCAAGGCCAGCCTGGTCTACAAAGCGAGTCCAGGACAGCCAAGGCTACACAGAGAAACCCTGTCTCAAAAAACCAAAAAAAAATAAAAAAGAGGAATTGAGGAACTGACACTAATAGGAAATTCCTCCTCCTCCTCCTCCTCCTCCTCCTCCTCCTCCTCCTCCCCCTTCTTCTTCTTCTTCTTCTTCTTCTTCTTCTTCTTCTTCTTCTTCTTCTTCTTCTTCTTCTTCTTTTCTGAGACAGGGTTTCCCTGTGTATTTCTGGCGGTCCTGGACTCTCTTTGTATACCATGTTGGCCTTAAAATCAGTTATCAGCCTGTTTCTGCTTCTGCTGGGTTCAAAAATGTACAGCACCATGCCCAGCTTTAACATCTTCTTTTTTTCACGTACACTTTAATTTTTTAAAACCATATGGGCAAATCACATGTCAATAAGGCTGTAACAATTCCCATCCCTATCAGCTGAGTGTAAGAGTACCTGTTACTTCAGCATTAACAAGTACTGTGTGCTGTGAGGAAGGTATTGTTTTGTTTTATTTTTATTTTAGACAAGGTCTCATTATATAACAGGGGCTGGCCTTGACCTTATGATCCTCCTAAGTGTTGGGATTGCAGACGTGCCCCGCCAAGCCTGGGTATTATTGTTTTTCTATCTCGCTGTACTAGCATACATTTTCCTAGACAGAAGTGTTAGCATTTATTTTATATTTATAGATGTATGTGTATGGTTTGGGGTGTTTATTTTGTCTTGTTTTGTTTTCTGAAGGGTCATGTTTTGAGGCAGGGTCTCAATGTATATTCCTGGCTAGCCTAGAATTTGCTATGTAGCCCAGGTTGACCTCAAGTTGTGAGACCTCCAGTTCTTAAGGGCTGAGATGACAGGATGTCCTTTGGTGGTGGCTACAGATCATGCCAATGTGTAGTGGCCTTCAACCAGTCTCATTTTGTAAGTCCTGACAGTACAATTTCTCTCTTCCCTTGGCAGCTACCCTGTTCCCAGTGTACTCGCAGAGCACTTCTAAAAACAATTTGCTGGAATGAAGCATTGTTCCTGTCTTTATTCCAATAAACTGTCTTCTGAAAATCCACCTTACAGAAATAGTCTAAACTATAGAGAAAACTACACATACTGGGGCAAAGTGAAATGTCCTCTTTGCTTCCAAAGGCTTATTGGAATAAACGATACACATTTTGATTATTTTTTTTTTTTTTAGTTAGTTAATTTTATTAGTTTGTTGAAACAGAGTTTCAAGTAGCTCAGGCTGGCCTTGAACTTGCTACATAGCAGGGAATGACCTTGAGTTCCTGATCCTCCTGCCTCCACTTCCTAAGTACTGGTATCACAAGGGTGTAGCACTACTTCCTATTTTACAGTACATAAAGAGGTTTAGTCAAGTCATTATATGACGCAACCCTGGAGCCATTAAAATGATAATTATCAAGAGTGGAGAGAAATACAAAATACTGCCGGAGCCCCAAAGAGGAGGCGTAGAGTCAGACACAATCTGTAGGTAAATCAGGATGGCTGTGCTTATTGAAAAAAGGCTACACCTTTTATACTCTATATTTGCATAGTAGCTAAATTACAGACAACTGTCGAAAGCAGACTTAATGATTCCAAGAGCGGTATCATCTTTTCACAGGTTGTTTTTTAACCCATTTTAGGCCAACTTTTTGACATCCGGAATGAAAGGGGTAATCAACATTATCCAGTAGTTTTCTTTGAAGCAAAAGCAGTAAGCTTATCAAGCATCTGAGTCCTTACTGTCATCTAGGGTTCAGCAACCCTGCCAGGAGCCCCTTTTCCTTTCCTTCTGCATGCTCTCAGCCTTTGTGGTCAGGAGGCGGCAGACACTGAGTGCAGAGAAACAAGCCCATAAGAGCAGTTTTCACTCCTCAAGGGGCATGATGCAGTGTCTGTCCTGTGCAGCATGATAATCATCCAACTGTTTCCTAACTGCATTCCTACGTGTCTTAGTCTTACAACACGGGCCTGTTCTCATGGGCTTCTGAAGGGAAGGTGACTCTTTTTCTGATATGCTGCCACCCCATCCTGGTCCCTTCAATGCGTGCTGCTGCCTATGGCAGTGGGGGTGGGGGGAGGTGGCAGGGGAGGGGGGTGATCAAGCCAGTCTAGCTTTCTGACTGAATCTGCTCCTCCTGGGAACACCAAATCTCGCCATTCACCTTGTAAGTCACCGACCCGGGGAATCAATCACAGGTGCTATTCTATACTTATTGGCTGAACTTTTGCCCTTACCTGCCAAGGTCTCAGACTCCGGGTCTGGGCTCATTGTTTCTCTCCAAGGTGTACCTTCATCCTTGTGACCAGCTGAAAGTGCCTAAGAGTTCCTGGGGCCATCTCTTAGTTAACAGATCTCTAACTTCTCTATTCTTGGTGCAAACAGGGCCACAAAGGAGGTGCTTGTGCGGGAATAGGCAGAGTTCTCCTGCCATACGGTTCCGCAGCGGGGGAGACTTTTCCCAAAGAATTCTTTTGTTTAGGGAGACAGCCGTTGTATACATTCGCGGCCTCTACCAAAGCCCAAACAAAATTCCCCAATGAAAAAGCACAAGGAAACTCCCATAACACATGGTGAAAATAAATCATCAAAGATGAAAGGAAAAGGGAAATGGAGACTTGTGATCCGTGGTGTCAAGGTGCTGGAACTTTCTCAAGCAGCAGTGGTTGCCACGTGGCCCATACTAGTAATGCATATGTTAATTTAGCGAATCAACAACGCAGTTCAAGATATCATAGTGTACAGGATAAATATATATTATTTTACTTCTCTTCTCTAGATTCCACTAGGTCAGAAATAGTGGTTTCGCTGTGACATTTTCATACATGCATATAATTTTGTGTTTAAAATGATCACTTTTGAAAAAAAAATGGATAGGTACCAGGTTCTATTTTTGCATGGTCTACACCTACTTTAAAGGCACTGTGACTTCTCTGGCAGTCATTAGTCATACTGTCGTCCCTCCCCACCCCCAATCAATGCCTACAGGAGTTTGTATGTGATGCAGACAATAGACAATAATGCTTCCTTTGTCGCCAAGTCGGTACCTGTTTATTTCAGGCCATGTGACCCATAGATGGCCAAGGACAAAGTGTGCATGGTAAGCTTTGCCTTCCTCTGGCATTGAGAGTTATAAGGATGACAGGAGTCTAAGCAAACTGTTGGCTCTTCTTCCTCCCATGTGGACAGACCAAACAATGAAGCAATACAGAGGCAAGGAGAGCTACGGCATGGTGAGACATATGGCCTCAGCAGTATTTTGAGTATTTCATTTGACTCTAGCTACTACAAAGCCTAGTGGATTTTACTACATAGTAAACTAAGCCACTTTTTAAGGCAGATTTTGGCTATTGCAATGAAGAGTCCTAATCAGCACAAAGTGTATTTTTTTTTTTAGGCGATTATAATTTGTGATAGTGAGTGTCTATGATCCCAGAACATAGGAGAGGAGGAGACTATGTTTGAGACTAGCCTAGGTTTCATAGCAAGACTGTCTCAGGAAAAGAAAAAATAAAAATAAAAAAACAGAGAGAGAGAGACAGACAGACTGAAAGAAGACATATAGGGAAAGGAAGGGACAGGAGGAAGGTGAAGGGAAGGGAAGGGAAGGGAAGGGAAGGGAAGGGAAGGGAAGGGAGCGGAGAAGAGGGGAAGGGAGGGGAGGGGTGGGGTGGGGAGGGGAGGAGAGGGGAATGGGAGTGGAGGGGAGGGGAGGGGAGGGGAGGGGAGGAGAGTGGAGGGGAGGGGAGGGGAGGGGAGAAGATGGCTCAGGTATGGTGACACACACATGTAATCCCAGCACTTGGGAGGCAGAGGCAAACAGGACCGGTTTCCATTCCACAAGGCCATCCTCAACAACTCAGCAAGTTCAAGGCCAGCCTGGGCTACATAAGACCTTGTCTCAAAACACAGCAAATAAACAAGAAGTGGAAGCCAATGTGCAAAAGAACTACTACTCTGAGGTAAAGAGATTGTGGGAACTTCTTTTTCTCTCTTTTTATTTTGCTTATAATGTCACAGTTTTATGGGTTGGGAAAAATGGATTTAAGGAAGAAAAATGGTCCATATTGGAGGCAAAGTGACCCCATTTCAGGGTTTATAAGAATGTAGATTTTGAGATTAGAGATTTTATAAATACAAACAACTAAAAGGCTAATCTGTCTCCTATACACTCGGTGAAACAAATCTTCCTCACTCAAAGAAAAAGGTCTTGATTTCAAGTGTAAATAAGATGTAAATAGCAGGCTCTAGGGGTCAGACTGGGAGATCTCTGAGGGTGATTCGTCTACTGACCACACAGTTCAGACTGAACTAGAAAATGTAAGGCCAGTGAGGCAGCTCAACAAGAGGCTTGCAGCCAAGCCTAGTGACCTGAGTGCCAGCCCTGGGACCTTCCTGGTGGAAGAGGACTGACTCCTGCAAACTGTCTCCTGACCTCCATATGTACATGGTAGATCATGTTTGCCCCCAGACACAACATATACATGAGCAAAAAAAAAAAAAAAAAAAAAAAACCCAAAAATGTAGCAAACCATTTTAAACTCAAAACATGTGCAAAAAACATTACCCACAATTCCCCTATCACTTCATTCACTAATGTCTTAATTTTAGTTATTCGTACAACTACTAAATGTTAATATTTTCTATTTTTCTACCTACAGTTCTTCACATATCTAAAATTATGCCATTTCATATCTCATTGTTTATTTGTTATGTTCAGAAAACTTTCCTTGAGCTGTCATACAGCCCTTGTGTGTAGCCATGTAATATGTAATGTGTCAGTAGTGCTTTCGAAACGTAGATTATTTCTTTTTTAAAAATATTTATTTATTATGTATATGGTGTTCTGCCTGCATGTACACCTGCATGTGAGAAGAGGGCACCAGATCACGTTATAGATGGTCATGAGCCACCATGTGGTTTCTGGGAATTGAATTCAGGCCCTCTGGAAGAGCAGGCAGGGCTCTAAACCTCTGAGCCATCTCTCCAGCCCCTAGATTATTTCTTTAAGAGATTCTCAGAGGTGGAATTTCAGAGTTGAAAGGAATACCTTGATGTGGATAGGCAAACAGTGACTTGGGTGTCACAGGTTGTGGGATCTTAACGGCCCAGGGTTACAGAGGAAGGGTTGAGGAAGCTTCAACCTCAGATACCTCAACCATGAGGACAGCAAGAGTTGGCTACCTCCCTGCTCCCAACCTAGCACCATAAAGCTGGCTCCCCACCATCAACCCTAGTAAAAATTTACTGCCCTAACAGTTATCAGGCTTTACTCCTTGTTTGACCTTACAAGGACACACACACACACACACACACACACACACACACACACACACACACACCACAGCCCCTGAATGTGCAGATGAACCATCTTCCAATACCCCCTTTCCTGGCCAATGGGACACAGCCACACAAACCTTGTCCCAGAGACCCAGGCCACCACTCAGGGGCATAAATAGCCCTCTCCCAAGCCAAACCAGTTCTCTGAAGCCATTTCTGGGTGTGTTCTTTGCCAGTGCACCCACCCATGCCTGGGGGGAGGGGCAGCAACTGGTGAAGGAGAATGCTGAGTGCCCCATATCCATCAATTCCTGTCACGCCAGGGGAGAGCAGTCAAAGACTTTGCCAAACATCATATGACACAATCTTCATGTCTTGTTTCTTTCTGAGGAATTTTTTTTGAGTTTTTTTGTTTGTTTGTTTAATAATATGACCTAACCCAGAGCCTTTTGCATCCTAAGCATGTGCCTACCACCACATTTCACCTAGCCCTCCTACACCATATTCTGGGAAATCTTACATTTAGTTGCCAAGTTTGAAGTAACCCTGAACTGTCATGATTCCTCAGGTGAAATTTTGATCAGTCATAATGGATTTGGCCAATCAAAAAAAACCAATGTTTTTGTTTAAAGATATATAAAGTTAGAAATCAACTTTCTAGCAGTGACTGTTCTTTTTTCTTATTTTTGTTTATTTCTTCATTTGTCTGTTTGTTTATATGTGTATGACTGTGTGCCAGCATGAGTTTATGTGTACCACAGGCACGCAAGTGCTCATAAAGGCTAAAAGAGGACACCCATGCCCTGGAACTAAAGTTATAAGTGGTTCTGAGCCACCTAATGTCTATGCTGGAAACTGAACCTGTGTCCTCTGCAAAAGCAGTAACTTCTGCTAACTACTGAGGCATCTTTCCAGTTCCCTCTTTCCTTTTTCATTAGACAGGGTCGTACGCAACCCAGTCTGGCTTCCGACTGAAGATATCGTTGAACACCTGAACTTTCTGTCTCTGACTCCCAAGTTCTGGGAACGCTGGTGTGCGCCTCCATATTTGGTTTAATTTGAATTTCATTATTTTCACAGTTTTGTGGGGCAGACAGTCCCAACACTTAACAACTACTGTGGGGTACTTCTGAAACACGTGAGCACATCTTCCTTGTCGATGGCAGCCATGCTTAGCTGAACCTACCAAGAGGATGCTGGAGTTGTCCACTGCCCTGACCTCTGGAGGGAAAGGGGCCTGACTGTCCAGGCCTTTGGCAAGCAGTCTGTGGCTACCATGACTACAAGAAGAGGCAATGCCAAGCTGGCATTAAGATTTGTGGCTGCCTCTGGTGCTGAGTGAAATCTACGTTCTGAAAATTAGATTACCATCACAATGATGCCACGCTGGTTCCCTTTGCATCTCTGTGGTATAATAGCTGATATAACAGCCTAAGGATATGTTTGCCTTGCATCATGGCTTCCAGGAAGCAGAGTAAAAGGGAATACAGGAAGAGACCAGGGCAAGCCACAGTCCCCAGGACACCTGTCTGTGGTCCCCTACCTTCTCCAGATTGGGTCCATCTCCTAAAGATTCTAGAAATGCCTCCCCACCCCACCCCTCCGAAAGAGCACCCTCAGCTGGAGACCCAGGCTTAAGCACATGAGCCTGGTGGAGGGTGTTACACATACAAACCCTGCTGACAATAGCTAAGATCCCCCACGTAATTGCTCAAGTTCAGGCAGTGAGCTCGGGGCTACAGTCGATCATCTCCTTTCTCCTTACAGGAGAGGTGTCTCTGTGTGTGCTACGGCACATGTGGGGATGGGGCCAGAAGGCAATCTGTGGGTCCTGGGGGCTGGGCTCAGGTCCTCAGTCTTGGCAGCAGGCGCATTCATTTACACTGAGCCACCTTGAACTCTGTGAGTTCAAGGCCTGCCTTGTGTGTGTAGCAAGTTCCACAACTGTGAGTGTCCTATAGTAAAACTATGGGTTTTGTTTTGGGTTTGTTGTCATTGTTGTTTGTTTCAAGGCAGGGTTTTTCTGTGCAGCTCTGGCTGTCTTGGAACTCACTCTGTAGACCAGGCTGGCCTCAAACTCAGAGAACCTCCTGATTCTGCCTTCCAAGGGCTGAGATCAAAGGCATGTACCACTACTGCCCAGAAAGATCATTGCCACGGACCACCCCAGCTGGGTTTAGGGGTCCTACTGGAGGTAGTGTGGCAGATCATGATTATAAAAAAGACTTAAATATATAAATAAATAAATAAAAAGAAATTGAGATCTTGAGAAGTTGCCTTGTTCAAGTACCTGACAAGTACCTTGTCCATGGCCATGTAGCTAAAAGAAGCAAAGCCAGAATGTGTCTTCAGTACGATGACACACACCTGTAATGCTAGTATTTGGACAGCTGAGACAGGAATGTTAGAGGCCAGACTAAGCTACAGAATGAGGGCCTTTCTAAAAACAACCAAGCAAACAAGCCAGGATGTAATGCCAGATTCTACCTACTTCAGAAGAAGATTCTACTGGGGATTTTTCCTCCAGTACTGGGGATTGAACCCATGGCCTCAGGGGGCAGTGAGGTGATGCCTCAGTAGCTAAAGGCCCTCACCACTGAGCCTGAAAACCCGAGTTCCATGCCATGCTATGGTACTCAAGACCCACATGATAAAGGAGAGAACAGACTCCAGCAAATTATCATCTGATCGCCATATGTGCACCATGGTATTTATATACACTCACCCACCCACACACACTTGTGTGCATATGTGTGGACACATGGACACACATATGCACATATACACATCCATACACTCATACACTCACACACACACACACATACACACACACACACACACACACACACACACTAAAATAACCTTGTGAATGAATGCTAGGAAGAATTCTACTATTGAGCTATATCATAATACCCTTAGCCCTCTATTATTATTATTATTATTATTATTATTATTATTATTATTATTATTA
>OU015749.1:121095741-121114824 GCA_907169655.1 Acomys percivali | reverse complement strand
CTCTCTCTTCCTGAATGTGTTTTTTGCTTGTTTTTCCTGACCCAAGTCAACTAGCAACTCTCCACCTATTGTTTTCTTAAATTAGTGTTTGTAGTACTATTGATAGTGAATAGAAAAGGCCCCTCTAAAATCCAACTACGGCACCCAAGAAAGCAGCCACAGACTACAGCAGCAGCCATCCTTGTCCCTGGAACCTCCCTTCTCCCTTAGACAAGGCAGCCAAACCTAGATACGACCAAACCAGTATATACCAGTTTGAACCTCAGGAAGTCAGTTCTTTCCTTCTACCAGAAGGGTCCTGATGAAGAACTCAGGTCACTGGACTTGGCGGCAAGCACTTTTTCACACTGAGCCATCTCACAGACTCCTATTAGTCTTAACAGTATATCAAAGGAGGTTTGGAGAGGCAGCCCAGTGGTTAAGATCACTAGCTGCACTTCTAGAGGACCCAGTTCAATTCCCAGGTTCCCAGTGGTGGCTCAGAACCATCTGTCACTCCATTTCTAAGAAACCCAGAGCCCTCTTCTAGCCTCTGTAGGTCCCAGGTACACATGCAGTACACCCATACACATAAAATAAATTATTTTTTAAAGTGTGTCAAGGCTGAGTGAGGTAGATAGGTTGGTAAGGTGCTTGCTGTGCAGGCCTGAGGACTGGAATTTAATTCTCAGAATCCATGATAAGATCCTTATCAAATCCCTGAGCACATAATCTATGCCTCCTGAAACAGGAGCCATAGCAAGCAATTCCAGAAGATCATCAGCGCATGCCTGGGAAGATGAGCACGAATCAGAACCAGGCAAGCCTCACCGGGCCTGAGCAGGATGCAAACACCGGCCAGGGTGCCAGCTCTGTAACGAATCTTGTTAGACATCATGTGAGACACACACCACTATAAGATCACATTTCCTTGCTGCATTTTTAAATAGCTGAGAGCCTATACACCATGTCACGTGTGAACGGGACTGGGAGCTGCATGAAGTCCACCTGACCTAGCAAAGTCGTTGATAAGTATTTCAGTCATCTGGTGACAATTTCTAAGCCAGCAAGTTTGAATGGGAGGAAGTTCTAAATCCCATCCTTCTGCCTAAGATAGTGGGGACTCATCATGCTTATGTCCTTGTCTCCATGTAACTTATCAAAGAACAGATACGAAAACATCCTCTCGGTAACATACTTGTCACAAAGTATTTAAGCAAAGGATGGACACCAGCAACTAATGATGGGTCACAGAGGATCCAGATGATCAAAGAATTGGAGTCAGTGCTTGACCAAGAACCACACAGGTGAAATACACCCTCTCAAACCTCACGTTAGGTTTTCAGTCAGCCAGTATTAAACTGACCAAACAACCACCCTCCGTGGCAGATTAATAAAATGATCCTGAGATAATGTCTCCCAGCCATTAGGAATCCTGTCTTCTGATATAATGTAACCAACTGAACCCATGTGTGTTTGATGGATCACCATTATTAATAGCAAGCCATTGATGACAGAGACTGGTTCCATTGATAATATGGTACTCAGTGAGAGACTCTCATCACTGGATCTTAAGGCATTGTCAATAAACACCTGCTTGAAATGAAAGGCATTGTCTCTGTATTTTGTAGTGCAATCTTTAGTGATTGCTTGTAAACCTTTTCCCTGTACCGATCAGGCTACAGAACCTTGCCCGTCTTTGGTCTGCTTTGTCTGCCTGGGAAGATGGCTGGGGAGGAAGTGTGCCTCTTCTGATACAGTATATCACATGACAAAAAGTCTGAAGTAGTGTGACCAGATAAGAGTCCCTATTCTTCCTAACCCAATACCTTCAGGACCAGAGTGTCTCCAACCGTGCCAGCTCTCCTGGATTTCATAGGTCTGTGATTCACCCTCTTGGAAGATTGAAAAGCTACCCATCAATCAAGGTATTAACCAACCTGCAAACACTCCTGTTAAGTCTAGTATGAACTACCTGTGTTGGTACCTGTGTACCAAAGAGTTCTGCGTGAGCAGCCCTATATTCAAATGTCCCAAACCATTTATCTTGTGTGGTGGTCGCTATGACTTTAATGAGAAATTCCCTCCATAGGCTCATATAACTGATCACTGGGTCCCCAGCTGCTGGTGGCATTGTTTGAGGAGAACCTTTAAAAAGTAGAGGAAGTGGGGCTGGAGAGATGGCTCAGAGGTTAAGAGCACTGGCTGCTCTTCCAAAGGTCATGAGTTCAATTCCCAGCAACCACATGGTGGCTCACAGCCATCACTTCTGGCCTGCAGGCAGAATGCTGTATACATAATAAAATAAATAAATTAAAAAAAAAAAGTAGAGGAAGTATGTCACAGGGAATGGGCTTTGAGGCTTTATAACCTTGCCCTACTTCCTGCTTTCTCACCCCTGCTCTCCCCGCCCCCCATCCCCCCACGCACCCCTACCCCACTTCCTGTGTGCTAACAAAATGTGATCAATCAGCTTCCTGTTCCTCCTCTCAGGCCTTCCCTGCCATTGAGGACTCCAGCTTTCTCGAGGTACGAGGCAAAATAAGCTATCTCCTCTTTAAGTTGCTTTTGGTTGTGGTATTTGATCACAGCAACAGAATAGTAACCAATACAATGGTCTACTCAGAAAAGACATTACTGAAGTCAGAATCCACATCCTCTCCAGGCATATGTCACTGAAATCATCATATGAAAAGTGCACTGGTAGAGCCTAGCATTTGAGGACACGCATGCTAACTATGAGTCACACAACCAGATGTGATGCTGACTGTGGGCCATTCCCCAGGTTTTGATGGGTGTCCCTTGGTGAATTCAAATTGGGCTAAGAAGGCACTGAGGAGTTTCTTCCCATAAGTTTCAAGTGCTGGTGGTGATTGAGCATCAGTTTGGCATCTTGTGAGACTCCTTCATCCTTCTGACTTGTGTGTCACAGTCGGTTCCAGTGCAGGGTGCCTCCCGGGCCTGGAGCTTCACCAAATAGGCCAACCTAGGTGACCAGCAAGCTTCCAGGAGTCCAGTTCTCTGATCTTCTTATCTCATCACTGCTGGGATTTTAATTGCATTATCATACCTGGCCTTTTATGTGGGTTCTGTGTTAGGATTCTGCCCCAGTCTGCCTGTAATGCTATTGCCTACCCGCCACTGGGCGTGGCCCTGCCCAGGGCACACCCACCTCGCCTTCCCTCACCTCCTCTTCCTCCATCTTCCTCTCTTGCTGTCTCTATCTCTCTGCCTCTCTGTCTTTCTCAGGGGTACCCCTCCCCCTTTCCTGCTCTCCCATGCTCATTTAATAAACCTATTTATGTACTACCTGTTGCATCTTATTTTTTACGTCATTAAAATTCTGGGGACTGTAAGGCAAGCCCTTTGTCAACCGAGCTTTGGTTTTGGGGGGTTGGGGTATTGTTTTTGTTATTGATTAGGTTTAGTTTTGGGTTTTGGGCTTTTTTGGTGGTTTGTTTTGTTTTTTTTTTTTTTGGTCGTTGTTTTTTGTTTTTATATGGGGTCTAGCTATGTAGCCTAGGCTGGCTTCAAAACCACAATCCTCTTTTCTCAGTCTCCCAAGTGCTTGTTCCATTAATGCTTGGCTCTGCTGAGTCATTGCTCCTGTGTGTGTGTGTGTGTGTGTGTGTGTGTGTGTGTGTGTGTAGTATTCATATGCTGGTACATTAGGCTATTCATGTCCACAGTTCAGGCTAAAAGAGTGTCTTCTTCCATCTCTTTCCACCTTATTTTTTCCCACAGGGTCTCTTGCTGAACTAGAGCTCACAGTTTTAGACAGGCCAGTCAGCCTATCTCCAGATCCCACTGAGCTTCGATACAGTTACTGCCATTCCATTCCCAGCTTTTATGTAAGTGCTGGGGACTTGAACTCAGGTCCCCAGGCTTGCACTGTACTCACTGAGCCATCTACCCAGAGGCTCTACTGAATTTTTGAGCTAGTTGGTTATACAGCAATATGTGTTAATAACTAGTAAACGACATGACACATGCTTAACAGTGGACAAAAAATAGAAACTACAGATATTCAAAAGAAAAAAATAGGACAAAGAGACACCCATCACCCAGAATAAGTACTGTTAGCACTGTGGTACACGACTCCTGATGATTCTGTACCCCATGGCAAAGGTGTCAGTACACATACTTTTAGAATTTCATTTTCATACCAACACACTGTAAAAGCACCTTTCTAAGCCTGTGAGCATGTCAGTATCACCTTCTTAGCCCTCCTGACAACCCCATGAACCAGGTTCAGAGAGGCCACCTGATTAGGTCAAAGTCACACCTCTGGGCACAGAGGAGTCCTGTGTAACTCCAAGCTTAGCACTCTTTCCGCCCGGCCAGTTCTCTCCAGGGGGACCTTAATTAGCATTTTGTCATCTGCCAAAGTCTGCTCTTCCTCAACAAGAACAAAGCAAAGCCCTTATCTTATCTGAAGGAGAGCAGCAGGGGTCAGTTTCCTCTGTTCACTTGATCCTGAGCAGCACCCCACTCCAGGGCCTGAGCCAGCTTGCACTGCAGGTGACTGGGAAACCTGGTTTCTGGCTGGAGTGGAGGGAGACAAGAGATAAAACAGCCTCCCAATACACACACACACACACACTCTCTCTCTCTCTCTCTCTCTCTCTCTCTCTCTCTCTCTCTCCCCCCCCCCCCGTGTGTGTGTGTGTGTGTGTGTGTGTGTGTGTGTGTGTATGTGTGTGTGCACTCCTCCTCTTCGGCTCTGTATCTCTCACACATCCTTCCTCACCCTCTCTCTCCCATTCCCCCTGGTCTCTGCTTTCTCTTCATGTGTGTTTTCTCTCCCCCCCACAGTCTTTCTCCCTGTCTATGTATCTTCCTCCCTTCCCTCCTCAACCTTCTTCCTCTCTCTGTGTCTCTTCCTCCTTCTCCTCTTCCTCCTCTCACTTCTTCTTCCCTGCTGCAGCCTGCTTGCCAGACAAGCACTCTCCCACTTGGCAATGCCCCATCCTGGGATGTATTTTCCGATGCCCAGATGTTTCCAGGGCTATCAGCGCATTCTTGTGAGCAGGACTGAAACACACAGTACTTTCCCTTCCTGCAGAAGAACTAGCCTAGGAGCCTCTGGCAGTAACCAGAGAGAGAAGCCCACGAGGCCTTGCTGCAGTCCCAGCTGCAAGCAGCTGCTGCAAAAGGGACTCCGTGGAGGCTGGAGAAAGGAGCACAACGTGACCAGATTAGCGACTGTGGTTATTCACCTGAGCAGAAGGCCAGGACTCAGAGATGAATAACCTCCACCTTCTGGTCACCAGAACACTATGTTTTCTCATCCGTAGGATGGGGAGCCCATTGAACCCTCTCTTCTGACACAACAAGACAAGGCTGTTGCGAGGATGGGATGAAATAAACAGGAAAAGTCTGCAGACCCATGAGGGCAGGAGAATCCCAGAATCCCAGCAAGCTGGACCTCCTTGGGCAAGCTGAGGAGCCAGGACATATTGGTCCTCATTTGAAAAGTCAAAGCAGCAATGAGAAGTGGCCTGGCTGTGGAGAGCCAGATGGGGAAAGACTTGACTCTGGAGAAACCCTAGAAGTCCTCAGAGACTAGGCCCAGTCACAGGAGATGGTGTGGAGAGGCTCCCTGGGCCATCCAAGGGCATCCAAAGTCACGTGGTCGCAATTCAGTCCAGTCCTCTTTGGCTCTGAAGCAGGTGCCCTCTCTGTCTTCCGTAGCCTCTGTGTCTGGGTTGCCTTGCTCTTCCTCTTCCTATAGAGAAGCTGCACGTGATTTAAGGATGAGACAGGAAGCTGGGCATGGTGGCGCACACCTGTAATCCCAGCACTCTGGAGGCAGAGGCCAGCCTGGTCTACAAAACAAGTCCTGGACAGCAAGGGCTACAACCGGGAAACCTCGTCTCGAAAAACAAAAAGCAAAAAAAGAATGAGGCAGGATGGCTGTCCTTCAGCTGGGCAAGCTTTTCTGCGTCCTACCTCTAATACATCCAAGGACTTCCTGTCACTACCTTCAGGGCCCAACAAACCTGCCACCGAATTTCCCCAGTGGTGTGACTTTGGGCGATTTAAAGAGCTTCCCCAGCTTTGATTGTTTTGTCAAGGAAAGGGGTACTTTTCAAAAAGCTTGTGGGGGCTGGGGAGATAGTACAGCATGAAGACTTGAGTTCAATGCCCAGAACATACGAAACAAGCCAGGTGTGACAGTGCATGCTTGTCATCTCAGCACTGGGGACGCAGAGGTTGGGGTGTCCTTCGGTTTGCGAGCCAGCGAGGCTAGTCAAACCAGTGAGCTTCAAGTCTATGAAGTGGCCCTGCCTCATAAGACAAGATGATGTCACCTGAGGACATATGACATTGGCTTCTGGTCTCTGTATACATTAACACACACACACACAACACACACACTCATAAAAGTGGCCATTTTCACAATGTCTGGCAAACAGTAGGGAGCAAGCATTCCCAAGCTGGCCAGAGAATTGGTGAACCATGTCTCCAGATTCTACACCCCACAGCTCTAATTTTCTCCTCGGAACTATGGAACAATTTGGTGACTTAACTGACTCTCGTCACCGAGGACACCTAGAGGTTGAGTCCACAGGGAACTTCTAGGCACAGCCTCCCTCCCTTAAGATTTCAGTTGCCAAGGCTGCTTCTCACCGAGACCAGAAACGGGTAGGCTTGCTCTTCCCCTGGGCTGGAAGCCGTGCTCCGTGGACAAGGACGGCCCCGGTGGCCATCCTCCCCACCAGACACACAGGGGAGCTGTGGGGAATCTGCCAATCAAAGCCTGGCCCAGAAGCTGCTCCCCAAGCCTAGCGGCCTGAGCTCCACAGTTCTGCCCCTGGAGTCGGCAGAGAAGAGGGGTCTTCAGAGACCTGCCCAGAGGGGCTGAGCCCTCCACTGCAGACCTGGGGACCACTCTACCCTGACCCCAAAAAAACATCAGCAGAATTTGAGATGATTCTGGAGGACCCAAGTTAGAGCCTGGGAGTGTCTACTGGACCTGCCGGGAAAACTCATCTGAGCTTTTATCCACCTGCACATAAAGCCTTCATCTCTAAGTACCGCACACAGAGATGGTTCCTACCTCATCTCCCAGCCCCTTCATGATGACAACGCAGCCACCAGCACCAGGCAGGGAAGCCAGCTGCAAGGCACTTAGGAAATGGGCTTTGAGTTCAGAGGAAGGAAACTCAGCCGGGCTCTGGGTGATTGCAAGGAAACCTGGGAGCTCCTTGTTGCTGTCACAAATACCTGACGAGCGTCACGTAACAGGAGATCTGTTTCAACTCCCGTTCTCCGAGGTGTCCATTCAGGGCCTGCTTATCCCATCGCTTCCAGTGCTGCAGTTAAACGGAGCATCTTTAAGCAGAGAAATGTCTCTCCTTGTGCCAGCTAAGAAGCGGAGAAGGGAAAACAGGAAGGGACCAGGGCAAAATAGAAGTCCATGCCCCCCCAGGGACCTGCTCCCTCTAATTAGACTCCACTTTCTCCCTTTCACCACCACCAAGTAATGCTGCCATCTTTTTTTTTGTTTTGTTTTTTTATTCTTCGAGACAGGGTCTCTCTGTGTAGCCTTGGCTGTCCTGGACTCACTTTGTAGACCAGGCTGGCCTCGAACTCACAGCGATCCACCTGCCTCTGCCTCCCGAGTGCTGGGATTACAGGTGTGCTCCTCTGAACCCAGCAAGAAATCAAATCTTGAACCACAAGCAAGAGGCAGAAAGCAGACTGAGCATGGCTGACTCTTTTGAAACCTCCAGCCACGCACTTCCTCCAACAGGGCCACACCTCCGAATCCTTCCCAAACAGTGCCACCAATGAAAGGCCAAGTATTCAAACGTATGTGTCTGTGGGAGCCATTCTCATTCAAACCACCCCAGCCCCTCATCTGGAAGCTAGGTTCTAGTACATAAGCCCGCGGGGGACATTTTACGTCTAAAAGGATAAGTTGACAGGAATAAAATGAGCAAGGGAAGGTTAGGAGGCATTTGAACTGTTTATCCTGTGATAAGAACCTGCCAATAAAATAATACAGGTCTTAGTACTTTAAAGACAAAGGCCAGCTGGCATTGTAGCTCACTTGGTAAAGTGCTTGCCCAGCATGCATGAGGCCCTGGGTTCCATTCCCAGCCCCACATGAACAGGGCATTGCTGTGCATAAGACTTAGTCAGTCTTTACCGGCCAAGCCATCTCACTAGCCAGGCCTCAAGTATTTTAGATAAGGAATACTCAGTCTGTATACACGTATTATGTGTATGCTTTTGAGTCATAACACACGTCGCTGTTAGTACTCAGCATGTAAACTTGTAATCATTTGCAAAATATAGAGCAATGTATAAACTAACTATACATAGGATCTACAAATTCTATATCAGTATGAACTATGTATAAGTTATATGTGAGTACCTTTCTCTATATACTTTTCTGCATATCTATTACAGTGCTGGAGACTGCACCGAGGGCCTCGTGCGCAATACACAGTGTCATGCCATGGGCTGTGCTCAGTCAGAAGTGAGTTATCTTTCAGCCATCCTGGCTCCTTTAGCAGCATGGCAATTGGAACCCAAGTCCCTTTGGGATGCAAACCTCAGACCTTTAGAGGCTAGATAGGTTTGTGGCTTGGGTCAGAGGTCAGGGAGTGACACATGAGGAAGTTTAACTTCCAGAAATGGGAGAAAGGGTATCACTAGCTACTTAGCATCTACTCTGTACTGAGCCAGAGGTGATTCACAGATCGTGTGTGTGTGTGTGTGTGTGTGTGTGTGTGTGTGTGTGTGTGTCTGTCTGTCTGTCTGTCTGTCTGTGTATGTCTGTATCTGTGTGTATATGGTGTGTGTGTGGTGTGTGTGTATCTGTCCCTGTGTGTGTATTTTATGTGTCTATCTGTGTGTGTGTGTCTGTCTCTCTGTGTGTGTCTGTATGAGTCTCTCTGTATGTTTCTGTATCTGTATGTGTGTGTTGTGTGTGTATCTGTGTGTGTCTGTCTGTCTCTGTATCTGTGTGGTGTGTGTGTGTGTGGTATGTATGTGATGTGTGTGTGTCTGTCTCTGTGTGTGTGTCTCATGTGTCTATCTCTATGTGTGGTGTGTGTGTCTGTATGTGTCTCTCTGTATGTGTCTGTATCTGTATATGTGTGTTGTGTGTGTATGGTGTATGTGTCTGTCTGTGTGTGTGTGTGTGTGTGTGTGTGTATGTGGTGTGGTGTGTGGTGTGTGTACTCACTTTTTCCACCTGTGCTCCGGGAAGACACTGGCAACTCTGGAAGTTGCTGCCTACTAGACTCTTTCAGTTGATTGGCTCTTTCTGTACTCACAATTGT
Source organism: Acomys percivali (assembly GCA_907169655.1). Taxonomy (NCBI): domain Eukaryota; kingdom Metazoa; phylum Chordata; class Mammalia; order Rodentia; family Muridae; genus Acomys; species Acomys percivali. Next base: position 121,105,546 of record OU015749.1, on the reverse strand, counting down.
CCATCTTTAAGGCCATGCCCCCATTTTACCACTTAGAAGCCAGGACTTGTGGAGATGACGTTTATGTCTCTCCAAGCACTCCACGGCAGAGCCAGGATTCACTCCCAGTCTATCAGAATCCTAAGCCTGAATTTCTCCTCTCTCCTTAAGCCTGGAGACCGTGGGAGAGATGATTCCATCACACCTGCCCCTAGAAGCTCCACAGTACTTTCTTTTGCTGAGACAAGGCTTCATGTAGTACAGGCTGGCTGGGTCCCAAACTCAGCATGTAACAGAAGATGACCTTGACCTTTTGATCTTCCTCCTTTACTTCCGCAGTGCTGAGATCGTGGGTGTGTGCTGCTACTCCTGTGTATGTGGTGTTGAGCATCCAGCTCAGCCTCATGCACCCTAGGTAAGCACTGTACACATTGGACGTGGGAGGGCGGACATCTAAGGCCAGTGTTGTTCTGTCCTAGTGTTGACCTCTAGCCTGGCCTAGAGCCAACCAGGAAGGGCCATAGGGAAATAGGCTCCTGGAAATTTTTCAGTGAGCCTTAAGGGGAAAAGCCCAAACTTTAGGAGAAAATTCCAAAAGAAATTGTCCAATTAAAATTCTTCCTATGGTGTAGGTCATCTTAGGACATCCGGGGTCGTCCCAGGACATCCGGGGCCATCCCAGCACATCCAGGGTCATCTCAAACTGTATGTGAAACAGGAATAAGTCAGACTTGGACCCATATCTTGGGGAATTGAACTCTACTGTAAAAGAGTTTCCCTGTGTAATTTTTAAAGAGTTTTTTAAAAAGTCATTTTATGTGTATGAGAGTTTTACCTACATGCATGTCTGTGTACCACTTGCCTGCCTGGCATCTGTGAAGGCCAAAAGAAGACATTGGATCCCCTGGGACTGGAGTTATAGACAGTTATGAGCCACCATATATAATAATAATGATGATGATGATGCTATGAATCAAATCTTAGTCCTCTGGAAGACAAGCCAATACTTTTAACCTCTGAGGAATCTCTCCAGCTCCACTCTGAATCTTTTCCAGAAACTAAGGTGGGATTTTCAAGCTCAAAGACCTTAGGCCAACCAGTAGGTGCTGATCTGGGAGGCTGAGCAGCACGGAGCTTCAAGCCTGGGTTTTCTCACAAGTCAGCTGGGTGAGTTAACTTTCCCAGTCTTAGTTTCATTATTCCCCAAGGTGGGGAATATTAAGTTCAAGTCGATAAGAGACACTTGGTGTGTAATGAATGCTTAGTCACTGACTGAGGGGTCACAGCAGGTGCCACCCCTAGAGCAGGACAGAAAAGCAAAGCACCATGAAATTGTTGCAAGTTTCATGCGACATTGAAGTCATCATAGATGAAGACCCAAAGACTTGGAAGAACTCTCCATTTTCCTTCTCCGTAGGTTCAATGGAGAATAGACTAGCATGTAGAAGTGGAATTGGGCAGAAGTGCCAGGTCTTAATGGTAACAGGAAGATACCCAGAAAAGCCTGCTTGTTCAGATCCCTAACCTCTGCATTGTTGCTTCCTGTTCCCAGAGGCCAGACACCTGTCATCTGAGCGTCTTCAGGGAAGGAAGGTAAGTGTGGCCTTGCTAGGGCTTTCTCTCTGTTTCTTCCTTCCTTCCTTCCTTCCTTCCTTCCTTCCTTCCTTCCTTCTTTTCTTTCCCTTTGGTTTTCAAGACAGGGTTTCTCTGTGTTGCCCTGGCTGTCCTGGAACTCACTCTGTAGACCAGGCTGGCCTTGAACTCACAGAGATCTACCTACCTTTGCCTCCCAAGTGCTGGGATTAAAGGCGTGCGCCACCACTACCACTACCGTGTGGCCTTTCTAGGTTTTGTGGCTTGTTTATTTCTATGACTTCCTGGGGGAGAAGTTTAAAAAATAAAAGAAAAAAGAAAGATGAGGAGCCCTTCCAATATCTCTCACGGGTACTTAGCATGTCGAAGCTGAGCATTCGGGCTGTCATATTCCAATGCCCACACTTCCCGTGGCCCCGTCCCCACCCTGTAATGGTCTACTGTCTAGGGACAGGGTATGGCTTGAGTGGTCAGCAGCTGTGATTACCACAGGAGACTTGTGCAAGACTGGGTGCATTAATTTTCCATCACTGGGAGGGTGTATCACAGGTCTGGCTTCTTGCCAAGGATTACAGACAGTTAACAGTTAGTAGGAGGGGGGTGGGTAATTTTCTTAAATGGTGCAGTTGCCCACGCTCTCATAAGTAAGCCCAACTTAACTCCCTGGCTCACCAAGCTACACAGGGATAGAATTGTTTCTTGTTTCTGTCCATGTGTAGATGAGGACTTTCTCCTTCCCTTTTTCTCTGTGAGGGACTGACAGTGAGCCTGACTTTGAGAGCCTCTTTTAGCCTGGCATGGAGGCGCACGTCTTTAATCCCAGCACTTGGGAGACAGAGGCAGGAGGATTGTTGTGAGTTTGAGGCCAGCCTGGTCTACATAGTGAGTCCAGGACAGCCAGGGTAACACAGAGAAACCTTGTCTCAGGAAAAATAAATAAATAAATAAAAGCCTAACAGCAAAACTCTCCCCAGCGCTCTCCCTTCCTTACCCCTTTTCTTTATCACAGAGGGTGCTGTTCTGGTCAGAGCTGGCCCGAGACCTCGACAACAGTCTCAGTGCACCTAGAGGCCTGGCAGCGTTCTGGGTGCTTTAGCCAAAACCAAAGCTGGATGCTGGAGCAGAGCGCCCACTGGCTTATCTGGGACTGGCTTGAGCAAGTGATGGCATCATTCGAGCCATTTTGCCAAGTGGGGCTTGAACTTGAGGTCAGAGGCCTGAAGTCAGTGGGACAGAGTTCACCACCTGGGGGTACTCAGGGATTGGCAGTTAGCACTCTGCTCTGGGCCTTGCTTCTAGGCTCAAGGAACATCCTTCTCCAGGAAGGCAGAGAGACCTTAACTAGTATTGGAAAAAACCTATGAGGTGCAGATCATATAAAGCAATTTTGTCTGGGACTATGGTGTTGTATTAACCTTTTTAAAAATAGATTTTAAATAATTTGGTAGTGTGTGGAGAGAGGGAGAGAGAGAGAGAGAGAGAGAGAGAGAGAGAGAGAGAGAGAGAGAGAGAGAGAGAGAGCTTCTGTTGTGTTTGTGTGTGCCCATGCCTACAAAGGTCAGAAGAGGGGGCTGGATCCCTTGTATTTGTGAGGCACCCGGCCTGGGTGCTGGGAGCCAAACTCCGATCCTCGTGATTGAATAATAAGAGCTCTGAACTGCTGAGCCACCTTCCAATCCTGCATTAACTTTTACTGGGTCTATGTAAACAAGTGTCTGTTTCCTCCAGATAGGATACAAATGACAGACCAAAGTAATGATTCTGGCAAGGTGAGCCAATGAGTTTATCGGGCTTACATACAGGAGCGTGAATGAGTGAGGAGTTACAGGAGTGTGAGTGATCTCAAAGCCACCAATCACATCACTCCAGCATGCACGGTGATTTCCACAGCTGCACAGATGGAGTCCCTCCTTTGATCAACTGAGCATTTCCCCATGCGCCTCTGGGGAAGAGTTGCATAGAGCTGGCAGGGAGGCATGCATGGCTGACGTCGCAGGGGAGGTGAGGCTGAGGTGGCCTTCCCTTTAACTTCCTTCTGTGAGGGAAAAGCAACAGGCCTGATCTTGGGAGTCTCTTTTGATGTATCACAACTGCTCAGATTGTATAGTGATGGCTATTATGTATTCTATAAAACAGGGTAGGGGACGCAGGACAGTCTGGCTCCCGCTCCCTTCCCCGAGCTTGGCCAATAGCTACAACTGCACAAAATCTCATTACTTATTCTGGGGGCAGGAATGTACCATAGGCAACACTACAAGGAAATGAGAAACTGGAGGGTTGTGGGGTGCACGATAAATAATCAATAGGAAAATACTAATATCTCATTTACTCAGAGTTTTTCAGGCCAGTTGGAATGGTGAATATTCAAATGCATAATAGACAAAGTATAAATGAGAAACTCCCAAAAGGAGTTACAAATTCCCATTAGATATCTAAACATACACTCAGCCTTATTAAAGATCACATTAGTGAAAATTAAAGTGAGATTTTTGTCATTATACTATGGGCTCATTTTGTGGAAGTTAATATTTGTGTTTCTGTATAAAAAAAAAAAAAACAAGTTCTAAACTTTCCCCAACAGTTAAATGTAGTGAAATTATGAGAACTTGGAGGGCTTCGCTTATTTTTTTTATTTTTTTTTTAAATTTTCTTTACTAAGTGAAGTTGACTCTCCCCTATTCATGGCCAACCAACCTTTGACCAAAAACACGGCAGGAACTCAGTGATAGTGCTTGCCTGTGCACACCCGGCCCTGAGTTCAATCCCAAAACTCCTTGAAACAGGGTACAATGTTTCATGCTAAGGCAGGAAGATGACATGAACGCAAGACCTTGAGGCCAGTCTAGGCAACATAGTGATACCTTCTCCATCAAAAAGACTAAAAAAAGTAAAATCCATCTTTACTGAACATGTGGATTCTGTATGCATGAAGACGTGATGTGAGTGCGAATGTGTACGTGCTGGTCAGAGGCCACCCTCAGGAATCCTTCCTCAGGAGCAATCCACTATGTCTGTCAGTGCCAGAAGCTCATCAAGGAGACCAGGCCACCAGCCAGCCCTAGGGCGTCTGTGTCCCTGTCTCCACCACCTCAACCTTGGGGGTCGTAAGTAAGTGTGCTACCATATCTGGATTATTTTACATGAGTCCTGGGGGTTGGACTCAGATCCTCAGCAAGCAGCCTTTTACCAACTGAGCTATAGTCTCAGGGCTTATACAAATCTTGTCCTTATTCTCTAAACAAAATGGTGTAACTACTGTTTGCATAAAATTTGTGTCACATTAGGCATTATAAGTGGTCCGGAGCTGATGGGAGTGCCCAGAAGGCTCTGCAGAGGTTATATGCAAATGCTGCACCATTTTTAAAAATAAGAGCCTTGCAGAGCTGAGAATCTCAGAAAGACCTTTCTGTGTCTCATGTCCCTTGTCAGCTCCCTTACCTGTGGGTGCTCTGTGGGTGCATGATCCTTCCCATGGGCCCCAGAGGCTTGTCCTTGAGAATGGGCCCTCCTAAGTATATTCACATCTTACTCTCGGTAACGGAAACAACTTGTTGTAATGCTTAAGGAAACATCAAAGAGGATAATTTCTTCTTTTTTTTCCAAGACAGGAATTCTCTGTGGTAGCCTTGGCTGTCCTGGACTTGCTTTATAGACCACTCACAGAGATCCACCTGCCTCTGCCTCCCCAAGTGCTGGGATTCCAGGTGTACGCTACCTCACCTGGCTAAAGAGGATAATTTCTAACTCAGAGCACAGATGTCACCAAACAGGACCAGGGCTGTTTGAATAGACGGCATGCCTCTGAAGCACTGAAGACTTTCCCACAGTGGCTAGCCCTATGTCAAGGCAAGAGGCCCTGAGCAAAAGACTAAATCATGTGCTGCAAGATTCTGTAGGGAAAGGACAAGGCAGATGGGCCTGAACAGACTGGCCTCACACTGATGGGGCACAGGATCCAGGATCAAGAGGCATTGCCCAAGCTCAGCCTCCTTCTGATAAGTCATTCCTCTCTGTGGCTACTTTCTGAAGCTCCTTGAGAGCAGAGAAATGACAGTAGTGACCAGAGCCCCTTGGCCTTCAGAAGGAAAGCCAGACATGCAAATAATTCCCCCATCGGAACCAGGAGGGTTGGCAGGGCCATCAAGATGACTGCTGCCCTCTACTGAGCATGTGCATATGCCAGCCTTGCTCAGCATCTTCCTAGCCACTGGTCCCCATGGTCAGATGCTTCTCCAGGTTGTAGGAGGCAACTCTCCTGAGTGGACTTCTCAGTAATCAGGGCTGCCCTGGAGGCAGTGGCGATGGTGGGGTTAAAGGGGAGTACGGACTGCTGTCTGCAGGGACAGAGTTTAAATTTTCTTCCCTTCACTTTATTCAAACAAGACAGAAGAAGCGATGTAGCTCAGTTGGAAGAACGATTGATGTCCTAGTTCCCTTCCCGTTGCTCTGACAGACGCCATGACCAAAAGCAACGTAGGGAGGAAGGCTTTATTTCAGTTTGTAGGCTACAGTCTATCATTGACGGAAGTCAGAACAGCAACTCAAGGCAGGAGAGGCAGGAACTGAAGCAGACAGAGGAGGAACACTGCCCTCTAGCTTGGTCTCTACAATTTGTTCAGTTTACTTCCTGCCCGGGGGTGATACTCTCACCATGGGCTTAACCCTCCTACATCAACCACGAATCAAATAAAATGGCCCCTATGGGCCAATCTGATGGAAGCAGTTCCTTACTGAGGGCTGTAGTAGCAAGTTAACAAAAGCTAACCAGCCTATTTGCCCAGCGTGCAAGAAGCCTGGGTTTGAGTCTATGCATTGGACAAACCAGTCATATTGGGGGCTTGCTTGTAATCCTAGCAGTTGGCAAGGGAGAAGCAAGAGGACAAAAATTCAAGGTCATAGCTAGTTACACAGTTGAGTTTGAGGCTACATGAGACCCTATCTCAAAACAACAACAACAACACACACACACACACACACACACACACACACACACACACACACAACGCTGTAAGTAATTTGGCTTTGAACAAACAGTGCCAACATGCCAGCTGTAAACCAGGCTGTTCAAACTTAAAGCCTAGAAAAATTATGGCCATAACTCTAGAGACAGACAAGCAAAGCACAGAAGTGTCAGGATTGGCTTACCTTCCAGAACCTGCACTTACACCTGTCTCCCTCTCCCTGTCACAGCTTCCTCTGGGATGCAGGTGCTGCGACCTCAGGGTGTCTGACAGTAGGTTAGAAAGGGCCCTGTAAGACTTCTGGCCCCACTTGACGCTTGCATGCCACCAATCACATTCCCTACTCAGAAGAACTCACCTCAACCTTGACAAAACAGACATGCAGAGTTTCAGAGCCCAGTCCCCCCTGACCCATCTACAGCACAGCACAGCTCCTGCCTCTATGGCTCAGAGATCATTGTGGAAGAGAGGGCGGAAAGACTGTAAGGACCAGAGGAACATGGAGTTTGCTGTTAGACGGTGTCTTCTAGAAACGTCAGAAGTGACACCCATGAAGTCTCCTCAATATGGCTGCCTAAACGTGACCTGAATAAGGATGACACCAAGAGTCATGCTGATGTGGACGGGGAAGGTGTGCAAGGCCTCACCCTATACAAAGGAAGGTAACTAAGGAACGCTGAGGGTGAGTGATGGTCTTCCCCAGGGAAGATGACGGCAACTGGCTATTCAATACTGAAGGGTGAGCTACTGTGAGGCTCATCTTTGGGGTGTCAGTGATGGTGAGCTACTGCAAGGCTCATCTTTGGGGAGTCAGTGCTTTCCTCCCACTGCTGCCTCTAGAAACTGAGCCCATGTCATCAGGCTTGCACAGCAAGTGTGTGAATCTTGCCAGCCTTTGCTTTATTAAACACACACACACAAGTAACCTTATCTTTCCTGAGCACATTGTATTTATGTATTTAGGAATATTTACACACACACACACACACACACACCACCACCACCACCACCACCACCACCACCAGCAGCAGCAGCAGCAGCAGCAGCATTTGAAAAAGCGTGTGCGTGTGTGTGTGTGTGTGTGTGTGTATGTGTGCGCGTACACGCACGTGCATGGAATGTACCGTGAGGAACAACAGGTGTGCTATAATGTAAGGTCAAAGGACGTCTTTCAGAAGTCAATTCTCTTCTCCCACTTCTGACTCAGAGGCAAACAGGCCTCTGCAATCTGGAGTTAGGGCCTGCAGGTCCCTGTGGCTCGGGAATGGTAGCTGTCACCCCTGCATCCCCAAGGGATTAGAAAATGTGCAGCCACAGTTTGGCATCATCAAATAACGGGAGGTTATGGGCTTTGTTCCCAAAGTCCACCAAAGGCCAAAGTGCTGAGAAACATCTGGAAGGAATCCACAGTAGTCATCACAAACATTGTGCAACTGTGGTTCCCAGTAAGTCGCATGAGCAGCCCCACTTGAAAGCTAAGTCCCGGGGACAGCATAGTGACTGAAGGGTTTTGGACATCCTGGGCAAACACAGAGCAAGGATGCCACATGAGAGCTTACCATCAACACTGACAGGTGACAAGCTCAGAGGCCCAGCAATATAGACTATAAGGCACTCTTAAATCCACAACCTGAGATCAACCAATCAGAATGAAGCAAGGGCAGGCAAGCCCCCTCAGCAGATTCACACACTGGCTGTGCAAGCCTGATGACCTGAATTCAGTTTCTAGAGCCAGCAGAGGGAGGAAAGTCCTGACTCCCCAAAGATACCCTTTGACCTTATATTGTAGCATACCCATGTCCCCTACCCTGTACTCCATGCACACACACGCACACACACACACATCATCATCATCATCATAATAATAATAATTTTTAAGTTAAGCAAGCTGGACACTAAGCTGAGTCGGTAGAGTGCTTTCCCAGCATGCACAAGGTCCTGGGTTCGATCCCCAGCACCTTGTGAACTGGAAACAATGGTGCATACCTTTAATCTCAATGCTTGGGAGCTGGAGGCAAGACGATCAAAAGTTCAAGATCATCCTTGACTACATATCAAGTTCAAAGCCGGCCTGGACTACGTTAAGATCCGATCTCGAGAACCAAAACCAAGCCAACTGGTTCTGGCAGTTATACAGTTCTATATAAAATTAAGATCTATTACTCATTAACATTTTTACTCGTTTTACCTTTGTTTCTGTTGGAAAACAAAATATACAAATTGCTCCTATTTTGTTACTTTAAAATATGTTCATCTTGCATCTTTTTTAATGCATACATTAAAAATTACCAAATAGAGTATGGCTAAGATCACCCACTTCCCTTCTGTAAATGGCAGGGAGTCTTCTTGAGTGGAGGACTACAGTGAATCTTTTTAATCCCTAGAAGGAAGGAAACACGTGTGCACACGCATGTGGGATGCAGCACGTGTGAGGGCCAGAGGACAACTTGCTGAAGTCAATCGTCTTCTCCCACTGTTTATGTTTGTTGTTGTTTTTGAGACAGGGTCTCACTAAGTAACCTTGGTTAGCCTGTACCTCATTCTCCTGAGTGCTAGAATTAAAGGCATGCACCACCACGCCTCACTTCCTGGCATCATTTGGATCCTGGAGATGAAACTTGGGAGCAAATAAGAGTCTTTTTCCTATGAGCCATCATAATGGTCCCCCAAAGCAGGGTTCTTTTATTTTGTTTCTTTGAGACAGGGTTTCTCTGTGTAGCCCTGGCTGTCCTGGAACTCACTCCGTAAATCAGGCTGGCCTCAAACTCAGAGATCCGCCTGCCTCAGCCCCCCAAGTTCTGGGATTAAAGGCATGTGCCATTACCACCCAGCTAGTTTTTTTTCTCTTTTTTTAAGCAACCATCTGTTTAAAAAGAAGAAATATATGTGTGTGTGTATATCCCCATATAGCCACATTTATGTGTAAAATATATATTCATATATAATCTTATACAGAGATGATTATATTATGTCCATATGTATAAAATTTAAAGCATTCACAAGTAACTAATAGTGAACATTTACAGGAGTAGACATTTTCTATATGCTTTTTTTCCCCAGTTTTTCGAGACAAGGTTTCTCTGTCTGTAGCCTTGGCTGTCCTGTACTCCCTTTGTAGACCAGGCTGGCCTTGAACTCAGAAAGATCCACCTGCCTCTGCTTCCTGAGTGCTGAGATTAAAGGCATATGCCACCACACCCAGCAGTTCTATATGCTTTTTATATGGTGTGTGTGTGTGTGTGTGTGTGTGTGTGTGTGTGTGTGTGTGTGTG
>OU015749.1:121080907-121095731 GCA_907169655.1 Acomys percivali | reverse complement strand
TGTGTGTGTGTGTGTGTGTGTGTGTGTGTGTGTGTGTGTGTGTGTGTACTGGAGACTGAACTCGGAATCATGTGCTTGCAAAGCAGGCACTGAGATAAACACACCCAGGTTCCTGTTTTATAATTGAAAATTATTTTGCTGACTCTGAAAATTAAAACATTTAAAAAATCTTGGCCAATTCCCCATAAAGCCTATGCAAAATACTAAAGCAGCATCTCAGGATATTGGCCTGTGGTTTGTTGGTTTGTTTGTATGTTTCCCTAGAACGTCCGTTATAGGAACCTGGTACACCCTAGGTGTTCAAAGAACTGAAGGATTCCAGATCTCAAGGTGAACGTCCAGCCCTTGCAGTGCCACCTGGTGGCCATGGTCTGGTACGTTCCAAGCTTTTCTCAGAACTATCTTTGGGTATGCCTGTGACCTTGACAGTGGGCAACAAGGCTGTGCCCATAAACAGGCTGAGGTTGGTCCTAGCCGGCACACGATGAACATCCAGGACTGCCTGGTGTGGGTGGTATGCCATGCAACTCCTGAAGTTTCGTGACCTCTGTCCCCAAGGAGACCCTCAAAGGCAGCCTACAGTAACAGCACAAGGACTTCAAAATCTAGAGCCAAACCCTGGCTCCACTCTGCGAGCCTTGCTTCGTGCAGCGTAATTTCTAAGGCTCTCTGCATTATCATCTGCAAAGGTGGTGGGCACAAGTCAGGGGCACTACACACAAGAGGTTAGAACAACGCCTTCATATGGCAGGGTCTTGATAAAAACAAGTTCTCTTCCTAGTATTAATTACTGATAATCTAGTTCTCTCAGTATCCAAGAAAACAGCCTGGTCCCTAGGCAGGCTTGAGCCTTGGAAGTATTGAGGAAGAAGTCATCTCTGTGCTTCTGGTGTTTCATTAATTTAGTGTGTGTGTGTGTGTGTGTGTGTGTGTGTGTGTGTGTGTGTGTGTGTAGGTCAGAGGACAATTTGCAAAAGTTATTTCCTTCCTTCCACCGTTTGGATCCTGGAGAGGAAACTAAGGCCATCAAGCTTGGCAGCCGGCGCCTTTACCCACTGAGCCATCTCACTGCCCACCCTTACCCCCCTACCCCCCCGTTTCTTCTTTAGTTCGAGGTCTGGCTATAGGAGAGAGCTCAAAAGCAGCTGCAGCCCACAAGGAAGGGCAGACAGCCCTAGTGCTGCCCAGGTGCTCCATCCAGCAAGACTAGCCTGGGAAGCAAAGCTCAGTCCCTGTCTCCAGGCAACCCACTGCCTGAAGAAGAACCAGAGAGACAGGAAATCACAAGGACTACGCCAGAAGTTGAGGGCACTCAGGAAAACTAATTATGAAGTTGGCCATCTGTTCTTGAGAAAGTCTACCTATGAGCCTATTAATCTCTCATCCACAGCATCACAGTGCCTCTTCCCTTTTAAATCGTCTCAAAGATGCAGAACCCAGGTTAGAAAGATGGCTCAGTGATTAAGAGAACTAACTGCTCTTCCAGAGGACAAGGGTTCAATTCCCAACTTTCTTGTCTGTAACTCCAGGTGATCTGATGCCCTCTTCTGGCCTCTGTAGGAACTGCATACACATAGTGCACAGACATATGTGTAAGCAAAACACCCATACACATTAAGAAAGAAAGAAAGAAAGAAAGAAAGAAAGAAAGAAAGAAAGAAAGAAAGAAAGAAAGAAAGAAAGAAAGAAAGAAAGAAAGAAAGAAAGAAGGAAGATGCAGGACCCTAGGAAGCTATGTTAATCTTGCTTTAAAATGGAGTCTAATATAGCTCAGGCTAGTCTTGAACTCACTATGTAGCAAAAGATAACCTTGAATTCCTGGTCCACTTCTTCTGCCTTCAGAGTGCCAGGATTGCAGGCATGCACCAGCATATATGGTTTATGCAGTGCTGGGGGCTACTAAGGCCCTCGGGTGACCAGTCAACTTTTCATTGCTGTGACACACTACCAGAGATAGTCAACATAAAAGGAAGAAAGGTTTATTTGGGGTCATAGTTTGGGAAGTTTACATCCGTCGTTGCTTGCTTGCCTCTGATGCTTTGGGGTCTATGGTGAGACAGCACATCCTGACAGAAGCCTCTCACTATATGACATTAGGAAAGCAAAAAGACAGAAATAGCCAGGCACAGTACACACATGGGATCCCAGCGCAGGGGAGGCTGAGGCAGGAGGGTTGCAAGTTCAAGGCCAGCCTGAGGTACATAGTAACACTTTGTCTCAAAAAAAAAAAAAAAAAAAAAAAGCCACTCTCCTCCAAGCCTTAGTTTCCTGGCCCATAAGACAGAAGCCAGAGCCGGGTGGTGGTGGAGCACACCTTTAATCTCAGCACTTGAGAGCCAGAGGCAGGAGGATCCCTGTGAGTTCGAGGACAGCCTGGTCTACAAAGTGAGTCCAGGACAGCCAAGACTGCACAGAGAAACCCTGTCTCAAAAAACAAAAAAAAAAAAAAAAAAAAAAAAAAAAAAAAAAAAAAAAAAAAAAAACCCAGAGGCCAGAGCTTTCTCAGAATTGCTGTGAGAACAAAAGGTAAAGAAAAGAAAACCTGGTGCATAGCTGATGTTTCTAGACCGCAAACCACAGGGGTGAGGGCGGGAGGGCAGGACCACAGCTCCCGCTCTCCAGCGAGGCTCCTTTGCTTTTGATGGCAGCGGGCAGCTGAGGGGGCCAGACAGGTGGGAGCGAAGGCACTTTGCAGCTGGGCAGTGAGGTTTCTTAATCAACCACAGCTCACAGAGTGTGCAGGATGTGGGGCCGCCCCCAGCACGAAGTGAGGAAAGGCAGGGGACGAAAAGCAAGAGGCATGTCACGGCAAGGGGCTCACTCATCACGCATTTGCCGCCCCCAGAGTGGTCAGCAGAGGCAGCAGCACTGCGGGGACTCCATTCCCTTCTTGTAATTGCTCCAGGTCACTCATTTTCACATTTATGTTTTACTGTTGTTCGTAAGGCGCAGTTGTTACGACAGAAGCCAGCTTCTGGGTGCAACACACTAAGAGGCGGCATGCAGTAGCTAACGCACCTGAACAGTCATAGAGACAGTTCCATGCCCATTTTACAAGTGGGAAAACTAAGGCCCAATGCCCTGGCTTTAAAACAAAAAAAAAATCACCCAAGCAAGAACTGTCATTCAAACTCGGACCTCGCCTGAATCTCAAGCAGTACCACAGGCCCAGGCTGGAATACATTTTCTTCTTTTTCTTTTCTTGAACCCAGGTCTCTCTACGTAACCCTGGCCAGAGCATACTATATAGACCAGGCTGGTCTTGAGATGACAGAGATTCCCCTGCCTTTGCCTCCTAAGTACTGACATTAAAGACGCATGCCAGCGCATCCTGCTGGAAGACACTTTTCAGGAAACTAAGGTAAGCACCTACAGTCTTTGGAGGAGCAGGAAAGCCCAGCGCTTGGGCAAATGTCAGGTGGGAAGTGGGTAAGAGACATGTCTACTATCACCCAGCAGGGGAGCATGGGGGGCAGGTACCACACCCCTCTATCAATGGCTCAGCAAAGACCTCAGCTGCGTGCTAGCAGTTTTGATGGAAACTAATTGTGCCCTGGCCTCTAAGGCCCTAGGCCTCGGGTTTAAACAAATCACGGTTTATCCTGGTCCCTCCACTCTTGGTCTAGAGATGAACATGGAGAGGAAAAAAAGGCTTCGCTGCGGTTTCAGAACACCTCTGCTCGCGTCCTCACTTCCTGCAAAGCCACATGCAAATCAATTTTCTTGTTCCTGTGACTAAACACCTGACCAGAAGCAACTTAAAGCTAGGCATGGTGGCTCACACCTTTGATCCCAGAACTTGGGAGGCAGAAGAAGGCAGATAGGCCTCTGTGGGTTTGTGAATCTCAGGCGTGCCTGCCAGGGCTACCTAGTGAGAGCCTGTCTCAAAAACAAAAACAACAACAACAACAAAACAAACCTAAAACAAACAAGCAAACAAAACCCGTGTTTGTTTGGCTTACAGTTTGAAGGGATACATTCCATCACGGCAAAGGCATACAAGCAGGAGTGTGGCGTGGCTGGTCACATCGTGTCTGCTGTGTGGAAGCAGAGACAGACCAATACTGGAGTTCAGCTAGATTTCTTGTTTTGCAGTCCAGAGCCACAGGCCCCGGAACCGTATCACCCACAGCCATGGTGGGATTTTCCATCTCCGTTAATGTAAAGTCTCCCCCACTGACATGCCCAGAGATTTGTTTGCTAAGTGATTCTTAAACCTGTGGTCAACTTGGCAAGTTTGCTATCGAGGTATCCATGAGTAACTTTTGTCTGATGCTGTCAGTTCAGTAAACATGGTAAAACCTCTCTGCCTCTTCCCTCGGCATGTAGTGGGATAAAGATGAAAAATTCTGGTCTGTTTAAAATATTGGGAGGGTGAGAGGCGTGGGTCCTGCCATTCCCCACCCCCCACCTCCCCCACATAGAGGCCTGGGCTGAAGTATCAAGAGCTCTGAAGAGACGTCACAGATACTCTAGGATCCCTGGCTCAGAGGAGCCACCCAGGCGTCAGGCCAGGGCCCTGGGTATTTTCAGCTTCCAGCAGCATCAGCAAGGTCTGAGGGACAGGAGCCTTATTGTATTTCAGGCACCTGGCCAGTGGCAGGACCAGAGGGGGCTGCTGTCTTTATGTCCTTGTCTGGGCCTTTCCTCTTCTGCTGATCTGCAGAGCCAGGCCACAGGGAGAGTTAAGGAAGGAGCATCTTCTAAGCCCAACAGGCACTTTCTAGAAATGGGTGGTGAGAGACGGGCAACTTTACATGGCACTAAAGTGCTTGAGAACCAGCGTGGGACCCCTCATCAACTCCATCCTTCTCCTGGTCCCTTCCTAAACACCCTAACAAATGTTTCTTTCTGAACACTGTGCCATGCAGTCATGCAGTAAGGTGACCAAATGTCCAGCAGCGCATTGGACGTACCTAAATGTGACATTGTTGAGAAAAATTCTTCTTTAGGGAGATTTAAACAGCATCTACTCTCTCTCTTCATAAGGTTCCCATGGCGAGCCAAAGCATAGTTCCACGGTGAGTTTTATTGGGCTTCCTCACGGAGCACGGCTGAGGGTTACTGGCCGAATCGTGAGTGGTCCAAAGTCTTCAGCAAGCTTAGATGCTGGCTTCTCACAGTCACATAGAAGGGACGTGTTTCAGTCCATCCTCCTCAGCGTCTGTCCCTAACACTTATGGAGAACGTCAGGCCTCATGTAATTACAGTAGAATTGCATACACCCGGCTGGGAGGTGTGGCTGGGCTCTCAGGTGGGGCTCAGTAAGCCTAATCTTTTCCCTCCTTCTGTGAGGGGTCGTCAACAGGCCTGATCTTGATGGGGAGTGTGGGGGTGGGGGAGGATGTGCCTTGCCACAGGTGCGGCTGACCTGTGACGTCGACTGTGGTTTTGCTTAGGGGGCCTTTTTCTGCACTAGCTCTGTCCCATGAAACCTCTCAGGCTCAGGCAAGCTTGGACAGTTGGGTGCTCTGCTTGAGAGTGCTGCTGCCGGTGTTTCCCATTCGCCCTTCCATCATCCATCCTCCAGCCCTGATTTCTTCCCGAAGATGGGCACTGAGGCCTATCCGCCTTGCCCACGGCTGTGTAGCTAATAGGCGAAGAGGCTGACACAGGAACCCAAATCTGTCTGGCTCCGTCTGCCCCTTCCCTAGCTCAGGTCCTTGCTGGTCTCCTTTGATTACCGCAATAGCCTGAACCGTGCCCTCTACAGGCTGCCCCACCCAGTCCAACATGTGCAGGCACCTGTGGAGTCCAGAGGTTAACCTTGGGTGTCATTCCTCAGGAGCCTCATGTATATTTTATTTTATTTTATTTTTTGAGACAGGGTCTCTCACTGGGACCTGGGACTCACCAATTAGGCTAGGGTTTCTGCCTCCCTAGCGCTGGGATTAGAACATACATTTTGCCTCACCTGTCTTTCCTGCGTGGATTCTAGAAACTGAGCTTGGTTCTCATGCTTGAGTTGCAGGCACCTGACAAACTGAGCCATCTTCCTAGCCTCTCAGGTTGGCTGTTGTAAAGTGTCTTAGCAGAATCTCCTAAGCAACTTGGTAAACACCCCCCCCCACACACACACACACACTTCTAATACAGGAAGGGCCGGGTGATTTAAGAGAATGGTTTCCACTTGCTGGCCAGAGACCATACCCCGGCTCTAAGAAGATTCACCCCAGCACCACCCAGGAGGCTCAAGGCTACATTCGAAGCCTTTTTCTTGTCCAGCGCCGTCAGCCCCTCGGGGCTCTCTACTGGAGCCTTGTCCTGCCACCCACATCCTCGGGAGGTCCTCTTCCCACTTTGGGGTCTCTGCTCAGGCTGGTCCTGGCTTAGATTCTGCAGACCCTGTACAAAGGCAAGGCCTCTTGCCCTTCAGGTGTGTCTCCAAAGCTCAGCAGGGCCTTGTGTGTCAGAGCGAAGTCTCCTTCCTCAGCTCCTGGCTTAGTTCCTATTTCATCCAGTCACTAAACTGTGGGTTCCTGGGGGACTCCTGTCCCCACTTGTGTCTACACATTTGTTAAGTGCGAGTGACTGCCGAAGACAGAACAGGGGTGTTGGATGGTCTTTGGGGAGATAGATTTGGGCTCAACCAGAGAAAGAACCTGTCAGAAGTGAATAATTTGGTACCAGATTTCCCCCCACCCCCACCCAAGACAGTGTTTCTCTGTGTAACAGCCCTGGCTGTGCTGGAACCAGGCTAGCCTAGAATTACAGAGATCCGCCTGCCTCTGCCTCCCTAGTGCTGGGATTAAAGGCGCGTGCCACCGCACCAGGCTTAATATAAGCTTCTGAGGGTCCTGAGGGTTTATGCACACTGCATAAACAAACCATCTACCCTGCCTCGGAAGCCTTTGTCTAGGTGACATAAACCATCTACCCAGCCTCGGAAGCCTTTGTCTAGGTTACATACTGCCCATCTTACCCTCCTCCTGCTCCCGCGTCTTACCAGGCAAGCATGGTGCTTTGTCGGTGGCCCTCGCTGACCGGATACTGGGGACAGCCAGAGAGGACAGCTTCCTGTTCAAAACAGCCTCCTTGTCATCCTCTTTGCTCACCACTTCCCCGGAAGGACAAGTTCCATCTTTACACATTCATCCCGCCATCCCACACCTGCCTTACAAGGCTGGAGCAAGTGGCTTATTTACCATGAAACCAGAGATCTACAGCTGTGCTCCAGCCCGGGTTCCTGGGAAAGCGGGCCATCACTTTACAGCAGGGGTATCCAATCTTTTGATATTACGGCATGACATTGTGATCTACAGATGTCACGTGCTTAGCTATCCTGGGACATATGCAGCCCGTTGGCTACAGGTCAGACATGCTACAGCCACATATTTATAGTGTGTGTGTATGTGTGTATGTATGTACATATGTATGTATATATGTATATGTATGTGTACTATATGTGTTTGCGTACACGCATATGTGCACATGCGTGTGTGCGCATGCTACTATGCTTACATGGAGGCCAGAGGTTGCTTCCTTCCTTCCACCATGTGGGTCCCGGGGATCAAACTGATATTATCAGACTTGCGGGCAAGCACCCTCATCTCCAGAACCTTCTCCATGGCCCTGGGGATGTGCTTTTACCTCTGACACAGTGCTTGAAGCCTCTCGTCCATGGCGCCTTCCTAGATGCAGAGAAGCGCGTAAATGCTCTCCAGTCCTTTCCCATCTGCAGTTGGGAAGGAACCAGTAAAATCCATCCCAACCTTGAATCCTATGACCCGGCTCCCACATTCTCTGGGATAAATTTCACTGTTTAAATCAGTTGCAAGACTCCGTTGGTTATATTGTGGCTAAGCAGATCAGCTCCTGTGCCTGGTTATTTGCTGCCTGACTGAAGAGAGAAGGGAAAATTTTCCAGAATATCTCTTACAGCTTGGTGGGGCTTTCCAGGGTTAGCGCTGAGTGAAAGAGTCTGATGAGGTCTGCAGTTTATACCGTTCAGGAAAGTCTGCCCTGCTTCCTCCCCCACCAGGAAATTCACCCTCAATTCCAAAGCCCACAGCTTGATTATTGCAAAGGTCTGAGAAAGCCATGACCCAGGACCCAGCTGGGGAGCACCAAGGTCTCAGTTTGACGACCTCTGTCAGCCTGGAGCTCTCAGGAGCTTTCCTGTTTCCGTTCCTTCCCGGGTTAGCCAAGGTTACAACCTTCTGAAAGAATGCAGGGTCAGCCAGCTGGGCTGCAATTTCCTCTCCCTGTGTGTGAAAGGAGATATGTCCAACTGTGACTGCACAGAGCCACACATCCTTGTGACTCAGCAGATGTAAGTGTCCTCAGTCCCATCCCCTGGAACATCAAACAGACAACTTCAGAGGTCTGATACAGTTGCCACAGACGCTGCCAAGCCTGGACTAACAGGTATCTCCCCCAGACTCTTTTTTTTTTTCCCTTTTTTGGTGTTTTGAAACAGGGTTTCTCTGTGTAGCCTTGGCTGTCCTGGACTAATTTTGTAGACTAGGCTGGCCTCAAACTCACAGCAATCCACCTGCCTCTGCCTCTGCCTCCCGAGTGCTGGGATTAAAGATGTGCACCACCACAGCCCGACCCTCCCCCAAACTCAGGCTAACACTGAAGGCGGTCATACCTACCCCTGTCTATCCCAGTGCTGGGAACTGAATCCATCCAGGGCTTTGCACATTCGAGGAGAGCACTTGGCCACTGACCTAAGCCCTCGGCCGTGTTTGAGGTATTTTTATGGACTGTATCGTGTTTACTTCCTCCTAAAGTCATGTATGGAACTCTTAATCACCTGTATTTCAGAAAGTAACAATATTTAAAGATAGAATCTTTATAGGGATGAGTGGATAAGACAAAGATATAGTCTAAGTACTAATCTAACATGACAGGAAACCTTGTTTTTGTTTTTGTTTTTCACCTCTCCCCTTCCCCTCCAACCCCCCCCAATCCCCCAATCCCCCCTCCCCCCGCTTGGGACAGGATTTCTCTATGTAGCATTGGCTATCCTGGACTTGCTTTGTAGACCAGGTTGGCTTCAAACTCACAGAGATCTACCTGCCTCTGCCTCCCAAGTGCTGGCGTGCACCACCACCCGCTTAAAAAAAAAAAAAAAAAAAAAAGACAAAAACATCTACCAGGAGAGATGACAGACTAAGGAGAGACATCTCAGACAAGCCAACGCTACTGACACCTTGCAGTCTCTAAAGCTGAGAAAGTAAATTTCTACTGCATAAGTCACCCAGACTCTGTTATTTTGTTATGTCATTTTCCACTAATGCAATACCAAAAACAGAAACAAGGAAACGGAGTAGGGGAACTTGACGGAGCCGCGCTTCAGTGGCTGACTGCTTGGCTAGCACAATCTAGGGCCAGTACTGCAAGAAAACAAAAGCAGAAAAGCAGACCCGGGGCAGCAGGGGCCGGTGCCCACCTCGCCCTCCCCCATTGCAGCTGCCCTAAAGTACAGTGTTATTATGTATAGATTTTGCACCTAAAAAAAAAGTTACCATACTGTATGCGGTTTTCCAGGATTTTCTCTTTCTTTTTATTTTTCCTTTCCTTTCTTTTTTTTCTATTTATTGCCCCCCCACACACACACACAGAGAAAAGTAGAAAAGAATGTGAATTCTGGGTAGGCAAATCTGGGCTGGAATCCAGATCCCAAGTGCTCCAGCTGGGAGAAAGCAGGCAGTTCTCTCAATGGAGCTCGTTTCTCTTACAAGGAAGGCGGTGAGCAGGGCTAGAGGAGACCGCCCCACCGACACATGGCCCCTCAAAATCATTGCCTGCCCCCTTTTGTTGTTGTTTTTCTTTAACTGAGGATTGAATGGCAGATCTTACAATATCATTTTGTCCCTAGGATAATATAATCAACTGTTTTCTAGATTAAGGGCTAGGGCTGGGAGTTGCTCAGTGAGTTTAAAGGGCTTAGAAAGATCCCCGTCCACCTATCCGAGCGAGCGATGCCGATTGGAGGGCAGCAGTGGGAGGGAGGGGAAAACCAAGAGGAAAAAGCGTGAAGGAAGCTCACCAACTGTGCCCGGGGGCCTTTGAAATACCAATTAGCCACTGTTGGAAGCTTTTCTACTGTTATGGTCCCTAAGCCTGTGAAGATTTGCTGAGAATGGGACCTTCTCAACAGATGCCAAGCGCGAAATTTCGGGGGTTGCAGCAACCGTGAATAGAACAGTATGGGGCTGACATCAGACTGAGGGCGGAGCCGGGTGGGCTGACTGGGAAAGAAAATTCTCTCAGCCTCTGATAGGTGCTGTCCCTTTCAAACAGCCCAGTTTTCACATGTGCCTGCTTTGGTTTTCCATGGAGCACAGGGCTTGGGTTGTCTTTCTAAAGACCTCCTGGTTCGCTTGCTTATTTAGCTGTGACCTTCGTTTGCTTCCAAAATATGCTGGGTTTTTTTTTGTTTGTTTTCTTTAGTTGGCAAGTAAATGCATGATTGGAAAAGACAAATGGAATCTAAGATCTGCAGTCAGGGAAGATAGTGAGATCGACATTAAAGCATAGTGCATGCTAAAATATTTATATGTGTGCTCGTGGGATATTAATGTGGCATCCAGCAAGCGCACAGGCAGACACTGTGGGGCCGACACCTCGGAGCTCTTCAAAGAGCTTCTCTCACAGAATGTGGTTTTCATCTCAGCCTTGAGGTGTCAGCTCATCAGCGCCTCTCCCACCTCAGAGCCAGGGGAACACATCTGTCTCCCTTCAATGCATCCATCCATCTAGCAGAGGGAGGCCACAGGGACCCGGCGGGGGGGGGGGGGGGGGGGGGGGGGGGGCAGGGCGGAGCATGGCTTCCATTTGCTGTGCTTTCCTCCAACTAGAGCCATTCCGTTCCTGGGGCACCATTTTGCTCTAGATCTGCCTATAGCATGAGGGAAGGCTGGCTGACTCTCGCCATGTGGTTGAAACTTACTGTTGATGTCGAGCATGAAGGCGCCAGCATTCAGGAGACAGAGTCAGGAGGGCTTAAGGGCAGCCTGCGCTAAATAAGACCCGGTTTCAAAACAAAACAGGGGCTAGCTAGAGGCTCAGCAGCTGAGGGTGCTTACTGACAAGCCTGACGACTTGAGATCACCTGAAATCGATCCCCAGGACTCACATGGCAGAAGAGAACCAATTCTCCAAAGTTGTTCTCTGAGCTCCATATGCATGCCATAGAATATGCACTCCCACACACAAATCACCAATCAATAATCAATGTAAAAAAATATACAAAGAACAACAAAATCCCTCACTGTTAACAAAAGGAATTAATGCCATCCTCCTGGGTTTTCCATCCTTTGCACGCATGCACACACATGCTGTACTTCCTGGCTTATTTCTTGAGCTCGACTCACCTTCCCGACTTCCTTCTTTTTTTTCTTTCTTTTCTTTTCTTTTCTTTTTTTTTTTTTTTTTTTTTTTTTTTTTTTTGAGACAGGGTTTCTCTGTGTAGCCCTGGCTGTCCTGGACTCACTCTGTAGACCAGGCTGGCCTCGAACTCACAGCGATCTGCCTGCCTCTGCCTCCCGAGTGCTGGATTAAAGGAGTGCGCCACCACGCCCGGTGTAACAAAGCCATTCTTATGGGTTTGTATGCAGTAGAAATTTCCTTACTAACTTCACTCATCTTTCTCTCGTCTTTCTCTCTCCCTTCCCCTAGTGGGCCCTTCTTTGTCCTCCTCTGTCTAGACTGTTAGGCATGCCCCTGCCTCTCTTGTGTGCAATCAGCAGGTCTGTGGTTCGCCACCACTGGCATAACAGAGTGCCCCAGACTAGATCGCTTAAACAACAGAAGTTTATTTCCTCACAGTGGAGACCAGATATCTGAGATTCAGAATGGGTTGATTGCTGGCCTCCACCCCCACCCTTCGGCTTTTTGAGACAGGGTCTTGCTATGTTGCTCTGGGTGGCCTGCAATTCAATGTGTAGACCAGGGTGCCCTCAAATTTGCAGCATGATCCTCCTGCCTTTGCCTCCCAAGTGTTGGGATCACAGGCATACAGCGCTGCATCCAGTAGCTGGCTTTTTCTAATGCCGCTCTCCTGGGCTTGTAGATGCCATTTCCCCACTGTGTTCTTTCTTTTGTGTCTTAATCTCCTCCTCCTCCTCTTCCTGCTCTTCCCTGTTGCCCGGGCTGTTTCTAATCCTGGGCTCAAGTAATCCTTCTTCCTCAGGGTCCCAAGTAGTTAGAATTTAAAGGTCCTACCGCAGTACCACATATGGTAAACCTTCCCCATATCCCAGTCTGGACTTGAACTCATGGCAATCCCCCTGCCTTAACCTTCTAAGTGCTCGGATTACAGGCCTGAGAGACCATGCCTGGAGGAAATCTCCTCTTATTGTTGTGTTTTAAATTTGTATGTTTGCATGAGTGCCTGCACGTATGTGCAAGCACCATGTGCCTAGTGTCTGTGGCGAGCAGAAGCCATTGGATCCCGAGGAACTGGAGTCACAGGAGGTTGTGAGCTGCTCCTTGTGTGTGCTGGCACTAGAACCTGGGTCCTCAGCAAAAGGAGAAACTGCTCTTAACTAGTGGGCCATCTCTCCAGCCCTCAATTCTCCCCGTTTTTGTAAGGATATTAGCCATATCATATTAGGGTTTACCTTGACGGCCTCACTTTAATTTAATGAACCACCTTATCACTCCATCTCAAGGGACAGTGATCGTCTGTGACACTGAGGGTTAGGACTTCAACTTATGAAGTTAAGAAAGCTACAAGTCAACCCCTAACAGGAGGGCTGACAGCATGGTGGTGGATGGGTTGCACAGCTTTCTGTGATGGGAGGAGGGGGGCACTTTCAAGGGAGGATGCAGAAGGCCCACATTTTATCTAAAAAAAAAAAAAAAAAAAAAAATGGCTGCTCAGAATCACCTCTTGAGGTTCTGCCCACTTAGCAGCCAACCCTTGTGCTCCCCAAGCTTGGGGTCTTGGGCTACAGGAAACCAGATAGAACTAGCCCTTAAAACAACCAAGCGCTAGATAAACAAGAAGTTTAATAATAAAAATGAGGGGAAAAAAAGTATAACACGGCGGGCTGGCAAGAGTCTGATGCTGAATATCCCGACTCCCGGTGGATTCTGGGAAGTCACAGGATTGGTCCCTTACTCTAGAGAGTCTCTTCACTCACATGTCCTGATAGGGTAGGCTTCTGTCTTCCTGGTATGACTGCTACTCCAGCTGGTTCTGAACTCTGTCACCTTGTGAGGAAAGCTGCCTAAATCTGACCTTTAACCTGTGGTGTAAAAAAATAATAAAATATTCCTTTACGTCCATTTCCTCGGTCCACACCCAGTCCCAGCTTCTGAGGATACCAGACGGTGAAAGCCACTTTTCTGGAGAACTTAAAGCTCGGGGGAACGCGGGAGGCTTCCCCACCAGGAGACGGCCACAGCTCCCAGGGTCTCCTGAAGGTTCCGAGTCCTGTAGACTCCTCTCTCTTGCAAAGTGCTCAGGAACACAGAATGTCTGGATCCTGGTGACAAGCAGGGTCCAATAGCTTGCACAAAAGGGACATGGACCTCCCTGGCAGCCACAGCAGGCCGGGCCAGTTAAGAGGTACTGCTCCTCCTCCGGGGGTGAAGGGCTTTCCTCCTGGCGATGTCCTCCTCTGTGTCACTCTCGCAGTTCCTCTGGGGAGGGGGAGAAGAGGCTCAGGGCAGGGCATCGTAGCATGACATGACTGGAGCGAGAGGCCTAGAAGCTGGGGGAGGTGGGCCATGTCAAAGGGATGCCCTTAGTTCTCCATTCCAGAGAGCTCTGCTATACAGGAAGAGGAGGAGGGACTTGAAATAAGGCCACACAGTCTGCATTGAGGCCTCCTTCTTGGGGCATCCATGGGAAAACAGGTGCTGGGGGCCCCAAGTATAACAGTGAAAATATCATCCGGTGCCACTTGTGCCTGCCAATAGTCGAGGCCACTTGGACAGGTAGTTTGTGAGGGGCATTGTGTCTCCTGAGCTCAGACTGTGGGGAAGTGGTTGATTGGCCATCACTCCAGGCCCTCAGCCTCAACTGGTTTCCCATCAAGCCTTCAGCAAGCTTCTCTGCAAAGCCTTTGGAAGGGAATGACTTCTGAACAAAATGTAACCAGCCAGGATCAACCGCCTAGAGGTTATAATCTCTTCCAATGGGTCCCACCAACCTAAACTAAAAATCACTATGATTGTTGGAAGATGTTTTGTTTGCCTAAAATATAAGTTTTTTTTTTTTTAATTTTGTGTGTGTGCCTGAGTGGATGCATATATATGATATGCATGCAAATGCCTGTGGAGGTCAGAAGAGGGAGTTGGATCCTCTGGAATTGGAGAGGCAGATGGTTATGAGTCACCATGTAGGTTCTAGGAACCAAAATCGAGTCTTCTGCATGAGCAGGAAGCACTCTTAACCACTGAGCCATCTGTCCAGCTCCAGTTAAGAAATAAATCAGATTTAAATGAGTATAAAAATGTTTAATCTCTATCCTTCCTAAACAAAAAGGTTCTTTTTTTTCTCCCCCGCCTCAGACAGGGTTTCTCTGTTACACATAGCCTTGGCTGTCCTGGATTATCTTTGTAGACCAGGCTGTCCTGGAATTCACAGCATCTGCCTGTCTCTGCCTCCCGGGAGTGTTGGAATTAAAGGCGTGCGCCACCACACCGGGCTAACAAAAGTTCTTGTCATTGTCTTTCTGAAAAAAAAAAAAAAATTAAGGAAGTGCCAACAGGAAAAGCCATATAACATGTATGTGGGACCCAGTCTGTTTCCTCCTGTAGGATAAGTCATTGAGCAGGTGGTCAGAATTTCTGAGTTAAAAGAAAGAAAGAAAGAAAGAAAGAAAGAAAGAAAGAAAGAAAGAAAGAAAGAAAGAAAGAAAGA
>OU015749.1:121055535-121080897 GCA_907169655.1 Acomys percivali | reverse complement strand
AGAAAGAAAGAAAGAAAGAAAGAAAGAAAGAAAGAAAGAAAGAAAGAGACAAGAAAAGAAAGAAAGACAGGCAGATGACAATGTCTTTACAAAAGTAGGAAAGAAATTTAAAATCTTTTTACATCCCTTTCGGCCACTACGTCATATCGAGGCAAAAGGTCCAGAACTTATTTTGAAAGGCACGCCTGCTGCCTGCTGCCTGTCGCCTGTCATATAACTCCTCCAGGCAAGCCTGCGCCAGCAGGAAATCTGAGGTCAAAATCAACGTGAGCCGAATACATCCTGGACCAACTCTGACTAGGGCAACAAAAATAACTCAAGCTTTGCCGACAAGCAATTTTTTGGTGTGAGTCAGAGCCAAACAGTGAGAGAGAAGCTGGATAAAATCGCCCATGACAAACAGGGGTTCTCAGAGGCAGTGAAGTCAGTGCCCTTCGAAGTCCGTGACGCTGCTGGCCATAAGAGGGACTGCTGAAGTGTTGAAAAGCCATACCAGCCTCTAGAGTGACCAACTCTCAAGTTGTGGCCAGAGCAGAAATAAGCAGGAGCTCAGCCTGAAGGAGGAGCGCCACCGAGGTCATGCTGGGGCTAGGGGGAGGTCAGGGGTACGCTGGGAGCATCCCAGGGTGGGGGCCCACTCTAAGCATCTTCAGTTTACACAGGATGACTTCCAGCCCCTTGCTGAGCAAGGAGTCACCTTTTCTCCTAATTTATGCCTTCCGGATACTCCTGCTGTCTCCACTCAGTGAGCAGCAAGGACGATCTAGCACGCCTTGAGCACTTACCCACCAGGCATTAAGGACAGGCCTAATCACTATCCAACAATAGAGGAACTATCATTACCCCCACTTTACAAATAATGACATTTGGAAGAGAGAGATTAAGTAACCTCTTTAAGGCCACACAGCAGGTAAGTGGCAGATCTGAATTCTGGAAGACTGGCTCTAGAGGCCACCCCGTTGATGAGCATATGCCATTATAAGCTTTTAGTATAAACATACACTAAAGGGCCAAGAACATAGCTCAAGAGTACAGCATTTGCCTAGCATATTAAAAGCAACATGTCAACCATTATCGATAGAGGCCATCTAAAACAAAAGAGAAAGAGGAAGTTGCTGAGGGGATAATAAAGCAGCAATTCTAAAGAAGAGCCAGGATTGTCAGAAATGAACCTTTTGAGGTACGGTGGTTTGAAATAAGGTCTCGTCACCTAGGCTCGCCTGTACCTGCCTGCTGGAATTGTAGGTGTCCACTATCATACTTGGCCAGAATAAGTTTTAGATGGTCTATGGCACTGATTTCCACAGTCCCCAGGGGGGCTACTGGGCCTCAGGTAGATGCTGACGGGCTGTGGTGGAGTGGCAGCAGTGGTCCCTTAAAGAGGCCACGGGAAAGGATGGATCCTTGGTGGCTCCTCAAACATCACCCTCCACTGGCCGCCCTGCAGCCTTCAGGGCTGAAGAGGGCAGGACCTGAAGGACAGGCTAGAAATAGTTACTATCCTCCTCCCCCTACTCCCACAGTCCAGGAGTTGTGCCCAAGCACAGGGCTCTGCGTGTACTCACCAGGTCCTCGCTGGTCCTCAAGTGCACCTTCTTCATCAGGGAGCGAGTGAGGTGGTTACACAAGGAGACAATGCTGAAGGACAGCTGAGGGAAGAGAGAAGAGAGCTGCCAGGTGACATGTGCACAGAGACCTGGAGAGAAGCAGGGAGCCCCGCTAGGTCCCTGCCCTGAGCCCTGAGCCCTGAGCCCTGAGCCCTGACGCACCTTCCACCGCCTACGGACATACTGCTTCTTAAAGTTTTCCAGGTTGACCACAGACTCCCTGCGCACCATGGCTTGCTGGTTGTCCACCGGCTGAGAGACAAAACAGAGTGACGGTGTCAACTGGGTCTCAAATGGCAGCTACCCACCTCCCCCACAGAATCCTGGACTACACACCATCCTCAACCTGCCCCTGGTACCTCCTCCTCCAGAAAGGCGTGCAGTGGGGGAGGTTGAATGTCACAGTAAGGGTGATGCTACAAACGTCTCGTGCCAGAAGACAACGGGGGTGGGGGGGTGGGGGGGGGAGCCATCTCTCAGTGAGAAAAGCTGGAAGCAAGAGGCATCAGTATCACTTTGGAGAGAGGGTCATTTTGTAGGATGCCTCTGGCTTTGGGGAGATGCATGCCTGTTGGCAGGTGTGGCCTGTCGGCGGGTGTGGCCCTGGTACTCCTCTAGTATTAGAAATGGAAGGAAATAAGTGACAGGATGGGGTGGGGGTGGGGCAAGGGGTGTCAAATGAGGACAGATACACAGTGGTCATTCATTGGCTGCAAGGAGCCTGCGGCGACTTCTCTGGGCCTCGGCTGTCTCACGGAGGATATGGAAGTTATAGGACAGGGCTGGTGAGACTGAATGAAGCTGTGGGTATAAAATACTTAAGCCAGGAGCACTCTGCAAACAGCAATAATCTGACTGCCGTTGGCCTTCTCAGTTTCCTTTTTGCAAAATATTAAAATAAGGGTTTCCTAGGTGAAAAGAGAGGTTTGGGGGCTTCTGTGGACATCCTAAAATGGTTTGTCTATTTTGAGTGTGACTTGTATCGTGAACGGTCAGAGCAACCCCATACTTTCGTTTAATGACATCTCTTTATTTACCAGTGGGAGTGGGGGGGGGGGCGCAGATGTGTGTGGAGGTCAGAGGGCAGCTTGTCTGAGCCAGTTCTCGCCTTCTACCAGGCTGGTCTCAGGAGGAGAACTCAGGTAGTCAGGCTTGGCAGCAAGGACTGCCCCTGCTGAGCCATCTCTCCAGCCCCAGCACCATCCCTGAGGGTGTTTGGAGGTCCTATCAGGCGAGAAGAGTGACTCATACATCCTCCCTACAGGGAACGCCATCTTTGGCCAAGTACCCAGCTTTGGGAGACATGCCCATAGAATACTTAGGGAGGAAAGAGCCACCCACCCAGTCAGCCAGACCAACCTCAATGAGTGACAGACATCACAGCCAGATCACCTTTATGTCCAGAGCAGCATGACTCTTAAGAACCAAAAAAAAAGTGGAAACAACCCAAAAGTATATCGGCCAGTGCACGGATAAATAAAATATGACATATCCATAAAATGTGATACTAATTAGGAACATTAATCAGGAAAACAGGTAATGTATCTGTACATTTTACAACATGAATAAAGTTTGGAAATGTATTAAAAGGACAAAGCCAGACAAGGTCAACTATGTGTGATTCTATTTGTATGAAGTGGCCAGAACAAGCAGGGCATGGTGGCGCATGCCTGTAACCCCAGCACTCGACAGGCAGAGGCAGGTGGATCGCTGTGAGTTCAAGGCCAACCTGGTCTACAAAGCAAACCCAGGACAGCCAGGACTACAAGAAACCCTGTCTTGAAAAACAAAACAAACAGAAAAGAAGAAAGAAAGAAAGAAAGAAAGAAAGAAAGAAAGAAAGAAAGAAAGAAAGAAAGAAAGAAGAAAGCAAGCCAGAACAGACAAATAGAGAGAGACAGGAAATAGATTAGGTAAGTTACTAGGTGGGGCCAGGAGAGAATGTAGAATAACTATGAAAAAAAAGTTCCTGGGGCTGGAGAGACGGCTTAGCAGTTAAGAGTGAATACTGTTTTTGCAAAGGATCGGACTTCGATTCCCAGCACCCATGTCTGGCAGCTCACAACCACCTGCAAGTCCAGCTCTAAGGGATCCAATCCCTCTGGCCACCTCAGCCACCTGACTCACATACACCTTCCCCCTCCACATACACATAATTAAAGATAAAATGCAGCAAGTCCTCCTGCCTGCTAAGTGACCTCTCCAGCCCCAAGAATATGCTTTCCTTCCAGGTGAATGAAAATGTTCTGGGATTAGAAACTGACAGTGGCTGTGTAATCTTAGAAAAATATTAAGAACCAATGAATTGCACAATTTATGATATATTAGTTATGGAAGTAAAAGTGTGTGTGTGTGTGTGTGTGTGTGTGTGTGTGTGTGTGTGTATGTGTGTGTGTGTGTTCCAAGGACAGTTGATAGTGTCCACAGATTCCCAGCCCAGGATGATTCCTCAGGCCCGTGCGGCTGTTCCCTTTCTGTTTTGACAGCCTGTGATGCAGAGGGAGGCAACCCACAGCCCCCTCAGAGCTGGTCCTCCCTAGCCCCATTCAGAACACATCTCCACTCTCACTTTCCCTCATCCACCAGGCAACAGAAGGAAGTCAGTGTCCACTGCCATCCACACAGTGTTGGGCTGGCATCCGGCAGGAGGCACAGGGCAGGGATGCCTCACCCCAGACTCCCAAATATTTCAAAGCCTAACTTAAGCATCTTCCAGGAAATACTGTCTTCTCTGATATCACCAGAGCCTCTCGCATGCTCTTTTACTGTGTATGGAACTTATTGTTGTCAGCTTGACAGTGGGGGTGGGGGGTGGGGGGCCTCCCGTCACTGGAAAGCAACCTGAGAACACCGGGATTTGCTTTGTGTCTGTGTCTAGACCTCCAG
This sequence comes from Acomys percivali, assembly GCA_907169655.1. NCBI lineage: Eukaryota > Metazoa > Chordata > Mammalia > Rodentia > Muridae > Acomys > Acomys percivali. Next base: position 121,076,404 of record OU015749.1, on the reverse strand, counting down.
TCCATCCTTCCCTCCTCCACAAGCCCCTGCTTACCAGTTGCATGACTGAATTGATTCCCTGAGCTACTGACAAGACAGATTGGAATGAAGTCCCAGGACCCGGACCAACAAGATGACCCAGTGTGTAAAGGTGCTTGCTGCCAAGCCTGATGGCCTGAGTTCAGTCCTAGGTTTCACATTACAAGAATTGTCCTCTGTTCTCCACATACGGACCATGGGACACTTGCATGGATATCTACACACACACCCCATCACACACAAACACACACACACCAAATAAACATAATAAAGAAATCCTAAACTTGCACCTGCTCACACCCACTAGTAAGAAGCCCAGGGCACTTTGATCAGCTATCATAATACCACTTGGAGGTGCAATTCACTCAGCCATAAATGACCTTTGGGCCTAATCCGGTGGGGTGTATTTGTTTCCCATAAGGAAATCTGAACCACCGAGAGAGAGAAAGGACTGATTCTTGTGTGCTTATTAATGGGCTCCCTCACCTAGCAGAGAAATGGTGATTCCCACCCCCTGCACCTCACCTCCACGCCCATAGCTAGAGAACATGAAAGCTAAGGAAATCCTATGAAGGAAAACCCCACTTGCTACTGGCTCAACAGTCATTCATGGAGCAGAAAGGCCCAGATAGAATGTCACACGAAGCTACTCCCAGAGCTATCAGCAGGAGGTGACAGAATTACTTCTGGGGCCACTCAAGGAAGAGGCCACCTCAGCTATGAATCTGTCAGGCTGGCCTTTCCTCATTAACGGGCTCCTTGGTTGCTAAGAGCCTCTCAAAAGGCTGATGCTGTCATCTCAGCCCGGGGAGGTCAGAGGCACATAAATTCTGCAGTGAGACCAGCTCCCAGAAGGAATGTGGCATTGTTTTCGTTGAACTGGGGCTGTAGGGCTCTGCCTGCTTCCTTCAAACACACAACGAGTGCCCATCTTCCAGGCTGTCACTGATGCCAGGGAGCCCGGGCAGTCCTGGCAGGCTCCTAGGAATGTATGGTGTCTTGAAAAAAAAAAAAATGTCAGAAAAGGAGGCAGGAAAACAGAAAGCTGTGCCTAGGGTCAGATTTTGTTTACACAGATGCAAATGTCTTTGAAACAGGGGGAGGGGCACAGGGGGCCCACGGGAGTGGGTGTATATCCTAGGGTCTGAAATGGCACCCACAGAACATGAAGGCGCAGCAGCAGCAGCAGCCCCGAGATGTGAGCGTGGAATTATGGTCCTGCAGTGACTTTCCTCTCAATTACAGGGCTTTCCATAGGAGCTGCAAATAAGTAGACTGTAACATTCAAAGCCCCGACCCGTGTCACTCTGATAGCCTCAGAGGCCACAGAACTCCAGGAGCACCCACTTCTCTCTCCTGTCACTCTGGGCCTTGTAGACTTCCCTTCTCTCAGCTGAGTGTCCTTCCAAGAGGCACCTCCTCCTGCCCCTTTGCTGGCCCCTTCGCTGGCTGGGGCTTGGGCCCTGCTGGCAAACGCCTGTTTTCCCAGGAAGGTGTAGGTGAAATTTCTGTGGGTGTCTCTGCTCCCTCCTGCCTGGGTCGGGTGAGCAGAAAGGCTGGGTGCTCCTGAGCTGACCCTGCAGCAATCAAACAATGGGAGGAGGAGGCGCAAACGAGCCTCTCCACGCTTGGCCTCAGCCCGTTTTTTTCTGTTAGGTTTCCGCACAGACACGTGGCCCTTGTTTTAAGCATCTTTACCAAAGCAGGCCTTTCTGTTTTCTGGACAACTTTTATCTCTAAGAAAAACTTTCCAAAACTCTCCCTTTCATACCCTTGAGAGAATTTGAAGATTTCAACTAAATGCCGTCTGTGAACTGTGCCCAGGGACCTGATTGAGCAAACCAACTGAATGCAGCAGCCACCCTTGCCGTGTGCGCACGGATGAGGTTTACGAGGAAGACACAAATCGCTGATTTCCTCAGGTATGACAATGACAAGATGCTTATACAAAAGATACAACCCAGTCGAGAAAATGCTTGCGTCACAAACGTGAAGGTTTGAGTTCAACTCCCAGAACCCACATAAAACTCTGGGCACAGGGGCGTGCACCTGTGACTCTAGTAACAGAGAGATGGAAGGAGGAGACGTGTGGAAGGCCGGACGCTCAATGGCCGACTAGCCTGGCTTCTGGGTGAGGTTCCAGGAGAAGGAGAGAGACCGTCTCAAAGAGTGGGAGGCACCCGAGGAAGGTCCTGCCAGGTGGCACGCACCCTTAATCACAGCCCGTGGGAGGCGAAGGCGGGAGAATTGTGAATTTAAGGCCAGGCTGGACTATACAGTGAGCTGTCTCAAAAGAGGTGAGTGGTGGCGGGGAGGGTTATGAGTTCGAGGTCAGCCTGGTCTACAAAGTCCAGGACAGCCAAACCTAACACAGAGAGACCCTGTCTCGAAAAACAAAAACAAAAAAACAAAACAAAAGATTTTAAATACTTCAAAAGAAGCTGGATCAGAAGATGAATGAAGTGACTGCCCTGGACTTGACCCCCTGCTGAAGCAGGGTGTGACACATGGAATTCACCATACGTAACTCCTCCATACGTTTGCATAAGTTTCGAGAATTTTCCCTATAAAAGTTACACACAAAAAAAAACTCTTTTTCATTTCTGTAACCTCCTTCCCCCCGCCCCCCACCCTTTCACTCAACAGTTCCAAGCTCCCAGCCCAATGTGGGCCCAGCCCTCTAGATTCTAGCCAGAACCTTCTTCCTAAGGACACAGGAGGAAGCAGATGTCCCCATGACGTGGTGGCCACCCAAGACTTCTTCACGCACTGCCTCAACCATAACTCATCTCTACTGTGTCACGTACCGCTAACTCAGCAGTTCTCAGCCTGCGGGTCTCGACCCCTTTGGGGCTCAAACAACCTTTCCATAGGGGTCGCCTGAGACCATCAGAAAACACAGATATTTCCATCCGGATTCATAGCAGCAAAATCACAGTTACGAAGTAGCAAGAAAAATAATTTTACGGTGGGGTGGATCTGTACAATTTGAGAAGCTGTGTTAGAGGCTCGCAGCATTAGGAAGGTTGAGAACCGCGGTTCTAACTGATCGCTGGCCAAGCCTTTCCCATCTCCAGGTTGACTGGATCCCATCAGCCTGAACTGATTATTTTTTCCACACTGAGGTAATTTTTAAAATGTTTTTATTAGCACATATTGATTTTGTTTCATTGACATTTTTATACACTACATAATGTATTTCAACCATATTCACACACACACACACACACACCATTAATTTTTTTCATCTCTCTTCTACTCTAACTCTTTTCCTCTTTCTGACTAGTGCCTCTCTGGAGGGGATGTGGGTGTGTCCCAGTGAGCTTCATGAGTGTTGTCTACAGGAGCCTGGATGGGCTCAGCGGCTACATCACTAAAGAAAATTTCTCTCCCTATCAACCAGGAACTAAGCACAATGCACCTCTTACTCAAGGGTTGCCAAGTCCTTATCTGTCACCTCCCACTAGAGCCAGCACACAATGGGTGTTTGTTCAACTGGGCTGGCCCCTCCGATATGCCCACTTCTCCACTTCTCCAGGGCCAAGGACCTTCCCCACAGGCCAACAATTTCACAAAGGAGAACAGCCATTCAGTTCCACGGACATTTCTAGAAAGTTGACAGTTGACAGGGCCATCCTATCTTGGCAGAGAGCCACCTCAAGCTGGACTGTAAGAAGGGAAGCCACCGCTGTCATTGTCACCTGCAGAAGGAGAAGCTGAGGAGGCATCTCTGGTTCTCCCTGCCATGATCACTCTTGCTGCTCTGCTCCAACGCTTTCTTGTCAGCCTTCAGCGTCTGCAAAACCATCCGCTACCAAGTGTGGCCGCCTTTCCTGATATACACAGGGCAGCCACGGCTCTATCTTCCTCAGGATAGGATGGCTGCCTGACCAAGGAACCACCTCCCAGGTTCCTTGGAAACTGCTTTTCGCAGACAATGCTACATACCCTCCCTATCCTCTAGACAGCCTAGATAGTGTCTGCACTGAGCAGGAAGCCAAGCTTTAGTTTATAGTTTGGTAAATCCCCCATGAGGGCTGGGAGATGTCTTAGTCAGCCAAAGGCTTATGGTACAAACTTGAGGGCCTGAGTTTGACCCCCATGTACAGTGATGTGTACTTGTATTCCTAGTGCTTTGGAGGCCTAAAGAAAACGATCCCTGGAGCTCAGTGGCCGCCCAGCCTGGACTAAGTGGTCCCAGTGAAAGTCCTTGTCTCAAAAAGCAATGTAGAAGAGCTGGGTGTGATTATGCTTGCCTTTAATCCCAACACTGAGGAGGCAGAGGCCAGGAAATCTGTTGGAGGCCATCTCGGTCTGCATTGTGAGCTTCAGGTTAGCCAGCGCTATACAGGCGAAGACTCTCAAAAATAAACCAAGGAAGATGGCTCCAGAAGAATGACAACAAAGTTTAACAACTGGCTTCCACACGCACATACATATATGTAAAATGTACTTGTACATACATGCATACCCCATATACAAGTACAGCCTCCCTAAATGCAGAAGCTTCCGTGGTGGCAGAGGCTCACAGAGCAGTTTGCTGATAGCTTCCTTCCTCTAGGTCCCCGTGAAGCGCTCCAGTTCCCCACTCCCACTGTCCCCTCCTGCCACGACACCTCCACTGTCCCCTCCTGCCACGACACCCCCACTGTCCCCTCCTACCACGACACCCCCACTGTCCCCTCCTGCCACAACACCCCCACTGTCCCCTCCTGCCACGACACCCCTGTGCTCCAACTGGCTCTTAAAATGTCAGCTGTGAGAGCAGGGTGTGGTGGCGCAGGCCTTTAACCCCAACACTCAGGAGGCAGAGGCAGGTGGATCTCAAGTCTGAGGCCAGCCTGGTCTACAAAGTGAGTTCTAGGAGAGCGAGAGTTACACAGAGAAACCCTGTCTTGAAAACAAACAAACAGACAAACAAACAAAAAGACAGCTGTGATCCTGAGCAAACTGGTCCACTGACTGCATTCATTTCATGGGCCTCCTCAGACACCCCGATGGATCATCAGGTTGGGGTACCTTAGAAGGAAGGAGTTTGTGTGGCAGGTGGCATAAGGAGGTCACACAGTCTACTCTAAGCTCCCTGAAAGTCTTGGGTTACTTTTCTCAATTCACTTTGTCTTTGCACAGTTAAGAATCTGGCTCCAAAAATTCTAAAGGACTCGTGGCCGCTAATGACTAGCCATGAACACAGGACAATTTCACTGTTGGGGGTGGGGTGGGGGGAAACCACTTCCGGCTCTGAGCCAGCTGAGAGGCTAGCCAGCTATGTGGCCTTGGGTAAGTGCTGACCCACAAACTGTAATACGGGGAGAACACTGGGTAGTTCCCCTCTGAGGAAGAATGGAGTGGCTGATTCCACAAACCCAAGAAAACCGGCTCTTCCTGCCTTCGCCATCCTCCATATTCAGATCACAGCAGCACTCAGCTCCTCCTGCATTTACTTTGGCCTTCAGAGAAGCTTCACGCAGCATCTTTGCATCCATGGCCTTCCTCTCCTTAGGAAACCCCAGGTAAAGGTCAAGGTCTGCTGATGCAACCAAAAGGACTTTAATATTCGTAGTATCTTGTACCAAGCAAGTATGGGACATCCACGACAGGGCACACAGGGCTTTGAAGCAGCTGGAGAGCCATTTGTCTTTAGGGTAAGGCACAGGGTCCTGCAGTCTTTCTTTGAGTCCAGGATGAGCAATGTCTGGACATCAGACAGCAGCGGTATCTCCCAATCAATGTGCATCTCATCACTGTGGGCCTGCACGGAGGCGGGTCATCCAGAGAAAAGAGTGCACAGCGTTGGCGAGCCAGGTGGGGACACCCGGCCTTTGACTATGGGGCACGGCAGTCCCTGCTTGAGGGTCTTCTGGCTCACACCAACGTGGTCCAAACCCAAAGAGCAAATGCTGCGGAGGCCGCTTGAGTGTTTCATCTTCCCCTAGAGTCAGAGTGGAGGCAGGTGTGTTTCCTGCTGTCTCTTCTACACAGTGGCACTGTCTCTTACTCGCCCTCTCGCTGTGGAGTATCTCCCAAAAGACTGCCTGTAATGGATTTTTTTTTCTTTCTTAATTGTCCATAAAATAATCATACATCCTAAAATTGTGGTTTCTTTTATTTGATTAGAATAGTTTCTATTACAGTTATTACATGTGATACTTTAGATAATCCAGCTTGCTAATTAAAAAAAAAGATAGGATTCTAGCCAGGCGTGATGTCACATGCCTGTAATCCCAGCACTCGGGAGGCAGACGCAAGAAGATCTCTGTGAGTTCAAGGCCAGCCTGCTCTACAAAGCAAGTCCAAGATAGCCAGGGCTACACAGAGAAACCATGTCTCGAAACAGACAGACAGACAGAAAAGCAAAAGTAGGATTCTAAAGTTTGATTTTATTGGATTAAAATCTAGTCTGAGCTGCCCACTGAGAAGTTCTCCTTTAGCACGGGGCTCAGGACCCACCAGTGGCTTCTGGTGATGCTGGGAATAAAGGCAGAACCCCTCAGGCCAAAGCCCCACCCCCACCCCTGCAGGTTCTGCTCTTCCTCGGGCCCCTCTATTCTACATATATACCTTCCCTTTCTCTCTCCTTTAGGTTTCATACCATTCCCCTCTCATCATAGAATGCTGCCTTGATTGCCATGAGGGACAACTCTCTCCCTGGTTTGCTTAGCTGACCACAGCCCCAGTGTGGGTTCCTCCCCTGAGCAGAGCAACTCTCTCTCTCACCCTCCCGGTCCCCTCCTTCTCCCTCTCTTCTTTCTTCTCCATCCTCCCCCCACCTCCATCCCTCTTCCTCCCCCTCTCTCCCTCCTTCTCTGCAGCCCTTATAGTGCCGCCTAGTTCTCTTTTATAGCATAGGAGCCAGCTGTCGTCCTGCAGTTGTATAGCTCTTGATTAATCCTAGATTCTGTCGCTCAACTGAGAACTCTGAGGAAGCACAAACCCCCGGCTCGATATTACTTAACACCACATCCCCAGACTCAAGTCAACTTTGGAAACTGGCAGGTGCTTGCTAACCATGTCTGAATGGATGGATGCACTTGGGTACCACCCACCTCCTCCTCAAGCAGAGAGTACGTCCCTAAAGTCCAAGCAGTTAAGGGAATCAGAAAGCGTGGCAGACTCATCAGAAAGCTCCCACTTTTATCACTAATGTGGCACAGGACAAGTCACATTCTTTCTCTGTCGTCTCTCTAACCTGGGAATATTTAATACAAATATCTGGTGGATATTTTGTGAGGCTATGGAGGTGCGTGAAACAATACAGTCTGCCTCCAGCCCCAAGCTCCTAGCATCATATGTGGTCCAGAGTCCATACTCTATGGATGTATTGATTGGCCTTCCTCCTAGAAAGGGAGATGACACCACACAATCCTCATGCTGCTCAAAGTTTTGGAGCTAGAAGAGACCAATGTGCCTTGTGCCTCCCAAAGCTCCCTGGGGTTCCCCAGACTCCAGGGCACACTGTTTGTACAAGAACAAACAACCCCTTGTTGTGTGCCTCTTGTCCTCATCCTCAGTGTGATGTCAGGCCCTCAGCCGCTGGCATCCAAACTTTAATACTGAGGTGGACATTTACAGCTAAGCCTTACTAATCTCCTCCCTCCATACCTCACCTCAAAGATGGACACCCTGGGTTAGCAACTGGCCGTGGGCTCCTATGCCATTCTCCTCTGCACCAGCTTCTTCCTCGGTTACAGGGAAATAAATGGCAATCATATTACCATTCACCGTCTCAGCTCTCAGAGCCCCGCCCACCCTGAAACAGCGTCCTGTATATCCCAGGCTGGCCTTTAACTCCAACCCCGTACGCAGCCAGAGACGACTCTGAACTCCCAATCCTTCTGACTCAGCTTAAGGACCAGGGGTAGAGGAGTGCACCACCAAGCCCAGTTTATGGTGGGCTGGGCATCAAGCCCAAGGCTCTGTGGATGCTAGGCAAGCACTCCAGAAACAGAGCTATATGCCAGCCCCTCATCTCACAGAGTTCTTTAAGGACCCAGTAAGGTCACAGACATAAAGACTCGATGAGTGAGAAGGCAATTCAAAAGAAAGTTCATATTTTCTCTGTGTATCTTAAAGCCCAGACTCTGTAACGGGGAAAGCACCCTGCTGGGCGAGCTGTTCTTAGTTATGTCCGTCATTACCCAAGGTCTTCATTCAAGCAGCGTGCAAGCAGATGGAACGTGAGAGGTGAGCCAATCCATCATCATCACCCAGTTATTGGGTACCCTCCCCCAGAGAAGGATGTGCCAAGGGGATATGTTTTCTAATCGCTCCCACAACTGAGCTGGTTTGCCAGCGCCCTCTCAGGAAGCCAAGCTGGTGAGGGAGGTGCAGGGTAAGCCACTACCTAGCGCCCCAGTGGCCGTGGGGCCCTCTACAGGGTGCTGAAGGCAGCATACACACACTCTGCAGGATAACTCCAGCTGGACGCCCCAGAGAGGGGAAGGCAGCATGCTTCTACAAAGCGCTGGGGGCGCTCTACTGACTAGATCCTGGAGCTCAGAGCTTCAAGCTGGCCAGGATTCCCTCCACGTGTGATCTGTTGGGCAGCTCCGATAGGGACTCACTCGTGTCCCAGTGGAATGTGGAGGCCAGGCTGTGGCCACCTGTGTGCTCGCTCCCCAGCTGGAGGCTGCCCACCAGTTCCTGCATCCATTGGATGTCTGCAGAGAGCTGCTGCTTCAGAGTCTCAAACTGCACCTGCAGATGGTCTACCTTCCTGGCCACGCCCCCAAGGCTGTCCCCTGTGGCCCGGATGTCTTCTCTCAGGAGTTTCTTCAGGGACTCCACCTTGCGGAATTCGTACTTGAGCTGGGACAGGCTGTGGCGGGCATTTTCTTTCTCTTCTCGGTACCAGGCCTCCTTCTCGTTGTAGATAGAGACCAGGGACTCCACATCATCCCGCAGGGTATCATGGGCTCCCGCCAAGGCGTGGCATCCCTCGTCCACCCGAGCCACATCCTCTACCACATGGGCAAAGCGTTCGAAGTTGACGTAAGTGTTGTTGGGGGGCATGCTTGAGTGGCATTTGAGGGTATACTCTCTCAGGCGTTTGGTCTTCAGCTGAACAGGTTGTGTCTTCCACTGCTCAGGGGCTCTGGGTTCTCCTTTTGACTAGTAGGTGTTCAGACAGAAGAACCAGAATATTAACATAATATGTGCTCCACAGGGCCGTCCAAGCTGCAGGCAGAAGGCACACACATGGCCTCCTAGGCATTCACTGCTCGTCTCAAGACATGGTAGGTAGGGAGAGCCAGAGTGAGGCTAGCATTCCCCCCCTTTCCAATACACAAGACCAGGAGAAACATTAAGGAATGTGGGGGATACTGCCTGCATGCTCACTTCAGGGCAGAGGGTTCTCTGGCTATTAGGGGGGGTCGACACACACATAGAATTTAATAGTAACTCACACAGACAGGCAGGCTACAGCTATGGCTCTGCAAACATCCACTCAAGGGCTGAAACATGCAGGCTATGGCAGGCAGAGGAAGGCTGAGGGTATCTGCCTTTCAGGACACCTGCAGCCTTGGCAAAACCCAGCACTCTCAGCAGAAAGGAAGCCGAGAGGCTGTCTAGCTTTGGGCTCCGGGCACATCAAAATCTGGAAGATGACTGACCTTCCCACCCTCCAAGGAGTGAATGACTTTTTTAGAATTATCATCTATAGGCTTCTGTGCTTCTGGCCTACACAAAGACCATCCCCCTGGGCCTTCTCAGTGAGCAGCAAAGGTCGTCTGGGGTTCAGAAGATGATGTTCAGCTTATCATCCCACAGGACCAGGGCTGGAGCCTTGCCCTGAGTCCCTTCATCTGTTTCTCACACCAGACTCCAAGACCCTGAAAGCCAGTGGGCCCTTCACTACCAGCAGGGTTAGAGGGGGTTCACTTTCCGCCCTGGCCCTCCAACAGGAAACAGAATTGTGCTAATAGGGTTTTGGCTTCTCTTCCCTACCAGGTCTCGGGACCCACTTCCTGAGGCCGCACGGTGCCTACAGAAGCTACATGACTGTCTTATGTGACATCCTTTAGTGAGAGCCTGGAAGTCAGAGAAAGAAATACACCTGATTACAGAGTCAAGGTTTTAGTTGCCAGAGATCTGCCTACAACCCGATTTCTGCAGTGAAAGGTGACAGAGACATGACCCCGATAAAGAACATTTTATGAGACGCCTCCGAGGAAAAAGTGTCTTCACTGTGAGATTTCACTGGCTCTCTGAACCCACGGAATACAACCTTAAAAGACAGCACAACCCTATTTTATGTATTTATTTTTGTGGCGCTCCGGGTAGAACTCACAGCCTCATGCAAGCGAGGCAAGCAGTTTAGCACTGAGTCAGCATAACCTCATTTGAACAAGCACAGGCCCTTCGAGGAGCCTCGGCCAGTATCCGAGACCAAGCAAAGGCCACTTCACAGCTGTTTGTATCCGACTGCCACAGCCAGCCCTGGTGGTAGCAGAAGAGGGGCCTCCCGCTCACTAGCACTCATCGCCATGCGCTTACCGTGATCCAGGGATGCCTGAGAGCCTCTTGGATCGTAAGCCGTTTCCTGCGATGAAGAGGAAGAAACAGAACCCATGAGGACACTTGCTGGGGGAGGCAGGCAGTGTCTCACCTTTGTTGACAATCTCTGGCTGTGCCATCAAAGCAGTATGGATGCAGAGGCGGCTGAACACCGCCTGCATTTCCAATACTGTGGGGAAAGTGATCCCAGCAGAAACCCCAATAGAAAAAGCTCACTGCCCAAGCCCTCAACTTCAGTCCCAACGCTGAAGGGCCAACTGCCCCGACTCCATTGAGCTCCCAGAGTCCTCTGTTTTGGTGTTTGCCTCCCAGGTCTCCTCTCTGCCCTTTTTTTTTTTTTTTTTTTTTTTTTTTGTTCTACGTACATTCAGGCACCCCAACCCCCACCCTTCCCTAAATAGGAATATCGGGGCTTCTGCGTGTCACAAGACCCTATTCTGGTTCTTCCTGAAGTCTGTGAAAACCAGAGGACGCAGACCTCTACAGTCTCTCCTGTCTCCTGCCCTTCCAGGCCCTTCTCTGATGCTCACACAGAAGTCATAGCTCACTACACAGTTTCTTTACTCCCCCCCCCCACTCCCCGTCCCCGTTTTTTGGCCATACAGCCTCATGGCTCAACCCAGGACCTGAAGCAGAGATAGGATTATAGCTCACCTCTCTGGGCCTGCCTGCCTGCACGCTCAACTTGAGCAGGCTTCAAAATGCTCATAGCTTAACCTTTCAAGCCAGAGTCCTGCATACATAGAGGGAAGGCTGCAGCTAATAACCCCTGCTTTCCAAACACGCGCACACATGTAAGCGAGCACGTAGGTGTGTACGCTCGTGCAGGCAAGGTCATTTGTATTTTTGCAGGAGGAGATGAAGGCAAAACAAAACAAAAAGAAAATGACAAGATGAGTGCCAAGTCATGGCCCACAGTGACATTTCTCAGCACCAGACCAGACTGGACTGCGTGACACAGACGTCTTGTGACAAGCCAGTCTCTCTCTGTCCTCTTACCGGGTCTCTTTCACAAGAAGCTTCCGAATGAAGTCCTTGGCCAGCTCGCTTGTCTGGCTGAAGAATTCCTCGTCGAAGTCGTAACTCACGGCAGTGATGTTTGCCAGGGTCTCTTGCTTTGTGTCTCCCAGGAAGGGGGACGCTCCGCTTAGTCTGAGCACAACAGAGAAAGAACCAGGTGACTGGGGGCGAGGGGGAGAGGAGATAGGCATAGGAGGAAAGGCCTTAGGGAACCCCAGATTGTTCTCTCCAGGCAACCGAACAACGGACTTTGGGTACAGTCCAATGCAGTTCACTTTCCGAACCTACGACTGAGTCCCTGACGCAGGGAGACTGTGTTTTTTAATGGACTCAGAAGCTAAGAGAAGAGAAACGGTCCTTGGCAGAACAAAGTAAAATAGAAGAAGGGGCCAGACAAAGAACTTGGGGAGCACAGGGAAATGGGGGCGGCTGAAGTTTGCATTGACTCTATCCTAAGGAGTGACTAGACTGTCGGCAGTTAGAGCAGCCCGTGGAAGAACTTCCAGAAGGAGGGAGCAATGTGAGCAAAGCTTGAGAGGCACAGAACGTGTACAAGATCTCTGCCCCCGCCCCCCGCGGGGCTTAGAGGGTTGTATCATACCTTGACCAGCCTTTATTTGAATTCCCCCTGAGCGCTGGATGCCTCTACTCACCCTGCCACCCCCACCCCAATATGCCCCTGATATGCATAAACCCCATCCATGAGCTGCCTGCTGGGATTAACCACTTCCGCTCACCAATTAGCCATCTTAGAAAGAGCAGCCACTTTGGACTTAATTTCTTAGTCCCTTGGCACATTCACACTGGGCTGAAATTTTTGCTGTTTCTATTCACCTAAGACAACTCTTGGCAGCCGTTTCCCAACCCTGCTGCTGCTTTCTTAGCCAGGGGGACCGCAAGGTGTGCTGGGAAACTCCGCAGCATTCGGTTTGAATCCACCCCTGCCGCTCATTAACTGAGCAAGCTGAGGTAGGTTCTCAACCTTTCCAAGATGCTGTATCCTCATTTAAGATGAGGTCAACAGCAGCCCCCACTTCATATGATTGGTATGGAGAATAAATGTATGCGGAACACACTGGGCGCTAGGCGTGGCGGTAAACACCGGTTATCCCAGCACTTGGGAGATAGAAGTAGAAGGAGAATTTAAGGCCAGCCTGAGCTACATAGAGTCTGTCTCAAATGATCAAGGGAAGACTGGGCATGACAGCGCACACTTTTAATCCCAGCACTTGAAAGTGGAGGGGCAGGGAAGAATATCAATTTGAAATTAAAGTGGTCTATATAGAGAGTTCTAGGCCAGCCCCCACCCCCAAAATCAATGTGCGTGTGTCTTAGGCATGGAGCACTTGCCTAGCAGCTATGAGGTCTTTTGGGTCAATCCTGAGCATTACAAGAAATACACACAAATGCCCTACTAGTTTCTCTACAACTAATAATCATTATTTCTGTCATTGATAAAACATAATAACCCTCCGGGAGTCCAAAGTCCCTTGTTTCCGTAAGACCAGAAAGTGGTGTTTCTACCCACTTCTTCTTTCCTATCTGGGGAGTTGGTTTCATTCTGTATCTCCTAGTTCAAATGTATCTGTCTAGCTGTCTGTCTGTCCGTCTACCAACCTACCCATCTCCTGCAATTCCAGCCTTCCCTTCTGTGTTCTACAGAAGTGTGTCCACTCCTCCAGTGGACAGGGCGGTACCAGCTATGTGGTGCATCTCCCACAGACTCAGAACCTGGGACAAGCACAGCCAACTCTCATCCATGTCTGTACCCCGAAAGCCCGGCCCGGCGCTTCTGACAGAACAAGTTTTCTTTCTTTCTTTCTTTCTTTCTTTCTTTCTTTCTTTCTTTCTTTCTCTTCCTTCCTTTCTTCCTTTTGTTTGGTTGGGTTTTTTTGTTTCATCTTGTTTTGTAAGACAGGATTTCTCCGTGCAGCTCTGACTGGAACTCTCTCTGTGGACCAGGCTGGCCTCAAACTCATAGAGATCTACTTGCCTCTGCTTCCCAAGTGCTGACATTAGAGGTGTGCACCACCACTGGCAGGCGATAGAAGAGGTTTTCTTTCTTTTCTTTATTATTTTATTATGCTATTTTTATTTTGTTTTGTTTTGAGACAGGATTTCTCTATGTAACAGCTTTGGCTGTCCTGGACTCTCTTTGTAAACCATGCTGGCCTCAAACTCACAGAGATCTGCCTGCCTCTGCCTCCCAAGTGCTGGGATTAAAGGCATGCGCCACCACACCCAGCATTAGAACAGATTTTCAGTGAAGTTTTGTCCCCAGATCCTGGGGAAACTGAGGCAGGAATGTCACAAGTTCAAAGCCAGCCTGGGCAGTTTGGTAAGTCTCTATCTCAAAAAAAAAAAAGAGAGAGAGAGAGAATTAAAGGGTTTTATTATAATTATAATATATAATATATATGAATTCATATGTAAATATATATGAATATAATCCAACAGTAGCACATTTGCCTAGCTATGTTCAGTTACTCTAGGTTCAATTCCTAGTGCCACAAAAATAAATAAGTAAAACCTTGTCTCGAAAAAAAACCAATAAATAAATAAATAAGTAAAGCCGGGGGGGGGGGGGGGCGAGGCTACAGAGTAAAACAAAACAAAGAAAAATAACATAAAATAAAACAAATCTCATCAAGGTCAAGGATTCATAAGAAGACTGTTTACCGCTGTAGAATTTCTTTATAGCTCAATATGAAAACTAGAATTCGAAAGAGGCCCAAGAATTAAGTGCAAATAGCTGACAAATTCCTCTGGCTCTGGAATAAGAGAAGAAATGTCCTTGGCCTTTGCTTTGCACCAGACCCAGCTGGGTTATTTAAAAGGCACTGAGGCCACGGCCCTACCCTGGTGATTCTAACCTAAGGGATGTGGGGTGGGGCCTGGGCCAAGATAGGAATTAAGAGACCTGCCAAACAGCCACAGTTGGGGGCCTCAGCTGCAGCTGGGGAGTCACAGTGCCTCTTGGACAGAGCTCCTCAGCTGGGGAATGCTGGCCCTGCCTGACTTTAACCAGGGAAGTGCCGTGAAAATGGTATGCTCCATGTGGGCTATGGGAGGGAGGACAACCTCTTGGGAAGCACTGTGGGGCTGAGCATCAACTGACCTGCCCGTGTGACAAAGCAGAACCCAGGAAACTTGTACAAGGTAGCTTATCCCACCCTGCTTCCTGTGGCAGGAAGTCTGTGATTCCTATTTCTCTGATAAGAAAAACAGGTCCAAAGGTTAAATACCTGTTCATGGCCGCACAGAGGGAAAGGAACAGCAGTGGTATCCTTTCCCAGATGAGGCCTAGCGTACGCGCGCGCACGCACACACGCGCACACACACACACACACACACACACACACGGGAAAAACAAAACCTATGCAGGAAAAGAAAGGAGGAGAAAAGAGTAAACAGCCTGGGATGAGAAGAGAGGACAGCAGCAGGAGGCGACCTCAGGGCTGTCGCAAGGATTCTGGTAAAGTAACACTCACGGTGAACATGCAAGGTCTGTGGGAGGCTGAGCAGAGCAGGCATAGCTTGCCACAAAGAACTTTAGAAGTGGGCTGTGTGGGAGGGAGGGCTGCTCTCCCAGACTCCTAACCCGCCTCAGGTGTATGAAGCAGAGCTCAGAGCATATCCCTAAGGTGCTGTGTAGACATGACTCATCTACTGCTGTCTCCCTGCCCCTCTCACTCCTCCTGAGCTAAGCAGGACCGCAGACCCAGGCTGGAGGTACTCACAGGATGTAGGTGATGACACCGATGCTCCTGCAAAGGAGAGTCATGTCAGAACTGTGTGATTCCAACCTCCAACCCCCAAGGGAGTCACCACAGCAGGGACAAGTCACTTGCTTCCCCAGGTGGCCCCTGAATGCCACCTCGAGCCCCCGTCCCCTCCCCACTTCACGCTGCAAGAGACTGGAATGCATTTAGGATCCTCCCTCCATGGACCCAAACTCAAGGTCTGACTTCTATATTTGCAGACTCTGTCCTAGGGCATGTCCCTACACCTCTGAGCCCACTTTCCTTACAAAATGAGAACAATAAACAGTAAGAACAACCCCGCAGGACTGCCAGCAGGGTCTCAAGAAAGCCAAGTCGTGAGCTGGGCTGACTGGAAAGCAGTGGTCAAATAAAATATGTGAAGAATCGACCACAGTGCTATTGCTAGGGCAGCACGGGCCTAGGACATAGGATGCTCCTGTGGAACATTTGATGAACTGACCAATGGAGCTCGCTTAACCGCTATCTAGGCCAGCTGAGGATGTCCCAGGAAAAGCCTGCACTTGCCTCAGCCCCTGCCCTGCTGACAAAGCTCTAACTGGCCATGGACCTCCGCCTCATTGCCTCTAGGAGCCTAAGAAATGAGTGTGTGAAGGACAGGTTTACACACGCGAGGGCATGCCATCGGAAACAGGGGCTGTAGGCCACCACTTACCACATGTCGGCCTCCAGTCCCAGTGGCTCATAGTTCACGATTTCAGGAGCTGAAAGAAGTCATGTTCAGGATTCAAGATGGGGTAGAGATGGGAGGAGATGGTTCTAGGGAATTTTAGAGTGTTTGGGGCCAAATTGTCCATCCTGAATCTCCAATGGGGAGGAATGAATATTTGAACAGTAAATGGAAATAAAATGGGGTTAAGAATGCTGAGGAAGCAGGTTGCTATGGGCTGTGTGTGTTTCTACAGAAAGTCTATGTTGAAATCTGATTCTTGGCCAACACCATAAAAAGATGGGGCCTTATAGGTGATTAGGAATAGAGTCAGGTCCCAGGGAGTGTGTTCCCTCCTTCCATGTGACAACAGAGGAAGACACTGGTATCTATGTGAAAAGGTCCCTCACAAGACACCAGGCCCACTGACACCATCATCTGGGACTCTCAACCACCAGAATTGTGGTCAGTATAAGTCTATTTTTTATTATCTATCCCATTTAAGGTGTTTGGTTAGAGTAGGCCAGACAGGGTAAGACATGAGTTCCTGCTAAACTGGGAGAAACCACTCATGAATAAGCCTTGATGAGGAGGAAAAGGAAGAGGAACAAGGGAAGAAGGTTCCAGAAGAAGACATGGCAGCCCAGCAATGACCTGCTGTGGGGAACTCTGGTGGACAGAGACTGCAGACAGGTCCATTCCTGAGAGGCCATGGGGAAGGAGGCAGAGAGAGGCCTCGTCTTCCTCTGAGTCCTGCCAGACAAATGGCTTCCGCTGGGGGGGGGGGGTCACTGAGGTAAGATTGTAAGCCTGAAGGGGTGCCAAACAGACCAGGGGACAGCTGGCTGCAAGGGAGGAGAGTGGGCCACACATCGGATTAGAAGCCATTAATGTACTAGTGGAAACAGAAGCTGGGCCGAGGGTATGGTGGGTGACCAAGAGAGGGTCCAGAGCAGGAGACAGGACTCCATCAAATAGACAAGAGGATGGTGCGCTGCCCAGAGAGCACCAAGGCCCCTGAAAGCCAATGCTGAATTCCACACCCACCTTGTCCAAGACTTTTAAGAATGTGGTAATGAAGAGGACGCAATAATGGCAGTATCTCACTAGAGAAGGCGGGAGCTCTGCTAACTGCTAAGGCAAGAGAGGGGGGCATGGGCAAGACTAGGGATTTTATCCAGAGTATCTAAACCATGGCACCATTGGGTGTATCTACTGTCCTCTCCCTACATTTCCTCCTTCAACATGTAGCCACTGCCTTGGTTTGTTTGTTTGTTTATTTGTTTTTCTGAAACAGGGTTTCTCTGTGTAGCCTTGGCTGTCCTGGACTCACTTTGTAGACCAGGCTGGCCTCGAACTCACAGAGATCCGCCTGCCTCTGCCTCCTGAGCGCTGGGATTAAAGGCGTGCGCCACTGCTCCTGGCTCTTGGTTGTGCTTGCTGTCTTCATCCATGGACTTGCACTGTCTCCTCTGTGTACTGGTCTATCCACTGTGTCACTGTCCTGCCTGCATCCAGTCTTCTCTCAGAGATCACTTGTGTGGTTTCTGCTTCTTATTATTGGTACATTTTTTTCATTTCTGCTGATGGACACATGAAAGTGTGTTCCTTTGTAAACTGATATTCAAATTAAGTGTGGGCCTCAAGAGATCTATGGCCTAGTCTAGTAAAATAGGTGCAGGGTTTTTTGTTTTTTTTTTTTTTAGTTTTGTTTTTTTCAAGACAGAGTTTCTCTGTGTAACCTTGGCTGTCCTAGATTTGTTCTGTAGACCAGGTTGGCCTCGAACTCACAGAGATCCACCTGCCTCTGCCTCTCTTGAGTGCTGGGATTACAGGTGTGCCAAGAATCAATCTTTCTTTCTTTCTTTCTTTCTTTCTTTCTTTCTTTCTTTCTTTCTTTTTAAGTTGAGGAGCCAAGGTCTCACTATACAGCCCATGTTGGCCTCTAACTCACAATCTTCCTGTCTCAGATTACTGTAAGAGACATCAATTTTGTTTACAAACAGGATCTTATGTAGTCCTGGCTGGACTCAAAATCCCTGTGTAACTTATCATGGCCTTGAACGCCAGACCCTCCTGCCTCCATCTCCCAGTTACTGAGATTATAGATGTACGCCAGCATGCTCAACAGCAAGTTATTCTCACACAGCAACTTGACATCCAACTATGATCATTTCTTTGGGAATTTAAACAACCCTCTGCAGTGTGCGTGTGCGTGTGCGTGTGCGTGTGTGTGTGTGTGAATTCCAGCCTTGGCAATCAGCTCCTGGGGACTTTCCTGTACACACATCTTGCACCTGCCTTTCAGAGGGTTCAATTCTGAGATCACACAGGCAAGTGCTTTACTTACCTTTATCTCCTCAGCCCTAGGAAATCAGTCTCATTGCATCTTACTGAAAGGTGGGCTGTGGCACATGACTACATACTGAATTACTTTTTTTGACTTACTTGTATTTATTTATTTATTTATTTATTTATTTATTTATTTTTTGGTTTTTTCGAGACAGGGTCTCTCTGTGTAGCCTTGACTGTCCTGGACTCACTTTGTAGTCCAGGCTGGCCTCGAACTCACAGCGATCCACCTGCCTCTGCCTCCCAAGTGCTGGGATTAAAGGCATGCGCCACCACACCCGGCTGACTTAGTTGTATTTCTAATTCTAAATAGATGTATGTTTCTGTGTGCATGTTGGGGGGAGTGTGTGCACATGTGAGTGCAGGTGCCCACAGAGGCCAGAGAGGATTTTGGAGCTGGAGCTGGAGTTACAGATGATTGTGAGCTATCTGCCATGAGTGTTGGGAACTGAATTTGGGTCCTCTGCAAGAGTATGCACTTTTAACCACTGAGCTACCTCTCCAGCCTTAAATTCCTCATTTGTTCTCTCAAATTTTGCCTGCCTGGTGTTTTTTATTTTTATTTTTAGTTTTTTAAGGCCTGGAACAAGGTGCCTGATAGAGAAAATAATTCAAGCCACTTTTTGAAAAGGCCACTCCCTTCATCTCTGAGATACTCCAATTCCCACAGAAGAGAAATGGTGGGCTGGTTCTCAACTTTCATTCCTTTCCTCTCTACAGAGGGATTTTCTTGTAATTCTCCAACCTTTGGGCCCACCACAGGGGAGTTTCCAGGCTGTGGGACAGAAAGGGCTGGGACAAGGGGTGAGAGGAACCGAGGAAAGAGGGCAAGGCCAGGGCCCCTGCTGGACCTTGTAGCTCCAGTGCTCAGAGGCAGGGAGGGGATCTGGCACCCGGGGGATAACTACCTCTTGCCTTGTCAGGAAATCAAAAGCTACTTCAGAGAGAGGAATTCGTGTGGGGAACCAAGACAGGGAAGTGATTTTAAATCTGCACAATAAGCTCCTTCAAGAGTAAAAGGTGAAGCCAGCTCTGGAAAAATTTAACCCTACACAGGCCTCTAGCCACACCTGGCTACTCTGTTCTGTCCCAGTGGATGCTCAAAGCCCATGCCTGTCTCCTCACCCAGGGCCTACCAAGACAATTCCTCCTCAACCTTCAGTTTCTAGTGGGTATCCCAAAGCATCATTTTTTTTTTTTCAGCCTAGACATGAGGACAGATTTTATTTTATTTTATTTTATTTATTTATTTATTTTTTTTGGTTTTTCGAGACAGGGTTTCTCTGTGTAACCTTGGCTGGCCTGGACTCACTTTGTAGACCAGGCTGGCCTAGAACTCACAGGGATCCGCCTGCCTCTGCCTCCCGAGTGCTGGGATTAAAGGCGTGCGCCACCACGCCCGGCTGCTTATTTTTTTTTTTGAGACAGTGTCTTTCACTGACCTGGAACCTGTCAGGTAGGCTCGGCTGGCTAGTCAGTGAGCCCGGTTTCAACCTGTCTCTGCCTCCCCAGCTCTGGGATCACACGTGTGCACAACTCTTGGCTTTCTTAGAGGATTCTGGGCCTTGAACTCAGGTCAGAACCCTCCCTCGCCCCGGTGCCAGACTGAGAGGAAAAACAGCCCCAAAACTCACCAACAAATTCCGGTGTCCCAAAAATGTTTTTAAATTCAACTCCATCTTCTATTTCGTGCGCCAGGCCAAAGTCAATCAGCTTGATGTGAGGGATAGGAATGCTCTTGTCCAACAACATGATGTTTTCTGGCTGGAGAACAAAACAGAAAGAAGGCAGGAGAGTAGTTAGAGTTTTGCTTTTAACTATCGGGGTGAGGTGGGGCTTCATGCTCCTTTGGGGGGCAAGGGGCCAGGGAAGGGAAGAGACTAAAACAGCCAAGTTCTTGTTTTTGTGTTCTAGGTCTTCTGTGAGCTCAGACCCAGCAACCAGGGTCAAAGGCCAGCTCGTACTAACCCTGTGCTGACAGTGAAACCAGAGAACCAGGCTCTAATTTCCTGTCTGTCTCCGAATGGAAGACCCCTCAGTGTGGTACCCTGCTTTCTCATCGTCAGGTGGGATCATTCGGATACCTGTAGCCACCTCCCTGCATGAGTGTGATGTGAGAGGGACACATGGCTTCCCCTAGGTCTATACAAGGCTAGCCTTGACTGCCTGTGTGACCTCCCTGTTTGGCTCTGGCCAGCCAGCTTCCTGTTGACTTTCTTTGAGACTAATCAACTTTTCTCTGTGTGTTTAACTAATTTTGGCTTTTGGCAGGACACAGGAAAAAAAAAAAATGCACCTGATTTCCAGGGAAAATACCAGCTGCCCAAGCTATTTCCGGTCCTGAAACAGCTGCTGGCCTGACACAACAATGCAGGCCTGGCTGAGAGAAAAGGAGACACTGACTAGACCCTCACAGTCCTCTTCATCATCCTTCTCCCGGCTCCCAGGGGATCGGGGACAGGGACCTGAGGTCTGCCTTCTTCATTCCCACCCAAGTCCCCAGACAAGACAGGGAATGGTCCCAGCACTC
>OU015749.1:121038529-121055435 GCA_907169655.1 Acomys percivali | reverse complement strand
AAAAAAAAAAAAAAAAAAGAAAGAAAAGAAAAAGAAAAAGAAAGAAAGAAAAAAGAAAAAAAAGACAGGAAATGGGCAGGTCCATCTGCTTAGTCATTTTTCCTCCACTCTGCCATTGACTGTCTTAGATTCCATTTAACATGTACTGTCCTGAAAGCGTCACACACCCAAACCCTTATATGCAACGTTCATGGCAGATTCTCCACAAGAGCCCCAAAGTATAAGATGCCCATTGGCTGATGAAGAGATAAAGTGTGACACGCCCACAGCACATATAATATTCACTTAATTTTTTTTTTTCCAGACTGAAGACTGAGTCCGGGGCCTTTCTTATGTGAGGTGGGTAATCTCACCATCCCTAAGAAAACTCTTTGATGATAAAAAGGAATGAAACAAATGAAAGATAAAAGGGAATTAAGTATTGATCTATGTTACAGTGTAGATAAGCCCTGAAAGTGTTACACTAACCAGGTGTCAGGTTGCATGTCTGAAACCCTAGATCCTGGGGTACTAAGGAGGAAGATGGAAGCGGATTTGAGGTCAGCCTGGGCTGTATCTTAAGCCTCTTCCAAAAGGAGGAGGAGAAGGAGGAGGAAAGGAAGGAGAGGAGAAAGAAAGCATGCAAAAAGACAGGAAACATACACAAAAGGGCACATAATACAGGATTCTGTTTATAAGAGATACACACAGAGACCAGGCAAATGCAGGTGGACAGAAAGTGCATTTATAGTCAAATAAGACTTGGGAAATAGGGCCAGGGAGGCGGCTCAGCATGGAAAGCAGTGGTTCACAACTTTCCTAACGCTGCGACCCTTTAATACAGCTCCTCACGTTGTGGTGGACACTGCCCCCACCCCGCCCCGACCATGACAGTGTTTCGTTGCTACCTCATTACTGCAATTCTGTTATGAATCATATTATAAATATCTGATACGCAGGATATCTGCTATGTGACCCTCAAAGGGGCCAGTACCCACAGGTTGAGAACGGCTGATGTAAAGGAATTTTCTGTCAAGCCTAATGACGTGAGTTCAATCCTTGGGATCCACATGGAGAGACCTGACTGCACCAAGTTGATCTTTGACCTCCATGTGCACTGTTGCATGTGCACAAATACACACATACATATATATATATATATATATATATATATATATATTTTTTTTTTTTTTTTTTTTTTTTAGACGGGAGAGCTGCGCCATGGTGGAGCACACCTTTAACCCCAGGACTCAGGAGGCAGAGACAGGTGGATCTCTGTGATTTTGTGGCCAGCCTGGTGTACAGAGTGAGTTCCAGGACAGCAGGGCTACCCAGAGAAACCCTGTCTTTAAAAACAAACAAACAAACAACAAAAGTCTGAGGAACAGGTAGGGACTGCTAAAGTATGTATGGTTTCTTTGAAGGGGTGATAAAAATATTCTAAAATTAACTCTAAAATTGCCCTGTGAGTGATTGTGTTTTTGGTTATAAAATCTATACTTTACATACAGCAAGCGGTGGGTTGTGTCATTTGTGGATTACAGCTCAGGAAGGCTGTTAACCACACAGATGTTCAAGAAGATCGGAAGCCACCACTCTCAAGAGAGCCAAGGAGTCCCAGTTTGCCATAAGCACTGATGACTGCCCACCTGTGCCTTTGCTTACACCGCAGTCTCCACTGCCTACCTGTGCCTTTGCTTACACCGCGCTCTCCACCTGGAGTCCTTGGGTCCGCCTGCCCCAGGACAATCCTGCCTGGGTCTACACATCTTGCTCAAACTTCCTCTCCCTAGAAGACATTCCTAACAGCCCTACCCAAGCCAGAGCAGACCCGGGTCACCCCTAGGCCTCTGCCTGTTGTGCTTTTTTTGTCAGGACATCTGGCTGCTCTCTGCAGTCCAGCAGCCCCTGCTCTCCTTCCTGACTCCCTGGCCAGAGCTATTCTCAATTTGAGGGGGAGCTCAGACCTAAAAGATGCCCTCCTACCCTAAATGCTGTGTGGGTCCCTCATGGTGACCCACTGAGAATGGCCCTAAACTCATGCTTAATCTAGTCTGGCCATCCCCGCCCCCCCAACACATACACCAGGTGTCTCTGATTCCCTGAAGTCTCTGTGACCTCCTGTCACCGCATTAGAGACTTAGACTCAAGGGAGCTAAGGCCCCCTCCCTTACAATTTTTCCACTTTTTTTTTTCTTTTTTGGTTTGTTTAAATAACACGTTTCCTATTGCATTTTTAAAGCTGGCTTATTTTTTCTTCCCCTCTGGAGATTACTCTCAGCTTTATTTTGAAAATGTGTCAAAGTCCTTTCCCAAGGCGGATCAGATTTTCAGTCTCTGCAGAGGGGGGTGTGAGGGCAGAGGCGGGAGGTCAGGAGACAAGATCCAGGCGGGTGGCCCCATTCTTGTGTCCCTATTCTAGTGTCTCTGGCCCCGTACCCTGATGGCTGCCACAGGAGCACCATGCTATTCCCTGCACTGAGATATTTTGCCGCCCCCCGACACACACTATCCACCTCCTCCCTACCAGGCAGCTTCTCTTCCATGCTACCCACGTCATAAGCCAGCTTGTCATGACTGTCGTGTCCAGGGATGAGGCCAGGAGAAGCCAGGCCCTAGACTATCCTGACCGCTTCAGCTCAGAACCCAGCCCAGCACATAATGCAATGGGAGCCATGGGCCACAGAGATGGACACCCCAGCCCGGAGAGCTTCAGGGGTGCAAAGCAGCAGAGAGGAGGCATCAAAGAACTGAGGCTGAAATCTCTACAGCAGTGATGCCTTGAGAGAGGAGACAGCCCCTGGCCGGGTGGGTGGCTCACGTCTGTAGCTCACGGTGCATAGGAAATGGTCTGCCCACTGGCTTGGAAGGATGGCAGAAGACTACATCTTCTTACCAGAGGCCCATCTGCTTCCAGCCCTGCCTGGAGCGGGGCTGCTCAGAGCCCCTTCCCCTGTCCTGCCGCCTCCCCAAAGCTGGTGATGCCCATTCGCCTTTCTGTTAGGATGGTCAGTCTCCTCCAAGAACTCATGCCTGATGGCCCCTCCCTCTCCAGCTCCCAAACACCCTGCACTTCCCCACTAGAGCACTTCCTTTAGTCTTTCGTTCCAAAGTAGAGCCCCTCTGGTTACTTATGTGTCTCCCTTCAAAGGGCTCAAGCTTCCTAAGCAATTTGTTCTAGCATCTCCCCATAGCTTAAGACAGAGCCTGACAGCCCCCAAGTGCTCATTAAGTATTTCCCTGAGAGAAGACAAGTACCATTTATGAAGCCGATACAATATGCAGCACCTAGTGCCAACCGAACACATGGTATAGAGCCAGCGCCTAGTGCCAGCCAAACACACGGTATAGTTTACACCTCACTCAGCTGCCTCCTGCGCTACTATCATCACTTTCCTGTTGAAAAAGAAGCCAAGACACGGGCCAAGGGACATGGGGATTTAAGCATTTATCTGTCATACCCAATGCTCTTGCTCCACCCTCCAGAGCAGTGGATCTCAGCCTGCCTAACACTGCGACCCTTTAATACAAGTTCCACGTGTTGTGGTGACTCCGGTTGAGAACCACTTGAAGTGATCCCTCCCTCTCTGCTTGAGCTGGGGAACCCATGCAGAGCTTAGTGTCTGGAGCAGGCACCTGGCTGCCACCCACGGGATGCCTTTTCTTCTGGGGATGCTCTCATGCAGAGGAAGCATCTTCCAGACCACGTCCCTAGCCTGGTTCTCAGATCCTCAAGAGCCCCTAAGCTCAGTGCCCTCATCTCAGACAAGAAAAATGCAGAAGAGAGGAGAATTCAGCTCAGTGCTCAAAAGCTCCGCTCTCAGCACCCATGTCAAGCTGGTCACAATAGTCTGTGACTCCAGCTCCTCCAAACAATCTGACACCCTCTTCTGGCTTCCAAAGACACTTGCATATACGTGGCATTATACACACAGACATGAACATAAGTAAAAATAGGGAGTGGTTTGTCCTGGGAGGAGAGGACACACGAAGAGGCATGGTCGAAGGGGCATCAGCCTGGGAAGTGGCCTTGGGGACGCAGGAATACTCTGCTGAGTGGTGAGGCCTGGGATTCTTGTTCCCACCTCACCAGCTAGCTACTCAACAGGCTACTTGGATGAGATGGCCCTGTATACTCAGACCTGCCCTGGCTGGGCGCAGACAGGCCACTGGCTCGCTGCCACCAGATCAATTATATTGCTGCTTCCAGGTCACCAAGGGGTTCCAGTCTTGCCGGAGAACATGGGCTCCCTTCTCTGTAGTGTTCTCAAGGTGCTTTTTTTTTTTTTTTTTTTTTTTTTTTTGGCTTCAAAAAGCCAAGTTCTCTCTGCATTAGCCTTGGCTGTCCTGGAGTCGTTTTGTAGACCAGGCTGGCCTCGAACTCACAGCGATCCACCTGCCTCTGCCTCTGCTGGGATTAAAGGCATGCACCGCCACGGCCTGCTTCCCAAGGGTTTCTTTTGCTGTCTCGGCCTCCAGTAATGGCCTGACCATTTCCATCTCTACACGATCCTTGCAGCCACCATGAGAGGTTGGTGCTACTAGCGTTCCCATTCCACAGATGCAGGGAGCTGAGGCCCAGAGAACTGAAAGACTTGCCCAAGGCCCATCAGCTCACGATGGCAGGCGAGCTTCCCCTGCAGTCCAGCTCCTCATCTTACATCACCCAGTCTTGTTAAATATCCCAGTGACCACCAGAAGCCCTATGTTCCTATGACTGAGGCACTCATATCCCTGCTCCACCCCCGCCCCCCAGCTACCTTTCCAGGCTTGCAGGGGACCCCACACCTGCACCCGACACCTGCACCCGACACCTGGACCCCACACCTGCACCTGACACCTGCACCCGACACCTGGACCCCACACCTGCACCCCACACCTGCACCCCACACCCAGACCGGTCCTCTCATTCAGATCACTTCTGGTCTATCTTTGGAAGCAGCTCTATTCTTTTTCAAGATTTTATTTAATATTCATACATGCGTATAACGTTTCGGTCAACCCTCACCTCCCATCCCCCGACCCCTGCCTCCACTGAGCCCGTTTAGCGCTCCTATATACATGTACAGGCATGAGTACCTTCCTGGGCCTGCATCCCTGAGGAAAACACTCTGCCGAGCTGTAGCTGCTCTTCTCGCCTGGAACTCTCTGCTATTCTTCTCCTCATTTTTTCCAAGCCATGCCTCACGACCTTGTTCCTTTTACTCCCTTATTTTCAAGGCTCTAAGCGTCCGGAGCCAACAATGCTTGCTGGCAGTCTTAACTGTAGGCTGTCTCTCATCTGTAATGACACTTTCCTAGGTGGGTGACCTTGTCTCCCTAGGGAAATTCAATTCAATTCAAGGCTCCCAGCATTGCCTCTGCTATCTTGCCTGCTGAATATTCCATTAATATTCACATAAATACAGTGAAAGAATTCCAGGCAGGGTTTTCCTCTTTCTCTGCCTGGTATAAGTCCTTTCCCACCACCAGGAGTGCCAGAGAGCCCTCCTGGCCAGAGAGCTGTTAATAGGGCCTGAAAGGTAGCCTGGGATTAGGCAAATGGGCAGTTCCCAGGTCATGGTCCCTGATCCCACCTTCTTGAAAAGAACATTGTGGTAGACAAGAGCCCGAGACTGGGGCTTGGAAAGAAGTTTCAGGCCCATGAGCAAAGGTGCTTAGCTTAATAAACAGACCTTGCCTTTTCTTTGGGTCCAGCTCCCAACTCTTAAGTACGCCATCACATGCCGTCCAAAGTCCCTCTAGCAATTTTGAGGTGACTGATGCAAATTTCCAAGCTAGCTG
This sequence comes from Acomys percivali, assembly GCA_907169655.1. Lineage (NCBI taxonomy): Eukaryota > Metazoa > Chordata > Mammalia > Rodentia > Muridae > Acomys > Acomys percivali. Next base: position 121,049,672 of record OU015749.1, on the reverse strand, counting down.
GGCAAATGTCTGCTGCTCTGAGCCCCAGGGTTGGACATGAAAAGGATCCCGTGTCTATGCCTCAGGTAAGGAAGGAAATGAAATATAGGCTGCAGCAGTGCCAGGAAGCTGGGCCGCAGCCAGACTGCCCTGTGGGTAGGACAATTCTACCCACCCTCCTTACCCTGGTCTTCCTCCTCCAACAGTATCCACTTCACCCACGCACCTGACATCACCCCCAAAGCATGGCCGGGGGAGGCACCACATTCTTCAGGTGCTGCTGCCCAGCCCTGAACTCAGAGTGCTGCCACCGGGGGATGTGGGTGGGATTGCCCCCACCTGTCAAAACAAACATGCCCAGCTTGGCCTGCCGAGCAGGCAGGCCGCCTGGGAGAAGTCAACGTGCCCCTTTGTGTCCTAGCAGATCCTGCCAGAGGTGCCAGCTGTTGTACCAACTAGGAAGCTAGTCCTCTAAGGGGGACCCGCGCTCCACGGGACTAGCCCAGCACGCCCAATGGTAGGGACAACCTCAGGGACTTTGACGTAAAGTGCGGAACACAAGGGCTCTGTGTCACGCAGGTCTGGGTTCACCTCTCAGCTCTGCCACTGAAAATACAAAACCTGGGCAAAGTCACTAGGCCTCTTGGCAAAGGAGCGGCGGGTCCCCGAGAGAGGCTGCAGCCCGTTGGGTCCTCTCTGGGGGTGGGGCCTGACTGAGTCCGTGAAGAACGTGCCCTTGCAGGAGCCACTGTCCCCATGCTCACACTCCTGATCCCCTTCCCCACCCTGTTTTACCTCCTAGCTTTACAGTGTGGGGGATATACAGGATCTGGGCAATCGTTTAGTCAGCCACGTTGCAGGGATGCCCAGAGAGACCAAGGAGCTGTCAAGAAGAGTCAGAGCTCAAGCGCGCCGAGCCACAGACCGATGTCCTCCCCCGGGTGCCTCAGGTGGCCTGCCTGCTGCTGGTGAGGCTGAGGCTTGTGTTATGGGGACAAGGACACTTCCTGGATGATCCAAGGCCAACCCCAGATTGGTCAGGTACCTCTGAGCAACCTGAGAAAGCAAGACTGGTCATAGGCAACCTTGACCCTCAAGTCTCCAGCGTAGCTAATGCCCAACGCCATATTCAAAGGCTTCCTGGCCCTTTGACCCCTACTGCCAGCTCAGCATCTACGTCATCCCCACTACCTGCCACCACCATGCCAACCAGAAGACACCCCCATCCTAACAGCCCCTCTCTGCCTCACAGTAAAAACTCAACACCCACACAAGAATGTCTATGACCTCCAACACACTACCGGTTCTCACCCAAGGCCTGCGAAATCCCTACACATGCCTCTGGAAGAACACCGCCAGCACAACAGGCACTTCCTTACATGTCCCGCCCACACTGGTTCAGGAAGGAAGTCAGGGCCTTTGCCTCCTACTGCTGTCTCTAGCGTGCAAGAGTGGCCAGCCTTGTAGTAGGTGTTCCATTACTGGCTACAAGCAAGCAGATGAATAAGCCAGCACACAGACACATGCATTTCTCACACACCCCATTTTCAGAGAGTCAGCGTGGATAATGGCTAACAGCGCAGGCCTTGGCATCTGGGCTCACCCTCCACTCTGCCATGAATAGCAGTCTGGCACGGGGCAAGCTACCTAACCTCTCTCATCTACAAATTAGGAACATGATGAGAGCTACTTCTAGATCGGTGGGTCTCAGCCTTCCTAATGCTGCGACCCTTTAAATACAGTTCCTCACGTTGTGGTGACCCCCCCCCAACCATAAATTTTCATTGCTACTTCATAACTGGGATTGTAATGTAAATATCTGTGGTTCCTGGTGGTCTTGGGCGACCCCTGTGAGAAGATCATTCAACTCCCAAAGGCATCATGACCTGCAGATTCAGAACTGCTGCTTTAGATCTTATGAGGAAGGTCTAACATGCTACACAAAGTGGCCGATGGCCCATAGGCATTATCCTCAGCGCTGTGGCTAGCCTGTTGATTCCCTCTCAGAATGAGGGTCTAGTCATCTGCCATCCTTTCCAGAACAGCCCAAACCCTGTCTCTCCCGGGGTTCATGATCCAAATTAGCAGCCCAGCATTTTTCCTCCCCAGGCACCTGAGAGCCATCTCCACCTGTAGCACCACTGCCCCCAAGCACTCTGGGAGTAAGTCTTTTGTGGTTGTTATTTGATTTTGGTTTTGTCTGTTTGTTTTGAGACAGGCTTTCTCTGTGTAGCCTTAGCTGCCCTATACTCACTTCATAGACCAGGCTGGCCTCGAACTCACATCAATCTGCCTGCCTCTGTCTCCTGAGTGCTGGGATTAAAGGCTTGTGCCACCATGCCTGGCTTTTGTTTTTTGTTTTTGTTTTTGTTTTTTGTTTTTTGTTTGTTTGTTTTTTTTTGAGATAGATTCTCACTCTGTAGCACAGGCTAGCCTAGAACACACAGTGATCCTGCCTCAACTTTCTGAGCACTAGGAGTGACAGGGATGAACCATCGTGCTAGGCTTCTTGCTTCCCCCATTGCATTCATATAGAAAAAATATTTTGCATGGCAATGTGGTGCACGCCTGTAATCCAGCACTCAGGAGGCAAAGGCAGGCAGATCTCTGAGTTCAAGGCCAGCCTGGTCTACAAAGCGCATCCAGGACAGCCAAGGCTACACAGAAAAATCCTGTCTTAGAAAAAAAAAAAGAAAAAGAAAAAGAAAAAGAAAAAGAAAAGAACAGCTGGGCGTGGTGGCGCACGCCTTTAATCCCAGTACTCGGGAGGCAGAGGCAGGTGGATCACTGTGAATTCGAGGCCAGCCTGGTCTACAAAGCGAGTCCAGGACAGCCAAAGTTACACAGAGAAACCCTGTCTCAAAAGACCAAAAAAAAAAAAAAGAAAAAAAAGAAAAAAAGAAAAAGAAAAGAAAGAAAGAAAGAAAGAAGAAATAATATATCTTTCCAATGGTCCTCATAGCACCTAGCTAGCACATTATGTAGATGGTACCGAAAAACTCTCAGAACTTAACGGTTTGTAAAGCCATCATGCTTGTCCTCTGATCTCCACTGTGTGAGGCCATCCTGTCATGGTTCAGGCCACACAGATGGAAAAAAAAAAAAAAACCGAAGGCAAGAGAGGTCAGGGGTTTGTGAAGGTGTCTCAGCCAACAGTAGGGGCTTGAGCTGAGCCTACATCTGTGTGTTCCCTGCTCCTCAAGCCCCTCTCTTCCTCTGGTGATGCAGCCATGTCCTGGGACCACCCGGCCTGCCAGCACAGTGGGCATTTCACATTGGCTCTGGTGCCTCACGGTGCTGCCCCTGCTCCCTGCTTTTCCCAGAAGAGCCACAGCTGTGGCTTAGGGAAGGGCTGACCCCAGCTACCCTTAGATTTGTCAAACCGCAGCCTCCACCCACTGGCCAGCAGAGGGTCCACCATGTGGCTCTGACCCCTTGCCCTCTGTTGGGAAAAGCAGGAAAGGAAACCACCATCTGTTCTTTCTCTGCTCCACAGGGAAGGAGGAGAAGCACTTTGTTTGTTTTTGAGAAAGGTTCTCACTAGGGAGCTCTGGCTAGCCTAGAACTTGCTATGTAGACCTGGCTGGTAGTCCTCTCTGGCCTGTGCCTCCCAAGTGCTGGGATAATAGGTGTGTCACCCCATCTCACTCTAAACCTTCAGAGTGAAGGCCCACGCTAGGACCACTGGTGTCCAGTGATGGGTCAGTCGGCACACAGGCTTCAGTCTATACAGTGTGTCAACCAGCCCTTGCTCTGGGATCTCCATATATAGATCTGGGGAGATACCAGGTGAGGGTGGGATTGGCTACTGCTCCCGTCTAAGCCATGAAGATCTGACCTGGACACTAGTATTCTGGGTTCCATGCTGTGTCTGGGGGCCCCCAACGATCCAGAGCCCAGTTGCTTCTTAGAATCCCCTTAGAATGCAGAGGACCACATTAAAAATACCAAATTAATTAACTCCAACCCCAGGAGTGGGCTCCCAGTGGATGCTGTAAGGCAAGCTCTGCAGAGAACCACTGTGATTCTTTGTGAGTGAGCGCTCAGCCTTTGTCACCAGGGATGACTCTGGCATCAGACAGACATGGCAATGCATGCACATACTAACTATTAATGTACAGTTTTTAAATGAGACTAAAATCTTAGAAATGATGTAACCAGGTGGGAAATTAGCCACATAAAGGGGAGGTAGCCTGTCCTACCTTCAAGTTGCACAGGGATAAAGATAGAGCAGAAATTGAGGGAATGGCCAACCAATGACTGGCCCAGCTTGAGACCCATACCATCAGAGAGAGAGAGAGAGAGAGCCCACCTCTGACACTCTTAGTGATATTCTGCTTTACTTGCAGGCAGAAGCCTAGCATAACTGTCATCTGAGAGGTTCCACCCAGCAGCTGATGGAAACAGATGCAGAGATCAACAGCCAAACATTAAGCGGAGCTTGGGAAATTCTGTGGAAGAGCAGGGAGGAAGAATAGAAGGAGCCAGAGGGCTCAAGGACACGGCAAAACAAAACAAAACAAAACAAAACAAAAAACCCTACAGAATCAACTAACCTGGGCTCATAGGTGCTCACAGAGACTGAACAACCAGACAGAGAGCATAGATGGATGGACCTACGTCTTTTGAACATATACAACAGTTGTGCGTCTCAGTCTTCATGAGGGACTCCCTAACAGCAGGACCAGGAGCTCCATCTGACTCTGTTACCTGCCTTTGGATCCCTTTCCCTTAACTGGCTGCCTTGTCTAGCTTCCATAGGAGAAGGTGCACTTAGCCCTACTGTGATGTGATATGCCAAGGCGAGTTGGTATCCATGGGAGGCCTTCACTTCTCTTAGAAGAAAGGGAGGATGGGAGGGAGGGAAGGTGAAAAGGAGGGAGTGGGAGAAGAGGAGGAAGGGAGAGATTCCACCAGGATGTAAATAAATAAAATTAATTAGTAAAAAGAAAGTTAAGTAAAATGATATATAATTTTTTAAAAAGGAATAAGATTAGGCCAGATAGCCGGGCATGATGGCGCATGCCTTTAATCCCAGCACTTGGGAGGCAGAGGCAGGTGGATCTCTGTGAGTTTGAGGCCAGCCTGGTCTACAGAGTGAGTCCAGGACAGCCAAAGCTACACAGAGAAACGAAAAAATAAAAATAAAAATAAAAATAATAAAAAAAATAAAAAAGATTAGGCCAGACAGTGGTGGCACACATCTGTAATCCCAGCATTCTGAGAGGCAGAAGCAGGAGGTCAGGTGTCCATGGTCATCTTTGGCTATGTGGCAAGTCTGAAGCCAGACTGGCCTACATGAGAGCCTGTCTCAGAAAAACAAAACAAGAAGGACAGCCCAGCCCAGACCTTGGATTAACTGTGTGGCTAGCAAGTGCCACTCTGTCATCTGATACTTGTGTGCTCTTGAGTATGTTACTCTCTGTTTGGTTTGTAAAAATACGACGTCACCTTCTGCTGCCATGAGGAGCAAATATAAGGAAAAAGAGCTATAAGCAAGCTGCCCTCTAGAAAGTACTATTTTTAAAGTGTCACCGTTATCACTCTTATGAAAGCTTGACCAGTGGTCTCTAGGACACTGTGGCCATAAGGACAGCACTAAAGATGGTTCCGGGTGTAAAGGAGCTCGGAGTCTGGGGGTAGATTCCTGTTCTGGAACTCACGCTTTTACTAGTGTCCATAAAGAACAAGCCTCCTCAGAGTTTTGGGCTTCTGGATTACATACAATTTCAGTCATTCCACGAGATTTATTATTTTTGGTTTAATATACCACCAGTCCTGGGAACCATCTTCCACTTGAGCATTCTCGGGCTAGATTTGGCAGACGGAGAGGGAAAAGGACGCACCCAGGCCCAGAGGAGAAGCTCTCTAAACTAAGTACAAGACCACATACAAACTCGCTCCACAAGATCTTTATTTGTACTGAGACCACGTACAAAGGTGAGGTTTCTAGGTAGCTCTGAGGCCTATTTCCTGGTGTTCTGACCTATGGACATCCTGTCTGATGGTCCCTGATCCCCACAGGCAGTCAGCTCGTGTCTCTCCTAATAAAGTAACAATATTTATTCTTCCACCTAACCTACCCAAGTCTGTGTCCAGTTTATAGCACGCTCAGAAATGGTCTCCTCTCTGTCTGAGGCAAAGAGCTCACTCCTTGGAAGTGGGCATGGTTAGTGGACAGAGTTATTGCAGAGGGCGTCCTCACCAAACCTCACTATGTCCATCTCTCTGAAGACGTTTTGATCCTGGAAGGCAGGGACTGTGCCACACTAAGCGCTGTTCCCCTGGATTGTAGTAGGCCCTTAATAAATGTGCGCACTGGTGAACTTACTGCACCCTGCTTGTAACCTCTTTCGTACTTTTGTGAAAGGGTGCTGAGTTCCACAACATCCGAGGCTGCATCTGGTTGTCACTAAGGTGTTCATTTGTTCATCGTTTGCTCAGCACCGAGCGACTCTCCCTACATCAGGTACTGAGCAACAGGAAGCGATTCGCAAAGATCAGTGCTCCCAGAAGAAGTTTGCACCGAGGGCAACAGAAGCAACGGGGCTGCTTAATTCTCAGAGGCTTTCCAGAGGAAAGGACATTTCGGCTGGGTCTTATAGGATGAGCAGGAATGCCCTGGTCATCCATGGTCTCTAGAATTACCTGGAAGGTGGGCCTATGCGTATGATTATCTCATGTCAATGGATGTAGAGAGACCCTCAGGTATTGTGGGTGGGGCCCTCCCCTCAACATTTTCTCTCTGCTTCTTCTTCTTCTTCTTCTTCTTTTTTTTTTTTTAAGATTTATTTATTTATTAAGTATGCAATGTTCTGCCTGCATGTACACTTGTACACTGGAAGAGGGCACCAGATCTCCTTATAGATGGTTGTGAGCCACCATGTGGTTGCTGGGACTTGAACTCAAGACCTTTGGAACAGCAACCAGTGCTTTTAACCTCTGAGCCACCTCTCCAGCCTCTCTCTCTCTCTGCTTCTTGACTGTATAGGATGCCCCACTGCTTCAAACTCTTGCTGCCATGACTTCCTGATGGACTGTCCTGTCCCCTTGAACCATGAGCTGAAATGAACGCTTTCTCCCCAGGAGGTCATTCACATCACAAAGGCAGGCCAGACAGGACAGCTCACCCTCCTCAGCCATGAGGACCCAGGGAAGAGGCATCAAATGGGGCAAGGAGATGGCCAGGTGGCTGCATCCCAGGGAAGCCAGGCTTCCCTATAACAGAACACAAGCCAGTAGGGGGAAAGAGCCACTCATCACAGACAAGGCAAGCTAAGGAGGACACGCGACTTTCAGATGGTAGGAAGCAGCATGGGACCAAGAAACCTCTTCCAGGCTACCAGCCGGCTGTATTCCTCCAAACTAGTGGAAAATTCTAGTGCAGCGGCACATTCTGGGTACACAAGGTGTCTCTGCAGCCGTGAGGAAAATCTGTTTGTGGTCCAGATGCTGCTCATCAGTTCTCAAATTTGCCTTTCTGGGCCTAGGCCAAGGAACCCACGAGAAGGGGGACATCGGAAAGTTCAGGGTGGATCTGGCAGTCATGGTGCAACTTGGGAGGCAGAGGCAGGTGGATCTCTAAATGGGTCTTGAAAAACAAACATATATATATATGCTGGGGATGTGTGGCTATGGGTGGGCTTAGCAGCATCCTCACCCTACATGCACCAGGGTGAACTCAGACTGTCGCTAGGCCATGGAAAATGTCCAGACTGAGCCTGAGAGGCAGAAATAGCCCCGTCAGCCACCCTCGTTCACAGCAAGTGTCAGCTCTCGGCATTACCGAGTTTATTTTCCTGGTCTAGCAGAGCCCAAAACATTGTAATAAGAGTTGTGTTTTCTCTTCCACCCTTCTGGGAAGGGAGTTAACAATAACGCCACACAACGCATTCTGTATGCATCACTTAGCTCTGCTCCCCTCTTACACCAACTCTGCCAGGTAGGTGGCACTATCCGCAGCAGGAATGAAAAACCAAGGTTCGGCTGTCCGGTGTATGACAGGGTAAAGCAGAAAGCCCAACACAGCTGACTCCAACGAAGACTGCCCTTCACCCGAGCACACCCTCCCACCTCTAACAGCCACTAGAGAAAAGACAAAGGGAGCCAGTGAAAACCCAAGAAGATAAGCTAATTGCCCACAGTGTTGTCAGGAAGGAGGCCCAGATGGCAGTCCTGGCAGACCGTTACCCACCTGGTACATCACCACCCTACTGTCCAAAAGCTTGTCCAGACCCATCATCCTCCACTAGAACCCCAACTTTTATTTTGTGACACCTGAGGGGACGCTGTAAGACATCTTCAGTACAAGTACCTTTTAAAAACTGTAACAACCGGTCTGAGGAGGGGAGGCATGCTAGAATAAGAGCCAGGACGGGGATCTGTGCACGGGAACTGCACCCGCATCCCGGTGTGGCTGCTGTGAGCCTGTGGACATTGTCACATTCTCTCGGGATCAGTCCCTCACACCAAAGCTTGGTGTCATTGTGCATCCTGTCTCCTCCTTATCGTCACATGAAATTAGGCACCCAAGCTCTTCTGAGGTTGACCTCTGTCCCTTCTCATACCTCGATGAGATTACTGCATATGTCTTCTGGCTGAGCTCCCAGCTGCCTGGCTGCACCCATTCTACCTGTCCTCCCAATCGGTGGGATCAAAATGAAACACATGCTTGCCACCCTGGCCCCCTCGGGGTAAAGGGCATCCTCCTCGGCCCAGCCTCCGCGTCTCTCAGTTGCCTTCTGGCCTCTTCCCCAGTCGTGTGCACATCTCCTTTTTCTGTACTTCACTGAGTGCGTTGTTGTGCTGTTGCTGTGATCATGTACGCGGCTGGTCTTCCTTCCTCCGGTGGTCCTTTCCCTCTGCAAATCCCTGTCCACTCTTTAGGAAACTCAAACGCCAGCTTTCCCAGGCAGCCCTCTCTGATAACTTCAGGATGAGTTAGAGGTCTGTCCTTTTGGCTCACCCCGCCCCGCCCCTCCCCTCTATCACAACTCTTAGGATGAACCATCTCTCTTGCACCAATCTCCTGAGAAAAGAGGAACTTGCCACACAGGTGGGTGGTGGCGCACGCCGTTAATCTCAGCACTCAGGAGGCAGAGGCAGGGGAATCTATACGTTCGAGGCCAGCCTGGTCTATAGAGTGAGTTCCAGGACATCCAAAGCTGCACAGAGAAATCCTGTCTCCAAAAACCAAAAAGAAAAGAAAAAAGAAAAAAAGAGAAGAGCTAAGCCCAGAAAGGAAAGCTGCAGAGAGCACAGAAGAGCACAGGCATTTCCACATGGAAGACTGCATAGACAGCCAGGTGCGCTGGTACACAACTGTAAGCCCAGTCAGGAATCAGAGGCAGGAGAATCAAGAGTTCAAGGCCAGCCTTAGCTGAACAGCAAGTTTGAGAACAGCCTGGGCTATCTAAGAGTATGACTCAAAAACAAACAAAGAAGCAAATAGCAGCAAACAGCGGGCGGGTGGCCTCCATCAACAGGAATGCATTCATGAGTTGAAGGGACCTCGAGGACTCAGCTATCTGCAAAGGCCCATCTGGGCCTGAGCTCAGTTACTCAGGGAGCAATTCTTCTGCCTTGGCCACAGCCGTATACTCTCTGCAGTTATACGTGGTCACAGTGAACTTTCCCGACCCTGAACACCAGTTACCACAAATGATCAGTGGGCCCTGGAAGCAGTCTTGTGGCTCTAGTTTGGGGTGAGGTCAGAGTAGGCAGCTCCTTGGGCTCCAAGATCCATAATCTCTGGTGAGGAGACACAGAAGGCCACGCTGTGCTGGCTCTAGAGTGTCCGCCAACCTCAGCAATTCTGCAAACCCTGCTAGCTCTGCCCACTCATGCCCTTGCTCTTCCTTTTGCCAGGAAGTTTCCTCTTGTGAAATGAGTTTTGTTTCAATGCTGCTGCTGCTTTATTTAAAGCACGCCTCACCTGCTCCCTAGAAGAGAGCAAGTGTTTCTAGCTGATCAAAGAGCGTCCTGCAATGGGCCGCGTGCGCAGGAAACCTGATAGGAGACGCAAAACTGAGGTGGATGCTTGCAACAGGTAGTTTCTCTCCCCAAGGTCAGGGTTTGGGGTTGAAGGCCTGCGGACACTGCACCCCTCCTATGGAGGATGAGGAGACAGGGTCCCTCCTACCTAAACATTCTTTCACTTTACTCCCCTGACTGACCTTGAGATCAAAGTGAGCAATTTTCTTTGTGTGGAGGTAGTTCACCCCGTCCAGGATCTGCCTAATGAAGCTGGTGGCTTCTTCCTCGCTTAAGGTCTCCTTCTGGGCCAGGAAATCGAACAGTTCTCCTCCGGACACCCTGGAAGACACAGGTGGGGAGGGCCAGGCCCAGTTAGTTCTGTATGCTGTGAGGCCTGGCTCACGGGTGCAGGCCCTACACCTGACTCTCAGATGGTCTAGAAGATGGAAGCTCCCTAGCCCTGTGTGGAGCTTGGTTTAACCAGCACCAAATACTGGCTTTGCCTCTGTCTTTCTGTTGGGCCTCAGAGTAAAGAATCTCTATCAGGGTGTTCCCAGAGAGCTGGGCATGGTGGCGCACGCCTGTAATCCCAGCACTCCTGAGGCAGAGACAGTTGGATCACTGTGAATTCGAGGCCAGCCTGGTCTGCAAGGTGAGTCTAGGACAGCCAAGGCTACACAGAGAAACCTTGTCTCAAAAGAAAAAATAAACAAACAACCCCCCCTCTGCAAAAAACCCAACCCACAGAGGCCTCTGCTAGTATTCTAGGCCCAGGTCCCTCTTTACCCTGGAAATTACCCTTTCTCTGTAGAGAGCAGACTGTGCCCTGATGGGAATTACATTTCAGCTTGTCCCAAGTCACTCCATTTTGGGTATGAACACTAATAAGGAAGAATGACCACGCATCCAGCTAGTTAGTTGGTGAGGGTGCAGCATACATGCTATGGCACACATGCACAAGTCAAAGGAAACCTTGCTGGAGTCAGTTCTCTCCTAGCCATGTTTGTTTTGGGTTATCGGGCTTGGCAGCAAGCGAACACCTTTACCTATTAAGCCACCTCCCCGGTCCCTGACTTGGTATCTCACTTACACATATGAACAAGCGCCATCTGTCCTGCGCACCCAGAAGGCAGAGAAGGACAAGTGAATTATTTGCATTAAGAAAAAATTATCTCCTGAGACTGGGTGG
>OU015749.1:120997355-121021951 GCA_907169655.1 Acomys percivali | reverse complement strand
ACACACACACACACACACACACACACACACACACACACCATCAATAAGTAAATGTATTTTCTAAAGAATACTAAAGGTAAAGTAGTGTAAACACAAGCCCTTGTGTACAGACTGCAGCTTTGGGGTTCCCAAGGCAACTACCTGCAAGGGGGTTCCAAGCAGTGGGGTGAGGAACCACCCCAGAAAAAAAAAAGGTTTGTTTTGCAGTCCTGGGGATAAAATCCAGGGTCTCATGTTAAACAAGCAGTCTGCCCGGAGCTACAGTCTCTAGCCTTGTGCAGTAGCGTTTTTTCCGCTGGTTTGTCTAACACTGCCAGGATGCAGAGATAATAAAAAGCAAAGTGATTTAAACAAACAACAGGGGTCCCACTCAAACTACGGCACCAGCCAAGGACAATACAGGCCACAAACTTTAAACCCCTACCCAGATCTAGCCAATGGACAGGACATTCTCCACAGTGGAGTGGAGAGTGGGGTCTGACTTTCACACGTACTCTGGTGCCTCATATTTGACCAAGTCCCCTGAATGGGGAGACCTGGTAGCACTCAGTGGAAGGATAGCAGGTTACCAAGGAGAGACTTGATACCCTATGAGCATATACAGGGGGAGGATGTCCCCCTCAGTCACAGTCATAGGGGAGGGGAGTAAGGGGAAAATGGGAGGGAGGGAGGAATGGGAGGATACAAGGGAGTGGATAACCATTGAGATTTAATATGAATAAATTAATAAAAAATTTTAAAAAACAAACAAACAAACACGAGGTTTCACTGCTGGCGCTAAGTTCTCAAAAGGCAATGCAACCCTTAAACCATGCCCGAATCAAGGCTAACTGCTCCCACCGCCCACCTGCTGCCTCCTCTCCGCCAAGCCACAGGCAACCAGACTTGTTCTATCACCTCCCCGGAGCCAGGTGCTGGAAGTCTTGTAAGTCCCATGAAGAGTGGGTCTAACTTATTCCGTTTCTCAACCAACAATCAGGTGCCCATGAAGTGAGTGTCCCAAAGCCAGCTTATCAGGTGGAGAAGAGGAAGAGGCAGAGCGGCAGAGCCAGAGGGAGCCGATCAGGAAGGGCTCCCAGGCAGAGGGTTCTTCCTAGCGCTTCCCCACAGCCGGTCCTGTAGTTCCCTTTCCCACCCCGCAGAACAATGAACCACAGTTCCTCTGGAATTACCCTGCACAGGCATCCAGGGCCATAGGGCAAACATCAAGCTTAGAAATTCCCACTGGAGGCTACACCAGGTGCAGCCCAACAGAGGGAATAAGACCTTCAGGCAACTGTCTAAAGGCAGGAGCAGGCCAAATTACAGTCCCCCCAGGAACTGGACCAGCCTAATTCTAAGGGGTGCACAGCCACTCTGGAGAGGGTGTCTCTGGGGTTGGAGCTTCTCTGCTTCTACCTGGCTAGCTTCCAGTGCTGGGCTCTGTGGCTGCCCTGCTGCCCTTTTCTCATCTCCAGCTGTTTCCAGCATCACTGTCCTCCAGCAGAGCTACGCCCATGAACTCTTTTGGCTGAGGCTTTGGGGTCAGTGGTAGAGTACTTGTCAATCATGCACAAAGCCCAGGGTTCAATGACCAGTACTGAAAAAGAGTGTGTGAGTATGTGTGTGTGTGTGTGTGTGTGTGTTCGCACAGTGCCTTAGCCACCAACCTGTTTCTAATCTTATATATGTAAATTCATAAATCATAATCACTCAAATGCAAAAATTAAAAGTCAAAAGACCCAGGATTTATTTTCAGTTTTGCTGCCTTTAGAAAGTCATATAAGGGGCTGGAGAGATGGCTCAGGAGTTAAGAACACTGACTGCTCTTCCAGTGGTCCTGAGTTCAATACCCAGCAACCACAGGGTGGCTCACAACCATCTATAATGTGATCTGGTGCTCTCTTCTGGCATGCAGGTGTACATGCAAGCAGAGCACTGTATACATAATAAATAAATAGAAAAATCATTTAAGTCTTAACCTCAGTTTCTTTATACCTAACACAGTCAAGAATATTCTAGCTTTACCATGCTGTACTGTGAATGAAAGGAATCTGAAAGCACCATGTATGGCAAGCTTCCATGAGTGCAAATTACCATCTCCTACTCACTGGACCACCACACCTCCTTTCCTGCTCTGCCCACCCCACCCCCCATCCCAGTGGATTCAGGAACCTGATTTAACCTGATGAACCCTGATGAACCTCAGCTTCAAAGTAAATACTGCTGGAAGGATTATGGCCATTGGAGAGACCCCTGGCGGGATTGAGATCCAAGAAGACAGAAAATCCTTAAGGACACTGGTATCCAATCAGGGCAAGCAAGCAGGGGACCATATTGTCAAGAACCCAAAGAAGAGTAAAGAAACACAAAGTTGTGCCGGGCATGGTGGCACAAGCCTTTAATCCCAGCACTTGGGAGGCAGAGGCAGGTGGATCACTGTGAGTTCAAGGCCAGCCTGGTCTACAAAGTGAGCCCAGGACATTCAAGGCTACACAGAGAAATCCTGTATCAGAAGAGAAAAGAAAAGAATTAAAGAGAGACAAGAGAAACACAGTGTTGTCAGAAGTCAGAGCAGGAGCAGGCGGGAGATAAGGAAGGGAGCAGAACTTTGCCCAAAGCCAGGTGGCTGTGAGTCAGGAACAAACGAAGGAGGGGCAGCCACCCACAGCAGGTGGAGGATCTGGGGCAACAGAAACAGCAGCCAAGAGGGAACCTGCAAATAGAAGAGGGCCCATGGCCATTCAAAGGGTCTTTTCTGCTGTCTGAGGAATGCTTCCCCTCCCAGGCACATGGTCTTGGCATCTCTAGGCTCCTGACAATGACTTTCCCATTTACTTGGGGGTGGAGATGCTTCTCATCAGCAAATACTTCCTAGAAGTCCTATGAAACTGATAGGAAGCCATGTTTCTTTGGTAGGAGAAATACTCTGAGCCCACCCATCTACCACTCCCACCCCTAGAAAGCCTCCCCTTTAGGGGCTTCGTCGAACCTCTAAGCTCCAGGGAACCCTGTTTGGGAAGTACTTCTTAAAACACAGAAGCATGAATTTAGATGTTCCCAAAGGGGCTTCAAGATGCAAATGCAAACAAGAGAAAAGTAGAACACACTGGTGCTTTGCAAAATCACCTTGTCTTTTAAGAAGCACACTCATCAAGGCAAAATCAGGGTGGAGAGATGGCCGAGCATAGCAGTTAAATGGGAATATTGCTCTTCTAGTGGACCCAAGGTTGGTTCTTACCACCCACACTCGGCGGCTCACAACCACCTGTAAATTGAGCTCCAGGGGAATCTGATGCCCTCTTCTGGCCTCTATGGGCACCTACACTCACCTGCGCATACACATAAATACATACTAAAATAAATCTTTTTTTAAAAAAAGAATAAGAAGCCGGGCTGTGGTGCTGCACGCCTTTAATCTCTTTTTAAAGATTTAATCTTTTTTATTGTATTTATTTTTTTTTAAAGATTTATTTATTTATTTATTATTAGGTAAACAGTGCTCTGCCTGCATGTACACCTGCTGGCCAGAAAAGGGCATCAGATCACATTATAGATGGTTGTGAGCCACCATGCGGTTGCTGGGAATTGAACTCATGACCCCTGGAAGATCAGTCAGTGCTCTTACTCTCTGAGCCATCTCTCCAGCCCAAAGATTTAATCTTTTTTAAAAAGATTTATTTATTTATTATGTATACAATATCCTGCCTGCATGTGTGCCTGCCTGCCAGAAGAGGGTAACAGATCTCATTATAAATGGCTGTGAGCCACCATGTGGTTGCTGGGAATTGAACTCAGGACCTCTGGAAGAGCAGCCAGTGCTCTTAACCTCTGAGCCATCTCTCCAGCCCCAAATAAATAAATCTTTAAATGCCAGCACAAACAGTTCATCTTCTTGAATATCTCCATCCCAAGATACAGACCCTAACCTCACGTAGGCTCTCCGGTAAACCCTTCAATTCTCCCACCTTTCATACAAAGGGACAGGAGGCTCCAAAGAGCTAACCTAACCTCTTTGCTGAGTGATATGGTCACATTTTAATGACTTTAAAATTAGTAACAAGCTTCGGCAAACACTGGGCAAGTAGAGAAACTACTTAGAGACAGATCTTTTTACTCTCCCAAGTGTGTGTGTGTGTGTGTGTGTGTGTGTGTGTGTGTGTGTGTCAGTGTGCACAGATCACAAGCCACTTCTTTCTGGAGAGTTGGAGACTTTGGCTGGCTGGCTGGCTGGCTGGTTGGTTTTGCCTTTTGCTGGTTTTGCCAGCACATCCATCTACCTCCCGTCTATATCCCAGCCTAGTACATTGAGTGCTGACGCCCAAGGGTTCTTGTTACCCAGCCCGGGCCTCCTGGAACTTAGCATCCTCTTGCTTCTGCTTCCCTCATGCTGGGGTTATGGTTAAGGAATTCTGGGTGCAATACTTACCTGTTAGCAACCTAAGGGTGGGTGCTAACTCCCAGAATTTCTGTGAACGTTTTATTCACAGAAATGTTTCCTCACCATTATTCAGCTATTGCCTCTTCTCAAAACCAATCGCTATGAGTGGTGAAGGCCACGTGTGAGCAAAAGACAGGGTTAGGAGTCCTGGCTCTGTCACAGAACCCTAAGCTGCTATATCTTGGAGCTTTAGATCTGTTACCAGAAAATAAAGTGCTGGACCAAATATCTCTTTCAGGTCCCTAGCCCCAACCCCTTTTATCCTGTTAGATTCTCTGATGCAAGTCAGAACATCACACTTATGTATCAGTAAGAAACGCAATCCAAAGACGCACAGGCTGCTTCTGGGTTTCAGTCATGGAAATAGAATACTGGGGGTCTGATCGAGTTAGCCAACCCAACCCCAAGAGGCAGAAGGCCAGAGCTTCAAGCCAGCTGAGCAGCTCTCAGACAGTCTGAGAAGCCCATGTGCCGCCCATGAAGATGATCCCAAGAAACCAGGAAACATTCTGGTCATGGAAGCGCTGTGGTAGCACACGGCCTGGACATTCAGCCTGGCCCTCAACTCTCAGCCAGCCCTTAGGAGCCAAGAGAGCAAAGACTGCCATTTCATAGGGTCCAGCCCAGCACAGGGTGCAACATGGGTCTGTAGCCAGCAAGTACAGCCGTGCTTAATATAACTGAAGAGGCAAGAGGTGTGGTGGAAAGCCTTGCTCCCCGCAGCCCGCCCACGGCGTCACAGGGCACTTCACTACCAGGCTTCCTTAAAAGAGAAAATACTCTTGATTTTTTCAAGTTTATAAAAGTGCACTATCTTAGGGGGCTGGAGAGATGGCTCAGAGGTTAAGAGCACTGCCTGTTCTTGCAAAGGTCCTGAGTTCAATTCCCAGCAACCACATGGTGGCTCACAACCATCTATAATGAGATCTGGTGCCCTCATTCGGTCTTCTGGCTCACAGGCAGGCAGAGTATAAATAAATACATAAGTAAACAAACAAACAGATCAATCTTTATAAGAAATAATGAAAGTGCATTATCTTTTAAAATTACACTTAATTAGTGTGTCTGTGGAGGTCAGAGGCCAAATCACATCAGTCAGTTCTCTCCTTGTAGGCTCCGGCAATCAAACTCAAGTCACCAGGCTGGGTAGCGAGTGCTTCTATCTGCTAAGCCAGCTTGTCGGCCATGTGGGTCGTCATTTCTAAAGGAAAGGGGAGGAGGGAGAGACAGAGAGGAAGGAAAAAGAGAAGAGAAAGGAGGAGGGAGGGGAGGGGGAAGCTAAGCCTTTCCCTCCATCCGATCTTCCTGCAATGAGGCAGCATCACTTGGGGATCTGCTCTGCTGGGATTTCTGTTTCAGCGCATGCTCTCTCTTGTCCTTTTCATTGTTTCCCCCCTTTTTCTTGACACTGGAGTTATCAAGTTAGGGCCTCACGCGTGCTAGGAAAACCCTTTACTGAGCTATGCCCCACCCTGTTCCCTCTTTTTATCTTGAGGTGCTCTCACGAGCTGCCCAGCAGGCCTTGTACTTGAGATCCCCTCCAGAGTAGCTGGAACTACAGGCCCGCCCACCAAGCCTGCTCTTGGTAGAAGGGAGACGATGCCCTGTATACAATTTATGGTCTTTTGTATTTGTGTGTGTGTGTGTGTGTGTGTGTGTGTGTGTGTGTGTGTGTCTGTCTGTCTGTCTGTCTGTCTGTCTCTGTGTCTGTGTGTTGCTGCTGCTGCTGCTGCTGCTGCTGGCACTAGGAACTGGCTATTCAGCTAAGGCTGGCCTCTAACTCACCACCTTCCTTCCTCAGCCTTCCAGGCACTGAGATGTACAGATGTCCCATCACACTCAGCCTCACTGTCTATTAACAACAGAGTGTGAACATTTCTCTACTGGACTGGCCGTGGCTTTCTTATTATTGGGAAAAGGCTCTTTACATATCTGTGATATTAGACCTACCAAATACAGTCAAATAGCTCCCGGTCTCCTTATGGCAGAGTCTTGCAGGCTTAACACAAGCCTTGGGTAAAGGAGCACTAGGTGTTTTCGGCACTCACATTGGGTCCTTTTCTCGAAGCCACTGCACTCCTGCTCTTGGCAATGCCCCTCATACTGGCCAAATGAGGGAAGACGTAGCATCTGTAGATGGGCAAGTCGTCTGACAAAGGCCGGTGGTCCAAGGCCAACCAGACTCCCTTTTGGGATACAAAGCACCTCCACCCCTGAATTATCCACCAAATTGTGCAGTGTCCTCTGGGGATGTTTATTTGTTTGGTTTTGCTGGTTTTACTTTTATTTATTTTTTAACAGGGTCATGCCATGTAGCCCAGGCTAGTCTCAAAGCCTTGACAATCTTTCTGTCTATTAACAGATTGTACAGTGCTGGTGGGCCACACCTGCCTTTCTTTGTTTATTTGTTTGTTTGTTTGTTTGTTTGTTTGAGACAGGGTTTCTCTGGGTATCCCTTGGCTGCCTGGATTTGCTTTGTAGATCAGGCTGGCCTTGAACTCACAGAGATCTGCCTGCCTCTGCCTGCCTCTGCCTGCTGAGTGCTGGGATTAAAGGCGTGTGCCACCAAGTCCAGCTGAGAAAGTGTTTCTCGAGTACAAGAAGGTTTAAAAATGGTTGCCCCTATAGATTCAGACTTGTCATCCCTCCAATTGTGCCTGAAAAGGCTTAGTCTGACATCTAGCCTGTGGCAAGTCCTAACTTCCGACAGAAGTACTTTGATTCTCTCTGTTATCGGAGATGTATGGTAAAAAAATCCCTTCCAAAGCAGACAGTCGCCTCACAGCGATGGGGTGGGCGCCTGCAGAGCTTCGGACCATGCTCCTGTGCTGAGCTTTGTGTGTCCAGAGTAGAGGCAGGAAGCCTTACCCAGCAGCCCTGTCTTCAAGGAGTGGTAGGACAAAGGACAGTAAGTTCAGCAAAGGGAGGTCTCTGAAGGAAGTGGCAGGTAAATGCCTCCTTTCAATACTTGATGGTTCCCTGTAGATAAGGGACAGGCCCTTGTTTACTGTTGTGTCCCCGTATCCACCCCACGACAAACCCATTCAGCTGATACTCAGCAGACATTATAGACGCTAAAGTACAGTGATGAACAAGATGGCCATGTTACTCATTCAGGCTTTGACAGCCATAGCAGGAACAAACAGGTCATCAGAATGTTCCAGAACGGCGAGAGCTGCCTTGGAGAGGATTCGGAGCTGCCAAAGGGGGCACCTGTTGTCCCTGTGGTCACACTAATCCTGGCTACCTCTGGCTGGGCTTCCAGGTAAAGTCCCTGGGTCTCCATTGAGGCAGGACCATCACCCGGCAGAAAGCCCTGCTTGGTATTAGAGCGTTGCCAGCCAGGCCCAGCCTCTGGCAGGAACTCTGAATTGGAGAGAACAGAGCAGTAGCAGGTGGCCCAAAGGGAGACAGTCTGTCCTTTGGCTGTCCTGGGTCCTGACAAGTTGAGACAAACCCTGGCTCCTCCCTCGGCTCCTGAGGGAAACCTAGACCTGCTAATGCTCAAGATAAGGCTGGAATGTGCCTGTCTGGCCAGCCTGGGCTTGTGTGACAGCCAGGAACTGACTGTGCTTTGGGTCTGTTTCACTGGGGGTAGGGGGGATTTTCCTGGCATATTGACAATAGGAAAGGGCAGCCTGCAGCACCCACGAGTGGAAATGCCTCCTCTGAGCCATGAAACTCACTGTCTGATTCATTTATCTTCATCAATCATAAACCATTCTCTAAGCACCATGGGTCTTCCAGACACCAGGATTAGCATACACACACATGCACACACATACATACACACACACACACACACACACACACACACACACACATATCTTTTTTACTTACTTTTTTTTTTTTTTTAACCGGGTCTCCCATCCCAGGTTAGCCTCAAACTCACCTATATATCTGAAGATGACCTTGATCTCCTGACCCTCCTATCTCTACCTCCCAAGTGCTGGGGTTACAGGCATGAGCTGCTGTGACCTACTTTATATTCATATAATTCTAGTGTTAAATTTCCTCAGCTGTCCTACAAGGTAGGTATGTTATTTTCATTACATAGAAAAAGAAACTGAAGCCAGAGGCCTTTATGGTTGTTAATGTTTCCTTGTGTCAGGTGCTGCCCTGGGCACTCAGACAGATCAACACATTACATCTTTATTATAGCCTGTAAGGGGGCTGATATCCCCATCAAAAGACCAAGAAACTCTCCTAGCACACCACTAGCAGCTAAGAAACAGAACCATCCTGCAGTTTTCCTGGGGTCTGTTCCATAACTGAGCCCTCCATGCCCTAGGAGGACTGCTTGCTAAGCCCTGTGGTACGAATTTGGGCCACCTCAGCAAAGACCAAAGCATCTGAAAGCAACCACAGCAGGCAGCAGCGGCAGCGGCAGCGGCAGCAGGCGCTGGCGGCAAGCGGGAGCGGGAGGGGCAGAGGTGGTAGTGAGGCTTGGCAGAGGAGGAGAGGCAACATTAAAGGTTAGGGCCCATTTAGGCCTCCGTTTAGGTAGATGGGGAAAAATATTAATGGGTGTGACATGTCCCCTTCCTGTGCCCTGACAGTTCTGCTTGAAGGCAGTGCCAACTCTCAAACATCCCAGAGCACACTTAGAGGAGCCAGGTGGGAGTGGCAGCCCCAGAGGCGCCTGGGAGACGCTAATTGGCAGTGGTGATGACAGAGGAGATGGCGCAGCCACTTTGAGCTGCCTGCCCAGGAGAGGCTCTCGCCGCCGCCGCCGCCGCCGCCGCCGCCGCCGCCGCCGCCACCGCTGCTGCTGCTGGCAATCAGGGCTGGGTAGAAGGGGAGTGTGGAAGGAAATTCACAGGCTTCTAAGGGAGAGAGGCCAGGTCTTCTCCCTCCACCTTTGCCCTTCAGGCTTGCGGGCATAGGGAGCCTGGGTGTGGATCTACAGTCAAATCCCTGGAAAGGTGAGGATGAGGGAACGACCACTCATAAGCCTGAGAGAAGAGGTAAGGTGAGTCCACCCGACTCCTGTGGGAAATGTCTTCCACTCAGCAACCAATCAGCACAGCCACTGGAATAACTAATTGAGTGAATCATGTTGTTGTCATTCAGAGATGTGGGCTCTTATGTAGACCAGGCTGGCCCCCAACTCGATATGTACCTGAGAATGGCCAGGCTTCTCGGATACTCCTGCCCCTATCTCTCAAATGCTGGGATTCCCGGCATGTACCACCAAACCCAGCTTATCGGGCAGTAGGTATCTAACTCAGGGCTTCGTTCCTTCAAGGCAAGAATTCTGCCAGCTAAACTACATTGCCAGCCCCTGTCTCAGTGGTCTTGCCTTACAGTGACTTTAATACTTCAGGGCTGACTTTAACCATGTGTGCGGCTCACTGTTTCTCCCCGCGCTTGCTTCCTGAGCCAGTAGACCCTGTGTAGATGACAGCACAAGTCACTTAAGGTTCCTCCTGTTCGTGTGTGCTCGGCATGTAGGGCCAATACATAACAGGAAGCACATAGTCAAAGGCAAACTGGAAGAGAAAAAAACAAAACAAAAAACTAGAAGGCAGGTATGATAGCACCGACATCATCCCCATCACTCAGGAGGCTGAGGCAGGATAATATGGAGCCCTAGGCAAGCGGCTACATAATGAAACCACATACTCATTTTAAAAAGGATAAGCCCTCTAAAGATTATGATTTGATAAACTGTGATAAGGCCTGAAATACTGAATATTAATATTCCCTAGGTGAATCTGAGAAATACCAGTGTGAAAGGGGTATGAAATATACCCAAGATCTAAGCCACAAAATTAAAGAGTTAAGAGAGACCGCTTCTCTCTTGGAGATGAGATAGGGGCCAGCTTTTCCAAGTAGGCAATCATATCATAGTCATAATTTCTGAAATAAAAACATTATATGAGGACTATGGTGGTGTGTACTGCAGGCTGGGCATGGTAGCACACACCTCTTATCTCAGCACTTACAAGGGAGCAGGAGGATCAGAAGTTAAAATGAAACTTCATTTACATGGTGAGTTCAAAGCCAGCCTGTGATATATGAGACCCTTGCAAGCAAACAAGCAAATAAACATTTGTTCCAAATAAAGCATATAAGATTACCATGAATTTGAACACATCTTGAGCTACATAGTGAGAATGAAAAATAAAATAAAAGCCAGGCATGGCTCCCAGGATTTGGAGCCCAAAGGAGGGTATATAAAATAGGTCAGAGCAAAAGTGCTTTAGTGTAAAGGGGAAAAACACAAGCTGTAGGGGTTTTTGTTTGTCTGTTTTACCACTATGTGCACACACGTGTATCCATACATGCACACGTGCACACAGCCACATGCACAGAATAGCCCCTAAGTCTACAGCACATGACAGTATGAAAACTGCAGTACTACAGTGAGCCTCCCTTATATCACAGCCTCCTGCTGTCAGTGGAGGCCCACTAGAAGGGGAAGGAATTTCTTCTCTTGCTTCCAGACAGACATACCTGCCACAGGTAGACATGAGCACTGACCACAAAGCTCTCCCCACGCCTGGACTTCTGGGGTATTATCTCCAAAATGAGACTTTCAGAAAGTCTCTGAGGTTCCCTAAGGTGCAGGTTGTGACTAGGGGGACCTCGGGAGAGAAGAACCCGTGTGTTAAAACTCATACAACCACACATAACTAGTAGTTGGTTTGGCAGTCATGCGGCCATTAATATTAATTAATTGCATTGGGTCTTACCAATTGGTAGAACTCAGCTACTCTAGGGTACTAAAGGAATTTGTGGGGTGGTGGTGAGGAAGGGGGAGGAAAGGGAAAGGGGGGAGAAAGAGAGAGAGAGGAGAGGCAGATCCCACGGTGTAAATGGCAGACCCAGAACTTGCTGTATTAGACCAGGCCAGCCTCAAACTCACAGAGACTCACCTGCCTCTGTGTTCCAAGGACTGAGATTAAAGGTGTGCTTCTCCACCCCTGGCTTGTTAAAGGGAATTTTTTTCATGTGGGAGAAAGGAGGAAAAATATTGATGGGAGTGAGGGAACATGGTACAGAGTAAGAGGAAAGGCTCTATCTACGCTGAAAGCCTCCCAAGTGATGGGCGTACAAGGGCTTTGTGTCTGTCCCTTTCAGCCAAAGCATCTTTGCTTTGGCCTATTTTTGTATATACAGCTCAAGGCTCCAAGTTCTTGTATGGCAGGCAGGCACCACCAGGCCTAGCTCTTTATTATCATTGTCATTATAATAATAATAACTATTTATTATTATTACTCAGATAGAGTCTCACCATGTGTTCAAATTCACAGTGATCATCCATGCTCCGTGTGGGCCCTTGGGGTGCTAGAGAGCATGTGTGTATCCAGGAACCAGCAAGCTCAGCATCAGTGAACAATGAGCAAGAGGCTGAAATCGCCTATCTGAACCCTCTTCAGAAGTTGTAAGTCAACAGACTTCACTTCCGCCCTCCAAAAACAATCAACAAAATGCACCCAAACCCCAAAACTGTCAGTGTGCCTGGAATCTGATGCCCGGCACGAAAAGATACTAACAGGAGGAACTAACCTGTTTTGTTATCTCTAGATCACTGAGCAGCCATGGGGAAATACCGGGCGCCTCTCCACAGGACAGTCACCATATCGATGATGCAACCTCTTCCTTCCTCTTCCCAAACCCGGCTGAGGCTCAAACGCTCACAGCTTGTATCACCACCGTCCAAAGCTCAGAGCAAATGCCCAGGCTGGGAAAACATCAGCCTCATCCCACCAGATGTGGAGTGGGACATGGACCTTCCAGAAAACCTCATGTTATGGCTCAAATAGGCACTGCAGTCTCCTCGCCCAGCCCTGCACTTTGGCACCCTGAGAACGCTGCTTTCCCTGGATGAGTAGAATGGAAAGGCAGACCCTGAGACCTCGCCCACACCTGCTGAATTAGAACCTGCCTAGACCTCCACGGCTTGCATGCACATTAAATCCTGAGATGTAGTTTTGACAAACATAAGGAGGCCTGAACCCACTGGCCAGTAGTAGCGTCAACTTTACTCCAAATCCCCTTCAGTTTGGACCCTCTTGTTGAAAATCTATTTTCTAGCCTTGGTAAAGCCAGTATGGTGATCCAACAAATCAACACATAGCTGCTGGATGACCCCTGTGCATAGAAAGCCTTCCACAGGAAACATCATCCAGCGGCTTCACCTGAGCTCGGCTCTCTCTCTCTCTCTCTCTCTCTCTCTCTCTCTTTCTCTCTCTCTCTCTCTCTCTCTCTCTCTCTCTCTCTCTTTCTCTCTCTCTCTCTCCCCTGGCCCCTTCCCACCGAAACAGGGTTTCTCTGTGTAGCCTTGGCTGTCCCAGATTCACTTTGTAGACCAGGCTGGCCTTGAATGTACAATGATCCACCTGCCTCTGCAACCCGAGTGCTGGGATTAAAGATGTGCACCACCAGGCCGGGCTACACCTTAGCTCTCTCCCTGCATGCTCGCAAGTCCTTGAAGGCTGCAGAGGGAGGACAGGACTGGAGACCCCTGTGACGGAGGAAGAGCCAAGTTCATGAGCCTTAGAGTTCAACATGGTAATTACCAACATGGTAATTTCAGGTCACAGAGAGGAAATATCGCAGCTCCTCTGGGGTTAGTTCATGTTTACAGGGAAGGATGGGAAGTGCTGAAATGTTTCTAGGAGCAGAGTTCACCAGGACTGCCTGATTGGACTTTCTCGGAAACAGGAGTGGCGGGCAACATCTTGTTGGTGTGCTTCGACTAAATGCTTTATTAATAGGTGGCAGCTCTTGAAAGGTCTTACTGCATCTCCTCCATCGTTATGCCTTCCGTGACATTTACCACAGCAATTTGCACAGCAATCGTAATCAGTAAATACTTTAAATTAAGTAATGAATGGATGAACAGATGGGTGACCACTGGAAGAGGCGATCAGAACATACCCTAAGCTCCCAGCCTCAGTTTCGTCTTTTGTAAAATGAGGGTAACACCTGCCTATGTGAGGCTGCTGTAAGGCCAACGTGATAGTAAAAAAGATCGTTTTTGTAGATATTTAACATCCCGACATAGCATGGAATGCATAGACATGGAGCTAAGTGGGAGAGGGCCAGCAAGATGGCTCAGTGGGTAACGGGGCTTGCTGCCAAGCCTGAGTTCAGCCTCCAGGACCCAGACGGTGTAAGGAGAGACTCCATCTGACCTCTACATGTGACAAACCTCTGCCCCTCAAGTAAATCCACGCCTGTCATTTCATCTTGAAAGTGTCCTCCCTCCTAGGAATGATGACACACACCTTTAGTCCCAGCACTCAGGAGGAAGGAGCAGGCAGATCTCTGTGAGTTCAAGGCCAGCCTGGTCTACATAGTGAGTTCTAGACCAGCCAAGGCTATATATGAGTCCCTGTATCAAAAATAAATAAATAGGCCGGGGGTCGTGGCACACATCTTTAATCCCAGCACTCAAGAGGCAGAGGCAGGTGGATCGCTGTGAGTTCGAGGCCAGCCTGGTCTACAAAGCGAGTCTAGGACAGCCAAGGCTAAACAGAGAAACCCTGTCTCGAAAAACCAAAAAATAAAATAAAATAAATAAATAAAACTAGTGAACAAGTAAATAAGTAAGTATGATGCTGGGCATCATACATACTTATATGCCCATTACTCAGAAGGTACAAACAGGAGGATCAGAAATATAAGATTATCCTCAGCTTCAATGGTGACTTTGAGGCTAGCCTGGGCTTAATAAGACCCTGCCTCAAAAACAATGAAAATTAAAATAATAATAATTTTTAAAAATCGAATGCCATTCCTTGCAGTCTTGGATCTTTTTCACAGAGAATTACCTGATGAATGAAACTGGGGCAGAGAGAGAGAGAGAGAGAGAGAGAGAGGGTTGTAGGTGGAGGTGAATCCTGAGTGAGTCCTTCATTAACTGTCCCCCCAGGAATTAGCAGGAGTGGGCTCTGGAGGCTGAGAAGGGAGGGCAGACACAATATGGAGTAGGGAGGAACTGCCCCCACGAGAGAGATTTTCAGGTGAGAAGTTGGGTGTATCCACAAGGTCACAGAGACAGGCTTATGACTGCCTATGGAGATCGCATGGCTTAAAGAAGGCAGTTGGCTAACTGTGCCTCGGTCTCCCCATCTTGTAAATGATATTGCATAATCTTTTTTAGAGAAGAATCTCAGATACAGACACAGACAGAGCTCAATTTCCTGCCCTATGAAGGACTTTTCTTTTCTTTTCTTTTCTTTTTCTTTTTTTCTTTTTTTTTCTTTTTGGTTTTTCGAGACAGGGTCTCTCTGTGTAGCCTTAGCTGTCCTGGACTCACTTTGTAGACCAGGCTGGCCTTGAACTCACAGCGATCCGCCTGCCTCTGCCTCCCGAGTGCTGGGATTAAAGGCATGCGCCACCACTCCCGGCACTGAAGGACTTTTCTAACAGAGCATGAAAAAGGAAAACAGTAACTTTCCAGGGGGAGGCCAAGCCAACAACCACCTTACCCAAACAATGGAGGTCAACATCACCAAAGACAGGTCACACTGACTCATCAGCCCTGAGCTGAAGGGCTGAGCAAAGCCCTTCCCTCTGTGTGTTACCCTCCAAATCTATCACCTCAGTCCAGCCCCAAGAAAATCATCAGATAAATGGTGGGATCCCACAAAACCCCTGACCAGTTACTCTCCGACTCCAAACGCTCATGAAAACCAAAAAAAGAGCCCAAGAATACCAATAAACCCAATGTAATAAAAGCCTGAGTAGGTTTGGTTTTTTGTTTGTTTGGTTGGTTGATTTGGTTTTTCAAGACAGGATTTCTCTGTGTAGCCCTGGCTGTCCTGGAGTCACTTTGTAGACCAGGCTGGCCTGGAACTCACAGCGATCCACCTGCCTCTGCCTCCCAAGTGCTGAGATTAAAGGTGTGTGCCACCACCGTCCAGGCTGGGTTTTTAAAAAAAGATTTATTTGTGTTTGGTTTTGGCTAGGAAAGGGCATTGGAGCCCCTGGAGCTAGAGTTACAGACCAGTTTGAGCCATCTAATGTGGCTGCTGGGAACCAAACAAGTCCTCTGGAAGAGCAGAGAGGCTTCTTAACTCTGGGCCATCTTTCCAGCCACACAAGTGGACTCAATTTTTGACCTTTTTCTTTTTTTTTCAACAAGGTCTCACTATACAGTGCTTAATCTGGTTGGCCTCAAACTTTTGCTGCCTCAGCCTCCCAAGTGAAGGGATTACAGGTGTGAACCACCTTCCTTGGCTGGTTTTGACAAATGTACCATAATTATATAAGATATTAATATTAAGGAAGGTTGAGTGACAGTTCTAGGCCAGCCTGGGCTGCAAGAGCTTGTCTGAAACAAAGCAAAATAAGCAAGCAAGGCAAAAAAAAAAAAAAACCCTTCTCATTAGAAATGGGTTTTTGGTTTAGTTAGATTTGGTTTAATGTGATTTAATTTCTGAGAAAGGTCTTGCCCTTATCCCCGTGGCCTAGAGAGTTTTTCAGGTTTTCCCCACCTACCTTCAACCTGACCATACTATCATACAGGTCTAGACTCATTAAATCAAACAGAGTTGGTAATCTTAAAACATCACCGTGCTGGTTGATAATTTGTTTCCTGATATCTTTGCAGGGATGAGACAGCTCTGTTTAGACTAGGAGAGCTTTCTGAGGCAGCCTGGTCTGCAGAGTAAGTTCAGTTCCAGGACAGCCAAGGCTACACAGAGAAACCCTATCTTAAAAAACAGAAGAAGAAGAAGAGGAGGAGGAAGAGGAGGAAGAGGAGGAAGAGGAGGAGCATCCTGAGAGTTTTGGCTCCTAAAAGATGCCCCACCATCCAGCATGCCCAACAAGTGGAGGCGGGGTTCTCTGCTCGGTCTCCACAGACTCTGATGGCTGCCTGAGTGGGCCTCTTTCATTACAACATCTACCTGCTGGGCCCTTTGGATTGGAGCTGTACTTTCACACAGGCTCTGGGAAACACACACAAACACACTGGGCACGTGCAGACCTGCATGCTGCACTCAGGACATGGTCCAAGGATCCATTAACTCTGAAAGCCACACCCTCCCTTTCAGCAGCCAGAATTTGTTCTTTGACCTCAGATCTTGGCTTCAGTGCCAAATGAAATGTGTGCCTATCTTTCTTCCCTTTAAAACACTGATGTCTCCTCCTGCTGGATCCCCTCTGAGGTGAGAATTTTCAGGAGCTTCCAAGGCACTCTTACACAATCTTCCTAGCAGAGAAGTTTCCCAAACAGGGAAACTGATCCCAAAACTTCGGCTGTTCTCCATGCTGCACCGCTCTGTCCTTAGGAGTATAAGAACACATTTCTGACATGACAGAGGCATTCCCACATAGCCCAGTACCATCCCATAGGGGTCTCCTGCCGTGTGGTCTTAAGTAAAGCCAAGAAGCTCTCCTCAGGGAGGATACACAGTCCATTCATGGCAAACCCTCCTGCCCTTACTGCAGGTTCGGTGTGTAAAGCCACGCGTTTCGGTCAAGGAAGTAAACAGACACTGGCAACCATGGTATAAGCTCTTAACCTTTCTTGACCTAAGTCCCACATGCCATGTGTGGTTCAGGGAACAAGTACGGGTGCTGGAGAGGGGTGGGAAGGGATGCCTAAAGCCACTCAGAAGGTGGGAGGGTGGTCATGTGACCTCCCAAGACAGAGTGAGTCTGTACCAATGTGCCCAGAGTCCCTCCTGCCTGAGGCCAACAGCAAACCCTGGGAGACAAATGGTCTGGTTGGAGGTACAAGGGGAAAACTGAGAAACTCTGCAGCCCGGGGGGGGGGGGGGGGGGGGGGATGATTTGTTAGCACCTGACCAGGAGTGGAACCAGTTCCCACAATAAAACTGAGGCAGCCAGACATGGTAGTATATACACCTTTAATCCCAATACTAGAAGGCAGAGGCAAGCTGGTCTCTGTGAGTTCAAGACCATCCAGGTCTACACAGCCAGAGATACACACGGAGGCGCTGACTCATAAAACCCTCGAAGGCATGGACAGAACCAGCCCATGGCATGGCTTTCCCTGTGCCAGCTCCTGTCGCTCTTGAGGCTTTAGGTACCAATGTGCCACTCTAAAGCACAGTTTCCCCAGGCTAACTTGACTTCGGGCCACTGCAGCAGCACCTGCCACTGTGCTGTGTACCCACACCAGACCTGCTACATGTAACTTTTGTCAACTTATCAAAAAGTAGGCAGAGGGCTGGAGAGATGGTTTATCTCTTCAGAGCACTGGCTGCTCTTCCAGAGGACTGATGTTTGATTCCCAGCACCCATGTGGAAGCTCACAACCAGCTCTAACTCCAGCTCCTCTAACCCCCTCTCTAGTCTCCTGCACATGCACATGCACACGCACACACACACACACACACACACACACACATACACACACACACCTACATACACTCATACACATAAATACAATTCTTTTAAAGTCAGGAACCAAAGAATCAGCACCAACCATTGGACCCACAGGCCTCCAAACAGACCAGTCGGGAAGGAACTAGAAGCCAACATGGCCTCTTCTTCCTCATATCATGTCCTGGTCGATATGGTATGTGTCAGTTCTTGGCAACTGTTACAGTGTGAATGAGCCACCTACACCAGACCCACGAGTCCACCACAGCTTGGTCCCTCTGTGGTAGACCTAGTCATTAAGAGGTGACTGGAGCGTATTTGTGCTCGAGAGATGGCTCAAGGGCTAAAGGCTTCCTACCAAACCTGATGACGTGAGTTTGATCCCTAGGACTTGGCATGAAGGGAGAACTGACTCCTACAAGCTGTCCTCTGACCTCCACATGTGCCAGCATGTGTGGGCACGTGACCTAATCAATACGTCCATCTGTTAATGGGTGGAATCATAATTTGGTGTCATTACTTGACAATGGCAGAAACTTTTGGAAATAAGGCCTTGCTGCAAGAAACAGGCCACTCAAAAAAAATAAACCCAAAAAACAAAAAAAACAAAACAAAACAAAAAAACAGGCCACTCAGGGTTGATCCTAAGGACTGAATTTTGCTCCAGGCTCCTCCCCCTCCTCTTCCTCCTCCTCCTCCTCCTCTTCCTCCTCCTCCTCCCCCTCCTCCTCTTCCTCCTCCTCCCTTTCCTCCTCCTCCTCCTCCTTCCTGGCTGCCATGAGGTAAGCAGCTCCCCCCCCCCCCCCCCCCCCCCCCCCCCCATGTCCTGCCCCCCCCCCCGCACCCCCCCCCCCCCGCACTATGATGTCATGCTCAAGTCTCTTCCCTTCCAGTTGTTTCTCTCAGGCATTTGACTCAGTTAAGAAGAGCTAACGTTTGTCTCCAGCTGAGGAAAGACGGCCTTGATATCGTCATTAAGAGCCCCAGAGAGGAGCTAGAGATGGCTCAGTGACTTACGAGCACTGGTGACTCTTCCAGAGGACCCAGATTCAATTCCCAGCGCTCCAGGGATCCGACACTTTCGTACAGACATGCATGGAGGCTAAACAACAGTGCACATGAAATTAAAAAAAAAAAAAAAAAGCGCAAGAGATGCAAGCAACCCCTGCAGATCCATGTCATGTCTACAGAGCCAGCCAAGAGGATTGTCTGAGATCCCCCCAAGACACAGGACTGAGCAAGCCGCAGACATAAAGGGAACTTTTCATCATCACCCTCCATTCATAGGTGGGGAAACGGTGGTCCGAGCAAAGTGAAGAACTTGCCATTTGCCCCGGCAGCAGATCCAAGGCCGAAGAAAGCACCCGTCAGGCAGCCCAGGTCACTTTCCTCTCCGCCTGGCCTCATGTTTCATGCCATTCTGACTTGGCGCCTACATGGGATAGAGCTGGCAGCTTCCAGAGAAGAAGGCCAAGTACACATGACATCATTGAAGCAGGTAGCCAAGAAGGAAGTAGAGACTATGTACCCCGCCCACCCACAGGTAGCCCAGCTCCCGGAAACCAAATAGATAGAGAAGGCCCAAATCTCACTCAGAAAAACCTACCAACTACATGGGCAAGGACAGCTACGGTGCAGGGGGCCCATCCTTACTTCACCATGCTCGGCACCACCCGACCTTTGCTGGCTTCCACCCAGGAGACTGGAAGGTAGATATTGTGCAGTTTCTATCTCTAACTGCAAAGTCAGTGTTACCGGCACTGCACAGACCAAAAACCGGAGGCTTAGAGAATTATGTTGACGGAGACAGTGTGCCATATCTGGAATTAAAATCAGGTTGTCTGAGTGCAGTGTTCTTTGGAAATTTAGCCTATGGAAAGAATTCAGCAGGACCCAGCCTCATAGACAGTGGAGAGCGGGAAACAAGCCAGGCATCCTCTACAAGAACCAACTAGGACAATTAGATGGTCTGGGTGCGATGGATAATTACACAGATATTCAAATGTCAAACACCAGGAAGGACATATTTGTGCTCATGAGATGGCTCAAGGGCTAAAGGCTTCCTACCAAACCTGATGGCCTGAGTTTGATCCCTAGGACTTGGCATGAAGAGAGAACTGACTCCTACAAGTTGTCCTCTGACCTCCACATGTGCCAGCATGGGTGGGCACAAACACACATACACATAATAATTTTTAGGAGGGAGATATTAGGGCTGGAGAGATGGCTCAGTGGAGAAGCATACTTGTTGCTCTTGTAGAGGACCTGGGTTTGGTTCTCAGGACTTACATGGCGACTCACAACCACCACTAACCCCAGCTCTAAGGGATCAGATACCTGTCTTCCTCTGAGGGCACTAGGTACACAGGTGGTGTATGTACATACAGGCACACAAAACACTCATACACATAAAAAGAAAACTAAAATAAACTTAAAGGGGACATGTTTATAAAATAATAATAATCACTCATATATGATATATATTATTTGATTCAACTTTTAAAATAAAATTGTACAGCAAAACAAAAACAAAAACAAAAAACCACAGAATGCAGGAGTGAAAGAGTCTCACGGGCCCCACCGCCTGCTAACTATTGGCTACTAATAGGCTCTTGGAGAGGAACCGTCTTCAGCTGAATACCAAACAGTGAGCACCTCTGACACTAGTGGGCACAGAGATGGCCCTCCTTAAAGTCAGTGACGCACAAAATGAAAAGACATGCCTGTGAGACGGGAAGCCAGAGATAGGTGGAGATAGCAGGGTGATCAAAAGATAAGATGGGTTATGGCTTGAGAGCAGTTAGAATGCATTACACACATGTACCAAACTGTCATCAAAGAACAAACTGAATTGATTAAAAGAAAAAAGACAACAAACAAAATAAAATGAAATTTCCTGTGCTATTTCAACAGTGAGGAAATGAGAAAGGGAACAGCTGGACAGTCACATCCCCTAACAAACATGGTAGAGTCCTCTCCATACCCAGTCAAGGGTGAACAGGTGTCAAGGACAGAACACTGCTACTGAGGCACCAAGGGCCTTACTGTGGACAGAAAGGGCCAGTCCCCACTTCCAGTCTGCAAACCTCTTCTCTGTCTACAGGAAGTTGGGCAGCATTGTTCAGTCACCACCGATCTGCCCCTTGAAGCCTTCTTTGTGTCTCTGATATGAGGTTCTCCTTCTGTGTCTACCTCCCATGAGCACCACTGTGGCATGTTTAGTGACATGCAGCATTCCTCTATTCACTTGACTCAGCACCTTGGACAGAACCCATAAATCTCCCCACTCCCCTGCTGCCACCCTACCCCCTCCCCTGGACTCCTGGCACCTAACTATTTGGTGCACAGTAGGTGTGAAGTATGTGCTTAAGTTTAACTAACCAGTTAATTAATTATTAATGTGTGTGTGTGTGTGTGTGTGTGTGTGTGTGTGTGTGTTTGAGTTTATACGCAGGTTCCCATGGAGTCCAGAAGAGGGCACAGGATGCCTTGGAACTGGAGTTCCATGAAGTTATAAGCTGCCTGATGCAGGTGCTGGGAACTCAAGTCGGGTCCTGCACAAGAACAGTAAGTGCCCTTAACTACCGGGCCATCTCTCCAGCCCCTACTGTGTGTTGTTTTCTGATGCAGCTATGTTCGGTTCTCTTCATCTCTTGCCTCCTTCCTCAGCATCACTCATACACAAATGCACTTGGCACAACCTCCTAGACCAGCACTCCTAACCCCGCCCCCACCCCAGCCCACTCCCACGTTCCCCAGCCCACTTTCCTAGCGCGCTGACATCATCATGTCTCCTCTACTCACTGCTAGCCTCCCCTTCTCACCAAGCCTGAGCTCCCTGGCTGGGCCCCAGCAGCCTTTCATCACCTGGCCCCAATCCGCTTGCCCAATTGCACTCCGGCTTCCCACTAGGCACAGCACACAGCACACTCATTTCCACCTCAGGGCAGCTGTTGGTCCTGATAGTCTATCCTGGAAGAACCTCTGCTTACCCAAGACCTACCTCCTCCTGCTTAAGTTCAAGTCTCAACTCCTCCTGAAAGCCTTTGTGACCACGCCAACTCCAGGGAGCGTCACTTCTGGCAGTGGATCTGCCCCCAGAGTTGAGTACACCTAATCATCTTTTCATGCCCTTTTCTTTTTGTGTGTGTGTACTTTGCTGATTATATGTCCCTCACCCCCAAACTAGATTAATCTACTTAAGGGAAGGGCAACATCTAACACCTCATCTACCTGATCTACCACACCCACTTGAAGGCACATTGAAAAGCTCAAGACTTAGTAACGGTTATGATTGAAAGCTATCTGGAACAGTTATGGTGAGAAAGAGCAAACATCGGGGCTGGAGAAATGGCTCAGTGGTTAAGAACATACACTGTTCTTACAGAGGGGACCTGACTTCAGTTCCCAGCACCCATGTCAGGTAGCTCACAATTGCCTGTAACACCTGCTCCAGAGGATATGATGCCCTCTTCTGGTCTCCAAGGGCACCTGCACTCGTGTGTGTACACACACACACACACACACACACACACACACACACACACTTAAAAATAAATCTTAGAAAGATATAACAAACGTGTTTGCAGAGGCAGCCAGCACAGCTGGGGCATAAATAGCAAGGCTTGGAAAGGGACACAGGACTTCAAGCTTATGTCACTGGGACCTGAGATGAGTTCTCCCTAGCACCAGGTGGTAGAAATCAGTGACTCTCAGAGTGTGGTCCCCAGACCAGGAGACCAGCATTTGTTAGAAATAAAAAGCACTGACCTACTGAGTCAGAAGCTTGGGCGGTTCCTGTGTCCACTCAGGTTTGAGAATCACTCAGCAGGACTCTCTTGGGACAGCGGATGAAGGAGTTTCTTCACCTCTGCAGACTGCCTGTGGGTGTGATTTCTTACCCTCGTCTTTCTGTTTCCTGTGATTCCCAATAGTCACAAGTCACTGGTGACCCAGTGCTCTGCCACCTTCCCTAATGGGTTTTCAGGAACACAAGGCTAAGAGCACAGACTCTCTGGGTCCTTTCAGTGTGGTGAGGCTACCCGTTTGTCTCTGTCCTGAATGATTCTCATTACTCGCTGGCCCCCTGGACCACTTTGAGCAGTGAATCTGCCCTTGCTTTTCAGTTTACACTTTCATCGCTGAGTCCCCAAAGTGAGTTTTAGTCTCTGGTTAGCCTATCGACCTCCACTTGTAAAAACACTGGGCCAGTCTGCCAGCGTCTCATCAGTCCTCAGGACCTGCCCTGGCTGTCTGCAGACTGCCAGGTAGGGTCGATGGCACTCAGAGTGAAAGCTCAGATTCCCATAATCTTAAAGTAATCTGTTGATACACGTCCTGTCCGCCTCAGGAAAGGGCTTAGAGTTTCTGAGGAAAATCCGTGGGGCACAGCATCCTCCTACGAGGTGACCGACTCACACTATGG
Source organism: Acomys percivali (assembly GCA_907169655.1). Classification (NCBI taxonomy): domain Eukaryota; kingdom Metazoa; phylum Chordata; class Mammalia; order Rodentia; family Muridae; genus Acomys; species Acomys percivali. The sequence goes on along the minus strand of OU015749.1, from coordinate 120,998,795 downwards.
GCTCTTGGTCTTGGAGTACAAACGCCTGAAGCTACTGACAGAGGGTCCTGCCCTCAGCAGGCAGAGAATCTCTGCACTCCACGTGAGCCAGTGGGAAGAGTAAGGTAACCGAAGCCACCATGCATAAGAGCATTCTCAGGATAAACGGGGCAGATGGCTGTGCAAAAAACACGGGCAAGGGACTGGCTTTAACTGGGGCCTTGCACTCCCAGATGCTTACGTGCAGACAAGTCACCTGCCCTGCCTGTAAGCCTCACCTCCCCACAAATTAGAAAGTAAAGATGATCTTCGGAGCTGGGCAAGGCCTATAATCCCAGCACCTGGGAAGATGCCATGAGTTTGAGGCCTGCCTGGGCTACATAGCAAGACCCTGTTTCAAAAAGCAAAAGAAAACGAAACAAAAAGTTAAAAACATAAGCATTGGAGTGTTTAAGAGGAAACCAATTCTACAGCCCTGCAGATACTCCAGTTGATACTGTGGGTAGAAACACTCTGCCCAAGGCAACACCAACCAGCCAACAAGTGTCTACTGCACACTTGAAATGGAGCTAGTATAAAACCAAGAACTAACCTACCTTTCAAGTATTTTTATTATTCTACTATTAATTTTAAGCCTCTGTAAGCAGTCTTGCCTACAACACTATATGGTATAATTCTAAATGACTTCATGAATATTAACAAGAAGTCCTTGAGAACTCTCTATCCATACAGAAAGTGATGGAGATAAAATGAGCGGTCCTTCCCATTTGAGGATGCTCTCATCTATATGGCAGAAACGTTGAAGGCTTTGAACTAGACCCAGGAAGGAGAGCCCTTCTGTTGGTTCCTCAGCTTAGCTTTCCCATCAACCACCTATGTGAGGAACTAGGAGTCTGTCCTCTCTAGCCACAATGACCTTGACCTCTTAATGGTCCAGTTCCTCTTACACACTGCAAAGCAGCCACTTTGACTTCCTCACACACAGCCATGAGGACAAACTGCAAAGCTGTACTGTGAGGAACTTCATAAGCACTTGAAAACACACACAACCGTGGGAGCCGTCTGCCCAGGACTGCTGTACACTTTAACATTGGATAATCATACTGTAACCGGGGCCAACAAAAGAGGAGAAAACTCCAAAGCCCCACTGATTGATCCTACACTCAGTTAAATATTCTAGGGCTTTTTCATGTCTTATAATGCAGTAAGTGAGCTAAATGAGTCAGCTGAAGGTTTCTCTTTCCAGAATTTATCTGACAAGTAACACTGATAAAAGGGTGACATGGCATTTGTCTTGTTTACTGTTCAGTCCTAACCACCTAGAGCCATACTTGGTAGATAACAGAAAAGCTACATGACATCTATACAAACATGTCAGGTTCTGTAACAACCTAAAACTCTTTCGACAGACGCCCTACACAGCTGTTAAAAAAGAATGTGATACACACATATGTATACATA